>OY992896.1:75349567-75994567 GCA_963921405.1 Cepaea hortensis | reverse complement strand
AGTTCAGACCCATGTGTATTTAGGGTCATAGACATATGCTAGATAGTTTGCATAGAATGTTTGTTATAACCATGTATGATGTTAAACCACTGTGATAAGCAACTTATCAGTGCGGGCTTGTTAAACCCACTGCGCCAATGCACTGTATACCTAAGTGTCAATAAATGTTGCTATATTATAGTTAACGGAGTTGTTGTTGCCTGTTTGAACCCGCTTTCGGATCCCCTAGAGATCCAACACTGTAACAACGACAATGACCACGATGATGAACAATGACCACGATAATGAACAATGACCACGATGATGACGATAATGAACGACAATGACCACGATGATGACGATAATGAACAATGACCACGATGATGACGATAATGAACAATGACCACGATAATGAACAATGACCACGATGATGACGATAATGAACGACAATGACTACGATGATTACGATAATGAACAATGACCACGATGATGACGATAATGAACAATGACCACGATGATCACGATAATAAACAACAATAACCACGATGATCTCGATAATGAACAATGACCAAGATGATCACGATAATGAACAATGACCACGATGATGACGATAATGAACGATAATGACCACGATGATGACGATAATGAACAATGACCACGATGATGACGATAATGAACAATGACCACGATGATCACGATAATGAACAATGACCACGATGATGACGATAATGAACGACAATGACCACGATGACGATAATGAACAATGACCACGATGATGACGATAATGAACAATGACCACGATGATCACGATAATGAACAATGACCACGATGATGACGATAATGAACAATGACCAAGATGATCACGATAATGAACAATGACCACGATGATGACGATAATGAACGATAATGACCACGATGATGACGATAATGAACAATGACCACGATGATTACGATAATGAACAATGACCACGATGATCACGATAATGAACAATGACCACGATGATGACGATAATGAACGACAATGACCACGATGATGACGATAATGAACAATGACCACGATGATCTCGATAATGAACAACAATAACCACGATGATCACGATAATGAACAATGACCAAGATGATCACGATAATGAACGATAATGACCACGATGATCACGATAATGAACAACAATAACCACGATGATCACGATCATGAACAATGACCAAGATGATCACGATAATGAACGATAATGACCACGATGATCTCGATAATGAACAACAATAACCACGATGATCACGATAATGAACGACAATAACCACGATGACGACAATAAAGACAACGATATGAATGATGATGCTGATGATGATGATGCCGACGATAATTACGGTGACGATTATTATCGTGACGACGTCGACGACCACAACAACACACAATGCCCTACCTGTCACACGCAGCCTAACAAAACTCCAAACGTTAATACAATATGAGAGAGGTAACTGTCACCCAGTGGGACTTGCCCGCTTGTACACAAACTGAAAACCCAGACTCCAAACAAGGACTGCAAACATAAGGGGCTAAAGTTCATTATCAGATTCCACTAGGACAAGAGCAGTTCATGACCCAGACAGGACATCCAGGAAGGTTTTTCTCTTTTGTTTTCTAATGAAAGGATTGCTTTCCTGAGAATATGTAGCGTCTTTAGTCCAGCTAACATAAAGAAATGATTGTTTTCCTGAGAATTTGTAGCGTCTTTAGACCAGCTAACATAACGAACGGATTGTTTTCCTGAGAATATGTAGCGTCTTTATACCAGCTAACATAACGAACGGATTGTTTTCCTGGGAATATGTAGCGTCTTTAGACCAGCTAACATAACGAAAGGATTGTTTCCTGAGAATATGTAGGGTCTTTAGTCCAGCTAACATAACGAAAGGATTGTTTTCCTGAGAATATGTAGCGTCTTTAGTCCAGCTAACATAATGAAAGGATTGCTTTCCTGAGAATATGTAGCGTCTTTAGTGCAGCTAACATAATGAAAGGATTGCTTTCCTGAGAATATGTAGCGTCTTTAGTGCAGCTAACATAATGAAAGGATTGCTTTCCTGAGAATATGTAGCGTCTTTAGTGCAGCTAACATAATGAAAGGATTGCTTTCCTGAGAATATGTAGCGTCTTTAGTCCAGCTAACATAACGACAGGATTGTTTTCCCGAGAATATGTAGCGTCTTTAGTCCAGCTAACATAACGAAAGGATTGTTTTCCTGAGAATATGTAGAATCTTAAGTCCAGCTAACATAACGAAAAGATTGTTTTCCTGAGAATATGTAGCGTCTTTAGTGCAGCTAACATAACGACAGGATTGTTTTCCTGAGAATATGTAGCGTCTTTAGTGCAGCTAACATAACGAAAAGATTGTTTTCCTGAGAATGTGTAGCGTCTTTAGTGCAGCTAACATAAAGAAAGGAATGCTTTCCTGAGAATATGTAGCGTCTTTAGTGCAGCCAACATAACGACAGGATTGTTTTCCCGAGAATATGTAGCGTCTTTAGTCCAGCTAACACAACGAAAGGATTTTTTTCTTCCTGAGAATGTGTAGCGTCTTTGATCTTGATAGATGTATGATTAGGTTCCTTGAAGTGGTGTTGTCTACATTGCTATCTAGATGTGTGTATGATTAGGTTCCCTGAAGTGGGGTTTTCTACATTGCTATCATTACTATCTTGATAGGTATATGATTAGGTTCCCGAAGTGGGGTTGTCTACACTGTTACCTAGATATGTAAATAATTAGGTTCCCTGAAGTGGGGTTGTCGGCACTGCTATCTTGGCACTTGCACTTGAGGTAGCAAGTTCCTACCTCAGAGTTAACGCAAACGCGCAACATCCACTGCATAGTGAAATTATGAAGGTGAAGGGTAGCAGGTTAAAAAGAGGAAAGTTGTGGATGGGTCAAACCGAAGACATTCTTCAACAGGTGTGTTCACTTGAGGACTTAGAACCTGGGGAGGAGTGGGTACAAGTGCCAACAGATTTCTGTACGTCCTTTTCTGTTTGCATACAACTAGACAGAAAATGCAGACAAGAAAATCCGGCTGCTGTGGAGACAGAAATACAAGCGTTGATTTTCGAGAATTCGTTAGACGGTGATGTTGTCATTTACACAGATGGGTCAGTCGTCTGACATGTGAAAAGCTCATGGGCCTTTACGGCCCAGGCCAGAGGGAGAATTGTGAAAGAGGACTCTGGTGCTTTTGTTGTGACCACAAGTAGCCTTACTATGGAAGTCATGGCAGTAAGTAAAGCAATAACATGGCTCGAGACACAGACATTCACTAGGGCTTGTTTCCTTACCTACACAGTGAGCATGCTCAAGCGGATATAGATGGGGTAGATCCGAAGAGAATGGTTGCTGTCTCTGGAGCGGTCTTGGCTGGCAAAGATTAGTTTCATCTTCGTGCCAGGGCATGCAGGAGTACAAGGAAATGAGCGGCATGACAAGCTCGCAGGAAAGGCTACTGTGGAGGGTGGACGCGCCATGGACAAGACCGACATTCTGAAAGCGCTACAAGAAGTAAGACTTTTGCGAGAACCAAGTAATGCATATATTTTATATCGTTGCTGTTCTCAGTTAGCCTTGAATGATGTGCGAATTAAATAATGTATGAAAGAGAGTGATAGAAGGGCAGAATGTTAGACGGGCCTGCGTGCCCAATTCTTAACCTTTGAAAATAAAGTATGTTCGTTTGTTCGTTCGTTATCTTCTTCTTCTTTTCGTTCATCCGGAGTGTTTTTTCAGATGTGATTGCGGTGTGTCTGTTATGCGCCCTTGGGCCGAAACCCGTAGGCCAACACATCCGACTACAGCGTGCTTTTTTGACCAGGTAGCATTCCTGGGAGACTCTCACTTTTGTGGTGCCATCTACAACCCAGCTGGCCAAGGTTGAACGGTCGAAGACAACCGTCATCCCTCAAAGGAAGGCAGGGACAGTCCATAGCATTTTCCGCCATCCAAGGTTGCTTCCATAGTTGCAGGGCCGACACATAGCGCCCTGGTTCTGGGCTCACCTAGGGATTCGTCACGTCCTGCTCATGGCTGCTTTAAATCCTCACTTCAATATATTGGTCATTTCGTTTGCCCCGGGCCATTCCCGCACAAACCAGACAGGTTTGCAGACGGTATCCACTCAGCGAGTTTTCTAACATGTGCTTGTCGTTGCGCCCGTCAGAGCTGTTCCAGGCACGACAGACATTCGGAAAACTACCTAGTCAGAGCTGTTCCGAACAAGAGCGGCATTCGGAAACTAGGTAGTCAGAGCTGTTCCTAGCACGAGAGACATTCGGAAGAGACATTTCACTGGGACATAATTGCGTAGTGTCAATTTTTAGTTTGCCACCCGTAGGACGACACTTCCGACTTCCGGCGGGCATTTTTTAATGAGGTTAGCCTTCCTCTGGTTTCGAGGCACGTTAGACTGTTGTGATGTCGCCAACATCTCAGCTGGTCAAGATAGAACGATCAACGACATCGCGGTCGGCCCTCAAGGGAAGGCAGGGGCAGACCATGGGCATTCCCTCGCTATCCAAGGAGGCTTCCATAATTGCAGAGCCGGCACATATTGTTCTGAGACTGGGCTCACCCGAGGAGTTGCCACTTCCTGCTCATGGCTGCTTTAGTTCCTCACTTCTATGTGTTGGGCATCTCGCTTGCCACTGATCGCTCAAGCACACACCAGGAGCGGTCAGACTGCGAGCGACATCCACTCGGTAATCTTTTGCTTTTGACTTCAGACCACGCAATAGGTTCGCTCGCCGTGCGTTCCATTTCGCGTCATTGAGACGTTCTTCCACTTTTGTCTACACTCTCTACGAGTTAGATACAGACAGTTGTCGTAACCATTTCCTTCGACTGGGGCACTTTTCTGACTTTTTGTACTCGCTCACGAGGTAGGCTACATGTGCTGCCGGCTCAGCACCTTACCTTCGTGCAGCAGTGAACGAGAAACGGCCTGGCCCTCTCATCCGGGAATCTCTCATATCTCCCAGCTGAGAGCCTTCGAACATGTATCAGACATGAGCGTGTAGCTTGCTCAGTATCACGCCTCTATTTTTCGGTAGGTGGGTATCGGCCCGGCTCTCAGATCCGAGGGTTTGTGGCTTCGAGGCGTTCAGCCACAGCCCTCGACAGGGAGCCTTAAGAGTTTTGTCCGGACCAAGAACTTCTGCCTTCGTGCACCTGATTAAAATTTTTGACTGCTATCCTCAGTCTACATGCAGAGCAGCAGGTTGTGTCTCTCTTAGTCTGGTCCCTATCCCATAAGCTGTCCGATATGTAGTTTTCATCCATCGGCAAGCACATGGGGTCAATGGGACACGCAAGCACCCCCACCACGGCAAGGTGGAGACACATCGGGGGAGGTTCGTTCGTTATGATTACGTTTGTTTCCTGAAGTGGGGTTGTCTACATTGCTATCTAGATATGTGTATCTTCCTCTTCTTCTTTGCGTTCATCCGGAGTGTTTTTTCAGATGTGATTGCGATGTGTCTCGTTAGGCACCCTTGGGTCGAAACCCTTAGGCCAACACATCCGACTTTAGCGTGATTTTTTGACCAGATAGCATTCCTGGGAGACTCTCACTTTTGCGGTACCGTCCACACCCCAACTGGCCAAGTTGGAACGGTCGAAGACTTAACGGTCATCACGTCCTGCTCATGGCTGCTTTAATTCCTCACTTCAATATATTGGGCATTTCGTTCGCCCCGGGCCGTTTCCGCACAAACCGGACAGGTCTGCAGTCGGTATTCACTCAGCGAGTTTTCGATTCGGACAGGTGCTTGTCGTTGTGCCCGTCAGAACTGTTTCAGACACGTCGGACATTAGGAAAACTACCTAGTCAGAGCTGTTCCGAACAAGAGCGGCATTCGGAAACTTGGTAGATTTTCCTAGCACGAGGGAAGACTAGTTAGAGCTTTTCCGGTCACGAAAGACATTTCACTCGGACGTAATTGCTTAGTGCCATTTTTATTTTGCCGCTCGTAGGCTGGCACTTCCGACTTCAGCGGGCATTTTTAATGAGGTTAGCCTTCCTCGGATTTCGAGACAAGTTAGACTCTTATTTCGACTTCCACACAGCAAGCTTTTGCTTCGGGCTGCCACGTAATGGATTTGCAAGCCAAGCGTTCCATTTAGTGTGAACGAGACAATTGTTCACCTTTGACTACACTCACTCCATGAGCACGGTTACAGATTTTCATCGGAACGTGCGACCGAGGTGTTTTTCCACCTTCTAGTATAGTACTCGCTCACGAGGTAGCCTACATGTGCTGCCGGCTCAGCACCTTACCTCCGTGCGTCTGTGGGCGAGAAACGGCCAGACCCTCTCATCCGGGGATCCCTCATATCCCCCAGCTAAGAGCCTTTGATCGAGTATCTGCATCAAGCATGTAGCGTGCTCAGCACCTCACCTCAATTTTGATGTAGGTATGTGTCGGCCAGGCTCTCACATCCGAGGGTTTATGGCTTAGAGACGTTCAGCCATACCCCTCGGCTGAGAGCCTTAGAGGTTGTGTCCGGACTGAGATTATTGGCATTGTTCGCCTGATTTAGACTGCTATCCTCAGTCTACCTGCAGAGCAGCAGGTTGTGTCTCTCTCAGTCTGGTCCCTATTCCAAGAACTGTCCAATATGTAGTTAATATCCATCGGCATAGCGCTTGGGGTCAGTGGGACACTCAAGCTCCCCCACCACGGCAAGGTGGAGACACATCGGGGGAGGATATGTGTATGATTAGGTTCCCTGAAGTGGGGTTGTCTATATTGCTATCCAGATATGTGTATGATTAGGTTCCCTGAAGTGGGGTTGTCTATATTGCTATCCAGATATGTGTATGATTAGGTTCCCTGAAGTGGGGTTGTCTATATTGCTATCCAGATATGTGTATGATTAGGTTCCCTGAAGTGGGGTTGTCTATATTGCTATCCAGATATGTGTATGATTAGGTTCCCTGAAGTGGGGTTGTCTATATTGCTATCCAGGTATGTGTATGATTAGGTTCCCTGAAGTCGGGTTGTCTATATTGCTATCCAGATATGTGTATGATTAGGTTCCCTGAAGTGGGGTTGTCTATATTGCTATCCAGGTATGTGTATGACCAGATTCCCCGAAGTGAGGTTGTCCATATTGCTATCTAGATAGATGTATGATTAGGTTTGTTCCCTGAAGTGGGGTTGTCTACATTGCTATCTAGATATGTGTATGATTAGGTTCCCTGAAGTGGGGTTGTCTATATTGCTATCCAGATATGTGTATGATTAGGTTCCCTGAAGTGGGGTTGTCTACATTGCTATCTAGATATGTGTATGAATAGGTTCCCTGAAGTGGGGTTGTCTATATTGCTATCCAGATATGTGTATGATTAGGTTTCCTGAAGTGGGGTTGTCTACATTGCTATCTAGATAGGTTCATGATTAAGTTCCCTGAAGTGAGGTTGTCCATATTGCTATCTAGATAGATGTATGATTAGGTTTTGTTCCCTGAAGTGGGGTTGTCTACATAGCTATCTAGATATGTGTATGATTAGGTTCCCTGAAGTGAGATTGTGTACACTGCTATCTAGATAGGTTCACGATTAGGTTCCCTGAAGTGAGGTTGTCTACATTGCTATCTAGATAGGTTCATGATTAGGTTCCCTGAAGTGAGGTTGTCTACATTGCTATCTAAATAGGTTCATGATTAGGTTCCCTGAAGTGAGGTTGTCTACATTGCTATCTAGATAGGTTCATGATTAGGTTCCCTGAAGTGAGGTTGTCTACATTGCTATCTAGATAGGTTTATGATTAGGTTCCCCGAAGTGAGGTTGTCTACATTGCTATCTAGATAGGTTCATGATTAGGTTCCCTGAAGTGAGGTTGTCTACATTGCTATCTAGATAGGTTCATGATTAGGTTCCCTGAAGTGAGGTTGTCTACATTGCTATCTAGATAGGTTCATGATTAGGTTCACTGAAGTGAGGTTGTCTACATTGATATCTAGATAGGTTCATGATTAGGTTCCCTAAAGTGAGGTTGTCTACATTGCTATCTAGATAGGTTCATGATTAGGTTCCCTGAAGTGAGGTTGTCTACATGGCTATCTAGATAGGTTCATGATTAGGTTCCTTGAAGTGAGTTTTCACACAGAGAGATTGGGAATTCATTTGCTTAATTTATTCTCTTTTTTTTTTTTATATACATTTGCTCACTTTGAAATCTAGTGTAGTCCACACACACGCTACTACTTCTAGTGCATTGGACAGGTTTTTTTTTTTTGGTGTCGATTTGCTTTCAGTATTACCAGAGTCCCTCGCCACCAGGCACACCCACTCCGTCTTCAGGGGTTTATTCTCATTATCTTTGTCTTTCTCCCTACGAATATTTAAACCTAGTTGTTGTGACCTCCCATCTAGAGTTGTTAGTTTATCCTACATCTGATTTTGTGTGTGAGACAGAGGGCAATGTCGACAGCAAAGTCCAGATCATCAAGCTTTGTCGGAGAAGTCCAGTGAATTCCATTTCTGGCAGTGCTTAATGCCTTCCTTCACAATCCAGCCTGCGGTCACTAAGAATAACAGAAACGACAAAAGGCATCCTGTTTCACTCCTGTTCTTATTATGAAGGCCTCTGTTAGCTTCCCCTCAAGTAGGACTCTACATCTCGTGTCTCTACACGTTGCCTTTATTAAATTATTGATTTTTTGTGGGATCCCATAATGCTTCATAACTTTCCAAAGAGATTCCATATCAATGATATTGTAATCCAGATAATCATATTGTAAATCAGATATAAAATGGTGAGTTTAGTTCGATGCTTTGCTCTATTATTACTGGCCACCTGATCAGTATGGGATCTATCTGGTTGAAAGCCAGCCTGTTTATTCCTTGGTTTTTTTTTTTTTTTATGGCCTCCAGAATGATCCTATTTAATATGTCGACATGAAATGAAAATATTATTATACCAGGGGTGGAGTTATACCAGGGGTGGAGTTATACCAAGGGTGGAGTTATACCAAGGGTGGAGTTATACCAGGGGTGGGGTTATACCAGAGGTGGAGTTATGCCAGGGGTGGAGTTATACCAAGGGTGGAGTTATACCAAGAGTGGAGTTATACCAAGGGTGGAGTTATACCAGGGGCGGAGTTATACCAAGGGTGGAGTTATACCAAGGGTGGAGTTATACCAAGGGTGGAGTTATACCAGGGGTGGAGTTATACCAGGGGTGGCGTTATACCTCTCAATAGCACAAAGCCTGGGCTAAATTGTAGACATCATATGTTGCCCATGTAGCATGAACACTCTCTCGGCTTGCCCAGGTTACTCCAGAGGAAAAGTAACACCGATACATCTGGAACAAGACAAGCTGCAGAAGCTGCAGGATCAGCAAAGTAATGCTCTAACTGTCTGTTGGAGTACCAAAGAAAGACGACAGTTAGCAATAAAATATGTGCCCTGGAACTGACGTTCTAACAAATATCCTTAATCAGATGCAGAGACATAGTATCTGCTACCCTGAGCCCAAACTGTACAAAGCTGTACCCATATGAGGTATACTCCCTTGGGGGGTTGCCTTGTAACTAATGCAAGCACAGATCCCGGGTAGGGTTTACTAGACTTTAACCCCAACAAGGCTTTGCTATTAAAAACGATGAAGTGATTTTTTGTATCAAGAAAACAAAAGATAGATGAACTTTTATTGCATTAGGACATTTATGAATGTTAAACGCTTAGCACTGAACTTCAAGTATTCATTTAGTGAACTGCTTAACACAGTTTCATCAAGCTTGTGGCTCAGTACGTCCAACTTCGACCAGAATGTTTTCAGGGTTGCTTTCCCTAGCCTGTGACTGTCCCCAGAAGGCAGAGATGTGTGTATTACTTCATCTGGTCCTAACCCAGTGATCTGCCCAATATGGGAGACCCTACCAGTAGTTGAGCTACCGTCGGCATAGCTCTTGTGGTCATTGGAACTCACAGGCCCCTCTACTCCGACAAGATGGATTCAAAGCAAAGAGGAATTCGGAATATTAAATTATAACGTTATTTTAGTGATACTTTATGTTATATCAGTGCTACTTTGTGGTATATCAGTGCTACTTTGTGGTATATCAGTGCTACTTTGTGGTATATCAGTGATACTTTATGGTATACATCAGTGCTACTTTATGTTATATCAGTGCTACTTTGTGGTATATCAGTGAGTTCCCTTGAGCAAGATGGCGGGACATTTTTTGGTCCCGTAAAATGGAACGTGTTTTTTCCGAAATGTGTATGGATTAAGTGTGTTTTTCGTGGTGAAATGGAGTTCGGACCGTGCAACGGAGCTCGTGCACGCGCGCCCGGACTCCCTTCGGCGTATCATCGGCGCCCGGTGGCGACAGTTAAGCCTAACATGACGACCAGACGACCGACAAGAACACGGCATGGTAAGAGGGCGGGCACGCGCAGAAGGCGGTTAAAATGTGACAGATTGGGCATCGGACACGTTCGAGTACTGTACTGGAACTGTGCATCATTTAGTCAACGCCGACCCATTCTTGAAAAACTACTGTACGGAAACGATATTGTGGTCTTGCAAGAAACACAGCTCGGCGACGGAACAGTAAATGTCGCGGGATTTCAGGGATTCTTTAACAGGCGGCACCTCGGACAGGCCATTCTGGTCCGCGACAACATACTAGTGTCTGAGATCGATATGTCTTCCTGGAACAGTGATGCCCTGCAAGTGCAGGCATTAAGAATAATGACACCAGTGCAGCTTGTAATCGTGAACGTTTATGCGCGAAATGGGAAGGTCGACGTGCGACAATGGCAGAGTTTGTTCGATATGGATGAAAGGCATATCATCTACTGTGGGGACTTCAATGCCAGAGGCAGTCAATGGGGGCATTGCATCACCAATAGACAGGGAGAAAATCTGGAGGACGCCCTGGCATCTGCTGCCTTAATCTGTCTGAATGATGGAAAGGTCACTAGAATAGCCACTCGACCAGGTGACTCTGACAGCATCATTGACTTGGCTCTGGTGTCGCCCACCACCGCACCAAGGTGCCGGTGGAGTACACTGGGATACCACGATAGTGACCACTACCCTTGTGTCATCCTGATCAAGAAAGACGGGGCCATGAGTCAAAGAAACAAGACAAATGCCTTCCCGTATGACAACACTGGTCAAGACGCCATAAGCAAAATCAGAAGAAGGAAACTAACTTCCTCCCGCAGGAGACAAGAAAGATGGTTGCAGCCACCATGGTGGAATGGAGAGGTCGAGAAGGCATGGCTGGGAAAGAGGCAGGCTGTCAAAGACTGGCAAAAGGCCAGAAAGGCTAACATGCCACAGTCTGAGTTGGCGAACCTGAAGACGGAGGTCGATAGGACGACGACTTTATTCAAATCCTGCGCCAAACAGGCCAAGGTCGAGAAATGGGACGAGTTCTGCAGGAAGGTGTGCTCCGAGCGATCTCGTACGACATTCTGGCGCCTCCACAAGAGTATGAACGGTGCTGCACAACGTAGGGGTATTCCAGACTTTCAAGGCACAGACCTCGCATGAAAAAAGTCGGATGCGGATAAAGGTAAGGCCCTTCTTGCACGCTACATAGAACAGACTGACCAGAAAGACGAGCCCGCCAGACAGAGAACCACAACGACACTCTCTCAGTTGTGCGAGGGGGTCGGGACAGACGAAGAATGGACAATCACAGCTGAGATAGTGCGTGCGATGCTCAAGAAATCACCTAACACCGCCCCAGGCCCAGACGGCATCCGATATGGTGACCTACTGGTGATATCAGATGATGACATGGAAGAACTGGCCAGAGAATTCAACACCAGTATCCAGAGGGGTCAGGTCAAAGAAGAATGGTTACACAGCTACTTGCTGCCGCTGCCAAAACCGAACAAAGACCACTCCAAGATAAGCGGCTACAGAATCATTACGATGCAGAATACTGTTGGCAAGCTACTGGAGAAAATTGTCGCACACAGACTTGCTTGGGGCTTGGAACAGCTCGGCTGCTTCCCGCCCACACTTGGAGGATACAGACGCAACAAAGAGTCATGGCTGAATGCAGCGGTCTTTGCTCAAGATGTTTACGAAGGATTTCAGGTCAGAGAAGAGACATGTGCGGCCGCCATAGACTTAGAGGACGCATATAACAGAGTATCGTTCGAGCACTTGATGCAAACCCTCCTCAGACTGAAAGTGCACCCTCACCTTGTACGATGGATAGCTGCAGTTCTGCTCCAAAGGAAGGTGGTGCTAAGATGCGGGAGTTGGTCTTCTGAGCCGATAACGATATGTCCAGGATTGCCACAGGGTTCACCACTGTCACCAGTACTATTCAACGTGTATACGGTGCCGATCACTGAACAACAGTTGGACGGGAGGGGTAGGACTTTGTCATTCGTTGACGACATCCTCGTGTATCGACAGGGTCGAGATAGACAGGCGGTTGCCAATGATATGCAGGGCGAACTAGATCGAATTTCCTCATGGTGTGAAAACAGACCTGCCGGCAGTAAGAATGGATGGGAGCAGTTTGAGTAGAACCCAGTCAATGACATATCTTGGCTTGAGGCTTGATCGTAGCCTGTCCTTCAGAGATCATGTCGATTATGTCAAAACGAAGGCTCGAAAAGGTTTGTCAGCAATGAGAGTCATGGCGACCGCCAATATCGAGCAAAGACTGCTAATACTTCTGTTCCAAGGACTTGTGCTTTCACGCATCGAGTATGCCCTGGCCATCCTCACTGTCAGCCCTACACAGATTGAAAGACTTGAAAAGGTACAAAACGAAGCCATGCGCATCATTTTGGGCTGCACGAGAGACACCAGCTGTGTAGCAATGAGATACCTCCTTGACTTCCCGACAATGGAACACAGGATCAAGATCTGGAGAGCTCGTGCATACTTAAAAATAAGTGCAGATGAGCAGCACCCTCTGCATGACGCTATATTCAGAGAAAAGGGTGACAGGCTACAGAGGGGCAAATCATGGATGGGTCGGGCGGAAGATGTCGTCAGACAGGTCTGCAGTCTTACCAGTATCAACCCCGGCAAGGAATGGGTGCCGGTGCCTCCACCTTTTAAGTGCACTTTCTCCTGCATTATCACACTCGACAGACGGTGCAGAGAGCAGAACCCTGCCGCTGTCAATGCAGAGGTTAACGCGCTCATCTACGAACACTCAGATAGCCCCGAAGTGCTCATCTATACAGATGGATCTGTGGTAAAGCAGCAGAGAAGTGCGTGGGCATTTACAGCCCGTTCAGCGGGCCGAACCGTTCAAGAATCCAGTGGTGCCCACTCTATGACCACGAGCAGCATGACGATGGAGGTGATGGCAGTTACACAGGCTTTCATATGGGTGGAGTCACAGCATTATACCAATGTGTGTGTACTAAGTGATTCAATGAGCATGATTCAGAAGGTCGAAGCTGGATCGGTACGTAGACAGTGGACTGAATCGCTGCGGAAGTCTGTTGTCCGTAAAGTCACCTTCATCTTCGTCCCGGGACATGCGGGAGTCGAGGGAAATGAACGAGCTGACAAACTGGCTGGCTCTGCACCCCCTGTAGATGGCCAGCCCATGGATCGTGCCGATGTTATTAACGTCCTTAAAGATAGGGCGAGAACAGAGGACTTTGACGTCAATGATTCCACATCGCTGTCCAGGATGAAAGACCTGGGAGTAAGAATCGGCACAGCCAGACGCGAGAGGTACATCGGGAAAACAAAGCGCCTCGTCAACCAACACAGAACTGGCACTATTAGCCACCGGACGCTGATGCATATGCTGGGGGGAGGATCTGAGCACCTATGGATATGTCCGGAGTGCAACGAAGATACCCCAACTGATAACTGATAACTGATAACTGACTGATAACAGTGATACTTTATGGTATACATCAGTGCTACTTTATGTTATATCAGTGCTACTTTGTGGTATATCAGTGATACTTTGTGGTATATCAGTACTACTTTGTGGTATATCAGTGATACTTTATGGTATATCAGTGCTACTTTGTGGTATATCAGTGATACTATATGGTATACATCAGTGCTACTTTATGTTATATCAGTGCTACTTTGTGGTATATCAGTGATACTTTATGGTATACATCAGTGCTACTTTATGTTATATCAGTGCTACTTTATGTTATATCAGTGCTACTTTGTGGTATATCAGTGCTACTTTATGTTATATCAGTGCTACTTTGTGGTATATCAGTGCTAATTTATGTTATATCAGTGCTACTTTATGTTATATCAGTGCTACTTTGTGGTATATCAGTGATACTTTATGGTATACATCAGTGCTACTTTATGTTATATCAGTGCTACTTTGTGGTATATCAGTGATACTTTATGGTATACATCAGTACTACTTTATGTTATATCAGTGCTACTTTATGTTATATCAGTGCTACGTTGTGGTATATCAGTGCTACTTTATGTTATATCAGTGCTACTTTGTGGTATATCAGTGCTACTTTGTGGTATATCAGTGATACTTTATGGTATACATCAGTGCTACTTTGTGGTATATCAGTGCTACTTTGTGGTATATCAGTGATACTTTATGTTATACATCAGTGCTACTTTATGTTATATCAGTGCTACTTTGTGGTATATCAATGCTACTTTATGTTATATCAGTGCTACTTTATGCTATATCAGTGCTACTTTATGTTATAGCAGCGATACATTATGCTATATCAGTGCTAATTTATGTTATATCAGTGCAACTTTAAGTTATATCAGTGCTACCTTTATGCTACATCAGTGCTACTTTATGTTATATCAGCGCTACTTTATGCTATATCAGTGCTACTTTATGTTATATCAGTGCTACTTTATGCTATATCAGTGCTACTTTATGCTATATCAATGCTACTTTATGCTATATCAGTGCTACTTTATGCTATATCAGTGCTACTTTATGTTATATCAGCGCTACTTTATGCTATATCAGTGCTACTTTATGCTATATCAGTGCTACTTTATGTTATATCAGTGCTACTTTATGCTATATCAGTGCTACTTTATGTTATATCAGTGCTACTTTATGCTATATCAGTGCTAATTTATGTTATATCAGTGCTACTTTATGTTATATCAGTGCTACCTTATGCTACATCAGTGCTAATTTATGTTATATCAGTGCTACCTTTATGCTTTATCAGTGCTACATTATGTTATATCAGTATTACATTATGTTATATCAGTGCTACCTTTATGCTTCATCAGTGCTACATTATGTTATATCAGTATTACATTATGTTATATCAGTATTACATTATGTTATATCAGTGCTACTTTATGTTATATCAGTGCTACTTTATGCTATATCAGTGCTACTTTGTGGCATATCAGTGCTACTTTGTGGTATATCAGTGCTACTTTGTGGTATATCAGTGCTACTTTGTGGTATATCAGTGCTACTTTATGTTATATCAGCGATACATTATGCTATATCAGTGCTAATTTATGTTATATCAGTGCTACTTTATCTTATATCAGTGCTACCTTTATGCTACATCAGTGCTACTTTATGTTATATCAGTGCTACTTTATGCTATATCAGTGCTACTTTATGTTATATCAGTGCTACTTTATGCTATATCAGTGCTACCTTATGCTACATCAGTGCTAATTTATGTTATATCAGTGCTACCTTTATGCTTTATCAGTGCTACATTATGTTATATCAGTACTACATTATGTTATAGCAGTGCCACTTTATATTATATCAGTGCTACTTTATGAATCAGAAACACGGAGAACGACTAAAATAATAATAATAAACTACAAACATTCATTTAGGGGTGCCTGGCCAAAATAGAAAACTAAAATGGTATGACAGAAAATCACCAATGAGGAGCTCAAGAACTAAATAAACGTGGGCGCTGATTAGGACATAGAAACAGAGAGAGAAAACCTGAGGCTTAGTATAATTTATAACAGTAGAAACAGAGAGAGAAAATCTGAGGCTTAGTATAATTTATAACAGTAGAAACAGAGAGAGAAAACCTGAGGCTTAGTATAATTTATAACAGTAGAAACAGAGAGAGAAAAACCTGAGGATTAGTATAATTTATAACAGTAGAAACAGAGAGAGAAAACCTGAGGCTTAGTATAATTTATAACAGTAGAAACAGAGAGAGAAAACCTGAGGATTAGTATAATTTATAACAGTAGAAACAGAGAGAGAAAACCTGAGGCTTAGTATAATTTATAACAGTAGAAATAGAGAGAGAAAACCTGAGGCTTAGTATAATTTATAACAGTAGAAACAGAGAGAGAAAACCTGAGGATTAGTATAATTTATAACAGTAGAAACAGAGAGAGAAAACCTGAGGCTTAGTATAATTTATAACAGTAGAAACAGAGAGAGAAAACCTGAGGCTTAGTATAATTTATAACAGTAGAAACAGAGAGAGAAAACCTGAGGCTTAGTATAATTTATAACAGTAGAAACAGAGAGAGAAAACCTGAGGCTTAGTATAATTTATAACAGTAGAAACAGAGAGAGAAAACCTGAGGCTTAGTATAATTTATAACAGTAGAAACAGAGAGAGAAAACCTGAGGCTTTGTATAATTTATAACAGTAGAAACAGAGAGAGAAAACCTGAGGCTTAGTATAATTTATAACAGTAGAAACAGAGAGAGAAAACCTGAGGCTTAGTATAATTTATAACAGTAGAAACAGAGAGAGAAAACCTGAGGCTTAGTATAATTTATAACAGTAGAAACAGAGAGAGAAAACCTGAGGCTTAGTATAATTTATAACAGTAGAAACAGAGAGAGAAAACCTGAGGCTTAGTATAATTTATAACAGTAGAAACAGAGAGAGAAAACCTGAGGCTTAGTATAATTTATAACAGTAGAAACAGAGAGAGAAAACCTGAGGCTTAGTATAATTTATAACAGTAGAAACAGAGAGAGAAAACCTGAGGCTTAGTATAATTTATAACAGTAGAAACAGAGAGAGAAAACCTGAGGCTTAGTATAATTTATAACAGTAGAAACAGAGAAAGAAAACCTGAGGATTAGTATAATTTATAACAGTAGAAACAGAGAGAGAAAACCTGAGGATTAGTATAATTTATAACAGTAGAAACAGAGAGAGAAAACCTGAGGATTAGTATAATTTATAACAGTAGAAACAGAGAGAGAAAACCTGAGGATTAGTATAATTTATAACAGTAGAAACAGAGAGAGAAAACCTGAGGATTAGTATAATTTATAACAGTAGAAACAGAGAGAGAAAACCTGAGGATTAGTATAATTTATAACAGTAGAAACAGAGAGAGAAAACCTGAGGCTTAGTATAATTTATAACAGTAGAAACAGAGAGAGAAAACCTGAGGATTAGTATAATTTATAACAGTAGAAACAGAGAGAGAAAACCTGAGGCTTAGTATAATTTATAACAGTAGAAACAGAGAGAGAAAACCTGAGGCTTAGTATAATTTATAACAGTAGAAACAGAGAGAGAAAACCTGAGGATTAGTATAATTTATAACAGTAGAAACAGAGAGAGAAAACCTGAGGCTTAGTATAATTTATAACAGTAGAAACAGAGAGAGAAAACCTGAGGCTTAGTATAATTTATAACAGTGGGTTTCAACCTGTGGGGAATTCCCCCCCCCCCCCCACAGCAAGGGGGTAATTTTAGCGTTTCGGGGGGGGGGGGGGAATTAAGATTATTTCAAGATCGCATTAATACAAGAACCAGTTACTTGATATTGTTTTTCGATCTAAATTTTACGATTCTGTACTTCTCGCCCTAATGAAATTCGTTTTATAACGTAAGTAGACCCGCAAATCACGTATTATGTAGATGTCTAGACTTGTTCAGCCAGTCAGGTCTTAGTCAGATATGACTGAGCTACCGTATAACAGTAGACGGTACTACCTGGTTTCTGTTAGCGCCGAACGTTGGGCGGCGCTTACCAAACCCGACACCCCACATTGTGCCAACGGCTTCGGGCGGAAGAGCGCAATTGGGAGGGTACAAGCCTTACCCTGGTGCGAGGAAATGCAAGCTAAAGACAAAATTGTCATGGCAGGGCAGACCAGGCCCTAAGCCTTGGTTGGCGACTGGTCTAGGATCGAAGCTCCGACAGGCGGACAGTTAGAGCATTGCTTTGCTGATCCGGCAGCTTCTGCAGCTTGTCTTGTTCCAGATGTAGGGGTGTTACCTTTCCTCTGGAGTGAACTAGGCAGGCCGAGAGAGGGATCATGCTGCATGGGCAACACATGATCTCTATATTTTAGCCCAGGCTTTGTGCTATGGAGAGGCAATAACTCCATCCCTGGTCTTAACTGGTCTCGGAATCAAAGCGAGAGGCAACTGTTACGGGTTATAAGTCCTTGTCAGTTGGCGTAGACATGGGGCGCCACGCGTTGCCTCTGACAGTGGGAGACACCTATAGGTGTCACTGATCAGCTACCGCCCGCCTCAAGCTGGGCAGCCCCCAGCCAATTGGGTGCTGATCCGCCACAGCCTGCCTGCTTCAATGGGTGCTTGGGGCTAGGACAAAATCTGAATCGCAGGCTGTAAAACCAATGCACCAGGTACAAACAAAAATATAAATAGAAACCTCAAGCTACGGCTTGCAACCTGGAACGTGAGAACCATGTGTCCAGGATTTTCCACTGACTTGACCAATATTGACGATGTGAGAAAAACGGCTGTGATTGATGCCGAACTCAATCGTCTTACCATTGATATTGCTGGCCTGCAGGAGACTCGCCTCGCTGAGGAAGGGTCACTCAGGGAAAACAACTACACCTTATTCTGGAAGGGTAAAGGGCAGGCAGAAAAAAGGCAACACGGTGTGGGCTTTGCAGTGAAGAATTCGCTACTGGGAATGATTGAAATTCCAGCAGGAGGAAATGAAAGACTATTATCCCTGCGCTTGGCAACCTCTTGTGGGTTTGCCACCATTATTACTGCATATGCACCGACACTCGATTCCTCTGATGATGTGAAGGATTTGTTCTATGAGGAGTTAGACTCTGTGATCAAGGCAGTTCCAAAATCCGACTACATTTATATGCTCGGTGATTTCAATGCTCGTGTGGGCAAGGACTCGAGTTCATGGCCAGTGTGCCTTGGAAAATACAACATCGGTCGCTTGAATGAAAATGGACAAAGGCTGCTGGAGCATTGCACCAGTAATGACCTATGTATTACAAACTCTTTTTTTAAAACAAAAGAGATGCATAAGGTCACATGGAAACATCCAAGATCCGGCCATTGGCACCAGCTGGACTTCATCATCACACGGAGACAACATCTGAACCATATATCATTGACTCGTAGTTACCACAGTGCTGACTGTGATACGGATCATTCTTTGGTTGTTGCAAGGGTTAGACTGAGACCAAAGAGAATCTACACAGCTAAACACAAATCTAGCCCCAGGATTAATATTATTAACACTCATGATCCTGAAAAGTGCTTTCAGTTTCAACAGCAACTTGAAGACGCTTTCACTGATACACCAGAAAATTGTACAGTAAATGATAAATGGAATAAACTTAAGGAAACTCTTTGTAAAACTGCCGTAAAGGTTTACGGCACTGTGGATCATAAGAGGCAGGACTGGTTTGCGGCCAACAGCGAGACTCTGCAGCCCTTGATTGATAAGAAGAAGAAAGCTCTCTTAAGAAACAAGGAAAGACCAACGCGTAACACTCTGAGTGAGCTAAGGCAAGCTAGGAAGGATGTGCAAAAGGCTGCCAGGCAGTGTGCAAATGATTATTGGATCAAGTTATGTGAGTCCATTCAAATCGCAAGTGATAAGGGAGACATAAGAAGTATATATGAAGGAATAAAGAAAGCCTGTGGTCCAGTGATCAAAAGAAGTGCACCATTGAAAACCTTGACTGGAGAAATCATCACTGATAAGAAACAGCAGATGGACAGATGGGTAGAGCACTATTTGGAGCTTTACTCAAGTGAGACCAAACTAGCGGATAATGCCCTCAACGCCATAGAGGCTCTACCAACTCTTGACCACCTGGACACACTTCCCACCATAACAGAAGTTAAGTGTGCTATAAATGAACTTGCATCTGGCAAGGCTCCAGGTAAGGATGGGATTCCAATAGAGGTTATCAGGAGTGGGCAAGACACACTCACTATACAGATCCACCAGCTAATAGAGCTATGCTGGCGTGAAGGACAAGTCCCACAGGATTTCAAAGATTCAAGCATCATAACACTGTACAAGAACAAGGGTGATCGGAGCGACTGCAACAACTATAGGGGTATCTCACTTCTGTGTATTGTTGGAAAAGTATTTGCCAGAATTGTTTTGCGCAGACTTCAAGTCCTAGGAGATCAAGTCTACCCCGAATCACAGTGTGGCTTTCGACAGAACCGGTCTACCACTGATATGATATTCTCATTGCGACAAATGCAAGAAAAATGCCGTGAACAGAATCAACCACTGTTTATTGCCTTCATCGACCTCACAAAGGCATTTGATTTGGTCAGTCGTGAGGGTCTGTTCAAGGCACTAAAGAAGATTGGCTGCCCACCAACTCTTCTGTCCATTGTGGAATCGTTCCACACAGGCATGAAGGGTATAATCAAGTTTGATGGTGCAACTTCTGAAGAATTTGAAATCAAGAGTGGAGTTAAGCAAGGTTGTGTACTAGCTCCCACCCTCTTTGGAATATACTTTTCACTTCTACTGAAATATGCATTTCGTGATCAGGATGGTGGTATATACATTCACTCACGCTCAGATGGCGGCCTCTACAATGCTCAGAGATTGAAGGCTAAGACCAAAATTAGGAGGGTACTGATCAGAGAGTTGCTTTTTGCAGATGATGCTGCAGTTACGACCCACTCTGAGGAAGAATTGCAATGTCTACTATCTGCATTCTCCAATGCTTGTTCTGAATTTGGTTTAACAATTAGCAAAAAGAAGACACAGATTATGTCACAAGGTGCACATGGGGTACCATCAATCTTTATTGACGACGCCGAACTAGAGATAGTAGACCATTTTACATATCTGGGATCGGTGGTAAATAGCAAATTATCCCTAGATCAGGAAATCAACATCCGGATTGGAAAGGCAGCAACAACAATGAACAGGTTAAGAAAAAGAGTCTGGGAGAACAGGAAGCTTACTGCCAAAACAAAAGTCCTTGTCTATCAAGCCTGTGTCCTTAGTACTCTTCTCTATGGCAGTGAAACCTGGACAACTTACTCACACCAAGAGAACAATTTAAACAGCTTTCATATGCGGTGTGTGCGAAGAATGCTTGGTATTAAGTGGCAAGACAAAATCACAAATACTGAAGTATTGGAAAGATCAGGTTGTGTGACAGTTTATTCCATGCTCAGTCTTCGTAGACTTAGATGGATAGGACATCTTAGGCGGATGGATGATGGTAGAATACCAAAGGATATCTTTTTTGGTGAATTACAGATGGGTAAGAGATCTCAGGGTCGGCCTCTACTACGATACAAAGATGTGTGTAAGCGGGACATGATTGATACAGGCATTGATAATGCACATTGGGAGCAAGTCGCCGCTGAACGTGTTGCATGGAGGGCAAATATCAGAAATGGAATAAAGTCAAAGGAGAAAATTATTGCAGAAAAGTCACACACCAAGCGTTTGAGACGTAAGATGGTGCATGATGGTGGAAATGACCACGTGTTCACATGCACCCACTGTGAACGGACATTTACAGCGCAAATTGGCCTTATCAGTCACACTCGCTACCGCCATAGTTAAAAGTTATTATGCCTTTTTAAAGCACAAACTATCGTCTGTCAAGACGGCAAGGTGCCATTGTAGACTTGTTCTAGTATGTGTTATTAAATTTAGCTTCCATTTTTATGTATACTGTGTAAGGGTGGGGGGATTCATAGGGAGGAAATTCTATAGGAGTGGGGGGGGGGATGACGTTCTGAACATATGTTAAGGGGGGGGGGAGGATATGGGCCAAAAAAGGTTGAGAACCACTGATTTATAATATAATAACAACTCCAGCAGTTGAATCCGTATGACCTAACTATGGTAAGCAGGTACATACCGTTGGCATCAATTTGTAATGAAATTAATAAACAGCTTGGTGATTAATTATAAATTACTTGTGAATTATTTCACGTGGGACTGGGTTAATTAGGTCTTCGGTCGTTGCAACTTAACTTGTAGAATCAATAGAAAGGATGAATTCACGATGATTGATTGTACAACAAAGGTCCTCAAACGTTATTGTGAAAGAACTTAGCTGCTGTCTCCTTAAGTTCTGAACACTTCTCAAACTTGTTGTTACCAACCGCCAGATGTTCTGTTCGTATACGATGAGATTAATATGGGTCCGTTAAGTTAACATGACTTAATTAACGACTCCTAAAGATGTTTTGTGTGGATCGTGAATCAAAACATTACAGTAGCAGAAATAGGACAACACTTGACAGGGGCAGTGAGTCTCATAAATAGAGACATATGAGTTGTGATAGTTAGTTCCCTTCTATCTATGTATGTATAGATGTCTGACCCGGCCCGGCTTCGCCCAGTCCCTGGTGGGGAGCATCTCATTTAATTCATATAAGTAGTCATATAAGCTCCCGTTCCCGTTCCGGACTATCTATCTGTCTGTCTATCTGTCTGTCTGACGCGGCCCGGCTTCGCCCAGCTCCTGATGGGGAGCATCTCATTTAATTCATATAAGTAGTCATATAAGTTCCCGTTCCCGACTGTCTGTCTGTCTGTCTGTCTGTTTGTCTGTCTGTCTGTCTGTCTGTCTGTCTGACCCGGCCCGGCTTCGCCCAGCTCCTGGTGGGGAGCATCTCATTTAATTCATATAAGTAGTCATATAAGTTCCCGTTCTCGACTGTCTGACTGTCTGTCTGTCTGTCTGTCTGTCTGTCTGTCTGTCTGTCTGTCTGTCTGTCTGTCTGTCTGTCTTACCCGGCCCGGCTTCGCCCACCACCTGGTGGGGAGCATCTCATTTAATTCATATAAGTAGTCATATAAGCTCCCGTTCTCGTTCTCGACTATCTATCTGTCTGTCTGTCTGTCAGTCTATTATTAGAAAGAGGACTTGAAAGATCTTTACATCTTCCCCCAACAATTAACTTGGGTAAATGGAGCGGTGGCAGAAGCAGAAGCAGCAGAAGATAAAGGAGGAGGAAAGGGAGGAGTAGGAGGGGGAAGGAGGAGGGGGAGGAAGGGAGGAGGAGGGAAACGGGGAGGAGGGGGAAGAGGAGGAGCAGGAGGGAGAGGATGAAGAGGGGAGGAGGAGGGGGAAGAGGAGGGGAGGGGAAGAGGAAGGGAAGGAGGGGGAGAAATAGAAGGAGGAAAGAGAGGAGGAGGGAGAGGAGGGAGGAGGAGGAGGGAGGAGAAGGGGAGGGGAGGATAAAGGGGAGGAGGAGGGAGGAGAAGGGAGAAGGAGGGGGAGGAGGAGGGGGAGAAGTAGGAGGGGGAGGAGGGGAGGAGGAGGAGTAGGGGAGGAGGAAGAGGAGTAGAGGAGGAGGGGAGGAGGAGAGTGAAGAGGGAGGTGGAGGGAGAGGAGGGGAGGAGGAGGGGAGGAGGAGGGGAGCAGGGGGAGGAGGAGCGGAGGGGAGGGAGGAGGAAGGGGAGAAGAAGGAGGAGGATTAAAACGCATATGCCTGTAGATAACTGTAGCGAAAAGGTCCACCTATTTGAGAAATATGCATCAATTTTACATATATAGCAATGCTATTAACAGTTATGTCCCCTCGCTATATATAAATTATAATGTAAATTAAAATATTAAATTTTATTAAGTAAATAACTGTTTGAAACTAAAAAACTATGACAGTTGGCTGCACGGGAATGAGAAGAAGACGTGTAGAAAATTTCATCTCAATCGGATGGACCGTTCCCAAACGCATAAATAACATACATACAGACATACATTCTATTTTATATATAAGATATATATTACACAACAATTTAGAGTCTGAAATTTTAAATAATAATCAAAATTGATACCATCAACACTATGGATGCAAATATTTTTTTTTTTTTTTTTTTTTTTTTTTTTTTTAATTGAGTGTTAAAATCGTTGCAAAATGTATTGTTCGTGTTTAAAAAAAATTAAAAAAAACACAAACAAGCATTTGTATCAACATAAATATTTACAATCTCATTGGTTTGGTAACCATCTGTGATTTTGTATTTATTCATTCAACATTCACTCACTTTTTCATGTTTCTTTCTCGCACTCCTGTATACTAAATTTGATATCTTAAAGAAGAGTACTTGTGTTTACTCTGTAAATATCTGTGATATTTTGTATTTATAGCATAGGAAATATCCATTTGCATGTTTCATTTCTTGAACACATTTACATGTGAAAGGGGGTTATCATGGGAGATGATGGTTATATATTAATAATGATAAACAGTAATAATAATGCAAATAAACACTAAATACATCAATAATAATAATGACAAAAAGCAAAACCACTAAGGGTGATAACAGAAATGATAATAAACAGCAATGATAATAATAGTTATGGTAATGATCACCTTTTCCAAACATGTGATTCCATTCGCTAAATGATTAAACTTTGGGATGGTGTTAACATAGCATAGCAGGTACAAACAATTGCAGCCTGCAATGTTCAATACTAGTATTGGGGGTTTACAAAGAAAGGGGAAATCTTTACATTTTGTTTCCCTTGCCACCTTCTCACCAATTGGTTCCACTCCACCAATGCCATCATTAGCACTCATTGGGCAATGATGATAAAGGCAGGTTAAATATTTGAACCAAACCGGTGTGTGTATCAGCAAAGGCAACAACAACCATGAGCGAGGGGGGGGGGGGGCACATGGGAAATGGTTTTTTTTTTTTTTTGGTTTTTTTTTTGTTTATTACTAATGATAGCAATAATAATAATGACAAGCAAGAAACATACTGAGGTTAATAACAGCAAATATAAAAACCAGCCATGGTAATATTCACTATGAAATGATACCATTTTTACAACATGTGATTCCATTTGCTAGGATGATTTTCTTTGGAATGGTGTTAACATAGCATAGCAGGTACATACAAATGCAAACTGCAGTTTTTAATAATACTTGGAGTAAAGGAGTGGGTTATATTTTCCTCCTTGTTTTTTTCCCCTAACTGTAGGGGTTCATTCATTTTTTCCTCTTTGCTCTCTCTTTCTTTTGTTTTTTGATAAAAATTAACCAAGCATTTGTATTAACACAAGTTTTTACAGTATCATTGGTTTGGTAACCATTTGTGATTTTGTATTCATTCATTTAACACTCACTCATATGATTCAAAGGGGGTGACAAAGAGAAAGGGAAATCTTTGCATTTTTGTTTCCCTCGCTACACTCCCACTAAATTGGTTCCACTCCACCAATGCCCACATGACCACCTTAATGATGGTACAGGCAGGACAAATGTTTGAAACAACCAGTGGGGGTAGTAGCAAAGGCAACAAATCATAAGCAAAAAGGGGGGCACAGAGGAGATGAAGTTGTAAAATAATAATGATTATATCAATAATACTTATAAAATTAATGGTACTAAGGATAATAGGTAAATACTGAATACAAAGGAAAGAGGAAATCTTTACATTTTTGTTTCCCTCACTACACTCCCGCCAATTGGTTCCACTTTTCACCAATGCCCTCATGACCACCCTTAATGATGGAACAGGCTGGACAAATGTTTGAACCAACCAGTTGGGGTAGTAGCAAAAGCAACAAACCATAAGCAAGGGGGGGGGGGGCACAGAGGAGATGAAGTTTTAAATTACTAATGATGATATCAGTAATACTTATAAAATTAATGATACTAAGGATAATAAGGTAAGTACTGACTACAAGGAAAAGGGGAAGTCTTTACATTTTGTTTCCCTTGCTACCCTCCCACCGATTGTTTTCACTCCACCAATGCCCTCATGACCAATCTAATGATGGTAGAGGCAGGACAAATGTTTGAAACAATTAGTGGGGGTAGTAGCAAAAGCAACAAACCTTAAGCAAAGGGGGGAACATGGGAGATGAAGTTGTAAATTTATAATGATGATATCATTAATACTTATAAAATTAATGATATTAAAGATAATAAGGTTAAGTTAATGATAGTAATAATAATAATGATAATAATAAAAGTGAAAATAATAATAATAATAATAATAATAATAATAATAATAATAATAATAATAGTATAATAAATATGTGATTCTATTTAATAAAGTGATAATCTTAGTGGTCGAAGTAGTATAGCACAACAAGTGAATTTAAAGCAAAAACATTCCATAAATAGTAATTTGGAATGGGAGGAGTTGATTTTCTTTTCTCCTTTTTCTTTTCCCCTTTATCTATAAGGGTTGAAACCATCATTTTGAAACAAAATAAAACAAGCATTTATACATCCACTATTCTTTACATAAGGGATTCTCCATTGGTCTTTTGACCATATGTGATCTTTTTAATCATTCACTCACCATTCACTCACAGTTTCTACTTTCTTTCTCGCACTCAAGTATACCAAATTTGTAATACAATAAGGAAGAATACATATGATTTATTCTGGAAATAGTTGTGATATTTTGTGTGTGTACATAAAGGAGATTAAGTGTGTGTTATATGTGTGGTGTTTGTATCTGGCAAATATTCTGCAGGTCCATATAAGTTGTCTGTAGTAAGAAAGTGCTACAAGTAGTTTTGTATGTATGTCCTTAGCTGTCTTTGGTATAGTATTGAGAAAAGTTGCTTTATATATGTCGGTTTGTTTGCCTGTGTGCGTTTGTATGAGGTGTTTGAGTGTTGCGCATGTGGCAGTAATTGTTGGACATGTATAATAAATGTGTTCCTCTGTCTCTTGTGTGTTGTTTCTACATAATCGACATTGTTTGGATATGTATGCTTCTACCTGTGCTGTCGGTGTCATATTGTATAACAGTCTATATGTGATTTCCTTAGCTTTTGGAGTTATGTGTTTGTTGTGTAGGTTTGAAAAGGTGCATGTGAAGTCAGTCATGACGTATTTGTGTCCTCTTTTAATCCTAAGTCTTAGTGATGGTGCTTGTTCTCTAACTAAATGTTTGTATATTGTGTGTGTTGTTTGCTGTATTAACTGTTCATGTCCTTTTATTGCCTGTATGCATGTCTGATAGAATGTTGGCAGTCTTCCCTGGTAGTGTGCAGTTGCATTGTTAAGAGGTGTGAGATGTTTGATGTTGTGCCTATGTAGTATAGTGCTAGTCTGTTCTGTTCTGGGTGTCTGATGATTTTACCTATGTGACTGATTCTAAGTGACAGTATTTTTGTCTGGATGTCCTTTAGTGCAAACCCCCTTGTTTCTTGTCTTGTATGAGAGTTTTGTGTTGAATGTTGTGTATTGTGTTGGTGAAGATGAAGCGTCTGATTTCTTTGTTTATGTTTGTGACGGTCTGTTTGTGAGGGTCCAGTACTGTCGCTAAATATATTATTTTGGGTAATATGTATGTGTTGACTATTGTGCTTCTACCAAATATTGTGGATGTCTTGTACCTATACCTGTGTAACATGTCTGTGATCTGTTCGGTCAGTGCGTGCCATGTCTGTCTGTGTGTTTCTGTGGGATCACATGGAAATGTGATCCTATACAGCTTCATGGTGTCTATGTGTTTCAGATATGGAGGGAAATCAGCCTTTTGTTTCCACTTTCCCAGACCCATTATCTGTGATTTTTGTACATTAATTTTGGCTCCATTGCCTTTTCCAAAATGGGTAAAGGTGTGGAGTATATTCCTTATTGATGTGTTGCTGGTGAGAAAGAAGGCAGTGTCAACTGCATAGGCGATGAGCTTCTGCTCTCCTATCCCATGCAGGAAGGTTCCTTTAATACTAGTTCTTCTTCTTCTTCTTTCGTCCGCTTGAAATATGTCTATAACTGCAGTGCTGTCTCTTGTATGAATTGAACTGTCTTTTTCAGTTCACACAGCGGTCCATAGAGTTTATCTTCCACTGTCGTCTCTCTAGGCCAGAAGGTTTGCCTAGATATGTTATATTTTGGGCAGTCTTGGAGTATGTGCTCTGCTGTCTGCGACGCCAATCCACATGTACACATGGCTGTTTCACCAATCTTGAATTTTGTATACATGTGGTTGCGTAATCTATTGTGCCCTGTCCTGAGGCGCAGAATAATGACTTGTTCTGGTCTCTCCATAACGTGGTAGTCATCTTGAGCAGGTTTTGGTGGCTTTCTGACTGATTTGATCATTCTTTTCTTTTGGTGGTATGTTATAGGCACATCAGACTGTTCTTCTTTGGCTCCTTCCTTAGCCAATTGATCAGCTCTGTCGTTCCCGGGTACTCCACAGTGGGATGGTATCCACTGTATGGTGACCTTATGCTGACTGCTAAGTTCAGAAAGTAGTGTCCTTAGTACTGGCAATTTCCCAGACAGGAACGCCTCGAGTACTGATTTTGCATCTGTCAATAGCACCCCAGGTTGTGTACCATTGCTGGTATTTAGTAATTTCACTGTTGCTATCTTGATTGCCTCAATTTCAGCATCGTAGTTATGGCAGTACTTTCCTGTCGGTACTCTAGCTGTGTCCCTGGTATTATTTGGGTATTCTATGTACACTCCCGCTCCTCCATTTCGAACAGCATTTTGTGCTGACCCATCTGTGTAGACTCGGATCCAGAGGTCCTGTGGGTATTCTTCATCAAGGAAGCTGAGAGTGGCTGTTCTGCGCTGCACACTGTTCTGATCTTCCTTGTCAAATATTCCTCTCACTTTTGTCTGGATTTGTAATGATAGTCTATGCTCATCTTTCCATGGAGTTCGCTCTGGAATAGTTGTTAGGGAGATACCAACTGTGGGCAGATTGGTGGTTTCTCTGCAGGGTCGTTTGGCCTGGTGGATAAAACTACTTCTTTTCAACCACCCCATAGCTAGGCTTTCAAATCTGTTCTTCATAGGGTGGCCTGGCAAGCTGAGGAACTTTTCTGCTTGTATTAGCGTTTTCGTATCTCTGCGCTCACTGAGTGCTTGTGTCCTCCCCATCTTCTCCATTTCCACTATAGAGGTTGATCTCATCCCTCCTGTGGTGACTCTAAGTGCTTGATTTTGCACTTTGTCCAGCTCTTGTAGTGTGGTTTTTGCTGCCGAACACCATGCAGTTGACCCGTATTCCAGGTGTGGTCGTATGCTCTGTTGATAAACTTTGCTAAGTATTTTCCCACTGGCTACCCTTGTGGTTCCACTTAGCTTTCTCAGGATGGCTATTTTCCTTCTGGCTTTTGCTACTGCTTTGTTGATGTGCTTTCTCCATGTCAGCCTGCCATCAAATGTTACTCCAAGGTATGCTGGTTCTTTATCTTCTCGTAGTGGTGTTCCATTTATCTGGATGGTCCCTGCCTTTTGTTTTGGAGAGAGGGTAAATAGGGTGGTGCTGCACTTGTCAGTGTTTATGCTGACACACCATCTATTTGCCCATGCAACAAATGTATCTACAGCTCTTTGTAGTAATCTGGTGGCCACTGATGCATGTTCATTTGTGCTCCATAGAACCAGGTCATCGGCACACATTGCGGCTTTAATTCCATGCGGTAGATTAGCAACGAGATCATTGATGAAGATTAGAAAGAGTGTGGGGGACAATACTCTGCCCTGGGGAACTCCGTGACGCAGTAGTACTTTCTTGCTCTTTAGTCCGTCTATCTGTACTCGGGCTCTTCTATTGTGCAAGTATGCTTTCACCCATTTGTACATTCTTCCATTGACTTTGCAGTTTCTCAGTTTATTCATCAGACCTTCTTTCCAGACTTTGTCAAAGGCTTTCTTCAAATCTATCCATGCCGCAAGCACCAGCTTCTTCTCTTGGAATGCATCCTCAATTTCTTGAGAGAGGTAGGTTGTCTGATCTTCCGTAGAGTAGCACTGCCTAAAGCCAGCCTGCTGTGGCACAAGGATGTTTTTACTTTCAATGTACCACTGCAGTCTGTGATTGATGATGCGCTCCAGTGTTTTGCAGAGACAGCTGGTGAGGCTAATTGGTCTGTAGCTAGAGGCAATGGAACTATCTTTCCCTGATTTTAGGAGGGGTATCATGATTGCTTCTCTCCAGGCTTGTGGAACACTGCCTAAGGTCCAACTGTTATTAAAGATCTGCAACAGCTTTGCTTTGGCCTCTGTTCCTAGGTTCCTGATCATTTCATTGGAGATACCATCAGCTCCTGGTGACTTTCTCATTTTCAGTTTTGATATGGCTAGCTCCAGTTCGCTGATTGTGATGGGTGCCTCCAGAACCTCATGTACTATTTCCTTCTGTCCTGTATGTTGCCGTTTCTCTTGAATCTCTTAGTGTTTCTCTGGACTGATTTTGATATTGTTATCTTGAGTAAAGGTGTGGAGTATATTCCTTATTGATGTGTTGCTGGTGGGAAAGAAGGCAGTGTCATCTGCATAGGCGATGAGCTTCTGCTCTCCTATCCCATGCAGGAAGGTTCCTTTAATACTAGTGTCTTGCCTTATCTTCTCTAATAAAGGTTCTAGGGTGAGGACATACAGGAGTGGTGATAAGGGACATCCCTGTCTTACAGATCTCGTGAGCCTGAAGCTAGCTGTCAGTGAATGGTTCACCAACACTCTGCTCTCAGGATTTTTATACAAGATCTTTATCCACTGCCTGTAGTATTCTCCTATGTTACAAAATTCTAGTGTCCTATGCAGGTATGTGTGGGAAATTATGTCGAAGGCCTTCTCTTGATCCAAGGATAAGATGGAGGATGGACAGTCTTTCCCATGTATGTAGTTGATTATGTCTCTAATGAGGTGTGTGTGGTTGTGTATATTTCTGTCTTTGACACTGCACTGTTGGTCTGGGTGTATTAGTGTTGGCATGAAAGGTTTGTTGGTAAGTATTTTGGCGAGTATCTTGTAGTCTGTGTTGAGTAAGGAAATTGGTCTGTAGTTCTTCAGTTGTGTTTTGTCAGTTTTATCTTTGCATATGAGTGTAATGTAAGACATATTGCAGCTGTCTGGAAGATTTTTTCGTCAAAGGCTTCCTGATAGACTTTGAGGAGAAGATTGCCTAGAATAGGGAAGAAGTGTTGGTAGAATTATACTGTCAAACCGTCTGGTCCTGGAGTTTTGTCTTTGTTTAGTGTGCTTAGTGCCTGTGTTATGTCTGTCAGTGTCAGTTCTGTGTCCAGTGTGTCTCTGTGTCAGATAATTTCTTTGTGTACCGTAAGAAGTTGTCTTGTATCTATGTGTCGACTGTCTCTGCTGTAAATAGGTGTGTGTAGTGTTGTTGGAAGGCAGTCTCTATGTGTGGTGTTTCTGTCTGCATGTTTCCTTGCATGTATGATATTTTGCTTATTTGTCTGTTACGTTGTACGTTCTGTTCTATTGCTAAATATTGCCTCGTAGCTGTCTCTTGTGTAATTGTGTTGAGCTTTCTTCTGAGAAGAGCACCCAGATATCTGTGTTGTTGGTGTTCTTCTAGTTGTGCTTCTAGTGTGTGTAAGTGATGTGCATCTCTGTCTGTTTGTTTTGTTAGTCGTATGGCTGTCTGTATGATGCGCTCCTGTCTTAGTTTGTCTTTGTGGATCATGGTTGCTAGGTGTTGTGTTCTGCTTCGTATGGTGTTTTTCAATAAGTCCCAGTATTGTGTGATGTTCTCAGTCGGTATATTGTCTGTGCACGTGTGTATGAGCTGTGTCAAGTATTTTACATATTCTGAGTGTTCCAATAGTGAATTATTGAACTTTCAGTGAGGTGACCTTTTGTTTGGCTGCGTGTTTGTGTTGTTTGTGCTGATGTGTACTAGTATTGCTTTGTGGTCTGTGTAATCTAATGTTTCCCGTATGTGTTTTGTTTGTATGATGTGATGTGTTGCGTGCGTGTAAATCCGGTCTAATCTAGATGACCTGTTGTGTGTTTTGTTTGTGTATGTCGTTTCTCTACTGTCGGGGTATGTATGCCTGAATGCGTCTGTGAAGTTGTGTGTATCGATGATATTTCGTGGTGTGTCAAGTTGATGTAAGCTGTCCCTGCCGGCTCTCCTCAGCTCTGTTCTCACCTCCCCACCCACAACGTATAAATCTTCAAGAGCACAATTGTAATCACCGGCAAGAACAATATTTTGTCCCTTGTATGTCTGTGTTAGTAAGTCGTCTAACTGTTCATAAAATAGAGGTTGATAATTGTAGTTAGGTGGTGCGTGTATGTTCACAATGGCAAATGAGTGTGTGTCGTTTTTAACTTGAACTGTGGAAATTCTACCATGTGGGTCTGTGTGTGTTCTAAAAATAGTCCACATGTCGGAAGTTTGTAGAATGGCTGTCCCTGACCCTACGTTATGTTTTGCCAAACTGAAACACGAATTTCTTAATCCTAGCCGTGTCACTAATTCTGCTGCTTCAAAGTCTGCTTTGATGTTAGTTTCTTGCAATACAATTAAGTCTGGTTTGTGTTTGTGTATGAGTGTGGCTATATGTTGTAACTTCATTTTCATACCCCGGATATTAAGCTAATCTTATATATAAATTAGGATGTGCGTATCTCTGTATGTCCTTTATACGCTCGCGAACGGCCCATCCGATTGAGATGAAATTTTCTACACGCCTTCCTTTCAATCCAGCGCTGACAACTGTGATATTTTGTTAGTGTGAATTCGCCTGCTTACTCAGTATTATTTCATTTTTCATTTTTCATTATAATTTCATATATCTCAGGGGACCTAACTCTGTAAAAGTTATTTCAAGGGGCATAACTTTTCTGTATAACTTATAGTCATATTGTGGCATCGTTTTCAAAGATTTATAAACTCTTTGTCCATAGTTATGTACCGGCATATGAGTTATAATAAATAATGATACAATCTGTAAGGCATTTTTAAATTTTTCATAAAAATGATGCACAATGCATAACATTGTAACTCATCTTTTTTTGCTTAAGAAGTTACTGTAGTCATGCAGGTGAATAGAAAGAGTTTTCATTAAAAATAATGGATGGTGTGTGGAAGAACGTTCTTTTAAGTTACTTTTGTTGTTGTATGAATTTAATGAAGCCGGACAGGGTCAGGCAGACAGATAGACAGACAGATAGACAGTCGGGAATAGGAACTTATATGACTACTTATATAAATTAAATGAGATGCTTCACACCAGGAGCTGGGCGATGCCGGGCGGGTCAGACAGACAGACAGACAGACAGACAGACAGATAGTCGGTAACGGGAACGGGAACTTATATGACTACTTATATGAATTAAATGAGATGCTTCCCACCAGGGACTGGGCGAAGCCGGGCAGGGTCAGGCAGACAGATAGACAGACAGACAGACAGATAGACATTCGGGAACAGGAACTTATATGACTACTTATATAAATTAAATGAGATGCTTCACACCAGGAGCTGGGCAATGCCGGGCCGGGTCAGACAGACAGACAGACAGACAGACAGACAGACAGACAGATAGTCGGTAACGGGAACGAGAACTTATATGACTACTTATATGAATTAAATGAGATGCTCCCCACCAGGGTCTGGGCGAAGCCGGGCAGGGTCAGCTAGTTATACATAAATCGTCAGATATTTTTTTAATAAATTTTAAACAACATGGTGGTCAAATTTAAGTGATTACCTTTATCTTTTCTGTGGTACTTTAAATCTGGGCTGTATCTGCGGTTGTGGTGATATGTTTGTGGTTTTCGTTCTCCTCGTGGTCTTCGTCGGTGTCTTCGTCAGTGTTGATAAAAAGTGGTCCTTCATTGTCGCTGTTTTCATTTTGTTTTGTAGCAGCTTTCTAGCATGGTTTGGAAGGAGAAGGGGAAGATCTTCCCTCCTCTTATCTTATGTCTTTGTTGCTTGAGGAATTTCTTCTCTCTGCCCACTGTCTTTTTCTGCCGTAGTGGACGGGTTGGAAACCGTCGTCTTTGGCTTCTTGTGGAGTTGTTTTTGTTTGAGTTTCTACGGCTGTCTCCGTGGTCACCGGTCTGCCAGCTACCTCGACGTCATCTTGGACGGCGTTGTTTTGCTGTGTGTCGGCCTTCCCCATGATTGCCGGAAATTCCTCTTGTGCTAGTTCAGAGGTTTTTTTATTACTGTCTTTCTTCTGCTGCATATGTTAGACCAGTGATCGTCTAGATCAAGATCAAGAAGCCCGACTTAGTAATGTAGTTTTTTTTTTTTTTTTTTTTTTTGTTTTTTTTAAACTTTTATTGAGTGTTAAAATGGTTGCGAATTGTATTGTTCGTGTTATTACAGAGCGTTGCATGTGGGCGTGTAGGTGACATATGCGCAAAAATACAAATATTTTATACATTTTAAACATTTCTACATTGAATTTGTTGTAGGGTAAAACTTTACAGAAACAAACAGCATTATGATAGTGCACCGATATTATTTCCCCTGCCGCCTCCCTCTCCTGTCGGCTCTAAAACCTCCAATTTCATCACGACCACTCGGTAATGATGAAACTGGCAGTATAAAAAGTCTGAACCGGTCGGAGATGGCGGCAACAGCATCAACAAACAAACAGTGTCAAGATTGTAGGAAGGGAGGTGTATCGGGGTTTACAAGGCAGAAAGGGTAGTGGTTGCATTTATAATGTTTGTGTTGTTACATGCGTTCTGTGTATTTAGTATTTGTGTAGGTGTGTTTACAGAGCGTTGCATGTGGGCGTGTATGTGACGTGTGCATGTTTTATTCATTGGGCATATTTACATGTGAAGGGGAGTAGATAGGGAGAAGGATACAGCTTTCCATTTATGTTTCCATTGTCCCACTCTCACCCATTTGGACTCACTACTCTAATGGCCTCATCACCACTCTCTGGTAATGATGGTAAGGGCATGGTAATTTTTGGAACCAAAAGGTGATTGTATCAGCAGAGGCAAACAAACAATTTTCAAACAAACCATCTCCCCCGATGTGTCTCCACCTTTACGTGGTGGGGGAGCTTGCGTGTCCCATAGACCCCATTTGCTTGCCGATGGGTGAAAAATTACATATCGGACAGCTTATGGGATAGGGACCAGACCAAGAGAGACACAACCTGCTGCTCTGCAGGCATAGACTGAGGATAGCAGTCAAAATTTAAATGAGGTGCACAAAGGCAGAATTTCTTGGTCCGGACAAAACTCTTAAGGCTCCCTGTCGAGGGCTGTGGCTGAACGCCTCTAAGCCACAAACCCTCGGATCTTAGAGCCAGGCTGATACCCGTCTACCGGAAAATAGAAACATGATACTGAGCAAGCTACATGCTCAGGTCTGATACATGTTCGAAGTCCCCCAGCTGGGGGATATGAGAGTTTCCCGGATGAAGGGGCCTGGCCGTTTCCCGTTCACTGCTGCACGAAGGTAAGGTGCTGAGCCGGCAGCACATGTAGCCTACCTCGTGAGCGAGTACAAAAAAGTCAGAAAAGTGCCCCAGTCGAAGGGTTACGGAAACTGTCTGTATCTAACTCATAGAGAGTGTAGACAAAAGTGGAATAATGTCTCATCAACGCAAGATGGAACGCACGGCGAGCGAACCTATTGCGTGGTCTGAAGTCACAAGCAAAAGCTTACCGAGTGGATGTCACTCGCAGTCTGACCGCTCCTGGTGTGTGATTGAGCGATCAGTGGCAAGTGGGATGCCCAACACATGGAAGTGAGGAACTAAAGCAGCCATAAGCAGGACGTGGAAACTCCTTGGGTGAGCCCAGTCTCAGAGCAATATGTGCCGGCTCTGCAATTATGGAAGCCTCCTTGGATAGCGAGATAATGCCCATGGTCTGCCCCTGCCTTCCCTTGAGGGCAGACCACGATATCGTTGATCGTTCTATCTTGACCAGCTGAGATGTGGGTGACATTACAACAGTCTAACGTGTCTCGAAACCAGAGGAAGGCTAACCTCACTAAAAAAATGCCCGCCGGAAGTCGGAAGTGTCGTCCTACGGGTGGCAAACTAAAAATTGACACTACGCATTTACGTCCGAGTGAAATGTCTCGTCCGAATGTCTCCCGTGCTAGGAACAGCTCTGACTACCTAGTTTCCGAATGCCGCTCTTGTTCGGGACAGCTCTGACTAGGTAGTTTTCCGAATGTCCGCCGTGCCTGGAACAGCTCTGATGGGTACAGGGACAAGCACATGTCCGAAAACTCGCTTAGTGGAAACCAACCGCAGAGCTGACTGGTTTGTGAAGGAACGGCCCAGGGCGAGCGAAATGCCCAATATATTGAAGTGAGGAATTAAAACAGCCATGAGCAGGACGTGACGATTCCCTCGGTAAACCCAGCACCAGAGCGTTATGTGCCGGCTCTGCAATTATGGAAGCCACCCAGGATGGCGGAAAATGCTATGGACTGTCCCTGCCTTCACTTGAGGGATGACCGTGTAGTCTTCGACTGTTCCAACTAGACCAGCTGAGATGTGGACGGTACCACAAAAGTTAGAGTCTCCCAGGATTGCTAACCTGGTCAAAAATGCACGCTAAAAGTCGGATGTGTTGGCCTGAGGGTTTCGACCCGAGGGTGCCTAACCAGACACACCGCAATCACATCTGAAAAAATCACTCCGGATGAACGCAAAGAAGAAGAAGAAACAAACCATGAGGGAAGGGGGGGGGGGGGGGTCACATGGGAGATGAGGTTATATATTCATAAAGGTAACTATAATAATAATGCAAATAAAATCAATTACATCAATAATAATGATGACAAACATTAACCTACTAAGGATGATAACAGTACTGATAGTAACAGCAATGATAATAATAGTTTGGTAATGATCCCACTTTCCAAGACTGTGATTCCATTTGCTAGAATGATTTTCCTAGGAATGGTGGTAGCATAGCATAGCAGGTACATATAATTGCAACATGCAATGTTTAATAAATGGTAGAAGAAAAAGGAGTTGGTTATCTTTTTCTCCTTGCTTATGTATTTTTTTTTTTTTTTTGTAAGGGTACATTCATTTTTTCCCTTCCTCTTCTTTGTTTTTTTGTTTTATTTTGTTTTTTTTTGTTTTTTTTTTTTTTTTTTGTAAAAAGTAAACAAGCATCTGTATTAGCACAAATTTTTACAGTCTCATTGGTTTGGTAAACATATGTGGTTTTGTATTCATTCATTCATTATTCACTCACATCTTCTTGTTTCTTCTCGCACTCATGTGTACTAAATTTTAAAATCAGAAAGAAGAGTACTTCTGTTTACTCTTGAGATATCTGTGATGTTTTGTGTTTACAAAATAGGAAATTTAGCCATTAGCATATTCCATTCCTTGAACACATTTACATGTGAATGTAAAAACTTAAAATGAAAAACTTAAAAAAGGAAAATTGGAAATCTTTACATTTTTGTTTCCCTTGCCATTCTCTCACCAATTTGTTCCACCCCACCAATGCCTTAATAACCACTATCTGGGCAATGATGGTAAAGGCGGGATACTTTTTTGAACCAAACCGGTGTGAGTATTAGCAAAGGCAACAACAACTATGAGCGAGGGGAGGGGGGGGGACATGGGAAAGGGTTTTTGTTTTATTACTAATGATGACAATAATAATGATGACAAGAAGAGACATACTGAGGGTAATAACAGCCAATATAAAAACCAGCAATGGTAATAATAGTTATGAAAATGATAAACTTTTTACAAATTGTGATTCCATTTGCTAGGATGATTTTCTTTGGAATGGTGTTAACATAGCATAGCAACTGCAAAACTGCAGTTTTTAATAATAGTTGGAGTAAAAGGAGTTGTTCCCCCCCCCCCCTCATTTCCCCAGGCATTTGTATTTGTAAAAATCTTTACAGTATCTTTACAGTATCATTGGTTTGGTAACCATATGTGATTTTGTATTCATTCATTCAACACTCACTCACATGATTCAAAGGGGGTGACAAAGAGAAAGGGAAATCTTTACATTTTTGTTTACTTTGCCACACTCTCATCAATCGGTTCCACTCCACCAATGCCTCATGACCACTCTTAATGATGGTACAGGCAGGATAAATGTTTGAACCGGCCAGTGGGGGTGGTAGCAAAGGCAACAAACCATAAGCAAAAGGGGGCACCTGGGGAGATGAAGTTGTGAAATAATAATGATGATATCACTAATACTTATCACATTAATGATACTAAGGATAGTAAGGGTAAGATAAAGGATAGTAATAATAATAATGATAATAATAGTAATAAAAATAAATATTAATAAATAATAAAAATAATAATAATAATAATAATAATAGTATAATAGATATGCAATTTTATTTACTATAGTGATAATCTTAGTAGTGGTGGTGGTATAGCATGATAAGTGCATTTAAAGCAAACATTCCATAAATAGTAATTTGGAATGGAAGGAGTTGATTTCCTTTTCTCCTTTTTCTTTTTTCCCCTTATCTATAAGGGTTGAAACCATTTTGAAGCAAATAAAACAAGCATTTATACTTCCACTATTCTTTACATAAGGGATTTTCCATTGGTCTTTTGACCATATGTAATCTTTTTTAATCATTCACTCACCATTCACTCACAGTTTCTACTTTCTTTCTCGCACTCATATATACCAAATTTGTAATACAATAAGGAAGAATACATATGATTTACTCTGGAAATAGTTGTGATATTTTGTGTGTGTACATAAAGGAAATTAAGTGTGTGTTATATGTGTGGTGTTTGTATCTGGCAAAATTTCTGCAGGTCCATATAAGTTGTCTGTAGTAAGAAAGTGCTACAAGTATTTTTGTGTGTATGTCCTTAGCTGTCTTTGGTATAGTATTGAGAAAAATTGCTTTATATATGTCGGTTTGTTTGCCTGTGTGCGTTTGTATGAGGTGTTTGAGTGTTGCGCGTGTGGCAGTAATTGTTGGACATGTATAATAAATGTGTTCCTCTGTCTCTTGTGTGTTGTTTCTACATAATTGACATTGTTTGGATATGTATGCTTCTACCTGTGTTGTGGGGGTCATATTGTATAGCAGTCTATATGTGAACTCCCTAGCTTTTGGTGTTATGTGTTTGTTGTGTAGGTTTGAAAAGGTGCATGTGAAGTCAGTCATGAAGTATTTGTGTCCTCTTTTAATCCTAAGTCTTAGTGATGGTGCTTGTTCTCTAACTAAATGTTTGTATATTGTGTGTGTTGTTTGCTGTATTAACTGTTCATGTCCTTTTATTGCCTGTATGCATGTCTGATAGAATGTTGGCAGTCTTCCCTGCTAGTGCGCAGTTGCATTGTTAAGAGGTGTGAGATGTTTGATGTTGTGGTCTATGTAGTATAGTGCTAGTCTGTTCTGTTCTGGGTGTCTGATGATTTTACCTATATGACTGATTCTAAGTGACAGTATTTTTGTCTGGATGTCCTGTAGTGCAATCCCCCCTTGTTTTCTGTCTTGTATGAGAGTTTTGTGTTGAATGCTGTGTATTGTGTTGGTGAAGATGAAGCGTCTGATGTGTTTGTTTATGTTTGTGACGGTCTGTTTGGGAGGGTCCAGTACTGTCGCTAAGTATATTATTTTGGGTAATATGTATGTGTTGACTATTGTGCTTCTACCAAATATTGTGGATGTCTTGTACCTATACCTGTGTAACATGTCTGTGATCTGTTCGGTCAGTGCGTGCCATGTCTGTCTGTGTGTTTCTGTGGGATCACATGGAAATGTGATCCCATACAGCTTCATGGTGTCTATGTGTTTCAGATATGGAGGGAAATCAGCCTTTTGTTTCCACTTTCCCAGATCCATTATCTGTGATTTCTGTACATTAATTTTGGCTCCACTGCCTTTTCCAAAATGGGTAAAGGTGTGGAGTATATTCCTTATTGATGTGTTGTTGGTGGGAAAGAAGGCAGTGTCATCTGCATAGGCGATGAGTTTCTGCTCTCCTATCCCATGCAGGAAGGTTCCTTTAATACTAGTGTCTTGCCTTATCTTCTCTAATAAAGGTTCTAGGGTGAGGACATACAGGAGTGGTGATAAGGGACATCCCTGTCTTACAGATCTCGTGAGCCTGAAGCTAGCTGTCAGTGAATGGTTCACCAACACTCTGCTCTCAGGATTTTTATACAAGATCTGTATCCACTGCCTGTAGTACTCTCCTATGTTACTGTGTTCTAGTGTCCTATGCAGGTATGTGTGGGAAATTCTGTCGAAGGCTGCCACATAGTGGTCACGCTCACTCACACCACCTAATAGGAATTAGGAGATTCCAAGTCTAACAATAGGTCCACCAGAGAGACGAATGGAGACGGATTGTATTTGCAGCAAAGAACCTCAATGGCTCGGAACGCTGAAGAAGAAGAAGAAGTCTAACAATAGAATGACTTGACCACTAGAAACTAAGGACGACGTAAGCATCGCCAGGACAGCAACAGAGGTCGCTTCAAGAAAGGACATCAAGTCAGCTGTGTGTTTTCCTTTGAGCTCCGTGATAAAAGGATTTGATCGTCTAGGCGAGGCATACTTACGAGAGAAGAGATCGCCTGTTTGTATAGCATTCATACCATGTTCGGACCGGGACATAAATAAATTATAGACGACGAGTTTGCAATAGTTTGCGATAGTCCTTGGGAGATTGAGCAATTACAGAAAGACGTGAACAGCTGGGTTTGTATTAACATGTAACGTCCCGTCCCCGTGTCAGGGGCCCGTTATATTTTTACAACAGTGTTTTGTCTACTTCTGGAAAGGAGATCAAATCTGAATAAAAAGGATTATCTCAAATTGCACCAGTCTTTAAGGTGAGCGACTTTGTTACATTGTTACTCCAGTTTGAGTTTTAACGCTTTGGCGGTTGAAGGACAATTGAGACAAAGGCCTTCTCTTGATCCAAGGATAAAATGGAGGATGGGCAGTCTTTCCCATGTGTGTAGTTGATTATGTCTCTAATAAGGTGTGTGTGGTTGTGTATATTTCTGTCTTTGACACTGCACTGTTGGTCTGGGTGTATTAGTGTTGGCATGAAAGGTTCAAGTTTGTTGGTGAGTGTTTTGGCGAGTATCTTGTAGTCTGTGTTGAGTAAGGAAATTGGTCTGTAGTTCTTCAGTTGTGTTTTGTCAGTTTTATCTTTGCATATGAGTGTAATGTAAGACATGTTGCAGCTGTCCGGAAGATTTTTTTTTTGTCAACGGCTTCCTGATAGACTTTGAGGAGAAGATTGCCTAGAATAGGAAAGAAATATTGGTAGAATTCTACTGTCAAACCGTCTGGTCCTGGAGTTTTGTCTTTGTTTAGTGTGCTTAGTGCCTGTGTTATGTCTGTCAGTGTCAGTTCTGTGTCCAGTGTGTCTCTGTCTGTGTCAGATAGTTTCTTTGTGTGCCGTAAGAAGTTGTCTTGTATCTGTGTGTCGACTGTCTCTGCTGTGAATAGTTGTATGTAGTGTTGTTGGAAAGCAGTTTCTATGTGTGGTGTTTCTGTCTGCATGTTTCCTTGTATGTCTGATATTTTGCTTATTTGTCTGTTACGTTGTACGTTCTGTTCTATTGCTAAATATTGCCTCGTAGCTGTCTCTTGTGTAATTGTGTTGAGTTTTGTTCTGAGAAGAGCACCCAGATATCTGTGTTGTCGGTGTTCTTCTAGTTGTGCTTCTAGTGTGTGTAAGTGATGTGCATCTCTGTTTGTTTGTTTTGTTAGTCGTATGGCTGTCTGTATGATGCGCTCCTGTCTTAGTTTGTCTTTTGTGGATCATGGTTGCTAGGTGTTGTGTTCTGCTTCGTATGGTGTTTTTCAATAATTCCCAGTATTGTGTGATGTTCTCAGTCGGTATATTGTCTGTGTACGTGTGTATGAGCTGTGTCATATATTTTACATATTCTGAGTGTTCCAATAAAGAATTATTGAACTTCCAGTGAGGTGACCTTTTGTTTGGCTGCGTGTTTGTGCTGTTTGTGCTGGTGTGTACTAGTATTGCTTTGTGGTCTGTGTAATCTAATGTTTTCCGTAGGTGTGTGGTTTGTATGATGTGAAGTGTTGCGGGCGTGTAAATCCGGTCTAATCTAGATGATCTGTTGTGTGTTTTGTTTGTGTATGTCGTTTCTCTACTGTCGGGGTGTGTATGCCTGAATGCGTCTGTGAAGTTGTGTGTATCGATGATATTTCGTGGTGTGTCAAGTTGATGTAAGCTGTCCCTGCCGGCTCTCCTCAGCTCTGTTCTCACCTCCCCACCCACAACGTATAAATCTTCAAGAACACAATTGTAATCACCGGCAAGAACAATATTTTGTCCCCTGTATGTCTGTGTTAGTAAGTCATCTAAATGTTCATAAAATAGAGGTTGATAATTGTAGTTAGGTGGTGCGTGTATGTTCACAATGACAAATGAGTGTGTGTCGTTTTTAACTTGAACTGTGGAAATTCTACCATGTGGGTCTGTGTGTGTTCTAAAAATAGTCCACGTGTCGGAAATTTGGAGGATGGCTGTCCCTGACCCTACGTTATGTTTCGCCAAACTGAAACACGAATTTCTTAATCCTAGCCGTGTCACTAATTCTGCTGCTTCAAAGTCTGTTTTGATGTTAGTTTCTTGCAATAAAATGAAGTCTGGTTTGTGTTTGTGTATGAGTGTGACTATATGTTGTAATTTCATTTTCATACCATGAATATTCAAACTAATTAAACATAAGTTGTCTGCCATTTTATAAATAACAATTAAACAACATGGTGGTTAAATTTAAGTGATTACCTTTATCTTTTCTGTGGTACTTCAATTCTGGGTTTTGTCTTTGGTTGTGATAATATGTTTGTGGTCTTCGTTCTCCTCGTGGTCTTCGTCAGTGTTTTCGTCGGTGTTGATATAAAGTGGTTCTTCATTGTCGCTGTTTTCATTCTGTTTTGTAGCAGCTTTCTTGCATGGTTTGGAAGGAGAAGGGGAAGATCTTCCCTCCTCTTCCCCCAGTCTGCCAGCTACCTCGACGTCATCTTGGACAGCGTTGTTTTGCTGTGTGTGGGCCTTCCCCATGATTGCTGGGAATTCCTCTTGTGCTAGTTCAGAGGTATTCTTGTTATTGTCTTTCTTCTGCCGCCTTGTCGGGCATTTGTTAGACCAGTGATCGTCTAGACTGCAAAATGGACATTGAGTCCGGCGACCGGGCATAGAGAACATTATGCGGTGGTCGCCTGTTATTTTACCTGGCGCCGTGATCTTAGCAATGTATTTTTTTTTTTTTAAATTCTAAAATGCATTTATTTGTCACTTTACAGTTCAGTACTGAGGCATTCATTAAAATCTATCTTGAATACAACAACAAATCAGCTGGTGATGATGACAGCAACAATGCATACTAAAAGTAACTGTACAGTTTACAACAAAGAAGATGAAACCCCCAATCCTTGCAGAACATTATGAGAACATTGGTCCCCCACCCACCCACCAATTCAGAAAAATATAAACATTCGCATCTCATTCGACAACATATTGAAAACGGCAATGAAGTTTAATCAGAATCGTTAAACGTCGTCTTTCTGCCCTCGGACTGTACTATTCCTCCTCTTGCTTTATCAATATTTACCTTTGTTGAAACCTCCTCCCCTGCTGTCACCACCTCTGGGTCCACCACGTCCACGACCACCTCCACGGCCTCCAAAACCACCACCACCTCTTTCTCTGCTAAAACCGCCACCACCACCTCTGCAGAAACCACTACCGCCGCCTCTGCTGAAACCGCCGCCACCACTGCCCTTGTCTGCGGCAAAGTCTAATGTGACATTTCGACCATCAATTTGTTGCCCATTCATGGAGTCAAATGCTTCTGCTGCTGCCTCAGCTGAACTGAAGTCAACAAAAGCAAATCCCTTTAGTTTCCCGGAGTCTGGGAAAGTTGGGATTCTGCATGAAACAGCTCCATCAAAAACTGATCTTAGTGAGGATTCATCTGTGTCATAACTGAGGTTCTTTACAAACAAGACTTTGGACTCGCCTCTCATGCCCGAGTTGCTCTGTCTGTCACCTCCAAACCCTCCTCTACCACCTCTACCTCTGTCATTCCCTCTGCCACCTGGGCCTCCTCTCTGCTTTTTGAATGAACTTTTCGCCCCCAGGTAGTCAAGGTACAATGAACTTCCATTTAATTCAGCGCCCTGTTTTTCTGACATAGCTGCCTCCATGGTTTCTTTGTCAGGAAATTCCACAAAGCCAAAGCCCTTGTGAACACCATCTCTCATTGGAATTCTGACATCTGAAGCTGTATCAAAGAGGGCACCTAAGCTGTCTGTCGTTGCATCTTCTGGAAGATTCTTCACAAACAGGGTACGGGTCTCCTCATCTTCTTTGTTGAACTTTTCACCGGGTGATGCAAAAGACTGATTGTTTTGTTCCTTCTGTCCTCTAGGTTTTGCCTTTTCAACTGTGATGGTGGACTTTTTCAGGGTGCTGTCATTCAGTGCTACGGAATTCTCCAGATCAGCGGCATCTTCCAAGTCTACGAATGCATTGTTCTTGTTTAGTGGCTTTCTCACACCAGCAACAGTGATACTGTTTTCTGTGAAGAAACTAGCTACGTCCTCTTCTGTTGTGTTCTTGCTCAGATTACCAACGTACAAGGTGATTGTTTCTCCATCTCCATTTACAGCTTCACTTTGCTTCTGCTTCTTTGCAGCTGGTCCCTCTTTGCTGTCTTTTTTCCTCTTATTTGAAGGAGTCTCTTCCTCTTCGCTCTCCTCTTCATCACTGGAATCATCCTCCTCTTCCTCCTCATCATCATCATCGCTGTCTTTAGCTGCTGGCTTGGCTGCTGGCTTGGCTGCTGACTTGGCTGGCTGTTTAACCTCCTCTTCACTCTCTTCTTCACTGTCATCCTCCTCTTCTGAACTCTCGGCAGCTTTGGTAGGTGTTTTTACTGGCTGTGCAGCTGGTGCCTCTTCTTCACTGCTGTCTTCCTCTTCACTGCTAGTCTCTGCTTTTTTTACAGGCTTGGCTTTGGCTGCTGTCAGCTTCTGTGGTTTTGCCTGGGCTTGAACCTCCTCTTCTGATGATTCATCTTCACTGTCTTGTGGCACAGGCTGTACTGGCACTGCCTTTTTACCCTCGGCTGGGGATTCAACCTTCTGCTTCTTTGACTTATTCTTGCCCATTTTGAGAGTTTGAAGCTGTAATGATCTCCTCCACGCCTAGACCTGAACTGATCTAGATCTTAGCCATTTTTTTTTTTTTTAAATTTCATACAAAGCAATGTGTATTTACAAGTTGTAGTGTGTGTTTCTTTTGTTTGTGTATATTACAGAGCGTTGCCGTTTGTTAGTGTTACGTGTGACATTGTGAATAAAACATATACATACATATATACTGTTATGATAATATGACATGTGTGGCATAATGCATGTAGATACACATTCCTTGCATATGCTTCACTTCCACTTCCGCAAGCGAAATGCATGAAACACCTGTCCATCTCTCCCTCTTCTCTCTCTCTCTCTCTCTCTCTCTCTCTCTCTCTCTCTCTCTCTCTCTCTCTCACACACACACACACACACACACACACACACATATACACACAAACACACACGCACACACAATCTCGTGCTTTCTGGAGACCGCAGTACATTTAAATACCCCGCGCTTGGACAATAAACTTTAGACTATCATTTCCATTAAAATGTGGCTTCCTTGTAATTTCTGGGTCACTAAGCTCCCGAGGCGAAGGTCGTTGGTGTTGTTGCCTGATGACAAATTTCAGGGTGACGCTCTAGTCCATGATGTCTTTTGTTTGGGGGACAAGAATCAGGGATTTACTACTAGCAATTAGGGTCCATGGTCTGTCCCCAGGGAGATAATTGGTCCAATATTGTGATAGTGTCTGGGTTTTATATACAATGGGAAGGACTTAAAAACCTGGCCACTAAAAGCCACCTTAGCTTACTGGGTACTTAAAGGGCTCATCGAATTTGTTTATACATGGTGGTGCATATTTTTCTTTTGAAACATATCATTACCGTATAACATCATTTTAATACTTAAGATACCGACTTGGTTTAAAGACTGCTACACGCACTCACGCGCGCGTGCGCACCCACACACACTCGTACACATGCGCGTGCAAATTCATGCACCACACACGCACACACACCTGCATCCACACACAGACGCATACATATGTTACTGCCAACGGCACAGACACCCATGCACAATATATTTCATGTTGCACATTCAAATATAATAATGGGAAAATTAATAATAATAGTAGCAGTAATAATAATAGTATTAATAATAATAATAATAATAATAATATAATTGTAGGATTATTAATACCATCAATAAATACATTTACAGTTGTAGTATCCTTTATTTAAAACAAGTTATTTGCTTCTTATGTAATATGTGCTGTCTTCAGCCAAATATTTTACGAGATTTGCGCTTGTGGGGCTAATATTATAATGTTTGCGACTTTTTGTTGATAAAGTTGTTGGACAATTTCTTTGTTGATTGTTCTGTAATTGTATAGTGCTTTGTTTCTTAATGTCCATATAAGATTTCTTTACTCTGCCAATAGAACAAGTAGCTTTGTGTGGGTGTCTTGTGTGGAGTAAGGAATGGAATTTATCATGATTGCTTTGTAAACATCTGTTCTTTGTTTCGAATGAGTGTTTATGATGTTTTGTAGGAGATTTCTTGTTGGCATGATTGTGTTGCATTCGTAATAGATGTGCTCTTCTGATTCTTGGACGTTCCGTCTACAAAGCTGACACTGTAGCATTTGTTTAGTTATTTGTGCTGTTCTCTCTGTTGTTGGGGTCATGCTGTAAACAAGCCTATATGTAATTTCCCTTGCTTTTGGAGTAATCTGCTTGTTGTGAATATTAGAGAAAATTTCGGTATAATCTTTTATGAAATATTTATGTCCTCTTTTAATTCTGAGATGTACCGGAGTTGCTTGTAATTTAACTAAATGCCTGTAGATTGTATGTGTTTTCTTGTGTAGTAATTTTTCATGTCCTTTAATGGCTGAAATACATGTTTTGTAGAACGTTGGGAGAGTGCCAAAATAATGTGAGGTTGTATTCCTAATTGGTTTTAAAGAAGATAGCCTAATTCCAATGTAATAGTGTGCTAAAGGGTGTTTTTCTGGGTGTTGTAGGATTTCACCAACGTGTTTGATCCTAAGTGCTTGTATTTTGGTTGTTATGTCTTGGAGGGCGATACCTCCATCTTTTTTGTCTTGCATGAGTGTAGTATGTTTGATACTGTAGATGGTGCTGCCAAACACAAAGCGTCTAATCTCTTTGTTTATGTTTGTGACAGTTTGACGTGGGGGATCTAGGATTGTGCACAGATATAGTATTTTTGGAATTATATATGTACTAACAATGGTACTTCTACCAAATATGGTAGTTTTTTTGTATTTGTATCTCTGTAACATATCTGTTATTTTCTTCTCTAGATTTTGCCAAGTGTCTTTGTGTGTCTGATTTGGTTGACATGGGAAGACTATTCCGTACACTTTATAAGATTGTTTGATGTTAAGTCAAATGGAAAATCCGCCTTATTTTTCCATTTGCCTAAGCCCATTATAGTAGACTTTTGGGCGTTTAATTTTGCCCCACTCCCTTCGCCGAAAAACGAGAAACGTCTCCAAAATGATCCGTACAGATTTTTCAGTGGTCGGAAAGAAAATGGTATCGTCCGCATAAGCACGCAGCTTTTGTTCACCCTTCCCTGGTTTGAACGTACCCCTGACATTGTCGTCCTGTCGTATCTTTTCTAGAAGTGGTTCTAGAGCGACAATGTACAGTAAAGGGGAGAAGGGACATCCCTGTCTCACTGACCTAGTCAACCTGAAAGAATTGGTTAGGGTATGGTTTAATAGAATCCGACTTTCCGATTTCAAATATAAAATTTTGACCCATGTCCGAAAATAATTTCCCACGTTGCAGTGTGAGAGAGTTTTGTGGAGGTATGAGTGAGATATTCTGTCGAATGCTTTTTCTTGACCTAAAGAGAGAATTGAGGACTGACAGTTTTTCAGATGTGTGTAGTTGATGATGTCCCTTATGAAGTGTGTGTGTTGCTGGATATTCCGGTGTTGTACACTACATTGTAGGTCTTCATGAATGAGAGATGCCATTACTGGTTTCAATTTATTCGTCAAAGTCTTTGTTAAAATCTTGTAGTCTACATTTAAAAGCGAGATAGGTCTGTAACTCTTTAAAAGTGTCTTGTCAGTGTTCTCCTTCGGAATAAGAGTGATGTAAGACGTGTTGAAACTGGATGGGAGTTCATGTTTGTGGAAAGATTCAGAGAATACTGCTAGTAAAAGGGGACCTAGAAGAGGAAAGAAAAACTGATAGAATTCAGCAGTAATACTGTCAGGGCCAGGCGATTTGCCCTTCTGCATTCCATGAACCGCTTGTGTTATATCTGTTAGTGTTAATTCAGTATCTAGTGTTAGTTTCTGTTCCTATGTGAGTTCTTTTGTGAATTTCATAAAGTGTTCTTGCACGTGCGCCTGTGTGTTTTCCTCTGTATAAAGGTTCCTGTAATAATCTTCAAAGGCTAAGGCTATTTGTTGTGGCTCGACTTGTATATTTCCTTCCCTGTCAATTATCTGGCCTATTTGTCTGCTGCGCTGTATGTTTTGTTCTAAAGCTAGATATTGTTTACTCGGTATCTCTTGTGTTATAGTTTGTAACTTTGTTCGCAGTAAAGCCCCCTGAAATCGATGATGTCTGTGGAGATCTAATTCTTCCTGTAATGCTATGATGTGTGGTAAATTTTTGTCTGTCTGTAGTAAGAGCTTAATTGCATTTTCCAATACTTTTTCTTGTTGTAGTTTTTGCTTGTGTATTACTGCTGCTAGTGTTTGTGTTCTCTCTCGTATAGTTTGTTTAAGTGTTTCCCAGAGTTCTCGCGCTTTACCCTCCGGTATATCGCGTGTGTATGTGAGGATCAGTTTTGTTATGCAATCTACATAGTCCTGATTTTGTAAAAGTGTGCAGTTCAGTTTCCAATGGGGAGATCTTCTAAGATGTGGTGTTGCTTGTACTGTGTTTATTGTTGCAACTACCGCCTTATGATCTGTGAAGTTCAGTGTCTCCTGTAAATGCTTGACTTGTGTTATATGATGTGTTATGGGCGCATACATTCTATCTAATCGCACTGCTCTGTTATGCGCATTGTTTGTGTGTGTTGTATCTGTTCCATGGGGGTGCATCTGCCTGTATGCGTCTGTTAGCCCATGGATATCTAAAATTGTTTGTAATGTGTCTAATTGATGTTCCTCCTCCCCCCGTTGTGTTTCTAATTTGCATTCTTACATCTGCATTTATAAGGTCGTGCGCCGAAAGTATGCAATTAAAATCACCCCCTAGAATGATGTTGTGACCCCGATATGAGCGTGATAATAAATTTTCCAGTGTTTGGTAGAAGAGCGGCTGATTTCTGTAGTCGGGCGGTGCGTGTATGTTGACAATTGTGTATTTATTTATGTTATTTCTCACCTGTACTATAGCTATCCTACCCTGGCAGTCCCTCTCCTTCTCTATAATCTGCCACCTGTCCGATGTCTGTATTATTGCTGTGCCCAATCCTATATGTTGAGTACTAAGACTAAAACATGAGTGTCTTAAACCTAAGCATGTTGTGATATATGATGCGTGTTCATCGATTTTAACGTTAGCTTCCTGAATGAGTATAAAATCAGGTTTATATTTGTGTATGAGTGGTATAAGATGATTAATTTTGGATCTTATACCTCGAATGTTAATACTCATTATTTTAATTTCCGCTGCCATTTTTGTTGTAAAATAAGAAACGGTTGAGCATAATTATGTTTCTTGTTTCAAAACTGTCTGTATTCATGTTATCATTTCTGGAGATTGTCAGTAGATTCCTTCGCCGGGCTCGAAATCTCTAAGTCAATAACGAGGCGTGGTGAAGAATCTGACAGGTTTCTTTGTCGTGGTGGTGTGTTAATGTTATCACTGTCTATTTCGGTCATGGCGCTGGTTGTTATCTGTTCAGTATAATTACTTACTCATTTCTTTTTGTTTGACCTGTGCGCTTCAGGCGGTGTAGGGTAGTCGTGGTTGTTGAGGGGCGGCAGCGTGGTAACATGTGTTTGGCAGGCTGGAGGTGTCGAGCTCTCACCGTCAGACTGGCTCATGGTTGAGCGTCCCCTTTTCCGACTGACCAGCTGGAAACCGTCTTCATCCTCCTTACTATGTTGATCTGTCTGGGAGTTCTAAGTGACTTTTTGTGCCAGTATAGGTGCCTTCTGGGTTTGTACTTTGGCCGGACATTTATTACTCCAGTGGGAGTCTTCCCCATAGACTGTACATGCCGTACGGCGCCCCGGAACTGTGATGAATAGACGGTGTAGCTTGTCTTCTACCCCGTCCAACTCCATGTCCACGTAATGTGGCAGTGGGTCTTTCGGGTTGCACAGAAGTAACCACGTGTCCGTGCTGTTTTTCAGTTTATGCACTTCCGCGTTTATATCTCCCGAAATATCCGCGGCTATTTGCTTCACTGTCTCAATCTTTGCGGTTGTAGGCATCCAGTGAATCATAGCCTTGGTATTTTCCTTCTCTATGTTTTCAATTATAATAGTTACTTTAGGATCCTGCAGTTCATGCTTCATCCCGTGAAGCCGTTCATAATGAGCCGCCTTTGCTTCCGGTGTTAGCGTAGCGTACCATCTTTTAGGGTCCTGAAAGCGGTAGATGGATTTTATCCCTTCCCTACCAATCCCGCAAGGCCCCCTCAAGACGCTCGCCATCAGCGAGTAGTTGAACCGGAATACATGAGGTCCTGATATAGAAAACACAAGTGGGTTCGCTTGATGGAACGCTCCTCCTTCGAAACCTTCACTTGTGTTGACTTTGACACAATTAACAATTTGGTTTTCCATCTTCGATAATCCGTGACAGAGGAAATCTTCAATACGGAAGCACAGATACAGATACACGTGGTGAAAACAATCGAAAACACTTCCACAAAATTGAAATCACTGATATATTTGAATAATCCGTGACAGAGGAAATTTTAATCCAGATCTACACGTGGTGATACACTATCGAATTCACTTCCACAAATTTAATATCACTGATATGGTTAAATAATCCGTAAAAGAGAAAATCTTTAATCCAAATTCTACACTTTAATCTAAATTCTACACGTGGTGTTGACGCCGCCTGGCCTGATCAGGAAAACACTATCCATAGGAACCAAAAAAAACTTTTTACTAAAGTAGTACAGTAGGATCGCGGTCGTCAGACCAAGTAAAGTTGTTTTTTTTTTTTTTTCATCTTAGCAATGTATTTTTTTTTTCTGTGCCAGCCAAAAATTGTATGGTTACAATTGTCATCACATCTTAGCAATGTATGTTTTAATCTTAGCAATGTATTTTTATTTTTTTTTTTTTATTTTTTTTTTTTTGGGGGGGGGGGGGGGGGGTTCGGCGGTCACCCCAGACTAGCTGGTAACCCCGCCTCCCATGTTTTTTGGCGTGGACCCTTAGTCCCACTGTGAGCTATTGCCCACAGTGGTCCACAGGGCCTACATTTAAAGTGATGCTTATGTGAGGTGGTTTGGATCCCCGGCCCCCGACCAGACCAGGCGCACTACTGTTGGGGGGGGGGGCAGCACATGCACTTGATCTTAGCTAAAAGGCCGAGAAGCGATCTTAGCAATGTTTTGTTTGTTTGTTTGTTTTTTTTTTAGATATTGCTAGAACTGTTGGTTCCGTCTGGTTCTCAGCAATGTATTTTTTTTTTTTTTTTTTTTTTTTTTAACTTTTATTGAGTGTTAAAGAAAACTTTGCATTTGTATTGTTCGTGTTGTTACTGAGCGTTGCATGTGGAAGTGTGGGTGACATATGCGCAAATTTTTACAACATTTGTTTCAACCTTTTTACATTTGAAATGGGGGGTAACGGAAAACGAGTACAAACAACAACAAGACGGTAGTATACCATTATTTTCCCTCTGCCACCCCCTCACCTGTCAGCTCCAACCCCACCAATACCATCATCACCACTTGGTAATGAGGTAAATGGCAGTAAAACTTGTTAGAACCGACCGGTGAAGGCAGCAGCAGAATCAAAACCAACAGTATCGAAAAGGTGGGGGGGGGGGAAGGGGGGGTTGTCAAGGAGTATCCTAGTTTACAATGCAGGAGGGGTAGTTGTTGCATTTGTATTGTTTGTGTTGTTACATGCGTACTGTGTGTTCAGTATTTGTGTGCGTGTTTTTACAGAGCGTTGCATGTGGGCGTGTAGGTGACATATGCGCAAAAATTACAAATATTTTATACATTTAAACATTTCTCCATTGACATTGTTGTAAGGAAATATTTTAAATCAAAAGCGTGATGGTAGTGGGCTGTTATTATTTCCCCTGCCTCCCCGCTCTCCTGTCAGCTCCAAAAACTCCTACCAAGTACCACCACTCTCGGTGATGATAAACATGGCGGTGCAGAACTGAAACAAAACGGTGAGGGTGGCAGCAGAGACAACAATCACAGTATCAAAAGGTTGGGAAAGGGGGATGTGATAGTATACGCGTTTACAAAGCCATATATATTAATAGTGATTACATGATAATAATGCAAAGTAACAACCAAATACATAAATAAATATCATAGTGACAAGGAATAACAGTGCTGAGACTAGTGATAGACTCAATCAATGATAATAAATAATAGTTTTAACATGTGATTTTATGTGCTAAATTGATTACCTTAGGAATGGTGTTTACATGAAATATATCTTATAATAATAATGACAAGGAATAAAAACTACTAAGGGTGATGACAGCAATGCTAATATTAATAAAACACAATGGTAGGATTTGTTTTGATAATGATCACATTTTCCAAACAACATGTGATTCCATTTGCTAAAATGATTTTCTTAGAAATGGTGTTAAAATATGGCTGGTGCATACAATAACAATTGCATCCTGCACTGTTTAATAATATAGTAGGTGTAAAAAGGAGTTGGTTATCTTTTTCTCCTTGCTTATTTTTTTTTTCTTATTTGTGAGGGTTCATTCATTTTTTTTCCTTCCTCTTTTTTTTTTTTTTTAACTTTATGTAAAAAGTAAACAAGCATCAGTATTTGCACAACATTTTAACAATCTTTACATTTTCGTTTCCCTTGCCATCTTCTCACCAATTTGTTTCACTCCATCAATACCCTTATCACCACTATCTGGGCAATGATGGTAAAGGCAGGATAGATATTTGAACCAAACCGGTGTGGGTATCAGCAAAGGCAAACACAAACCATGAGCAAGGGGAGGGGGGCACATGGGAAAGGGTTTTTTGTTTATTACTAATGATGACAATAATAATAATGGCAAGAAGAGGCATACTGAGGGTAATAACAGCAATTATAAAAAACAGCAAGGGTACTAATAGTTATGAAGATGATAACCATTTTTACAATATGTGATTCCATTTGCTAGGATGATTTTCTTTGGAATGGTGTTAACATAGCCTAGCAGGTACATACACTTGCAAACTGCAGTTTTTAGTAATACTTGGAGTAGAGGAGTGGGTTATATTTTCCTACTTGTTTTTTTCCTAAATGTAGGGGTTCATTCATATTTTCCTCTGTGTTCTCTCTTTCTTTTGTTTTTTAAATAAAAATTTAACCAAGCATTTGTATTGACACAAGTGTTTACAGTATCATTGGTTTGGTAACCATTTGTGATTTTGTATTCATTCATTCAACACTCACTCACATGATTCAAAGGGGGTGTCAAAGAGAGGAAGGGACATGACCACTCTTTATGATGGTACAGGCTGGACACATGTTTGAAAACAAAATAGTGGGGGTAGTAGCAAAAGCAAAACAAAACTTAAGCAAAGGTGGGGGGGGGAACATGGGAGATGAAGTTGTAAATTTATAATGATGATATTCTTAATACTTTTCAAATTAATGATACTAAAGATAATAAGGGTAAGGTAATGATAGTAATAATAATAATGATCATAATAATAGTAGACATTTCCATAATAATAAAAATAATAAATAAACAACAAACATATATTAATAATAATAGTAATAATAATAATAATAAATAGTATAATAGATATGTGATTTTATTTACTAAAGTGATAATCTTAGTAGTGGTGGTGGTATAGCACAACAAGTGCATTTAAAGCAAACCATTCCATAAATAGTAATTTGGAATGGGAGGAGTTGATTTTCTTTTCTCCTTTTTTCTCTTCCCCTTATCTATAAGGGTTGAAACCATCATTTTGAAGCAAATAAAACAAGCATTTATACTTCCATTATTCTTTACCTAAGGGATTTTCCATTGGTCTTTTGACCATATGTGATCTTTTTTAATCATTCACTCACCATTCACTCACAGTTTCTACTTTCTTTCTCGCCCTCATGTATACCAAATTTGTAATAAAATAAGGAAGAGTACATATGATTTACTCTGGAAATAGTTGTGATATCTTGTGTGTGTACATAAAGGAAATTAAATGTGTGTTATATGTGTGGTGTTTGTATCTGGCAAAATTTCTGCAGGTCCATATAAGTTGTCTGTAGTAAGAAAGTGCTACAAGTAGTTTTGTATGTATGTCCTTAGCTGTCTGTGGTATAGTATTGAGAAAAATTGCTTTATATATGTCGGTTTGTTTGCCTGTGTGTGTTTGTATGAGGTGTTTTAGTGTTGCGCGTGTGGCGGTAATTGTTGGACATGTATAATAGATGTGTTCCTCTGTCTCTTGTGTGTTGTTTCTACATAATTGACATTGTTTGGATATGTATGCTTCTACCTGTGTTGTTGGGGTCATACTGTATAACAGTCTATATGTGATCTCCCTAGCTTTTGGTGTTATGTGTTTGTTGTGTAGGTTTGAAAAGGTGCATGTGAAGTCTGTCATGAAGTATTTGTGTCCTCTTTTAATCCTAAGTCTTAGTGATGGTGCTTGTTCTCTAACTAAATGTTTGTATATTTTGTGTGTTGTTTGCTGTATTAAATGTTCATGTCCTTTTATTGCCTGTATGCATGTCTGATAGAATGTTGGCAGTCTTCCCTGGTAGTGTGCAGTTGCATTGTTAAGAGGTGTGAGATGTTTGATGTTGTGGCCTATGTAGTATAGTGCTAGTCTGTTCTGTTCTGGGTGTCTGATGATTTTACCTATGTGACTGATTCTAAGTGACAGTATTTTTGTCTGGATGTCCTGTAGTCCAATCCCGCCTTGTTTCCTGTCTTGTATGAGAGTTTTGTGCTTGATGCTGTGTATTGTGTTGGTGAAGATGAAGCGTCTGATTTGTATGTTTATGTTTGTGACGGTCTGTTTGGGAGGGTCTAGTACTGTCGCTAAGTATAATATTTTGGGTATTATGTATGTGTTGACTATTGTGCTTCTACCAAATATTGTGGATGTTTTGTACCTGTACCTATGTAACAAGTACTACAAATTTTATTTTTTTTTTTTTTTTTTTTAAACCTTTTATTGAGTGTTAAAATCGTTGCAAAGTGTATTGTTTGTGTTGTTACAGAGCGTTGCATATGGAAGTGTAGGTGACATATGCGCAAATTTTTACAACATTTGTTTCAACCTTTTAAATTTGAAATTGGGGGTAACGAAAAACGAGTACAAACAACAACAAGACGATAGTATACCATTTTTTTTTTTCCTCTGCCACCCCCTCACCTGTCAGCTCCAACCCCACCAATACCATCATCACCACTTGGTAATGAGGAAAATGGCAGTAACACTTGTTAGAACCGACCGGTGAAGGCAGCAGCAGCATCAAAAACCAGCAGTATTTAAAGGGTGGGGGGAAGGGGGGGGGTTGTCAAGGAGTATCCTAGTTTACAATGCAGGAGGGGTAGTTGTTGCATTTGTATTGTTTGTGTTGTTACATGCGTACTGTGTGTTCAGTATTTGTGTGCGTGTTTTTACAGAGCGTTGCATGTGGGCGTGTAGGTGACATATGCGCAAAAATTACAAATATTTTATACATTTAAACATTTCTCCATTGACATTGTTGTAAGGGAATATTTTAAATAGGAAGCGTGATGGTAGCAGGCTGTGTTTATTTCCTCTGCCGCCCCGCTCTCCTGTCAGCTCCAAAAACTCCTACCAAGTACCATCACCACCGCTCGGTGGTGATAAAACATGGCGGTGCAAAACTGTTTACAAACAACCGGCGAGGGTGGCAGCAGAGACAAAAATCACAGTATCAAAAGGGTGGGGAAGGGGGATGTGATAGTATACGCGTTTACAAAGCCATATATATTAATAGTGATTACATGATAATAATGCAAAGTAACAACCAAATACATAAATAAATATCATAGTGACAAGGAATAAACAGTGCTGAGACTAGTGATAGACTCAATGATAATAAATAATAGTTTTAACATGTGATTTTATGTGATAAATTTATTACCTTAGGAATGGTGTTTACATGAAATACATCTTATAATAATAATGACAAGGAATAAAAACCTACTAAGAGTGATGACAGCAATGCTAATATTAATAAACACAAGGGTAGGATTTGTTTTGATTAATGATCACATTTTCCAAACATGTGATTCCATTTGATGATTTGCTAAAATGATTTTCTTAGACATGGTGTTAAAATATGGCAGGTACATACAATAACAATTGCATCCTGCACTGTTAAATAATATAGTAGGTGTTAAAAGGAGTTGGTTATCTTTTTTCTCCTTGCTTATTGTGTTGTTTTTTTTTTTTTTTTTTTTACATATGCATGCAATGTTCAATAATAGTAGAAGTAAAAGGAGTTGGTTATCTTTTTCTCCTTGCTTATTTTTTTTTTTTTTCTTATTTGTAAGGGTTCATTCATTTTTTCCCTTCCTCTTTTTTTTTTTTACTTTATGTAAAAAGTAAACAAGCATCAGTATTTGCACAATCATTTTAACAATTTTTACATTTTTGTTTCCCTTGCCATCCTCTCACCAATTTGTTTCATTCCACCAATGCCTTCATCAACCTTATCCGGGCAATGATGGTAAAGGCAGGATAATTATTTGAAACAAACCGGTGTGGGTATCAGCAAAGGCAGCAACAAGCCATGAGCAAGGGGAGGGGGGCACATGGGAAAGGGTTTTTTGTTTATTACTAATGATGACAATAATAATAATGGCAAGAAGAGGCATACTGAGGGTAATAACAGCAATTATAAAAAGCAGCAAGGGTACTAATAGTTATGAAAAGGATAAACATTTTTACAATATGTGATTCCATTTGCTAGGATGATTTTCTTTGTAATGGTGTTAAACATGGCCTAGCAGGTACATACACTTGCAAACTGCAGTTTTTAGTAATACTTGGAGTATAGGAGTGGGTTATATTTTCCTACTTGTTTTTTTCTTAAATGTAGAGGTTCATTCATATTTTCCTCTGTGTTCTCTCTTTCTTTTGTTTTTTAAATAAAAATTTAACCAAGCATTTGTATTGACACAAGTGTTTACAGTATCATTGGTTTGGTAACCCTTTGTGATTTTGTATTCATTCATTGAACACTCACTCACATGATTCAAAGGGGGTGACAAGGAGAGGAAGGGACATGACCACTCTCTATGATGGTACAGGCTGGACAAATGTTTGAAAACAAAATAGTGGGGGTAGTAGCAAAAGCAACAAACCTTAAGCAAAGGTGGGGGGGGGGGGGGGGGGGGACATGGGAGATGAAGTTGTAAATTTATAATGATGATATCCTTAATACTTTTCAAATTAATGATACTAAAGATAATAAGGGTAAGGTAATGATAGTAATAATAATAATGATCATAATAATAGTAGACATTTCCATAATAATAAAATAATAAATAAACAACAAACATATAATATTAGTAATAATAATAATAATAAATAGTATAACAGATATGTGATTTTGTTTACTAAAGTGATAATCTCAGTAGTGGTGGTGGTATAGCACAACAAGTGCATTTAAAGCAAACCATTCCATAAATAGTAATTTGGAATGGGAGGAGTTGATTTTCTTTTCTCCTTTTTTCTTTTCCCCTTATCTATAAGGGTTGAAACCATCATTTTCAAGCAAATAAAACAAGCATTTATACTTTCACTATTCTTTACATAAGGGATTTTCCATTGGTCTTTTGACCATATGTGATCTTTTTTAATCATTTTCTCACCATTCACTCACAGTTTCTACTTTCTTTCTCGCCCTCATGTATACCAAATTTGTAATAAAATAAGGAAGAGTACATATGATTTACTCTGGAAATAGTTGTGATATCTTGTGTGTGTACATAAAGGAAATTAAATGTGTGTTATATGTGTGGTGTTTGTATCTGGCAAAATTTCTGCAGGTCCATATAAGTTGTCTGTAGTAAGAAAGTGCTACAAGTAGTTTTGTATGTATGTCCTTAGCTGTCTGTGGTATAGTATTGAGAAAAATTGCTTTATATATGTCGGTTTGTTTGCCTGTGTGTGTTTGTATGAGGTGTTTTAGTGTTGCGCGTGTGGCGGTAATTGTTGGACATGTATAATAGATGTGTTCCTCTGTCTCTTGTGTGTTGTTTCTACATAATTGACATTGTTTGGATATGTATGCTTCTACCTGTGTTGTTGGGGTCATACTGTATAACAGTCTATATGTGATCTCCCTAGCTTTTGGTGTTATGTGTTTGTTGTGTAGGTTTGAAAAGGTGCATGTGAAGTCTGTCATGAAGTATTTGTGTCCTCTTTTAATCCTAAGTCTTAGTGATGGTGCTTGTTCTCTAACTAAATGTTTGTATATTTTGTGTGTTGTTTGCTGTATTAACTGTTCATGTCCTTTTATTGCCTGTATGCATGTCTGATAGAATGTTGGCAGTCTTCCCTGGTAGTGTGCAGTTGCATTGTTAAGAGGTGTGAGATGTTTGATGTTGTGGCCTATGTAGTATAGTGCTAGTCTGTTCTGTTCTGGGTGTCTGATGATTTTACCTATGTGACTGATTCTAAGTGACAGTATTTTTGTCTGGATGTCTTGTAGTCCAATCCCGCCTTGTTTCCTGTCTTGTATGAGAGTTTTGTGCTTGATGCTGTGTATTGTGTTGGTGAAGATGAAGCGTCTGATTTGTATGTTTATGTTTGTGACGGTCTGTTTGGGAGGGTCTAGTACTGTTGCTAAGTATAATATTTTGGGTATTATGTATGTGTTGACTATTGTGCTTCTACCAAATATTGTGGATGTTTTGTACCTGTACCTATGTAACATGTCTATGATCTGTTCAGTCAGTGAGTGCCATGTCTGTTTGTGTGTTTTTGTGGGATCACATGGGAATGTGATCCCATACAGCTTCATGGTGTCTGTGTGTCTCAGGTCTGGAGGGAAATCAGACTTTTGTTTCCACTTTCCTAGGCCCATTATCTGTGACTTCTGTATATTTACTTTGGCTCCACTGCCTTTTCCAAAATGGGTAAAGGTGTGGAGTATATTCCTTATTGATGTGTTGCTGGTGGGAAAGAAGGCAGTGTCATCTGCATAGGCGATGAGCTTCTGCTCTCCTATCCCATGCAGGAAGGTTCCTTTAATACTAGTGTCTTGCCTTATCTTCTCTAATAAAGGTTCTAGGGTGAGCACATACAGGAGTGGTGATAAGGGACATCCCTGTCTTACAGATCTCGTGAGCCTGAAGCTAGCTGTCAGTGAATGGTTCACCAACACTCTGCTCTCAGGATTTTTGTACAAGATCTGTATCCACTGCCTGTAGTACTCTCCTATGTTACAGTGTTCTAGTGTCCTATGCAGGTAAGTGTGGGAAATTCTGTCGAAGGCCTTCTCTTGATCCAAGGATAAGATGGAGGATGGACAGTCTTTTCCATGTGTGTAGTTGATAATATCTCTAATGAGATGTGTGTGGTTGTGTATATTTCTGTCTTTGACACTGCACTGTTGGTCTGGGTGTATTAGTGTTGGCATGAAAGGTTTAAGTTTGTTGGTGAGTGATTTGGCGAGTATCTTGTAGTCTGTGTTGAGTAAGGAAATTGGTCTGTAGTTCTTCATTTGTGTTTTGTCAGTTTTATCCTTGCATATGAGTGTAATGTAAGACATGTTGCAGCTGTCCGGAAGATTTTTTTTGTCAAAGGCTTCCTGATAGACTTTGAGGAGAAGATTGCCTAGAATAGGAAAGAAGTGTTGGTAGAATTCTACTGTCAAACCGTCTGGTCCTGGAGTTTTGTCTTTGTTTAGTGTGCTTAGTGCCTGTGTTATGTCTGTCAGTGTCAGTTCTGTGTCCAGTGTGTCTTTGTCTGTGTCAGATAATTTCTTTGTGTACTGTAAGAAGTTGTCTTGTATCTGTGTGTCGATTGTCTCTGCTGTGAATAGTTGTGTGTAGTGTTGTTGGAAAGCAGTCTCTATGTGTGGTGTTTCTGTCTGCATGTTTCCTTGCATGTCTGATATTTTGCTTATTTGTCTGTTACGTTGTACATTCTGTTCTATTGCCAAATATTGCCTCGTAGCTGACTCTTGTGTAATTGTGTTGAGTTTTGTTCTGAGAAGAGCACCCAGATATCTGTGTTGTTGGTGTTCTTCTAGTTGTGCTTCTAATGTGTGTAAGTGATGTACGTCTCTGTCTGTTTGTTTTGTTAGTCGTATGGCTGTCTGTATGATGCGCTCTTGTCTTAGTCTGTCTTTGTGGATCATGGTTGCTAGATGTTGTGTTCTGCTTCGTATGGTGTTTTTCAATAAGTCCCAGTATTGTGTGATGTTCTCAGTCGGTATATTGTCTGTGTACGTGTGTATGAGCTGTGTCATATATTTTACATATTCTGAGTGTTCCAATAATAAATTATTGAACTTCCAATGAGGTGACCTTTTGTTTGGCTGCGTGTTTGTGCTGTTTGTGCTGATGTGTACTAGTATTGCTTTGTGGTCTGTGTAATCTAATGTTTCCCGTAGGTGTTTGGTTTGTATGATGTGATGTGTTGCGGGCGTGTAAATCCGGTCTAATCTAGATGATCTGTTGTGTGTTTTGTTTGTGTATGTCGTTTCTCTACTGTCGGGGTGTGTATGCCTGAATGCGTCTGTGAGGTTGTGTGTATCGATGATATTTCGTAGTGTGTCAAGTTGATGTAAGCTGTCCCTGCCGGCTCTCCTCAGCTGTTTTCTCACCTCCCCACCTACCACGTCTAAATCTTCAAGTACACAATTGTAATCGCCGGCAAGAACAATATTTTGTCCCCTGTATGTCTGTGTTAGTAAGTCGTCTAAATTTTCATAAAATAGAGGTTGATAATTGTAGTTAGGTGGTGCGTGTATGTTCACAATGACAAATGAGTGTGTGTCGTTTTTAACTTGAACTGTGGAAATTCTACCTTGTGCGTCTGTGTGTGTTCTAAAAATAGTCCACGTGTCGGAAATTTGGAGAATGGCTGTCCCTGACCCTACGTTATGTTTCGCCAAACTGAAACACGAGTTTCTTAATCCTAACCGTGTTACTAAATCTGCTGCTTGAAAGTCTGTTTTAATGTTTGTTTCTTGTAATAAAAGAAAATCTGGCTTGTGTTTGTGTATGAGTGTGACTCATCTCATCTCATCTCATCATGTTCCTCTTGTACCTTGCGGTGTCGAGGTGAAGTATAAACTTCGTGAGAGTGCCCGGTTATGGGCTTCGTATATCGACATTCCTATGGATTCTGTTATTCCCTCCGTCCAGCGTTTACGTGGTCGGCCTCTTCCTCTGTTTCCATCTGGTCTGTACGTCATTGCCTGTTGTGGCATGCTGTTGACTGGTAGCCTACTTGCATGGCCAAACCATTTGACTTGCTGCTTTCTAATAAAATCTAGAGCAGCTTTAACCCCCACTTTAGTCCTGATTTCTTCATTTCTGATCTTATCTCTTCTTGATACGTTGAGTATTCTTCTCAGGAACCTCATTTCTGTTGTTGTGATTTTTCTTTTCTCTTTTTCTGTCATTGTCCAGGTTTGGCATTGGTAGCACAGAGTTGGTAGGAAGATTGTGTTGTAAAGTGCTTTCTTAGTAGTTATTGATACATGTTTGTTCTTTAGTATTGGTGCCATTTGTCCAATGAGTTGATTTGCCTTATTGCACCTATTTTCGATCTCGTCTTCTGATCTGCCATTTGATGATATTATACTTCCTAGGTACTTGAAGCTCTTTACTTGTTTCAAGGGATGTTCGTTTAGGTGAATTGTTGCTGTTTGTTCTTCTTTAGTTATAGTCATTACCTCTGTTTTGCTTGTGCTAATTTTCATGTTATGTTCCCTACACATTTCGTTTAGACTATTCATGTGGTCTTGTAATTCAGCTTCTGATTTTGCTATTAGTGCTTGGTCGTCCGCAAACAGGAGTTCTCTAATGGTTAGATTTGCAGATGGTTCTTCTTCTGTGTTCTCGTCATGCGGTATTCTTGCTGTCTCTGCTTGGCTGGTTTCTTTACATATGTTGTCTATATATGTTATGAACAAGAGAGGGGACAGGACACAACCTTGTCGTACTCCAGATCTTATGGTGAAGGGTTCTGAGTGTCCTCCAGTTGCTCTCACTATGCATTCACTGTTGTCGTATAAACTTCTACATAGGTTTGTTAGATGTGTACTCACTCCATATTGTTTAAGGATTTCCCACAGCTGGTTTCTATCTACCCTATCAAATGCCTTTTCTTGGTCAACAAAGGCTAAGTAGAGTGTTTCATTGAATTCAATTGATTTTTCTATAAGTTGTCTAAGAGCAAAAATGGCGTCTGTGCATCCTTTGTTTTTCCTAAATCCAAGCTGCGTTTCGCTTAGCTGGGGTTCTAAAGTAGTTCGTAATCTTTTTTCAAGAATTTTGCAAAATATTTTCCCAGTATGACTCAACAGTGAAATGCCTCTGTATTGTGTGCAATCTCTTTTGCTGCCTTTGTTTTTCCAAATTGGGATAATTATGGCGTTTCCCCAGTCTCGTGGTGTCTGTTGTTCTACCCAAACATGGTTGAATAGTCTATGTAGCCAAGCTGTTCCTACTTCCCTTGCTGCTTTAATTAGTTCATTTGGTATTTCATCCTGTCCTGGTGATTTGTTCAATGGGGCTAATCTGATGGCTTCTATAATTTCTTCTTTTAGTATGTCTGGTTCTAGTTCCTCGGTGACATCTGTGTAGGTCTCTTGAATTCCTGTGACATCTGATGGGATGTTGAGAAGTTGTTCGAAATACTGCTTCCATCTTATTAGGATGTGTTTTTGTTCACTTATTGGTTCTCCATTTTCGCTGTTAATTATTTCAGTTGGGTCAAAGGGTACTCCTCTGGTTCGCATTGCACTTATCTTTTTGTAGAAGTTTCTGGTTGCCTCCTTGTAGTTTTTATTTAGGGTTTCTCCATACTCTTCCCAGTCTTTCTGTTTTTCCCTCTTTACTATTCTACTCACATGTCTTCTCGATATTCTGTATTCTATGAGATCACATTCCTGTTTGCTCTTCAACCACTTTTTATATTTTTCCTTTTTTTCTTTTACCGCTTTCTTTACTTCTGCGTTCCACCAACTTGTTATTTTCTTTATCCGTGTTTTGCATTTTTTCGTGGTTCCGCATGTTATTTTTGCAGTATTTAAAAAGCTTGATTTGAACGTCTCCCATTCTTCTTCCACTGTTTTTCTTTCCGTAGGTAATTTTACAAAGAGTTCAGTTAGTTCTTTCTCATAATTTTCCCTTACTGCCTCGTCTTTAAGGTTTTTTAAGTTTACTGATTCGCATGGCATGTATTTTCCTGCTTTTTGTTTTCTTCTTCTAATGGTTCTTATTGTGGCAACGACTGATTTATGATCTGTGTTTATACTGAAATTGGGCACTGCTCTTGCATCTAATATATTTCTCTTTCTGTTATTTCTTGTTAATATAAAATCAATTTGGCTTTTAGTATCTAGATTGTTCCATTTATACCAGGTGTATACTTGCGAATCTTTATGTTTATAGAATGTGTTTGTTATATAGAGATCGTGTTGGCTGCAAAGCTCTATCAGTCTACTTCCGTTATCATTCCTTTCATTTTGCTGATCTCCAAATGCTCCCAGGTGTTTTTCTATGCCCCCTCTGTTATGTCCTAGTCTTGCATTGAAGTCTCCCATAACTATGATGTTGTCCTGCTTATCTATTTTATTTAGCACATCATGTATGTCTTCGTAGAAGTCCTCACATTCTTGCTCATTATTGTTTGCATTACATGGTGCGTATATCTGTACATATGTTGTGATTGTTTGTTCTTTTATTCTCACTGTTATGATTCTTTCTGATATATATTTTATTTCTAGTATTGCTCTTGCTAGCTGTGGTTCGATGACTATTCCCACACCGTGTCTTGCCCTTTCTTGCTGTTCTACTCCAGAGTAAACAAACGTGTAACTGCGGTGGAGCTCCTTGCATCCTTTCCCTTTTGTTCTGGTGTCCGCTATTCCCATCAGACCAATATTCCTCTTCTCCATTGTTTCTATAAGCTCTTCTTCTTTACTATTGAAACCACAGACGTTCATTGTGCCTATTTTTTGAATCGCTGATCTATCTCGTAGTCCGTTAACATTGCCGGGTCGATAGCCGTTTGGGTCAGTCCGTTTATACTTCTTAGTTTTTCTACGAGCAGTATGAAGATCCCCTGCCGGCTTGCTAGGCCAGTCGCAGGTTTAGGACACTAATCTGACCACAGGGAGTCCATCCCCTATGGCGAGCCATAGCCCCGTTAGCCCATGACCTCGCGGTCATGGTTGCCCGGTCTGCACCACGTGGAGGTGGGGGTTGACTTGTGTAGTCTGCGGGTCATCGGCAGGCTACTAATTTTCGCTCTTCACCCCTCCTGGGAGAGGCTAGCCGATCCTAACCCTGCTGGCTGCAGGGCCAGGCGCATTCCACACCTTACAGATGAGTGTGACTATATGTTGTAATTTCATTGTCATACCACGAATATTCAAACTAATTAAACATAAGTTGTCTGCCATTTTTAAAATAAAATTAAACAACATAGTGGTTAAATTAAGTGGTTACCTTTATCTTTCATGTAGTAATTTAATTCTGGGTTGCGTCTTCGGGTTTGATGGTATGTTTGTAGTTTTCGTTTTCCTTGTGTTCTTCGTCGGTGTCTTCGTCAGTGTTTATAAAAAGTGGTCCTTCGTTGTCGCTGTTTTCATCCTGCTTTGTAGCAGCTTTCTTGAATGGTTTGGAAGGAGAAGGGGAAGATCTTCCTTCCTCTTCTCTCATGTCTTTGTTGCCTGAGGAATTTCTCCTCTCTGCCCTCTGTCTTTTTCTGCCGTAGAGGACAGTTTGGAAATCTTCGTCGTTGGTTTCTTGTGAGATTGTTTTTGCTTGAGTTTCTGCGTCTGTCTCCGTGGTCACCGGTCCGCCAGCTACCTCGACGTCATCTTGGGCGGCGTTGTCCTCGACTGGCCTCGTGGTTTCTTTTTGGCCGGCTGTCTCGGCGACATCTTGTTTTTTGTTGTTTGAATTTGTGTGAAGTTTCCCCCCGAGTGAGGGGAACTCCTCTTGCGATCTTTCAGTTGGTTGTGTGATATTTATATTGTCTTTCTTCTGCCTCCGGCTCGGGCATTTGTTGGCCCAGTGTGAGTCCAGGCCACATGTAGGGCATTCGGTGCGACGACCCACTATTGTGAACATAATACGGTGGTCTCCTGCGATTTTCCCAGGAGCTGTAATCTTGGCGTAATGAGGTATTACAAATACAAATTTTTTGGCGAAAGATTTATACGTTGTGAAGAGAAACCAGAGTAAACCTAACATCTGTTTGGACAGAAGCGGCCTAGAAGATAAGGAAAGAAATAATGTACTAAACAATATTTATTACACAACAATTTAGTGTCTGAAATTTCAAATAATAATCAAAAATTTGTAAAGCTTTTATAATGGTAACATTTAATTGATACAATCCAAAATATGTATAAAATACTTACAGGAATAAACATACAATTCTCTTGCAAAATAGCTATAAGTACAAGAATAGTCAAATCTATAATTGTTCCCCTTGATTGCTAAAGCTGAAATATGACTTCACGGGATGAAATTATTTCCCTTGTGATAAAAGAATAAAAACAGTTACATATTCTTTATGGGGCGGCGCATCAACACCATTTTTTGCTGTTGTGATCTCTTGGCAAGTTTACGTTCAGTAGTTTTCCATTGCTTTCTGAACGACCGCCATCCATACCATTTTGTAAAAAAACCAACGCAAGACGGTTTGATGCCAAATCGTCTGCAGCTGCGTTTCGAAAGCCCTCCTCTTCTTCTTCCTCTTCTTCTTCCTCTTCTTCTTCCTCTTCTTCTTCTTCTTCTTCTTCTTCTTCTTCTTCTTCTTCTTCTTCTTCTTCTTCTTCTTCTTCTTCTGTCGTTTGCTTGAAATGTATTGTCTACATCTGCAATGGTGTCTCTTATCTATATTTTACTGTCTAGTTTAATTCTCCGTGGTCCATAATACATACCTTCTTCTTACGTTCGCCTGAAATTTATGGTCTAAATCTGCAATGTTGTCTTTCCTATGAATTTAGCTTTTTTTTCCCCCAGCTCACTCAGTGGTCCATAGAGTATATCTCCCACTGTTGTGTTACTAGTCCAGACGGTATACCTTGATATGTCATACTGTGAGCAGTCTTGGAGTATGTGATCTTCCGGTCTGCTGTGCTAACCCACATGTGCACATGGCTGATTCGCCAATCTTCAAGTTTGTATACACGTGCCACAGATTTCTGCCTCGTTTGCTGCCAGTCATTTCTGACACTGATGTCCCTCCATGCCATTGTGTCAACGTGTCCTTGATCTTCTCTGTTGGCCTCCCCCTACACAGCTCTGTTTTTTTGTACGTGTACTGTTATTACAGCCTATTGTACCTGGCGGTGTAGGACAGGCTTTTGAGCTCGAGGAATTATCGCCGCCTGGCTAGTGCAGCCGCCTCGAACAGCGCAGCTTAGGATTTTCTTTTTGGCAGAAACAAAAGGTTCGTACGTAACCTTACCGACGATTCGAACCCGGGTCTCCCTAGTGTAAGCCCGACGTTCTAGCCACTCGGACAGATTCTGCACATGTTGCGTGCCCTTCGCAGGACGTTGTGATCACACCCAGAGTGTTTGTCTAGGTAATTTTACGTTTAGTAGTTTGCCATTGCTTTCTGAACTAGAAGTCAACTTTTAAGTCGGATTTAACGCTGGTGTGGTGATTGAAGGCCACTCACCCACCACCCCTGCCCCGACATCAGCAAACCGGAAATTTAAGAGCCAGCGCTCTTATCCTTGATGCCGTGTCTTTATTATAAGTAGAACAAAAACCTGTCTTTCTGCCACATCTTTATTATACAAACAACAACATATTATATTTCTGCCATGTCTTTATTATATATAGAACAAAAACTTATCCTTCGGCGACGTCTTTTTTATACAACAACAACAACAACAACAACAACAACATCGACAACAACAACAACGACAACAACAACACCAACTTGTCTTTCGGCCACCTCTTCATTATACACAGAACAACAACTTATCTTTTTGACCACGTCTTTATTATAAACAGAACAACAACTTATCCTTCGGCCACGTCTTTATTATACATAGAACAAAAACCTATCTTTTGGCCACGTCTTTGTTATACATAGAAGAAAAACTTATCTTTTTAACCACGTCTTTATTACATATAGAACAACAACGTATCTTTTGGCCACGTCTTTATTATACACAGAACAACAACTTATCCTTTCGTCCACGTCTTTATTATATATACAACAACAACTTATCTTTCGCCACGTCTCCATTATACATAGAACAACAACAACAACAACAACAACAACAACAACAACAACAACAACAACAACAACAACATATCTTTCGGCCACGTCTTTATTGTGCACAGAACAACAAATTATATGTTTGACAATTTTTTATTATATATAGAACAACAACGTATCTTTCGGCCACATCTTTATTATACACAGAACAACAACTTATCTTTTCATCCACGTCTTTATTATATATAGAACAACAACTTATCCTTCTGCCACGTCTTTATTATACATAGAACAACAACTTATCTTTCGGCCACGTCTTTGTTATACATAAACCAACAACTTATCTTTCTGCCACGTCTTTATTATAAATAGAACAACACCTTATCTTTCTGTCACGCCTTTATTCATTGGCACCTTGCCGTCTTGACAGACGATAGTTTGTGCTCTAAAAAGGCATAATACCTTTTAACTATGGCGGTAGCGAGTGTGACTGATAAGGCCAATTTGCGCTGTAAATGTCCGTTCACAGTGGGTGCATGTGAACACGTGGTCATTTCCACCATCATGAACCATCTTACGTCTCAAACGCTTGGTGTGTGACTTTTCTGCAATAATTTTCTCCTTTGACTTTATTCCATTTCTGATATTTGCCCTCCATGCAACACGTTCAGCGGCGACTTGCTCCCAATGTGCATTATCAATGCCTGTATCAATCATGTCCCGCTTACACACATCTTTGTATCGTAGTAGAGGCCGACCCTGAGATCTCTTACCCATCTGTAATTCACAAAAAAAGATATCCTTTGGTATTCTACCATCATCCATCCTCCTAAGATGTCCTATCCATCTAAGTCTACGAAGACTGAGCATGGAATAAACTGTCACACAACCTGATCTTTCCAATACTTCAGTATTTGTGATTTTGTCTTGCCACTTAATACCAAGAATTCTTCGCAGACACCGCATATGAAAGCTGTTTAAATTGTTCTCTTGGTGTGAGTAAGTTGTCCAGGTTTCACTGCCATAGAGAAGAGTACTAAGGACACAGGCTTGATAGACAAAGACTTTTGTTTTGGCAGTAAGCTTCCTGTTCTCCCAGACTCTTTTTCTTAACCTGTTCATTGTTGTTGCTGCCTTACCAATCCGGATGTTGATTTCCTGATCTAGGGATAATTTGCTATTTACCACTGATCCTAGATATGTAAAATGGTCTACTATCTCTAGTTCGGCGTCGTCAATAAAGATTGATGGTACCCCATGTGCACCTTGTGACATAATCTGTGTCTTCTTTTTGCTAATTGTTAAACCAAATTCAGAACAAGCATTGGAGAATGCAGATAGTAGACATTGCAATTCTTCCTCAGAGTGGGTCGTAACTGCAGCATCATCTGCAAAAAGCAACTCTCTGATCAGTACCCTCCTAATTTTGGTCTTAGCCTTCAATCTCTGAGCATTGTAGAGGCCGCCATCTGAGCGTGAGTGAATGTATATACCACCATCCTGATCACGAAATGCATATTTCAGTAGAAGTGTAAAGTATATTCCAAAGAGGGTGGGAGCTAGTACACAACCTTGCTTAACTCCACTCTTGATTTCAAATTCTTCAGAAGTTGCACCATCAAACTTGATTATACCCTTCATGCCTGTGTGGAACGATTCCACAATGGACAGAAGAGTTGGTGGGCAGCCAATCTTCTTTAGTGCCTTGAACAGACCCTCACGACTGACCAAATCAAATGCCTTTGTGAGGTCGATGAAGGCAATAAACAGTGGTTGATTCTGTTCACGGCATTTTTCTTGCATTTGTCGCAATGAGAATATCATATCAATGATAGACCGGTTCTATCGAAAGCCACACTGTGATTCGGGGTAGACTTGATCTCCTAGGACTTGAAGTCTGCGCAGAACAATTCTGGCAAATACTTTTCCAACAATACACAGAAGTGAGATACCCCTATAGTTGTTACAGTCGCTCCGATCACCCTTGTTCTTGTACAGCGTTATGATGTTTGAATCTTTGAAATCCTGTGGGACTTGTCCTTCACGCCAGCATAGCTCTATTAGCTGGTGGATCTGTAGAGTGAGTGTGTCTTGCCCACTCCTGATAACCTCTATTGGAATCCTATCCTTACCTGGAGCCTTGCCAGATGCAAGTTCATTTATAGCACACTTAACTTCTGTTATGGTGGGAAGTGTGTCCAGGTGGTCAAGAGTTGGTAGAGCCTCTATAGCGTTAAGGGCATCATCCGCTAGTTTGGTCTCACTTGAGTAAAGCTCCAAATAGTGCTCTACCCATCTGTCCATCTGCTGTTTCTTATCAGTGATGACTTCTCCAGTCAAGGTTTTCAGCGGTGCACTTCTTTTGATCACTGGACCGCAGGCTTTCTTTATTCCTTCATACATGCTTCTTATGTCTCCCTTATCACTTGCGATTTGAATGGACTCACATAACTTGATCCAATAATCATTTGCACACTGCCTGGCAGCCTTTTGCACATCCTTCCTAGCTTGCCTTAGCTCACTCAGAGTGTTACGCGTTGGTCTTTCCTTGTTTCTTAAGAGAGCTTTCTTCTTCTTATCAATCAAGGGCTGCAGAGTCTCGCTGTTGGCCGCAAACCAGTCTCTCCATAGCACAAAGCCTGGGCTAAAATATAGAGATCATGTGTTGCCCATGCAGCATGATCCCTCTCTCGGCCTGCCTAGTTCACTCCAGAGGAAAGGTAACACCCCTACATCTGGAACAAGACAAGCTGCAGAAGCTGCCGGATCAGCAAAGCAATGCTCTAACTGTCCGCCTGTCGGAGCTTCGATCCTAGACCAGTCGCCAACCAAAGCTTAGGGCCTGGTCTGCCCTGCCATGACAATTTTGTCTTTAGCTTGCATTTCCTCGCACCAGGGTAAGGCTTGTACCCTCCCAATTGCGCTCTTCCGCCCGAAGCCGTTGGCACAATGTGGGGTGTCGGGTTTGGTAAGCGCCGCCCAACGTTCGGCGCTAACAGAAACCAGGTAGTACCGTCTACTGTTATACGGTAGCTCAGTCATATCAGACTAAGACCTGACTGACACGCCTTTATTATACATAGAACAACAACTTATCTTTCTGCCATATCTTTGTTATACATAGAACAACAACTTATCTTTCGGCCACGTCCTTATTATATATAGAGCAACAAAAAACAACAACAAAAACATCAGCTGATCCTTCGGCCACGTCTTTATTATACATAACAAAAAGATAAATGTTTTGCATATCCTTTACAGGACATCGCTGTCAACATCAGCATCTTTCAGCTGATTGTTGATTTCTTGGCAAGATTACGCTCAGTAGTTTGCCATTGCTTTCTGAGCGGCCGGCTCATATACATCGTAAGTTACCGACGCGATTCGAACCACTTATTATACATAGAACAACAAAAGCAACAACAACAACACAACAACAACAACAACAACAACAACAACAAGGATAAGAAGGTGTCCTTGGTGAAGGTATAACAGGTGTAAGGCAGGTGGCCAACGCTTAAATATTGTTTCTCTTCCCTGGTGAACATCACACAGACAGGTCATTTCCTGCCTGTCAGATATAGCCGACTTACGTACCCCTGTACACAATCGTGTGCCAGGCCTGCTTGACAGCAAAATGGATCCCACCTGAACCAAGTGAGAGATGAAAGGCGGGTACGGGTAATTTCGGTTCACCAGGCCTCCTGTTGAAGTTATGCTATTTTTATGAAGACTAGTGAATTGGTAAAACTATCTCGGAACAGTCATAACACCTGATAGGGGAGGTACCTTGAAGAGATTAGAACAAGAATCGCTATGGTGAAGGTAGCCTTTTTTTGCAAGATGAAAAACATACAATCCAATAAAAAGATATCAACTGCATCGAGAAAAAGAGTGTTGAGGTGCTGCTACACAGAGCCTTACTTTTGATTGAATGTGAAACGTAGACAAAGAGCAGACAAGCTGAAAAATATCTGATGGCTGTAGAAATGTGGTTTCTGAGGAAAATGCAAACAATACCATGGACAGACAGAAGGAGCAAAGAGCAAGTCCTGCAAGAAGCAAATGAAAACCGTAAACTTATTAGAGAAATTAGATGTAGACAGTCACAATTGTTTGGAAACATTTTAAGAAGAAATAAACTAGAGAACTCAGTGACAATTGGCAATACTGAAGGAGGTGGCAGGGGGGAGGGCAAGGGGAACGCAGAGAGATAAATGTCGTCATGGCCTGGCAACATAACATAATCGAGACAACAATACAGAGCTGATTCACGACTCTGGTGATCGCGTGAGATTGCGAGGCATGACCACCCACCCGTATCGGCATGGCACATGATGATGACGATTATGAAGAATCGACACAATGGTCATCATCAAGAGCCTTGCCGACTTCATGCCTCTCCACATCTTGTGAACATCTCCTTGCCGACTTCATGCCTCCCCACATCTTGTGAACATCTCCTTGCCGACTTCATGCCTCTCCACATCTTGTGAACATCTCCGGCATGGAACAATTCGCGCGCTGACACCCTTCCGTGCCATGACTGTCCACAATTGTCTCTCGTTATCGTCCTCTTTCTGTCATTCAACAAATCCTTCCAGCGGTCACATGTTCCAGTTTTTGTCCAATCATAATGAGCTGAGTACAGAAGCAGCATCACAGCACCCGGGACATTCCCATACGTGCTCCATCCTCATCTTCAACATCCAGCAAAGAGTCCCAATACTTATGGTCTCAGTATCAGTCTGATTATGTGTCCGTCTGGCCTGTTATTGGAGTACAGAATACAACTCATATCCTCTGGTCGCTCCCTGCAACACCATTTTCTCCAGGCCGGTTTAATCTGTCTGTTCTTCCGCACTATACACACTTTCCCCAAAGGATATTCTATTCCGACCAAGTCTGCCTTATCACGCACCAATCCCCCACAGAGCGGTGCGGACCCAGCCAATCTGTCCGCCTGCTCGTCTCCCACCTGACCAGCTCATGTCCTCTCATAATGTGGTTTAACACAAACGACCAGCTCATGTCCTCTCATAATGTGGTTTAACACAAACGACCAGCTCATGTCCTCTCATAATGTGGTTTAACACAAACGACCAGCTCATGTCCTCTCATAATGTGGTTTAACACAAACGACCAGTTCATGTCCTCTCATAATGTGGTTTAACACAAACGACCAGTTCATGTCCTCTCATAATGTGGTTTAACACAAACGACCAGTTCATGTCCTCTCATAATGTGGTTTAACACAAACGACCAGCTCATGTCCTGTCATAATGTGGTTTAACACAAACGATGGCTGCCTCTCTCTGATGTGTGTGATTTGTTTGTTCACTTCTCTAGAACTCCAGCGTAGTCTGCACTAGACTGATTGTTGAATTACTACTACTACTACTACTACTACTTCTACTACTACTACTACTACTACTACTACTACTACTACTACTACTACTACTACTACTACTACTACTACTACTACTACTACTACTACTACTACTACTACTACTACTACTACTACTACTATTACTACTACTACTACTACTACTACTACTATTACTACTACTACTACTACTACTACTACTACTACTACTACTACTACTGCTACTACTACTGCTGCTGCTACTACTACTACTACTACTACTACTACTACTACTACTACTACTACTACTACTACTACTACTACTTCTACGACAACAGCTGCTACTTTTACTACTATTGCTAGCTTCTTCTTCCAGTTAGTTGCAAGTCCTTTACAAGACGTATTGGTCAACCCCAGCATTTGTTTGCTGTTCATGATTCCCGGGCAAGTTTACGTTCAGTAGTTTACCATTGCTTTCTGAGCGACCGGCACCCATACCATTTCATAAAATACCAAGGAAAGGCGGTCTGCTGCCAAATCTCCCGCACCTGTGTTTCGAATGCGGGTATGCGAGATCACGAACTGCGTCCGTAACCTCATCGTTACGGAGCCCGCTTCATGTAGTACTGCATCTATTACTACTGCTACTAGTGATAATGCTACTACTGCTACAGAGAGCACCAACGTTTTTCAAGTCAGAGACGGTTATCGCAGCTTCTTAGCCACTCCGCCCCCTCCATCTTCCCCTCTGAGTCTGTGACTCCCCCCAGGCTGAGAATCACCGTTCCGTGGCGTGCCAGAAACCACTAACCATGACTGCGTGAGGGTAAAACAGTTCTCATGGAACATCAGTGTGAGCTGTTTCCCCCGCCGACAGGTGTACTTTTCCCACCGCATTTTCTCTGCCTCCCACACAGTAAACACGCGTGTACTTTCCCACCACCTCACCTCTGTAAAACACATTCCTTCCTAGCGTTTCCTTTGTATATTTTTGTGCTCGCTTTGACCTCAAGCGTAGTAGTCCATACACATTCTACTATTTCTAATCCACTGTGCTGGTCTTTGTGTGTGGATTAGTTTTACCTGTTACCGGTGTCCCTCGCTATCAGGCGAACCCACTCCGATTTCTGAGGTACTTGTAATTTACGTCCCCCAGTCAAGGACGAGAAGTCACCATTTTAGTTCAACTGTCCGGTGTAGGGGTTGTATCAGCACACCGGAAGTTTAAGAGTGAGGGGTGCTACCCAGTCACCCATTATTATTATCATCATCATCATCATCATCATCATCATCATCATCATCATCATCATCATCATCATCATTATTATCATCATTATTATTATTATTGTACTTCCGTTCATATTTTCCCGAGAAGAGGGCAGCCAAACTTTCAAGTCACGCGATTGGCTACATACATTGTATATAATTTGCATGCACGTGCCTGAGGTCTTAAAATGATCATAACTGGTTGAGAGCGCCGATATTTTTAAAAGCGTCTCTCTAGTTCTCTCGTTGCCCTGTTTTCAGAAATGAACATTCTTCATCTTGCTTTAATGACTTTAGAGGAGACGAAGATTAAGAAAATGGGTCTAAAAGACTTTGTAAAGTAAATACAGGAACCCTGTATGCGTCTTGAGGCACACTAGGTAGTCTTTTAGTCGCGTAACCTTTACTGGACGTCGCAGTCAACCGCAGAAGTTTTGGGCTGTTTGTGATTTCTTGGCCAGTGTACGTTCAGTAGTTTGCCATAGCTTTCTGAACCACCGGCACTCATACCGTTTTCATAAAAAAAAACTACTACAAGGCGATTTGCTGCCAAATCTTATTCTTGGCCAAACAAGAACACTACGCAGGAAGCCAAAGAAGATTTATAAACCAACACAGAACTGGCGTCGTTAGCCGCTACACGTTGCGGGATTTGCTGAGGAGGGGATCCGAGCACTTATGGACTGAATGGTTCGATGTGCAATGAGGATGATCTGTCGACTAACTAACTAACTAACTAACTTGCTGCCAAATCGTCCGCGGCTGGTTTCGAACGCGGTATGCGGGATTACGAACTGCGGTGGTAACACCTTCCCCACAGAGCCGGCTCACTGGGCATAAGATACACACAATTTTAATAAGTCTCCGTGACGAAGTGGTCAAGCCATCTGCTGCGCGCTCCGACGGTTATGGATTCGATGGCTACGTCTTTGGGTTCACGAGAGCATTTTTCTCGGAGACTCCTAGGGATCGTCGCTGGAGCTACGGAGTTAGTGCTTTGTGCGACGCTTTCGGCAGCCCGTCCTGTAGAAAGAGACCGAGCCATATGGGATAAAACCCGGCGCAATGAACCCGATCCTCTATATTTTAAGGGAAAGAAAAACATCTCGTAGCTGAAACTTGCCCTGGCGTGTCAAGTGTTGGGACTATCACATATTTCTGGTCCAAGTGCATAGAGACATTGTTGGCCAGTCTGTCCCTCCTATAGCAAGCGACGAGTACAGGTATTTTGTTGTGTTTTGCTGTTTTTGTTTGTGTGTGTGTGTGTGTGTGCGCGCGCTTGCTTGCTTTGAACACAAGCGTAATCCATACACACTACTTCTAGTAGTGACAGAATGAATTTTGCGTTTGGATTATCTTTCCCTATTAACAATGTCCCTCACCGTCAGGCAAACCCACTCCGACTTCAGAGGTACTTGTAATTTACGTCCCAAAGTCAAGAACGAGAAGTCAACATTTTAGTCCAACTGTCCGGTATAGGGGTTGAACCGCTTACCTCGGCATCAGCACAAAGGATGTGTAAGAACACGCGTTCTTATCCATTCGGCTATGCTGACCTCTCGTGCAGGCTTCAAACCCGGGTCCCACTGCACACATGCCATTTTCAGCTTAACTTCCTAACCGTTACACCGACGCGCCCGCTCGTGTATGTAGTGCTAGGTCCAGATGCGTGTAGACTGATTGGTACTGGCTTGAAGATATGGTCGGTACCACGCCGGCCGTCTCTACTGCCCACGACATTTCCCTGGATCCGTTGTAGGCTGTGTCGATCTGGGAAACCCAGGGCAGTGTTCATCATGCAGATCTGCCTCCATGCAGATTGGAACCCATGATCACCGAACCAGCAGCCTGGCGACGATCCACCACGCTACCGCGGCTCTCATTAGACTGCACTGGGCTTTTGCTTGCTTGCTTGTCTTGCGTTCGCTGACTGTGAACTCCAGCGTGAAGTCCTGTATGTCGGAAGAAGGCATCCTGTTGTCCAACATCAGTGTGATGTCATACCGGACCTGAGGTTTGCGTGAGTATCCGTTGTCCCATGTCTGGCTTATTGGTGTGCAGACTGGTGGTTCCTCGCCATGCAGGCAGATACTCTCCGACTTAGGAAGAACTGGGATTTTGATTCCGACTTTCCAGGCAATGGATTTGCTAGCCAAGGTATACTATCCCGTTTCGCTTCACTCTGCCACTGGGGTTGCTAGTCGGCATCGTTTATGGTCACAACTAGGACGATATCTGATCGTCTTCACAACTCTGACTGTCGGTCTTGATTGTGTACTGGGTAGATCAATAAGATGTGTACTTGGTAGATCTATAGACTGCGTACTGGGTAGATCAATATAATATGTACTGGGTAGATCAATAGAATGTGTACTTTATATATTAATAGACTCTGTACTGGGTAGATCAATGGACTGTACGTGGCAGATTAATAGAGTCTGTACTGGGTAGATCAATAGAATGTATATTTTATAGATTAATAGACTCTGTACTGGGTATACCTATAGAGTGTACTTGGTAGATTAATAGACTGTGTACTGGGTAAATAAATAGAGTACTTGGTAGATTAATAGACTGTGTACTGGGTAGTTCAATAGAATGTGTACTGGATAGAATTCGTGAATTAGTAACACGGTCATTCTGAAGCTCGATGGATAGCACAGTTGTTGCCGGCTCAATGGTAATGTGTTGGAATTCCCCCTCAAGGCGTTTTTTTTTTTTTACGGACCCGATAGTGTCTGCTTGACCTCCTATTTTTCTCTTTGAGTTCTCAGCTTACCGGAAATGCGCAGAGTGTGCACCCTAGAGCTTTAAACCTCCCGGCTCCGCTGACCTCTACTATATGCCCAAGATACCGACTTTCCGTCATTCTACTTCTTCTTCTTTCTTTGCCTCCTCTTCTCCTTCCTCTAGATGTCCTTCTCCTGCACTCGTCTTCTTCGTACATCTTCAAGCGTCACCTTGAATGTCCGTATAGGCAGCATCTACTCCTACATAGGGTTGCCAGACGTCCGGCTAAAAGAGGACATGTCCTCCCTTTTAGCCTAGTATTCTCAGTTTGGCAGACAAAGATAAAAACCTTTAAAATGTCCGGCTTTTAAAATATTTTATGTTATAATATTTTTATGTATTGTTGTTACAACTTACAATGTATCTACACTCTACCGTATGTTTACATTGTTAAAATGTACAAGGTCTGTGCATTTCTGTGACGTATTCTACCTTATCCCTGGAGAGCACCCGAGAAGTGACAAGATTTTTTTTTTTTTTAAACTTTTATTGAATCGTTGCAAAGTGTATTGTTTGTGTTTTTATAGAGCGTTGCATTTGGACGTGAAGGTGACATATGCGCAAAAATACAAATGTTTTATACATTTTAGCATTTCTACATTGAATTTGTTGTAGGGTAAACCTTTCAAAACAAGCAGCATGATGATAGTGCACCGTTATTATTTCCCCTGCCACCCCCATCTACTGTCGGCTTCAAAACCACCAATACAATCACCACCACTCGGTAATGATGAAACTGGCAGTATAAAAAGTTTGAACCAATCGGCGAGGGCGGCAGCAGCATCAAACAAACAACAGTATCAAGATGGTGGGAAAGGGAGGTGTAAAAGTATCCGGGTTTACAAAGCAGAAAAGATAGTGGTTGCATTTATAATGATTGTGTTGTTACATGCGTTTTGTGTATTTAGTATTTGTGTAGGTGTATTTGCGGATCGTTGCATGTGGGCGTGTATATGACGTGTGCATATTTTATTCATTGGACACATTTACATGTAAAAGGAGAAGGATATAGAGAAAGAATAGGGAGAAAGAAGAAACTTCCCATTTTATGTTTCCCTTGCCACACTCTAATCTATTGGGCCCACCACTCCAATGCCCTCATCACCACTCTCTGGTAATAATGGTAAAGGAAGGATAAATATTTGAACCAACTGGTGAGGTTATCAGCAAAAGCAAACAACAAACATGAGAAAAGGGGGGGGGGGCACATGGAAGATGAGGTTATATGTTAATAATGATAACAATAATGATAATGCAAATAAAACTAAATACATCAATAATGATAATGACAAAAAATAAACCTACTAAGGGTGATAACAGCAATGATAATAACAGAAATGATAATAATAGTTATGATAATGATCACATTTTCCAAACATGTGATTCCATTTGCTAAAATAATTTTCTTTGGAAAGGTGTTAACATAGCATAGCAGGTATATACAATTTCAACCTGCAATGTCCAATAATAGTAGGAGTAAAAGGAGTTGGTTATCTTTTTCTCCTTGCTTATTTTTAATTTTTTGTTTTTTGGTCTTAATTGTAAGGGTACATTCATTTTTTTCATTTTTTTTTTGTTTGTAAAAATAAACAAGCATTTGCATTACCATCCATTTTTACAATCTCATCGGTTTGGTAACCATGTGTGATTTTGTATTCATTTATTCAACATTCACTCACATTTTCCTGTTTCTTTTTCGCACTCATGTATACTAAATTATAATATCATAAAGAAGAGTTCTTGTGTTTACTCTGGAGATATCTGTGATATTTTGTGTTTACAACATAGGAAATTACCCATTTGCATATTTCATTCCTTGAACACATTTACATGTGAAAGGGGGTAACAAAGGAAAGGGAAAATCTTTATATTTTTGTTCCTCTTGTCACCCTCTCACCAATTGGTTCCACTCCACCAATGCCCTCATAACCACTCTCTGGGCAATGATGGTAAAGGCAGGATAAAATTTGGAACCAAACTGGTGTGGGTATCAGCAAAGGCAACAACAACCATGAGCGAGGGGGGGGGGGGCACATGGGAAATGTTTTTAAATTACTAATGATGACAATAATAATAATGACAAGAAGAAACATACTGAGGGTAATAACAGCAATGATAATAACAGCAATGATAATAATAGTTATGAAATGATAACATTTTTACAACATGTGATTCCATTTCCTAGGATGGTTTTCTTTGGAATGGTGTTAACATAGCATAGCAGGTACATCCAAATTCAGACTGCAGTTTTTAATAATAGTTGGAGTAAAAGGAGTTGGTTATTTTTCCTCCTTGTTTTTTTTCCCCCTTAAATGTAAGGGTTCATTCATTTTTTCCCCCTGTGCTCTCCCTTTTTGATAAAAAAAGTAAACAAGCATTTGTGTTAACACAAATTTTTACAGTATCATTGGTTTGGAACTTTATGTGATTTTGTCTTCATTCATTCAACACTCACTCACATGATTCAAAGGGGGGTGACGAAGAGAAAGGGAATTCTTTACATTTTTGTTTCCCTCGCCACGCTCTCACCAATTGGTTCCACTCCACCAATGCCCTCATTCCACTCTTAATGATGGTGCAAGCAGGATAAATGTTTTAACCAACCAGTGGGGGTAGTAGCAAAGGCAACAAACCATAAGCAAAGGGGCACAAGGGAGATGAATTTGTAAAATAATAATGGTGATATCAATAATACTTATAAAATTATAATATTATTATTATTCATAGGGTGGCCTGGCAAGCTGAGGAACTTTTCTGCTTGTATTAGCGTTTTCGTATCTCTGCGCTCACTCAGTACTTGTGTCCTCCCCATCTTCTCCATTTCCACTATAGGGTTTGATCTCATCCCTCCTGTGGAGACTCAAGTGCTTGATTTTGCACTTTGTCCAGCTCTTGTAGTGTGGTTTTTGATGCCGATCATCAAGCAGTTGACCCGTATTCCAGGTGTGGTCGTATGCTCTGTTGATAAACTTTGCTAAGTATTTTCCCACTGGCTCCCCATGTGGTTCCACTTAGCTTTCTCAGGATGGCTATTTTCCTTCTGGCTTTTGCTACTGCTTTGTTGATGTGCTTTCTCCCTGTCAGCCTGCCATCAAATATTCCTCCAAGGTATGTTGGTTCTTTATCTTCTCTTAGGGGAGTTCCATTTATCTGGATGGTCCCTGCCTTTTGTTTTGGAGAGAGGGTAAATAGGGTGGTGCTGCACTTGTCAGTGTTTATGCTGACACACCATCTATTTGCTCATGCAACAAATGTATCTACAGCTCTTTGTAGTAATCTGATGGCCACTGATGCATGTTCATTTGTGCTCCATAGAACCAGGTCATCGGCGTACATTGCGGCTTTAATTCCATGCGGTAGATTAGCAACGAGATCATTGATGAAGATTGGAAAGAGTGTGGGTGGCAAGACTCCGCCCTGGGGAACACCGTGACGCAGTAGTACTTTCTTGCTCTTTAGTCCGTCTATCTGTACTCGGGCTCTTCTGTTGTGCAAGTATGCTTTCACCCATTTGTACATTCTTCCATTGACTTTGCAGTTCCTCAGTTTATTCATCAGACCTTCTTTCCAGACTTTGTCGAAGGCTTTCTTCAAATCTATCCATGCCGCAAGCACCAGCTTCTTCTCTTGGAATGTATCCTCAATTTCTTGAGAGAGGTAGGTTGTCCGATCTTCCATAGAGTAGCACTGCCTAAAGCCAGCCTGCTGTGGCACAAGGATGTTTTTACTTTCAATGTACCACTGCAGTCTGTGATTGATGATGCGCTCCAATGTTTTTCAGAGGCAGCTGGTGAGGCTAATTGGTCTGTAACTAGAGGCAATGGAACTATCTTTCCCTGATTTTAGTAGGGGTATCATGATTGCTTCTCTCCAGGCTTTTGGAACACTGCCTAAGGTCCAACTGTTATTGAAGATCTGCAACAGCTTTGCTTTGGCCTCTGTTCCTAGGTTCCTGATCATTTCATTGGAGATACCATCAGCTCCTGGTGACTTTATCATTTTCAGTTTTGATATGGCTAGCTCCAGTTCGCTGATTGTGATGGGTGCCTCCAGAACCTCATGTACTATTTCCTTCTGTCCTGTATGTTGCCGTTTCTCTCGAAACTCTTGTTGTTTCTCTGGACTAATTTTGATATTGTTATCTTGTGCGAATGAGTCCGCAAAATGTTCAGCTGCTTGCTTTCTTGTTAAGATGTTTCCATCTTTATGTAGTGCAATTTTTGAGTTTCTCCCTGTGCTCTCATCGTTAAGTTGTTTTATTAGCTTCCACAATTTCCTTGTGTCTCTTTCAAAGTTCAGAGATTCTGTTTTTTCCTGCCAGCTTTTCCGTCTAACCTGCAGCTTGGCCCTTTGAAATTTGGCTTTTGCATGCTGGAATTTATTGTGGTGCTCTTGGCTGGGTGTGGCCTCTGCTTGCTTTCTACATACTTCCGCATCATTATTTAACTGTTCCAGTTCACTACTCCAGTAGGGTTTATATTGTTTACGGGCTCCTCTTGGTACAGTTTCTCGCGCTGCCTGTAGTATGCATTTCTCAAACTCTTCAACTACTTTATTTATGTCTTTCTCAGTGTACAGGTTTCTAACCAGTATGCTGGTGCGATTCTTGTACATAGCCCAGTCTGCTTTCTTGTAGTTCCACCTCGAGAGGGTGATGCTTTCACTTACAAGCTAATTTTCTATAGTTAGAAAGACTGGTCGATGGTCGCTGCCACCAAGTTTGTTTCCCAACAATTCGTGTAATGTTCCACTCCAGGTCTGGTGAATGAAAAGCCAGGTCAGGTGTAGTTGTAGAGTGCCATGATCTCGAGTAGAAAGTATGTGGGTCGGACGGCTTGTTAACCAAGATGAATCTATTCTCATCCTGCCAGTCTTCCAGTCTCTCTCCTCTCTGGTCCATGTGATCATAGCCCCAACTCTGCGAGTGGCTGTTGAAATCGCCACACACAATAATTTTTTTATGTTAATGGTAGTGTGTCCAGTGCCTGTGGGCGGTCACTTGGACAGTTGTAATTGATCAGATGTAGGTCTGTATATCCTGTTTTAAGTTTAAGTGTCTGATACTCAGCCCCTTCCATACAGAATTCGATTTAGGAAGCAGTGATGTTATTTTTTTACAAGGGTAAGTATCCCACCTTTTCGCCTGTCCTTTCGGTCAGATCGGTAACACTGGTAGCCTCTGATTTTGAAGGCTATATTTTCGTTGAGGTGAGTTTCTTGCAAGCAAGATATGCTTACTTTTTCTTGGTCCAGGATGTTTTCTAATTCTACTTTTTTTTTTTTTTGCTGACTCCCTCCGCGTTCCAGTGCATTATTTTAAGTCTTTGTTTAGTATGGCCAGCTGTTCTATTTTCATGTCCCCTGGCTCCACAGGACATCTGAGAAGGACCTCCAGTAGTTGGGGTTGGACCCTTTCGAGACATAGGGCCCGGCACTGCACCTGTCCGGGGGTCCAAAGCAGGGCGAGCACCATAACTTTTAGCAGTAGTCGACATATTCCATTTTGCGTAATTGCGTGGCATCCTGATTTCTGTGGTGCGCCTCCTGGCTGGTTGCCTCCGTCTTCAGCACCTTTCCTTTGCTAGAGCAGACTGCGGTCTCACTCGAGTTTAGATGTGTACACACGCACACACGTGTCTGCACATGCATGTATGTGTATACACATTTAGAGCACACAGGTTATTTTCCGGCGCCAGATACTCGCCGTCGCCCCCTCTCCTATTAGTGGAAACAGTTCCGCCACGTTAAGGCCAGGTGTTGGACTTTTGCTGCATAGGTTATGTATTCACGAGCCATTGGGGTATTTAAGCAATGTTGGGCGCTCACCCTAACACTGCGCCACGGCTACAGACAGCAACATTTGGAACCTAATAGATATGTGATTCTGTTTACTAAAATGATAATCTTAGTAATAGTGGTGGTATAGCATAGCAAGTGCTTTTAGAGCAAACATTCAATAATTAATAATTTGGAATGGAAAAAGTTGATTTTCTTTTCCCCTTATCTATAAGGGTTAAATCATTCTTTGAAGCAAATAAACAAGCATTGTTACTTCCACAAATCTTTACATGAGGGATTATACATTGGTCTTGGTGACCATATGTGATATTTTGTAATCATTCACTCACCATTCACTCACAGTTTCTTCTTTCTTTCTCGCACTCATGTATACCAAATTTGTAATACAATAAAGAAGTATACGTATGATTTACTCTGGAAACAGTTGTGATATTTTGTGCGTGTACATAAATGATATTAAGTGTGTGTTATATGTGCGGTGTTTGTATCTGACTGAGTTTCTACATGTCCATATGAGATGTCTATAGTAAGAAAGAGCTGTCAGTAGTTTTGTATGTATGTCTTTTGCTGATTTTGGTATAGTGTTGAGAAAAATTGCTTTATATATGTAGGTTTGTTTGCCTGTGTCCGTTTGTATGAGGTGTTGGAATGTTTCGTGTATGGCTGTAATTGCTGGACATGTATAATAACTGTGTTCTTCTGTCTCTTTTGTGTTATTTCTACATAGCTGACACTGTGATATTTGTTTGAATTTGTATGCTTCTGTCTTTGTTGTCGGTGTCATATTGTATAACAGTATATATGTGATTTCCCTAGCTTTTGGTGTTATGTGTTTGTTGTGTAGGTTTGAAAAGGTGCATGTGAAGTGAAACATGAAGTATGTGTGTCCTCTTTTAATCCTAAGTTTGAGTGTTGGTGCTTGCTCTCTAACTAACTGTTTGTATATTGTGTGTGTTGTTTGCTGTATTAACTGTTCATGTCCTTGTATTGCCTGTATGCATGTCTGGTAGAATGTTGGCAGTGTTCCCTGGTATTGTGCAGTTGTATTGTTCAGAGGTGTGAGGTGTTTTATGTTGTGTGCTATATAATATAAAGCTAATCTATGTTGTTTTGGATGTCTGATGATTTTACCTATGTGAATTATTGTAAGTGACAGTATTTTTGTGTGGATGTCCTGTAGTGCTATCCCCCCTTGTTTTTTGTCTGTGTAACACAGAAGTTATAACACACTGTTTGACACAGGAGTTATAAGATTTTTTTTTTTTTTTAAACTTTTTTTGAGTGTTAAATTCGTTGCAAAGAGTATTGTTTGTGTTTTTACAGAGCGTTGCATGTGGGCGTGTAGGTGACACATGCGCAAAAAATACAAATATTTTATACATTTTAACATTTCTACATTGAATTTGTAGTAGGGTAAAACCTTACAAAAACAACCGCATGATGATAGTGCCCCGATATTATTTCCCCTGCCGCCTCACTCTCCTGTCGGCTCTAAAACTCCAATACTATCACCACCACTCGGTAATGATGAAACTGGCAGTATAAAATGTCTGAACCGATCGGAAATGGCGGCAGCAGCATCAACAAACAAACAGTATCAAGATGGTGGGAATGGGAGGTGTAAACAGTATCGGGGTTTACAAGGCAGAAAGGGTAGTTGTTGCATTTATAATGTTTGTGTTGTTACATGCGTTCTGTGTATTTAGTATTTGTGTAGGTGTATTTACGGAGCGTTGCATGTGGGCGTGTATGTGACGTGTGCATATTTTATTCTCATTGGGCATATTTACTTGTGAAGGGAGGTAGATAAGGAGAAGGATAAACCTTTCCATTTTTGTTTCCATTGTCACACTCTCACCCATTTGACCCACCACACTAATGGGTAATGATGGTAAAGGCGGGATAATTTTTGGAACCAAAATGTGAGGGTGTCAGCAAAGTCAACAAACAAACCATGAGCAAGGGAAGGGGGGGGGTCACATGGGAGATGAGGTTATATATTAATAAAGGTAAATATAATAATAATGCAAATAAAACCAAATACATCAATAATAATGATGACAAACATTAACCTACTAAGGGTGATAACAGTACTGATAGTAACAGCAAAGATAATAATAGTTATTATAATGATCCCACTTTCCAAAACTGTGATTCCATTTGCTAGAATGATTTTCCTAGGAATGGTGTTAGCATAGCATAGCAAGTACATATAATTGCAACATGCAATGTTCAATAAATGGTAGAAGTAAAAGGAGTTGTTTATCTTGTTCTCCTTGCTTATGTTTTATTTTTTTTGTTGTAAAAAGTAAACAAGCATCTGTATTAGCACAAATTTTTACAATCTCATTGCTTTTGTAAACATCTGGGGTTTTGTATTCATTCATTCATTATTCACTCACATCTTCTTGTTTCTAAATTTTAAAATCAGAAAGAAGAGTACTTGTGTTTACTCTGGAGATATCTGTAATATTTTGTGTTTACAACATAGGAAATTTATCCATTAGCATATTCCATTCCTTGAACACATTTACATGTAAATGGGGGTTAAAGGGAAAAGGGGAAATCTTTACATTTTTGTTTCTCTTGCCATCTTCTCACCAATTTGTTCCACGCCACTAATGCCTTTATCACGACTATCTGGGCAATGATGGTAAAGGCAGGATAAATATTTGAACCAAACCGGTGTGGGTATCAGCAAAGGCAACAACAACCATGAGCGAGGGGAGGGGGGGGGCACATGGGAAAGTTTTTTTTGTTTTATTACTATTGATGACAATGATAATAATGACAAGAAGAGACATACTGAGGGTAATAACAACCAATATAAAAACCAGCAATGGTAATAATAGTTATGAAATGATAACCTTTTTACAAATTGTGATTCCATTTGCTAGGATGATTTTCTTTGGAATGGTGTTAACATGGCATAGCAGGTACCTAGCAGTTTTTAATAATAGTTGGAGTAAAAGGAGTTGTTTTTTATTTTTCCTCATATCTGTAATATTTTGTGTTTACAACATAGGAAATTTATCCATTAGCATATTTCATTCCTTGAACACATTTGTATATGAATGGGGGTTAACAAGGAAAAGGGGAAATCTTTACATTTTTGTTTCACATTGCCACCCTCTCACCAATTTGTTCCACTCCACAATGCCTCTTGACCATCTTAGTGATGGTACAGACAGGATAAATGTTTGAACCTACCAGTGGGGGGTAGTAGCAAAGTCAACAACTATAAGCAAAGGGGGGGGGCACAGGGGAGATGAAGTTGTAAATGCTAATGATAAATTCAATAATACTTATAAAATTAATGATACTAAGGATAATAAGGTAAATACTGAATGCAAAGAAAAGGGGAAATCTTTACATTTTTGTTTCCCTCACTACACTCCCACCAATTGGTTCCACTCCACCAATGCCTCATGACCACTAATGATGGCACAGGCAGGATAAATGTTTGAACCAATCAGTGGGAGTAGTAGCAAAGGCAACAAACCATAAGCGAAGGGGGCACAGGGGAGATGAAGTTGTATATTAATAATGATGATATCAATAATACTTGTAACATTAATGATACTAAGGATAATAAGGTAAATACTGAATGGAAAGAAAAGGGGAAATCTTTACATTTTTGTTTCCCTCACAACACTCCCACCAATTGTTTCCACTCCACCAATGCCTCATGACCACTAATGATGGTACAGGCAGGTTAAATGTTTGAAACAACCAGTGGGGGTAGTAGCAAAAGCAACAACCCATAAGCAAGGGGGCACAGGGGAGATGAAGTTGTAAATTACTAATGATGATATCAGTAATACCTATAAAATTAAGGATACTAAAGATAATAAGGGTAAGGTAATGATAGTAATAATAATCTTCTTCAGCTTTCCGAGCCATTGAGGTTCTTTGCTGCAAATACAATCCGTCTCCATTCGACTCTCTGGTGGACCTTCTCTTGCCAGTCGTTGATTCCAAGTGCTTGTAGGTCTGTACATGTATTATCTCTCCACCGTCTTCTTGGTCTACCTCGGGATCTACGGTCATTTATTTCCTGAGTGTAAGCGAGTTATGTTTCCCTTTTATCTTCCATTCTCTCTATATGCCCCAGCCATTGTAGTCTATTAGCCTTCATGATACCAGTGATTAGCGGGGACTTAAACAGATCATAAATGTCTTTGTTACTTCTTCTTTTCCACTCTCCACTTTGTGTATCCCTAATGGGTCCAAAGAATCTTCTTCTTCAGCTTTCCGAGCCATTGAGGTTCTTTGCTGCAAATACAATCCGTCTCCATTCGTCTCTCTGGTGGACCTTCTCTTGCCAGTCGTTGATTCCAAGTGCTTGTAGGTCTGTACATGTATTATCTCTCCACCGTCTTCTTGGTCTGCCTCGGGGTCTACGGTCATTTATTTCCTGAGTGTAAGCGAGTTTTGTTTCCCTATTATCTTCCATTCTTTCTATATGCCCCAGCCATTGTAGTCTATTAGCCTTCATGATACCAGTGATTAGCGGGGACTTAAACAGATCATAAATGTCTTTGTTACTTCTTCTTTTCCACTCTCCACTTTGTGTATCCCTAATGGGTCCAAAGATGCGTCTTAAAACTTTGTTCTCAAGGGTTTGTAGCAGGGCTTCTTCTCCTTTCGTTGTACTCCTGGTTTCAGAGCCATACAGCACAACTGGTCTGATCAGTGTTTTGTATATTGTGATTTTGGTGTTACGAGATAGCGCCTTTGATTTTAGTAGATGTTGTAGTGCATAGTATATCTTATTTCCAGAGTTGATTCTAGTTTGTATTTCTTCCCTTATGATGTTGGAGCAGTTGAAGATTGTACCCAGGTATTTGTATGTTTCCCTTCTTTTAATGGTCATATTATCTATTTGTATGTGGTCAGAGTTTTTAGCCATTCCGTCTCTTGAAATTACCATATATTCTGTCTTATCTTGGTTGATAACCAGCCCCATCTTTTGGGCTTTTTCCTTTAAGTGAGTCAATATTTCCAAAGTCTTTTGTTCACTTTGCCCTATAATATTTATATCATCTGCATAACCAAGCAGCTTGGATGTTCCTCCAATATCACATTCCTCCTTTATCTTCCTTACAACTTTCTCTAGAGCCAGATTGAAGAGTAGCGGCGATAGTGCATCACCCTGTTTCAAGCCAGATGTTATTTGGAAGGGGTCTGATTTCCTGCCTTTATATGTTACTATATTATAAGTATCTTCCATGCATAGTCTGGTCATGTTGATTAACTTCCTTGGTATTCCAAATTCCTGCATAGCATTCCATAGACTATTCCTATGGACACTATAGTAATAATAATAATGATAATAATAATAGTAAAATTAATAATAATAATAATAATAATAATAATAATAATAATAATAATAATAATAGTATAATAGATATGTGATGTTATTTACTAAAGTGATAATCTTAGTAGTGGTGGTGGTATAGCACAACAAGTGCGTTAAAGCAAACATTCCATAAATAATAATTTGGAATGAAAGTAGCTGATTTTCTTTTCTCCTTTTTCTCTTTTCCCCCTTATCTATAACGGTTGAAACCATCATTTTGAAGCAAATAAAACAAGCATTTATACTTCCACTATTCTTTACATAAGGGATTTTCCATTGGTCTTTTGACCATATGTGATCTTTTTTAATCATTCACTCACCATTCACTCACAGTTTCGATTTTCTCTCTCGCACTCATGTATACCAAATTTGTAATACAATAAGGAAGAATAAATCTGATTTACGCTGGAAATAGTTGTGATATTTTGTGTGTGTACATAAAGGAAATTAAGAGTGTGTTATATGTGTGGTGTTTGTATCTGGCAAAATTTCTGCAGGTCCATTTAAGTTGTCTGTAGTAAGAAAGTGCTACAAGTAGTTTTGTGTGTATGTCCTTAGCTGTCTTTGGTATAGTATTGAGAAAAATTGCTTTATATATGTCGGTTTGTTTGCCTGTGTGTGTTTGTATGAGGTGTTTGAGTGTTGCGCGTGTGGCAGTAATTGTTGGACATGTATAATATATGTACTCCTCTGTCTCTTGTGTGTTGTTCCTACATAATTGACATTGTTTGGATATGTATGCTTCTACCTGTGTTGTGGGGGGTCATACTGTATAACAGTCTATATGTGATTTCCTTAGCTTTTGGGGTTATGTGTATGTTGTGTAGGTTTGAAAAGGTGCATGTGAAGTCAGTCATGAAGTATTTGTGTCCTCTTTTAATCCTAAGTCTTAGTGATGGTGCTTGTTCTCTAACTAAATGTTTGTATATTGTGTGTGTTGCTTGCTGTATTAACTGTTCATGTCCTTTTATTGCCTGTATGCATGTCTGATAGAATGTTGGCTGTCTTCCCTGGTAGTGTGCGGTTGCATTGTTAAGAGGTGTGAGATGTTTGATGTTGTGGCCTATGTAGTATAGTGCTAGTCTGTTCTGTTCTGGGTGTCTGATGATTTTACCTATGTGATTGATTCTAAGTGACAGTATTTTTGTCTGGATGTCCTGTAGTGCAACCCCCCCCCCCCCTTGTTTCTTGTCTTGTATGAGAGTTTTATGTTGAATGCTGTGTATTGTGTTGGTGAAGATGAAGCGTCTGATTTGTTTGTTTATGTTTGTGACGGTCTGTTTGGGAGGGTCCAGTACTGTCGCTAAATATATTATTTTGGGTTATATGTATGTGTTGACTATTGTGCTTCTACCAAATATTGTGGATGTCTTGTACCATACCTGTGTAACATGTCTGTGATCTGTTGGGTCAGTGCGTGCCATGTCTGTCTGTGTGATTCTGTGGGATCACATGGAAATGTGATCCCATACTGCTTCATGGTGTCCATGTGTTTCAGATCTGGAGGGAAATCAGCCTTATGTTTCCAATTTCCCAGACCCATTATCTGTGATTTCTGTACATTAATTTTGGCTCTACTGCCTTTCCCAAAATGGGTAAAGGTGTGGAGTATATTCCTTATTGATGTGTTGCTGGTGGGAAAGAAGGCGGTGTCATCTGCATAGGTGATGAGCTTCTGCTCTCCTATCCCATGCAGGAAGGTTCCTTTAATACTAGTGTCTTGCCTTATCTTCTCTAATAAAGTTTCTAGGATGAGCACATACAGGAGTGGTGATAAGGGACATCCCTGTCTTACAGATCTCGTGAGCCTGAAGCTAGCTGTCAGTGAATGGTTCACCAACACTCTGCTCTCAGGATTTTTATACAAGATCTGTATCCACTGCCTGTAGTATTCTCTTATGTTACAAAATTCTAGTGTCCAATGCAGGTATGTGTGGGAAATTCTGTCGAAGGCCTTCTCTTGATCCAAGGATAAGATGGAGGATGGACAGTCTTTTCCGTGTGTGTAGTTGATTATGTCTCTAATGAGGTGTGTGTGGTTGTGTATGTTTCTGTCTTTGACACTGCACTGTTGGTCTGGGTGTATTAGTGTTGGCATGAAACTTTTAAGTTTGTTAGTTAGTGATTTGGCGAGTTTCTTGTAGTCTGTGTTGAGTAAGGAAATTGGTATGTAGTTCTTCAGTTGTGTTTTGTCAGTTTTATCTTTGCATATGAGTGTAATGTAAGACATGTTGCAGCTGTCCGGGAGATTTTTTTTGTAAAATAATAAAGGTGATATCATTAATACTTATTAAATTAATGATACTAAGGATAAAAGGGGTAGGGTAATGATAGTAAAAAATAAAAATGATAATGATAGTGATAATAATAATAATATTAATAATGAAAACAATGATAATAATAAATATAATAATAATATAATAGATATGTGATTTCCTTTACTAACATGATAATCTTAGTTGTGGTGGTAGTTTAGCACAACAAATTCATTTGAATCAAACATTCCATTATTAGTACATTGGAATGGGAAGAGTTTAGTTTCCTTCTCTCTTTTATCCTCTTTCCCCTTATATATCTCAGCAATGTAGGCGAAAGATTTATACGTTGTGAAGAGAAACCGGAGTAAACCTAACATCTGTTTGGACAGACGCGGCCTAGCAGATAAAGAAAGAAATAATGTACTAAACAATATATATTACACAACAATTTAGTGTCTGAAATTTCAAATAATAATCAAAAGTGTGTAAAGCTTTTATAATGGTAACATTCAATTGATATCATCCAAGATATGAATAAAATGCTTACAGGAATAAACATACACTTCTCTTGCAAAATAGCTATCAGTACAAGTATAGTCAAATTAATAATTGTTCCCCTTGATTGCTAAAATCGAAATATGACTTCACCAGATGATATTATTTCCCTTGTAATAAAAGAATAAAAACATAGTTACATATTCTTTATGGGGCGGCGCATCAACACCATTTTTTGCTGTTGTGATCTCTTGGCAAATTTACGTTCATTAGTTTTCCATTGCTTTCTGAACGACCGGTGTTCATAACATTTCGTAAAAAACCAACGCAAGACGGTTTGATGCCAAATCGTCTGCAGCTGCGTTTCGAAAGCCTTCTTCTTCTTCTTCTTCTTCTTCTTCTTCTTCTTCTTCTTCTTCTTCTTCTTCTTCTTCTTCTTCTTCTTCTTCTTCTGTCGTTTGCTTGAAATTTATTGTCTACATCTGCAATGGTGTCTCTTATCTATATTTTACTGTCTAGTCTAATTCTCAGTACTCAAATATCTTCTTCTTCTTCTTCTTCTTCTTCTTCTTCTTCTTCTTCTTCTTCTTCTTCTTCTTCTTCTTCTTCTTCTTCTTCTTCTTCTTCTTCTTCTTCTTCTTCTGTCGTTTGCTTGAAATTTATTGTCTACATCTGCAATGGTGTCTCTTATCTATATTTTACTGTCTAGTCTAATTCTCAGTACTCAAATATCTTCTTCTTCTTCTTCTTCTTCGTTCATCCGGAGTTTTTTTTCTTTCCAGATGTGATTGCGTTGTTCCTGTTTACAGCAGAGCTGCGTTCTTGCGCCGTTAGGCCGACACATCCGACTTCTGCGGGCATTTGTTGACCGGGTTAACCTTCCCGGGGGTTTCTTAGGACGTTTCACTCTCACTGTTGTGGTGTTATCCCCCATCCCAGCTGGCCCATATAGAACAGCCAAAGACATCCTGGTCAGCCCTCAAGGGAAGGCAGGGGCAGACCATGGGCATTCCCCGCCATCCAAGGAGGCTTCCATAATTGCAGAGCCGACACACAGCGCTCTGGTACTGGGCTCACCCAAGGAATCGTCACGTCCTGCACATGGCTGCTTAGCCTCACTTCCGTATATTGGGCCTTCCGTTCACCATAGGCTGTTCTTCCGGAAACCAGAAGAATGCAGTCTGCAGATGACATCCACACAGTGAGCTTTCGATTCGGACTTTCCACGTAATGGATTTGCTATCCAAGAAATATTCCATTTCGTCCCACTGGGATACTTTTTCCATCTTTTATGAAGCTCACACAGTGAGCTTTTGATTCGGACTTTCCACGTAATGGATTTGCTATCCAAGCAATATTCCATTTCATGCCTCTGGGAGGCTTTTGTAACCGACATACCTGTGGTATGAAGTGTGGCAGTCTGAATACTTCTTCATACACCTTTAAATGTCACCCTGTATGTAGTTAAAGTAAGCTGCTGTCAACTTGAGCTTGTTGATATCTCCATAGAGCTTGTCCTCAAATGAAGCAGGTGTGGGCCAAAATATCTTTCTCTGTTCTGCATATATTTGGCAATCCTGCAGCAAATATTTTGCTGTCATTTTTCCAGTTCGACAATTACATTCATCGGTATCTCCTATCTTTAGTTTATTCAACAAGTGGTATTTCAGCCTGTTATGTCCTGTGCGGAGTCTGAAGATTGCTACTTGTTCTCTTCGGTCGAGTTTGTAATATGCATCATCCTTATGGTGGCCTGGATGCTCTGATTCCCATTTGGTTCTATAGGTGCTTTTTATCAACCTTTTTGCCTCATTATAGGTTATGTCTATGTCAGGCTATGGTAGTCGTCCGCCCTCTTTTGCCAGTCTGTCAGCCTCTTCATTTCCAGGTATACTGCAATGTGATGGGATCCACTGTATTACAACTTTTTTGGATTTCTGGCATAGACCATGGAGTGCTGTTCTTAGGTCAGCTATTTCTGTGCTGTCATTGCTCTTCAGTATTGAGACAGCTGACTTTGCATCTGTGAAGATAGCTATTTGCTTCTCTTTATTTTCCTCCATCAAGAGCATTTCTGCTGTAGTTTACAGAGCCTCTACCTCCGCTCTGAAGTTACTTGAAAACTTTCCAGTTTTTTTTTTTCACTCCATTTTTTAAATTTAGGAGAATTCCTCCTCCTCCATTCTCAATTGAATTTTTGGCTGATCCATCTGTATATGCATGGGTCCAATTGCTGCTTGGGTAATGTTCTTTTATGTAGTTGAGGGTTATTTTTCTTCTTTCGGTTTCATGCTGAGTGTTCTTTTTCTCAATAACAGGAATTTTTCTATCATCTCAGGCAGTTGCTGCTGTCTCCAAGCTGGGAACTTGTCTGCATTGTAAATGGGTTTGACTGTTGATATGTTAAGTATGGGATCTACCCTAATCTTTCGTTTTGCAGTTTCTACAAAGTTGCTACGCTTCAGTCTTCCCTTTCCAAAACCACTAAACCTTTTATGCATAGGGCGGTCTGTCAATCTTCTAAATTTTTCTACTTGTTGCTGGGCTCTGCTATCTCTTCTACCCTGCATTGGTTGTAAACAAGTGATCTTTTCGAGTTCATTAATAGGCGTTGTCTTCAGGCTTCCAGTTATGATTCGCATTCCTTGATTTTGGACTCTACTTATTTTGTTAAAGTTTGATTTAGCTGCTGTTGCCCAAGCTGCAATGCCATATTCCAGTACTGGCCTCACCCGTCCAGTATATAACTTCTTGAGAACTTTCTCATCTGCTCCCCAAGTTGTACCAGCAAGCTTTTTCATGATTGCCATTCTTTGCTTTGCTCTTGTTCGATTTTTCTCAACCTTTGTTTTCCATGTCAGGAGACGATCAAAGGTGATTCCGAGATAGTTTGGATTTTCTTCATGGCGCAATATTTTTCCATTCAATACCAGCTTAGGTTGCTGAGTTTTATTTGAGAGAGAGAACACTGTGCATGTTGTTTTCTCCTCACTTATCTTCACTAGCCATGATTTTGACCAGTCCTCTAACGCTAATAGGGCTTGCTGTATTCTGCTGTTAGCTGTACTAATATATTCTTCAGATGTCCATATAGCTAGGTCATCTGCAAAGGATGATGTGTGTACTCTGGCTGGAAAATTTTCCGTGATGTCGTTTATATATGCTAGGAATAATGTTGGTGAAAGAACTCCTCCTTGGGGGACACCTTGCACCAACAGCATCATTTTGCTGGTTTTTCCTTGTACTTTTGTCCTGGCAGTTCTGTTCTCAAGGTAGTGGCTGATCCATTTGTACATTTTCCCCACAAACATGCATTTTTTGCAGTTTTACTTTCAGTCCTTCCTTCCATACTTTATCAAATGCTTTTTCTAAATCTATCCAGACTGCTAGTGTGTGCTTTTTCTCTTGGAAGGCATCCTCTATTTCCTGAGCTATATAGGTTATTTGATCTTCAGTGGATCTGTACTTTCTTAATCCTGCTTGGTGTGGTGTTAAGAGTTGGTTTTCTTCCAGATGCCATGTTAGCCTGCCATTGATAATGCGTTCCATTAATTTTCCTACACAGCTAAGTAGACTGATAGGTCGATAGCCATTTGGTTCTTCCAGGTCTTTTCCTTTCTTTGGGACTGGTATTAGTATAGCTTCCTTCCATGCCTGTGGGACTATTCCCCTCTTCCAGCTGTAATTTATGACTGCTAGTAGTTTCTTTTTTGCCTTAGTGCCTAGTCCTATTAGCATTTCATTTGTAATTCCATCATTTCCTGGTGATTTCTTCATTTTTTAGGGTATTCATTGCCTGTTCCATTTCTTCCATTGTTAGATTTGCCATCATATATTCTGCTGCTGTCTCTGTATTACTATGATGTATCTGTTTATCTTTGATTGCTTTCGTCTGTTCGGTTGTAATATCAATGTGGTTTGCATTGGCATAGTGTTCCATTAGTGCATTTGCAGCCTTTTTTCCTGTAATCAAGGCATTTCCATGTTTAATTGTTATTTGTTTGTTTCTGGGTCCTTCGTTGTTCTTGGCTTTCACTAGTTTCCATAGTTTGTTTCCATCCCTGTTAAAGTTCATGTTTTCTGTTTTTTCCTTCCAACAATCTCTTGTTGTTTGATATACAGTTCTTTTATATTTTGCTGAGATGGCTTTGAGAGAGCTGTTTGCTTCAGTTGTTTGTTCTCTCTCTGCTGTCTTCCTGGCATCTTCAACTTTGTCCTCCAAAATGTGTAGTTCTTCAGTCCAGTAAGGTTTGTAATATTTCCTCGCTCCTCTTGGAATAGACCCAGTGGCTGCCTGCATTATTGCTCTGTTTAGACTTTCCACCATTTGCTTCATGTTGCCATATCGTGTATTTATGTTTTCACAATATGTGTCTGTTAGTATGGTGAATATGTCCCAATCTGCTCGTTTGTAATTCCACCGGGACAAAGGCTTTTGCTCCTGTGGAACATACTCAATATTCATTACAAGCTTGATTGGTCTGTGGTCACTACCTGCTAATTGGTCAAGCACATGGCGATCGATTTTGTGGAGGATGTCTCCTGTGCAGAAAGCTAAGTCTGGAGTAGAAGTGGTAATCCATCTTCTGGAGTAGAAGCCTGGTGTGTCATCCGCTTTATTGAGTAGATGGAGATTTGAGTCTATTTCCTAGTCCTCCAATTCATCTCCTCTTTTGTCAGTATCTGGGTATCCCCATCTTTCTGAACGGTTATTAAAGTCTCCGACAATAATGCAATTTGTGTCAGTTATTTTCATGTTTGAGAGTGTAAGATCCTTATCTGCCGGGCTATACAGATTGTAAATTCTTATTTTCACGTCCTTTATCATTATATCAACACCTGTAATTTATGTTTGGTTGTCAGAGATCACAGATACTTCGCTGCAAGGTATTGTATTTCGTGTAAGTATTATAACTCCTCCTTTGTGTCCTTCGCGGTCGAAACGTGTGGCCTGATATCCCCTGACTGAAAATTTGTGATTGACGTTGAGGTGTGTCTCTTTAATGCATGCCACATCTATTCTATCTTTATGAAGACGCTGTGTCAGGGAGACTTTCTTGTTATAAACTCCTTCGGCATTCCACTGTAGTATGTTGAGTGTCCGGGGTGTTTGGTGAGTACTCAAATATCTGTCTGTCTGTCTGTCTGTCTGTCTGACCCGGCCCGGCTTCGCCCAGCTCCTGGCGGGGAGCATCTCATTTAATTCATATTCGGGTCCCGTTCCCGTTCCCAAGAAAGACGACCCGCCCCGGTTTCGCCCAGTCCCTGGCGGGGATCTATCTATCTATCTATCTATCTATCTATCTATCTATCTATCTATCTATCTATCTATCTATCTATCTATCTATCTGTCTATCTATCTCCTCCTCCCCCTCCTCCTCGCCTCCCCCTCCTCCTCCTTTTCCTCCTCCTTTATCTTCTGCTGCTGCCGCCGCTCCATTTACCCAAGTTAATTGTTGGGGGAAGATGTAAAGATCTTTCAAGTGCTCTTTCTAATAATAGACAGACAGAAAGACAGATAGATAGTCGGGAACGGGAACGGGAGCTTATATGACTACTTATATGAATTAAATGAGATGCTCCCCACCAGGGACTGGGCGAAGCCGGGCCGGGACAGACAGACAGTCAGACAGACAGACAGACAGGCGGGAACCGGAATTTATATGACTACTTCTATAAATTAAATGAGATGCTCCCAATCAGGAGCTGGGCGAAGCCGGGCCGGGTCAGACAGACAGACAGGCAGACAGACAGACAGATATATAGTCGGGAACGGGAACGGGAGCTTATATGACTACTTATATGAATTAAATGAGATGCTCCCCACCAGGGACTGGGCGAAGCCGGGGCGGGTCAGACAGACAGACAGACAGACAGACAGACAGACAGTCGGGAACGGGAACGGGAGCTTATATGACTACTTATATGAATAAAATTAGATGCTCCCCATCAGAAGCTGGGCGAAGCCGGGCCGGGTCAGACAGACAGACAGACAGACAGACAGACAGATAGATAGTCGGGAACGGGAGCTTATATGGCTACTTATATGAATTAAATGAGATGTTCCCCATCAGGGGCTGGGCGAAGCATCTAATTTCATTCATATAAGTAGTCATATAAGCTCCCGTTTCCGACTGTCTGTCTGTCTGTCTGTCTGTCTGTCTGTCCTCCTCCCCCTCCCCCTCCTCCTCCTCCTCTTTTTCCTCTTCCTTTAATTCATATAAGTAGTCAAATAAGCTCCCGTTCCCGTTCCCGACTATATATATGTCTGTCTGTCTGTCTGTCTGTCTGTCTGACCCGGCCCGGCTTCGCCCAGTCACTGGTGGGGAGCATCTCATTTAATTCATATAAGTAGTCATATAATCTCCCGTTCCCGACTGTCTGTCTGTCTGTATGTCTGTCTGTCTGTCTGACCCGGCCCGGCTTCGCCCAGTCCCTGGTAGGGAGCATCTCATTTAATTCATTTAAGTAGTCATATAATCTCCCGTTCCCGTCTGTCTGTCTGTCTGTCTGTCTGTCTGTCTGTCTGACCCGGCCCGGCTTCGCCCAGTCCCTGGTAGGGAGCATCTCATTTAATTCATTTAAGTAGTCATATAATCTCCCGTTCCCGTCTGTCTGTCTGTCTGTCTGTCTGTCTGTCTGAAACAATGCTCAGTCACATTCATCTGAAATCTTTTTTCGATCAGGGTCAAAAACTAAATCAGTTATGCCACCCAAACGAAAAGCGATTGGTGGATCTACACCTCAAGCACGAAAGATAAAGGCATTACGAGCTTCAGAAACAGATGGCCAACGGGAAGCAAGACTGGAAACCAATCGAGTACGCAATGCTCAAGCACGTTCATCTGAAACAGGCGAGCAACGGGAAGCAAGACTGGAAACAAATCGAGTACGCAATGCTCAGTCACATTCATCTGAAACAGGCGAGCAACGGGAAGCAAGACTGGAAACCAGTCGAGTACGCACTGCTCGATCCAGACAATCACTTGGCGCTGATTTAAATCTTAGTGCATCTCGTTACGATGCTCATTATGATTACAGTCTTCATCCAAGCGTGGTTATTGGAAAAATGGATAAATTATGCATGTATTGCAGTGCCCTCAAATTTAAGAATGAAACACCAGGAATTTGCTGCATGGATGGAAAAGTGAAATTGTCAGAATTACATACACCACCCGAACCATTGTCAACGTTAGCATCAGGTGTCACGAGCCAATCGCAACATTTCTTGGCAAAGTACAATTCATGTTTCCAAATGACATCGTTTGGTGCAACAAATATCGTGCTCGAGAATTACATGCCGACATTCAAGGTTCAGGGGCAAATTTATCATCGCGCAGGATCACTACTACCACTGCCGAACGCAGATCCCTAATATCTTCAAATTTATTTCATCGGAAACACTGGTGAACAAATTGATCAACGATGTCGATTCAATACAGGCACTAAACGAGAAATTGTCGCTGCATTACAACATTTATTCGATCAGCACAACGAATTAATTAGATTGTTCAGAACTACCATTGAACAAATGCCATCTAATGACTACAGAGTTGTAGTTAGAGCAGACAAAACACCTGTCGGCCAACACGAAAGACGGTACAATGCACCAACAATTGATGAGATGGCGATCGTTATAGTTGGCGAAGAATCTAACTCACGTGATATAATTCTTCATCGCAGAAATGGTGATGTTCAGCGAGTCTCAGAAACTCATCGTTCATACGACGCATTGCAATATCCGATTATATTTTGGCAAGGGGAAGATGGATATTATATAAATATCAAATTGAGAAATCCACAAACAGATGAGAAAACGAATAAGAAAGTCAGTGCCATGAATTACTATTCATATCGATTGATGATTCGTGAAAACGCTGAAAATCATATCTTGAAATGTCGACAATTGTTCCTTCAATACATTGTCGACATGTATGTGAAAATCGAAAGCGAACGACTCCTCTACATTCGATTAAATCAAACCAAGTTACGTTCCGAAGATTACATTCATTTACGTGATGCAGTTGTTAATGATAGCAATGTTAATCCAAATGAATTGGGGAAAAAGATCATACTCCCGGCCACATTTACATGGAGTCCACGGCACATGCATGAATACGCACAAGATGCAATGACATATGTTCGCGCATATGGCCGCCCAGATTTGTTTATTACCTTCACATGCAATCCTACATGGAATGAAATAAAGGAACCTTTGTTAACTGGAAAATCATCATCAGATCGCCCTGATATTTCCGCACGTGTGTTCAAACAAAAATTGAAATCTTTAATGGATTTCATTGTCAAGCATCAAGTTTTTGGAGAGACACGCTGTTGGATGTATTCCATCGAATGGCAAAAAAAAAAGGATTGCCACATGCACACATTTTGATTTGGTTGATCGAAAAAATCACACCAGATCAAACTGATCAAGTCATCTCAGCAGAAATACCAGATGTCGACATTGATCCAGAGTTACTTGAAGTCGTCACCAAAAACATGATTCATGGTCCATGTGGCTTACTCAATAACAATTCACCTTGCATGTCTGATGGGAAATGCACGAAACGATACCCAAGACATTTGCATGCAGAGACAATCACTGGCAATGACGGATATCCACTCTATCGTCGACGCTCAACTGAAGATGGCGGCAAATCTATCACTTTAAAAGTGCGAAACAATGATGTTCAAGTCGATAATCGTTGGGTTGTACCGTATTCACCGTTACTCTCGAAAACATACACAGCACACATCAATGTCGAGTATTGCAATTCGGTTAAATCGATCAAGTACATTTGCAAATATGTCAACAAAGGAAGCGATATGGCAGTTTTTGGAGTGGGAAATGCAACTGCATCTATCGATGAAATAAACCAATATCAAGTGGGACGCTACATTAATAGTAATGAAGCAGTATGGCGCATTTTATCATTTCCAATCCATGAACGTCATCCAACAGTTGTTCATTTGGCAGTGCACCTTGAAAATGGACAGCGCGTGTACTTCACAACAGAAAATGCATGTGAACGAGCATTGTCACCACCACCAACACCGTTAACTGCATTTTTTTTTCATTGTGCGGGAATGATATGTTTGCAAAGACACTACTTTACTCTGAAGTGCCAACATACTACACATGGAATGCATCAGCGAAAAAGTTTTAACGTCGCAAACAAGGTAAAGCAGTTGAAGGACATACCAATTTATATTTGACCGACGCATTAGGCCGTCTGTACACTGTTCACCCAAACAATTCAGAATGCTTTTACTTGCGCTTACTGTTAATCAACGTACGTGGACCGACATCCTTTCAAGAATTAAGAACAGTAAACGGTCAAGTATGTGCCACTTATCGTGAAACTTGCCAAGTATTACACCTTCTTGAAAACGATGCACACTGGGACACTTCACTCGCTGATGCATCAAATACTGCTCAACCACAGCAAATACGCACGTTATTTGCCATCATATTGACAACTTGCTTCCCATTCAATCCAAAAGATCTTTGGGAAAAATACAAAGACTATATGAGTGAAGACATCCTACATCGTTTGCGTGCAATGAATCAAACTCCGGACATTCAATTCACACCAAATGTGTATAATGAGGCATTGGTTTCGACTGAGGACATATGTTTGGCAATCGCTAACAAACCAGTGGTACAATTGGGAATGACTGCGCCGGATCGATCTGCAAACGATCTTTTCGATCGTGATTTGCAACGAGAATCACTCTTTGATGTCGACGAATTGTGTGCATTTGTTCAAACGAATCTTCTTAAATTGGTTCCAGAACAACGTATAGTGTATGACAGAATTATGCATGCAATTAAAAGCCAAACCGGCGGATTGTATTTCCTAGATGCGCCAGAAGGCACAGGCAAGATTTTTCTCATTTCACTTATTTTGGTAACCATACGATCACGACAAAATATTGCGCTGGCTATCGCATCATCTGGAATTGCAGCAACTCTTTTGGATGGTGGCCGAACAGCACATTCAGGACTGAAATTGCCGTTGAATATGCACATCACTGAAACACCGACATGCAATATCAGCACAAATTCTGGAATGGATAAAGTACTCCAATCATGTCAAATCATTGTATGGGACGAATGTACTATGGCGCACAAAAAAGCATTGGAGGCGCTTCATCGTACACTACAAGATTTCAGAGCAAATGAACAGCTCTTCGGTGGCGCACTTATTTTATTGTCTGGTGATTTTCGACAAACTCTACCAGCTATACTACGTTCAACATTCGCTGATGATATTAATGCATGTCTGAAATCATCAGTTTTATGGCGACACGTTCAGAAATTGACTTTGAAGACCAACATGCATGTGCAACTACAACATGATGCATCCGCAGAAGTTTTCGCAAAACAATTGTTGGATATTGGGAATGGGAAAATGCCAATCGATGAATCCACACATTGTATCACGTTGCCAACAAACTTCTGTAAAATCACAGCAACTATAGACGAATTGATTGATAAAGTTTTCCCAAATATCTCACGGAATCACAAAAATCACCAATGGCTCAGTGCACGTGCTATATTAGCAGCCAAAAATAACGATGTCAATGCCATCAATTGCGCCATTCAAAACGAAATACCAGGCGAAGCGACAACGTATAAGTCCATAGATTCTATGATGAATCAAGACGAAGTTGTCAATTATCCAACTGAATTCTTGAATTTACTTGATTTACCAGGCATAGCGCCTCACGTTTTGGCATTGAAAATTGGCGTGCCTATCATTCTTCTCCGAAACATTAATCCACCTCGACTTTGCAACGGTACCAGGCTTGCAGTCAAAAAGATGATGAACAGTATCATCGAAGCTACAATTTTGAATGGGAAATTTATAGGAGAAGATGTACTGTTGCCTCGCATCCCAATGATTCCAACAGACATGCCATTCGAATTCAAACGCCTGCAGTTTCCGGTGCGAGTTGTATTTGCCATGACGATCAACAAAGCACAAGGACAATCGCTACAAGTGTGTGGACTAAATTTGGAAAATCCGTGCTTCACACATGGACAGCTATATGTGGCCTGTTCACGCGTTGGAAAACCTTCGGATTTATTCGTGTACGCACCAGACAGACAAATAAAAAGATATTGTTTATCAAAAAGCACTACGTTAGACATCAAATTTGGTGTTCGGCCATAACTTGAAAATTATACGACAAGATTTTAAAAGAATAATCCTAGCATTAAGCAAATTTTTTTCCTCCAGACAGACAGACAGACAGACAGGACAGACAGACAGACAACACAAACAGCACAGACAGACAGACAGCCAGCCAGGCAGGCAGGCAGGCAGTCAGGAACGGAAACTTATATGACTACTTATATGAATTAAATGAGATGCTCCCCATCAGGGGCTGGGCGACACCGGGCTGGGTCAGACAGACAGACAGATAGACAGACAGGCAGATATATAGTCGGGAACGGGAACGGGAGCTTATATGACTACTTATATGAATTAAATTAGATGCTCCCCATTAGGGGCTGGCAAAGCCGGGCCGGGTCAGACCGACCGACCGACCGGCGGGCGGGCGGGCGGGCGGGTAGATAGATAGATAGATAGATTGATTGATTGATTGATCGATTGATTGATTGATCCCTGCCCTATTTAGTTATTGGGATGAAGATTGTTATCTTTCAATCTGTTCGCCATATTTCCTGGAACGGGCACAGGAGCTTATAATAATAATAATAATAATAATAATAATAATAATAATAATAATAATAATAATAATAATAATAATAATAATAATAATATGAATTAAATGAGACGCTCCCCACCAGGGACTGGGCGAAGCCGGGCCTGGTCGTCTTTTTTGGGAACGGGAGCAGGGGCCAAATAAGAATTAAATGTCTTTGTCTGTCTGTCTGTCTGTCTGACCCGGCCCGGCTTCGCCCAGCTCCTGGTCATTTAATTCATATAAGCTCCCGTTCCCGTTCCCGAATATCTATCTGTCTGTCTGTCTGCCTATTATTAGAAAGAGCACTTAAAAGATCTTTACATCTTCCCCCAACAATTAACTTGGGTACATGGAGCGGCGGCAGCAGTAGCAGCAGCAGAAGAAAAAGGAGGAGGGGAGGAGGGGGAGGGGGAGGAGGGGAAAGAGGAGGAGGACAGGGAGGAGGGGAGGAGAAAGAGGAGGAGGAGAAGGGGATGAGAAGGGGAGGAGGGGAGGGGATGGGAAGGAGGAGGAATGGGGGAGGATAAGGGAGGAGGAGGAGGGGAAGGAGTAGGAGGAGGAGGGGAGGAGTAGGAGGAGAAGAAAGAGGCGGGAGGAGGAGGAGTAGGGGAGGAGGAGGAGGAAGAGATAGGAGGAGGAGGAGTAGTGTGAGGAGGAGCAAAAGGAGGAGGACGGGGAGGGGGAGAAGGAGGGAGAGGCAGGAGCAGGAGAAGGAGGGAGAGGAGGGGGAGAATGATGAGGAGAAGAAGGGGAGGAGGGAGGATAAGGGGGAGGAGGAGGGGAGGCGGGAGGAGGTGGTGGGGAGGAGGTGGTGGGGAGAGGAGGAGGGGGGGAGGAGGAGGAAGAGGGGGAGGAGGAAGTGGAGATGGGGGAGGAAGAGGAGGAGGGAAGGAGGAGGAGAGGGAAGGAGGCGGTGGAGGAGGATGGGGGAGAAGAAGGGGAGGAGGAGGATTATAACGCATATGCCTGTAGATAACTGTAGCGAAAAGGTCCACCTATTTGAGAAATATGCAACAATTTTACATATATAGCACTGCTATTAGAAGTTATGTCCCCTCGCTATATATACATTATAATGTAAATTAAATATTAAATAGTATTAAGTAAATAACTGTTTGCACACTAAAAAAAACTAAGACAGTTGGCAGCAAGGGAATGAGAAGAAGACGTGTAGAAAATGTCATCTCAATCGGATGGACCGTTCGCGAACGCATAAATAACATACATACAGACATACATACTTACAGACATACATTCTATTTTATATATAAGACTAGCTGACCCGGCCCGGCTTCGCCCAGTCCCTGGTGGAGAACATATCATTTAATTCATATAAGTAATCATATAAGCTCCCGTTCCCGTTTATCTATCTGTCTGTCTGTCTGTCTATCTGTCTGTCTGCCGGTCTGACCCGGCCCGGCTTCGCCCAGGCCCTGATGGGGAGCATCTCATTTAATTCATATAAGTAGTCATATAAGTTCCCGTTCCCGTTCCATCTATCTGTCTGTCTGTCTATTATTAAAAAGAGCACTTGAAAGATCTTTACATCTTCCCCCAACAATTAACTTGGTAAATGGAGCGTCTCATTTAATTCATATTCGGCCCCTGCTCCCGTTCCCGTTCCCATATAAGAAGCCCGGTCCGGCTTCGCCCAGAACCTGACAGGGAGCGTCTCATTTAATTCATATAAGTAGTCATATAAGCTTCAGTTTCCGTTCCCGGAAAGATGGCGAACAGATTGGAAGAGAACAATCTTCATCCCAATAACTAAATAGGGAGAAGGGGAGGAGGAGGAGGAGAGGAGAGGGAGGGGAAGGAGGAGGAGGAGGAGGAGGAGGGGAGGAGGAGGGGAGGAGGAGGGGAGAGGGAGGTAGAGAGACGAGGAGAGACGAGGAGGATAAGGGATGATGAGGAGGAGGGATGACGAGGAGGGGGGAGGAGGGAGAGGAAGGAATGAGGAGGAGGAGAGAGGGAGGAGGCGGAAGGAGGGAGGAGGGAGAGGGAGGAGAGGGGGAGGAGGAGGGAAAAGAAGGGGGAGGAGGAAGGAAAAGAAGGAGAGAGGAAGAGGAGGGAGGAAGGATTAGGAGGAGGAGGGAGGAGGAGGAGGGAGGAGGAGGAGGTGGAGGGAGGAGAATGAGGAAGAAGGAGGAGGAAGGAGGGAGGAGGAGTAGAATGGAGGATGAGGAAGAGGGAGGAGGAAGAGCAGGACAGAGGAGGAGGCGGTGGGGGAGGAGGGGAGGAGGAAGTGGAGATGAGGGATGAGGGGGAGGAGGAGAGAGAAGGAAGGGGAGGAGGATGGGGGTAGAAGAAGGGAGGAGGAGGAGGAGGATTATAACGCATATGCCTGTCCATAACTGTAGCGAAAAGGTCCACCTATTTGCGAAATATGCAACAATTTTACATATATAGCAATGCTATTAGAAGTTATGTCCCCTCGCTATATATACATTATAATGTAAATTAAATATTAAATAATATTAAGTAAATAACTGTTTGTACACTAAAAAAAAAACTATGACAGTTGGCAGCACGGGAATGAGAAGAAGACGTGTAGAAAATATCATCTCAATCGGATGGACCGTTCGCGAACGCATAAATAATATACATACAGACATACATTCTTTTTTTATATATATAGATATCATCATCATCATCATCAAGTGCCGTGCCGGCTGGCGTAGGCGTTCATGGCTCTCCATAGATCTCGGTCTTTGGTTTTCTGGATCAGCTCTGCTGCTGATATTCCTCCATGCCACCGTCTCAATCCATCCAGCATCATTTCTCTTGGTCTGCCTCTCTTCCCCTAGATCTTTCCAGTTGTTACGATGTTCTCCAATGCTTCTCTTCTCATCACGTGAACGAAGAAAGATGTTTGTTTCTGTCTTATTGTTGTATATAATGTTCTAGTTTCATTAGCCTGTTTCAGGCAGTCGTCGTTAGTTACTCTGGCAGTCCAAGGAATTCGCAACATTTGTCTCAGGAAATATAAGATATATATATATATATATATATATATATATATATATATATATATATATATATATATATATATATATATATATATATATATATATATATATATATATATATAAATTCTTCTTCTTCAGCGTTCCGAGCCATTGAGGTTCTTTGCTGCAGATACAATCCGTCTCCATTCGTCTCTCTGGTGGACCTTCTCTTGCCAGTCGTTGATTCCAAGTGCTTGTAGGTCTGTATATATATCTCTCCGCCGTCTTCCCTATTATCTTCCATTCTTTCTATATGCCCCAGCCATTGTAGTCTATTAGCCTTCATGATTCCAGTGATGGGGGGGGGGGGGGGGGGGACTGGTCTGGTTCGCAAGATCAGTTCCGCGTCTAGCGTTCGTTGTCTCGGATGGCTGTGTGAGGTGCACCAAAATGGGATCTTCCCAGCCAACGCAAGTTAGCGAGGCAGGCGTTTCGAGAATGTAACCGCATCGTGCAGCCAGGGTCGTGGTTTGAGCGGGCAAAAGAGCAAAAGTTGTACGACCGTTCGACAAAGTCTCGATAAGCGCCCATCTCTCTCTCTCTCTCTCTCTCTCTCTCTCTCTCTCTCTCTCTCTCTCTCTCTCTCTCTCTCTCTCTCTCTCTCTCTCTCTCTCTCTCTCGAAGATGAGTAGTGGGCCTGCAGTCAGTAAGCTGGTATAGCTTTTTTCGGTCAGTCCTGCCGGCGTAGCTAGAAAGCTCGTCGGTAGGCGTCCAGTGGTTTTGCATGTATCACCTTGTACCGGGAGAGCGCGCTTTAACGATGCTACTCTTGGCTTGCGTGTTGCGTGAACGTCTGACCTGTCAGCCGCCATATGCATTTGTGCGCTGGTGAGGCTCAACCGTAAATCGGAAGCTCTTTTCGCAACTTAGGCGAGCAATATCTTCTGTGGGCAGCTTCTCGCCTCATATGTGTGTGGTCTGTTCTGGCGGCCAGTCCGTCTTCGGCGAAGGAAATCTTGTTGATCCTATCAGTCATCATACGCACATACGCTTGTCGCTACGCTTGTCTCAAAACTGAAAATTAAAGGAATGACGGAAGGGCCGTTTGCACGAGGCTCTCGAGAGCCAATATATACAGGGATAACTGGCCGTGGCAGCCTAACGTCCACTGCATCTGTGTCCGTCTTCCAGTCGTCTTGCCATGCTCGCCACTGGAACCAGATAGACACAGACGAGGGAATGAGGACGAAGGAGTTGCGCGACCACATCCTCACTATAATCAAATCTAAAGCGCAAGTCATTCGTTCTTCATCTAAAGATGCAATGAATGAATGGTCCTCGTCATTCATGACGGACGAACATCGATAAGGGGGTCTTAAACAGATCATAAATGTCTTTGTTACTAAACAGATCATAAATGTCTTTGTTACTTCTTCTTTTCCACTCTCCACTTTGTGTATCCCTAATGGGTCCAAAGATGCGTCTTAAAACTTTGTTCTCAAAGGTTTGTAACAAGGCAATATATATGCTTATTGTTTCTTCGCTCGCTTTGAACTCAAGTGTAGTCCACACACGTAATACTACTTAAAGTGCAATGGACTGCTTTATGTATGTGTGTGTGTGGATTAGCTTTCCCTGTTACCAGTGTCCCTCGCCATCACGCGACTTCCTCGGCACTTGTAATTTACATCCCCAAGTCAAGGACGGGAAGTCAACGTGTCAGGCATGTCAGCCCAACTGACCGGTGGGAGGTGAGGGGGAGGAGTTGTGAGAACCCGCTTTCGGCATCAACACACCGGAAGTTTAAGTGCGGGCGCTCTTGTCCAATCGACCATGCCGAACTCTATCCTTAGCTTTCATTTACTGTTGTGTGGTAGTTTTTATCTTCTTCTTCACAAATAAGAACGTTCCTGGAGAATAGGCATCACTGCATGTGTAACGGAGTGTTTCGGGTTCACCTTGGGTAGTGAGAGTGAACCACACCCGAGGTGTCTCTAGCACTCCCGTGTATTCTGGCCCCAGGGGTTGGACGAGCAGATACACTTTTTTTCTCTGTGGTTGATCTCAGGTTATTTAGTTACGTCTACACACCCCTCCAGATTCTAGACCCCCACTAACTACCTACACCTGTTGAACAATGAACACTTAGGCATCGTCCGAGACCACACTCAATCATTATACAAAGAGCAAGTCAACTTACATAAAGTTTATTCTACCCTTGAGAATATAGAACTGAAATGAACTTCCTGATAGAAGAATCTATTTACACAAATAGAAGATAGAGTAGAGACAGACTTAGAGATGTAGGTGTCTTCATCGAGTTGAGAAGTAGAGTGGATGCAGATGTCCCGTCCAGTCGGTCCGCCACTCACCCGGCTTCCTTCCAGTGAGATGACTAGAACCTTGGAGACCACTCCGTCTCCCGAACGTGGAACCACAACAATAGAGTCACTGCTGGACCACACTTCACTGGACCCACTGCATCTATAACACTCCCACGGAGTCACTGGTAATACAGTTCTCGAACACAACCGAGTTGGAGACAATCTTCCTGGACTTGGCTCCAAGTATTGGTTTACTTCGATGAACTAAATAGTCACGGACCAATCGAATGGTCTGTCACTCCTAGCACAGTCCCACTGCAGAACCGATATGGCATGGACCAATTCAATGGTCTCTTACAGTCACACTTTGTAGGATCAGATATGGCTACTGAAAAGTTACTGAGTCCTTCTAGAACACAGTTGATAATCTGGATACGGTAACAGTACATTAATAGAATCAGACATCTATTTTACGGAAACAATTCAGGTTGGACTATAATCCATAGTCCCTTCCACCGGGTTACACTTGACACACGTCAATACTGGTGTAGTTCTTCTCAAGACCTGCCACTCGAGCTGTCCAAAGAACCATTCAAGTGTCTGAAGATTAGTTACTTCTGCGTTTAGGCAGAACCCCCGTCAAACCAGACGGACCGGTGTTCCCTGTCGAGTATGATTACTCAACATGCTGAAATGTTCCTGGCAAAAACAGAGTATCTTCTATTTTAAACGATCACACCCCATCACTTCCCACACGTGCACCTTCAGGGCAGTTGTATGTCTTGAAGCAAACTTCACGCATGGTGAATCACCTTGGGTACCTGGTGTGATGGAGTCTGGCGTGATAAGTAAAGAACTGAACCCTTCGCTCTGTCACACGAAGTGGTTTTCTGCCAACAACAATTATAGTTGACTGGTTCCTCAACAGGCAAACTCCTGAAAAGGAAGAGCGACCGGTGAGAGTATACTGGCCCAAACATTAGTCCACATGCATCCTACCAAAATTACTCAACTCTCAGTCATGCTAGTTAGTTATTCATATAACCAAAGCATTATCTCGATATGGAGAGTAGTCAAGCATGGGTTCACAAATGTCAGTTGGCCTCACAGAACAGCCCGTCAAACAGAGCAAGAAATCAGAATGACGAGTCTGATCCTAGGTCTCACCTATCCCTAATCATCTACCAGTCGTCGCTAACGTCAGTAATGATACAAGGCTGTTATTGTTCTAATTTAATCGAACTAAACAAATAGGTAAAGAGTCCCTAGACTCGTTCCTAACATCATCAATGTACATTAAGAAACATAAACTTGATCAATATACCATCCCTCGGGATATAGGAATAGTACATGATCACATCCAATATGTACACAAGCCTGTTTGCTGGTGGGACCACCTGCCCACGCCACCGCAAACTCTTCTTATCAGACTCTGCCTTAGAGTCAAGAAGCCTTCTTGAGAATACATGTTCCCCACATGTTCCAAGGGTACTGTTCCAGTTCTGTCCTCCCAAGTGGTTTAGCCTTGGCCTGGACTGAACTTCATCGTTGGCTTGGTCTACCAACACATACTTTCATAACTTGCTTTCACATCCCCCATATTCGATATTTCCCCAGTCTCATACAGCCTCCTGCATCCTTCCATACTTCCAGCACCTTAGCATTCACTCGCACTAGCGCCAGTATGAAAGAAACAGGATAGCTTAGACAAGATTTCAGAACGCATATTTACATCGCGACGGCACGCAGTGTTATCACGCGTCGATCTATTCGGCGTTCGGAATTACCCCAGGAAGTATCACATGCCATGACCTAATATATATACACAATGCCACATCATATATATATAGATATAGCACCAAAGCCACTTACCTTTCCACAGAAATCCGCTGTTCCACACAATGAATTCACTATTAAGTTACTACACAATAGTTACATCCTTCCTGGTGGCACAGAACTAAGTTCTTCCTTTACTTAGTAACTCAGCACAATTTTGTCTGAATCTCCACCTACCAACTTACCTGGTTTTCTAACCGTTCTTCTGGCTTCAGCAACTGACTGACATAATCTAAGTTTCCATCCGGCACAAGTAACTAGGTTTTATTCTAACACAGCAACCTAATAGATGCAACGATTGGCAATATATGGTACATATATTTGGAACCCTAATCGCCCACATCACATTACGGCGTTCCTAACAGCTGATTCGCGAGCACACGGTAAACAAACACACGCTTAATTGTCACCGGCGTTATCGATCGGTTTGCTAATTAGTATGCGAGGACATCCGCATAGGTAATGAGGTTAGAACAATGGCGTGTGGAACACACGTACAAAGTTAAATGATTTAACCAAATATCTACCTGGATGGTGAAACCAGCTCTCCAGTCAGCTTCCGAACTGTTCAAGGGCTTCTCAGCTGCCTTTTCATAACAGTCAGCCGAATCATGGTTGAGGTGAGACGCAACACAAAAATGGCTCACATTCAGGCCAGCGTCTGTTCTCTTCGAACAAAAGTAAGTGAATGGCTGCTGTAGCCAATTTCCCGCTTCGTGCCAACTCAATGCGCACTAGAAGCGAGTGCTTCTTGAGAAAAGATACTTTCTCGGGAAAACGTCACTCCCCGCCTAGAGTTTCTAGATCTCTCTGCACGGGAATTTAGAGCGATACCCAACATCACGGGTTACTCGAATTCCAGTGTTTCGAGACGATTCTAGATAATAAGTCCTCCATCGGCTTCCCTCAGTCTATTTTTAGCTGGGAAAGTCCCCGATGACGCGCCAAAATAGTGCGGTATCTTGACGACCCAAGACAGATAAACGCGTTTCGTCACATAGGCCCCCACTTTAAGAGGATCGACCCCGTCGTTCCACTTCTACGCAGAAGCTGTCTATGTCGTTCGTTCTTCTTTCTAAGAGACCGGATGGCGGGTGAGGAAGTCTAACCCGTCAATATTGTATAGAATACTTTTACCACATTCGGTGGGGTGACAAGCTATTCAGTATCACGGGTGATCAACGCCTACTCCGCTACTGCGATCGGGCATCTCGCAGTGTCCTGCGGACCAGAGCTCCCGTCTCGACCTGATTTAACGATCGTTCCTGCCAGAGTTTACTGGACTTCTGCAACTCCAGCTTCCCCTTTCGAGGACCCAGCTGGACTGCAGTCGGTCGGATTGAGGGACCAAGGGTCTGTGTCCGTTCCGACACAACCCACCTCTTCCTACCACGGTTCTCAGTGTAGCTAGCACTGCGGGTGTTCCTTTGGCCGGTCATGTTCCCCCGAGCACCGGGCTGAACCGAAGAAGGTACCTGCACATACATATAGGACTTCCTATGGTGTGACAGGCTTTCCGCTACCTGACCTGAACCCCGAACCGTTCTTTCAGCGAATCTCTGCGCCCTTGGGCTGGTGGACTTATCATCGGGCTTCCCCTCATAGCGCATGAGGAGACTGGAATGGAAAGTAGTAGACTTTCCCAGGATCACCACTCCATAGTGCTTGTGGAGCCCCACTTTATCCACTAGGAATGGGCCCTGCCACCCGATTTCGAATTCGTTCCCCTCGATTGGGAGGAGTACTAGAACTCGGTCTCCAACCTCTAAGGATATCTTCGTCTTCGTCCGTTTCTCAGGTGTGCATTTACGGCACTCCGGACAAGACCTAATATACCTGCGCACGTCGCCTGTCATTCCCGGCCACCAATAGTACCGGGATAGACATTTACTGGTTGTCCCTACAGTCAGATGTCCGGTTGGGGACCTGACATGTACCGTTCGCAGCAGATTAGCTCTGAAGCTCTCAGGAACCAACTTATGTTCCCTCTGCCTTTTCTCTGTCCCAGTCTGAATTAACGGTGACTGGTTATCAGAGTTGAACTTACCCTGAGTTAACGGGTTTTCATTGTTGGGCAACCATTCCGAACAAGGACACTCCGTCGCATCCTTGCTCCGAGCATGACTCATTCTATCCGGGTGAGGATTTCGGAGACGTACCTTTTCGAGACCCTCTTCCTCTGTATCTCTGACCTGCCTAGACTTATGGATGCTAGGGTGTTCTGGTTCGCCCAGAAACACGTACTTCCGGCCTAGAATTAGGGGATAGAGAGGATCCGGTACGACTGCCGCCTGAATGCGTCCAGTAACGTACTTGCTCCGAATCTCCACATTGGCAATCGGGCAACGTAACGCCACAGCACTCCTACTGGCTGGCTGTATCTCCGTCATCTCCCCGGTGAGTTGCTCTGGGCCTGTCAGGTGGGATGCAATTACAGCTGAAAATTGCAATCCCGTGTCGTAGAGGCACAACACCTGTCGCCCATTCACTTCTACTCTCTCAACCACTGGAGGTCGTCTAGTTTCTCCATTCCCATCAACCGACTTCACTTTCCTGCAAGATCTATCCCTAACCTCTGCAAGACAAGCAAAGTGAAAGTCCTTGGGCTTACTCTTACACTCACTCGTATTGTGAGTGCTGGACTTGCAGAATTTGCACCAACGTTCACTCCACTTCCTCTTTGGAGAACTAGGTGGGCTATTCTTACCTTGGTTGACGTTAGAGATCTTCTCTAAAGAGCCTACCTGTTTCTTTGGTTCATCAGAACCTTGGGTCTTCTTTGACTTCTTCTTTGACTTACCTTGATCCGGATCTTTCGATCTCGGATCCGTTGGACTGGTGTCCCCAGTCTCGCCATAGACTTCAACGTATCTTTCGGCTAACTTGGTGACTATATCCAATCTCTCAGCCCCATTCTCACCTAAGAAGTTTCGCAAGGGTTTAGACATTTGCATTCGCATCTGATCTACAACCATCAACTCACGCAAACTTTCATACTCCTCATTAAATCCGGCCAAGGCCATCCATTTACGAAGGTATGAGTTCAATCTCACACTGTATGCTGAAAACAGTTCACCAGGTTCTCGCTTCGCCGTTCGAAACTTCCTTCGGTATGAGTGCGCTGTGATCTCGAATCTCTTCAAGAGAGCCGCTTTCAATGCCGGGTAATCATTCTGTAAACCCGGTGGTAAGCGTGCATACACTTCATAACCTTCGGCACGGAGTCCCTGGGAGAGTTTCAAACACCATTTCTGTTTGTCTAGACCCATTGCAATAGACATGGCTTCATACTTCTCTAAGTATTGGTCTATCCGTTCCTTCTCGGGTTCGAACGGCTGTAAAGGCCATTTCATAGCCTGGTAGTCACGTCTACTCGTTGACTCTGAGCCAGGAGGTACACCTCCTCCCATAGCTCCATCAGTTACACCTGTAGCAGGCACTTGTGCCTCAAGTAGCTTCATTCGATACTCATGGTCACGTTTTTCTTTCTCGGCTTCCAACTCCAGCCGTTTCATTTCAGTATCAGCCGCTATCCTCTTTTCCTCCAGAGCCACTTTACTGGCTTCCAGTTCTCTTTCTGCTCTCCTCCTCTCTCTTTCCTCTTGGCGAAAATTTCTTTCCACCTCTTGGACATAGGATTTCAAAGCATCTCCTTCAAGACCAGACTTACGTCCAGTTTCCTGAACTTTGTCCAAGTCTATCTCTTGGGTAGACATGTTGACTATGATAGGTGGGTACTCAAGTATATGTGGGTGAAGCAATACACTGAATCAATAATCAATAGTACTAACTAATCACCACAACACAAATGTCCGTCAGACAGTTAGGAGATAGGTAGAAGTAGTAGAATCTTATGTAGACTGAAGTAGAGGATAAAGACTAAGTCCCTATCCCTAGGTGAGAGGTCTACAACACACAAAGATCTTGGAATAATCCCGGACGGGCCCCCACTCTGTAACGGAGTGTTTCAAGTTCACCTTGGGTAGTGAGAGTGAACCACACCCGAGGTGTCTCTAGCACTCCCGTGTATTCTGGCCCCAGGGGTTGGACGAGCAGATACACTTTTTTTCTCTGTGGTTGATCTCAGGTTATTTAGTTACGTCTACACACCCCTCCAGATTCTAGACCCCCACTAACTACCTACACCTGTTGAACAATGAACACTTAGGCATCGTCCGAGACCACACTCAATCATTATACAAAGAGCAAGTCAACTTACATAAAGTTTATTCTACCCTTGAGAATATAGAACTGAAATGAACTTCCTGATAGAAGAATCTATTTACACAAATAGAAGATAGAGTAGAGACAGACTTAGAGATGTAGGTGTCTTCATCGAGTTGAGAAGTAGAGTGGATGCAGATGTCCCGTCCAGTCGGTCCGCCACTCACCCGGCTTCCTTCCAGTGAGATGACTAGAACCTTGGAGACCACTCCGTCTCCCGAACGTGGAACCACAACAATAGAGTCACTGCTGGACCACACTTCACTGGACCCACTGCATCTATAACACTCCCACGGAGTCACTGGTAATACAGTTCTCGAACACAACCGAGTTGGAGACAATCTTCCTGGACTTGGCTCCAAGTATTGGTTTACTTCGATGAACTAAATAGTCACGGACCAATCGAATGGTCTGTCACTCCTAGCACAGTCCCACTGCAGAACCGATATGGCATGGACCAATTCAATGGTCTCTTACAGTCACACTTTGTAGGATCAGATATGGCTACTGAAAAGTTACTGAGTCCTTCTAGAACACAGTTGATAATCTGGATACGGTAACAGTACATTAATAGAATCAGACATCTATTTTACGGAAACAATTCAGGTTGGACTATAATCCATAGTCCCTTCCACCGGGTTACACTTGACACACGTCAATACTGGTGTAGTTCTTCTCAAGACCTGCCACTCGAGCTGTCCAAAGAACCATTCAAGTGTCTGAAGATTAGTTACTTCTGCGTTTAGGCAGAACCCCCGTCAAACCAGACGGACAGGTGTTCCCTGTCGAGTATGATTACTCAACATGCTGAAATGTTCCTGGCAAAAACAGAGTATCTTCTATTTTAAACGATCACACCCCATCACTTCCCACACGTGCACCTTCAGGGCAGTTGTATGTCTTGAAGCAAACTTCACGCATGGTGAATCACCTTGGGTACCTGGTGTGATGGAGTCTGGCGTGATAAGTAAAGAACTGAACCCTTCGCTCTGTCACACGAAGTGGTTTTCTGCCAACAACAATTATAGTTGACTGGTTCCTCAACAGGCAAACTCCTGAAAAGGAAGAGCGACCGGTGAGAGTATACTGGCCCAAACATTAGTCCACATGCATCCTACCAAAATTACTCAACTCTCAGTCATGCTAGTTAGTTATTCATATAACCAAAGCATTATCTCGATATGGAGAGTAGTCAAGCATGGGTTCACAAATGTCAGTTGGCCTCACAGAACAGCCCGTCAAACAGAGCAAGAAATCAGAATGACGAGTCTGATCCTAGGTCTCACCTATCCCTAATCATCTACCAGTCGTCGCTAACGTCAGTAATGATACAAGGCTGTTATTGTTCTAATTTAATCGAACTAAACAAATAGGTAAAGAGTCCCTAGACTCGTTCCTAACATCATCAATGTACATTAAGAAACATAAACTTGATCAATATACCATCCCTCGGGATATAGGAATAGTACATGATCACATCCAATATGTACACAAGCCTGTTTGCTGGTGGGACCACCTGCCCACGCCACCGCAAACTCTTCTTATCAGACTCTGCCTTAGAGTCAAGAAGCCTTCTTGAGAATACATGTTCCCCACATGTTCCAAGGGTACTGTTCCAGTTCTGTCCTCCCAAGTGGTTTAGCCTTGGCCTGGACTGAACTTCATCGTTGGCTTGGTCTACCAACACATACTTTCATAACTTGCTTTCACATCCCCCATATTCGATATTTCCCCAGTCTCATACAGCCTCCTGCATCCTTCCATACTTCCAGCACCTTAGCATTCACTCGCACTAGCGCCAGTATGAAAGAAACAGGATAGCTTAGACAAGATTTCAGAACGCATATTTACATCGCGACGGCACGCAGTGTTATCACGCGTCGATCTATTCGGCGTTCGGAATTACCCCAGGAAGTATCACATGCCATGACCTAATATATATACACAATGCCACATCCTATATATATAGATATAGCACCAAAGCCACTTACCTTTCCACAGAAATCCGCTGTTCCACACAATGAATTCACTATTAAGTTACTACACAATAGTTACATCCTTCCTGGTGGCACAGAACTAAGTTCTTCCTTTACTTAGTAACTCAGCACAATTTTGTCTGAATCTCCACCTACCAACTTACCTGGTTTTCTAACCGTTCTTCTGGCTTCAGCAACTGACTGACATAATCTAAGTTTCCATCCGGCACAAGTAACTAGGTTTTATTCTAACACAGCAACCTAATAGATGCAACGATTGGCAATATATGGTACATATATTTGGAACCCTAATCGCCAACATCACATTACGGCGTTCCTAACAGCTGATTCGCGAGCACACGGTAAACAAACACACGCTTAATTGTCACCGGCGTTATCGATCGGTTTGCTAATTAGTATGCGAGGACATCCGCATAGGTAATGAGGTTAGAACCATGGCGTGTGGAACACACGTACAAAGTTAAATGATTTAACCAAATATCTACCTGGATGGTGAAACCAGCTCTCCAGTCAGCTTCCGAACTGTTCAAGGGCTTCTCAGCTGCCTTTTCATAACAGTCAGCCGAATCATGGTTGAGGTGAGACGCAACACAAAAATGGCTCACATTCAGGCCAGCGTCTGTTCTCTTCGAACAAAAGTAAGTGAATGGCTGCTGTAGCCAATTTCCCGCTTCGTGCCAACTCAATGCGCACTAGAAGCGAGTGCTTCTTGAGAAAAGATACTTTCTCGGGAAAACGTCATTCCCCGCCTAGAGTTTCTAGATCTCTCTGCACGGGAATTTAGAGCGATACCCAACATCACGGGTTACTCGAATTCCAGTGTTTCGAGACGATTCTAGATAATAAGTCCTCCATCGGCTTCCCTCAGTCTATTTTTAGCTGGGAAAGTCCCCGATGACGCGCCAAAATAGTGCGGTATCTTGACGACCCAAGACAGATAAACGCGTTTCGTCACAGCATGGACAGGTATTAGAGAAGATTCTAGAAAGTATGGCATCACTGCATGGACAGGTATTAGAGAAGATACTAGAAAGTATGGCATCACTGTATGGACAGGTATTAGAGAAGATTTTGGAAAGTATGGCATCAATGCATGGACAGGTATTAGAGAAGATACTAGAAAGTATGGCATCACTGCATTGACAGGTATTAGAGAAGATACTAAAAAGTATGGCATCATAGCATCGACAGATATTAGAGAACCTTCTGGAAAGTGTGGCGTCAAGGCATGGATATACTATTAAAGAACCTTCTGGAAAATATGGTATCATAGCATGGGCAGTAGACTCTGGAAAGTATGGCATCACTGCATACAGATAGAGAAGATTCTGGAAAGAAAGGCATCGGGGCATGGATAGTTATTAGAGAATATTCCAGAAAGTATGGCATCGTGGCATGGGCAGCATTCAAGCGTGAATTGGCCAGTGCTAGAGAATGGGAGATGTGATGAAGTGTGACTGCCAATGCCAGTTGTCAAGACACTTGATGATATTGCTGCAGCTGGTGCTAGTTCGTGGAGGTCGGTTGTGTGGCGAGTGGAGAGAATGAAAGAGACAAGGAGAGAGAGAGAGAGAGAGAGAGAGAGAGAGAGAGAGAGAGAGAGAGAGAGAGACAGACAGACAGACAGACAGACAGACAGAGACAGACAAAGATATGAAGATGGAAAGGTAGACAGATAGAGACAGAGAGGTGCGAGAGAGAATAACGCAGAGAGAGAGAGAGAGGCAAAGATGGAAAGGTAGACAGACAGAGACAAAGAGATACAAAAGAGAGAGAGAATGACATGTAGAGAGATAGGCAGAGATCAAAGACAGAAAGGTAGACAGACAGATAGAGACAAAGAGATTAAAGAGAGAGACACAGAAAGCAAACAGACAGAGAACAGCAGAGACAGACAGATACACACACAAGGATACCAGCTAGACAGACAGACAAACAGGTGGGGAGGTAGACAGAGAGAGGGAGAGACAGAGAACAGCGGTTTGAAGATCTGGAATACCTAATATTATTTGTTCTTTACTTTTGTCTAATTCTCTCATATCATCTGTGCTTCATCCACCTGAAATTTTTTTTATATCTGCAATGTTGTCTCTCGTATGAATTTCACTGTCTTTGTTTTTTTTTTAGCTCAGACCCATAGCATCTACTGCCATTGCAGTGTGAAGTGTTAATCCTAAACATTTGTTCTAGGTCATGATATATGAGATGGGGCGACCTGTTCTCTCCCTCATTTTTTGCCTATCCTTTACAGGACATTGCTGTCAACATCAGCATCTTTCAACTGATTGTTGATTTCTTGGCAAGATTACGCTCAGTAGTTTGCCATTGCTTTCTGAGCGGCCGGCTCACATACCCCGTAAGTTACAGACACGATTCGAACCACTGCTGATTCTCACCGTCATCATGTTACCTGCGAGAGTATACAAGATTACGGAGAAATGTCACTAACCTCTAGGCCAGCAAGCCGGCAGCTCAATCAATACCCGCCAATAAATGTGCATACCCGAGGTCCAGACCCCACAATTATCTCCATCATCTTTATTCACTTGGTGCACAAATACTTCTACCAATGTCTAAAGATATCAATACCACTACCGCCAAAGTCGGAGTGGGTTTGCCTGATGGCGAGCGACACTGTTAATAGGGAAAGCTAATTCACACGCAAAATATTCAGTCCAGCACAACTAGAAGTAGTTAAAATAAATCAATACCACAGGAAAGACGACACGCCAGGTGCACACAAGAAACCAGTAAATCATTTCCTCCTTTTATTATCAAATACAATAATACATGAAGCATATAAATATTTCTGGTTCACATTAAACAACATAACAACTAAAGCAGATAAAATACCAGTTGACAAATGTTCCTGTTCCTTGCAAGCAACCAGGTATTATGCATAACTGTAAAGAAGACATAGTAAATGTGTTTGGCATAAAACACCAAAAACTACTGCACTGTTTTATTATTACAAACTGGCAACTTTTTATGGCAAGACTATTCAGGCACTTGATTACAAAAGCACCATGATTAGTCATATATGTATAGCACGCAAATAACAAGACTGTCCACAGACAGCACTACATGCCTACCAACGGTGACAGTCAACATTGATGACATGGAAAATGTCCCATACGTTGAATTATCTTGGCTCCGTAATCAACAATGGGTATTGTTCACAAGTATACTGGCCATAGAAAATGCACAGGTTAAACTGTATTAAAAACACATGGCACAACATCGGTAAACTAAATAAAGTAACTTTCTTTTTTTTTTCAATATCCTTTACAGGACATCGCTGTCAACACCAGCATTTTACTGAAACATACGGATGTGAGTGATGGACAATTTTGCAATCAGTAAAGAAGAAAATCGTGGCTTTAAACTAAAATGCTACAGAAAAGCTCTCAGAATAACCTGGAACATTCTGTCTCATAAACCGAAATACTGAGGTCATATTAAGAGTCACATGGCTTGGAAATACATGTGATGGAAGGCATGGTTCCTGAAGAAGAAGAGGAAGTCGACCTGCACGAAGAGGGACACAGGACACCTCAGGCAGGAGGGTGCATGAGGCAGGAGGGTGCACGAGGCAGAACTAAGAAAGAAGAGAAATGGGTAGTTTTCAAGATGTTGCTTGAATTACTTGCATATGCTATATAACTTTACATTATTGATTGATAAAGAACTGTAAATGTGTTAAACACAACATGACATGGTAACATGTGAATGAGTAAAACACAAATAATGCATCAATACAAGCAAAAACAAGCATGGACAGGGCTGATATAATCAATGCAGTAGTCTCAGCTTGAGGATACAAACAAGACTTTGATGTTTGACCTGGGAGTGAATCTAGTCAAACACGTCAAAGCTATTTTTGAGATCAAGAGAGAAGATATCATAACCAACTCCTCATAGAAACAGTCAGCAGAGATACTCTGGGATGGCTGCTGCATTGGAGGACTGAGCACCATGAGAATGCCCAATGAACAAGAGTATAACTAACACAGCAAACCTGTTGCTTCACCAAGAGGGAGTTATTTTCTGGACAAATTATCCTTTATGTCAAAGATTATAACACTGGGCCGCACTCTGAACAAGTACTGATGTTAAACAGCTAGCTCACTACTGTCATCAGTTCTTGGGTGTAAGCGTGGGTCTCTATAAGGATCAGATCCCCACTAAGAGCAGGGGAGGGTATTCAAGGATGACTATGAGGCAGGCTCAATTTTCTAAACTGGCCACCAGAGATGTTTCTAGGAAGAAACGGTGGTGCAGTGGATGTAGCTGGTTGCTGACTTTAATATTTAATGACTTATTATATGTGAAGGTTTGTAGGTCTTCATGGTCGAATGGATAAGAACCCGTGTTCTTAAACATCCGGTGTGCTGATGTCGAGGTAAGAGGTTCAACTCCTACACTAGGCAGTCCACTGGACTTGGGGATGTAAATTACAAGTACCTCTGAAGTCGGAGTGGGGTCGCCTTATGGCGAGGGTCACTGGTAATAGGGAAAGCCAATCCACACGCAAAATATCAGTCCAGCACTACTAGAAATAGTGTGTATGGACTACGCTTGAGTTCAAAGCGGGCGAGCGCCAAAAACACAAATATGTGAGGGCTTCATGCTGCTACTGATACAGTAACTGATATAGAATGAGAGACAAGAGTAGGGGATAGAGAAGGAGAGACAAGAGAGACAGAGCAAGATAGGCAGATAAGAGAGGGGGAACAGATAGTGGAGAGACAGGGAAGAAGGGAGAAAGAAATTATGGGGAGAGAGAAGAGAAGAGAAAAGAGAAGAGACAGAAAGACAGACAAACAGACAGAAGCATTATGCCAAAATGGAAAAAAAAAACACAAATGACCATGTGGTACCTCTACATCCCAGAATGGAAGGAAGGCGTTGATGATGAATGAATAACAGATGACAGACTGTTACTTACATATCTTTCAGGATGTATAATACAAGGCTGCTCTTGTGAATAATGCTGACTTCAACAAATATAACAACATTGCAACCCAAGCAACCATGAAAGAAAACAATATTGCAACAAACATTAATGAGCATATGACTCACATCCCCACAGGGGCGTCACTAGGGGGGTGCAGGCTGCACCGGGTGACACCATCAAGGGGTGACACCAAAATAAAAAAATTGCAAATTTGACAAAGCAGACATAGCTCTGTCTAGTCGTGTTTCATAACCGTTCATTGTTAATTTTAGAAATTTTAATGTTAAATAACAAAAATTTAACTTTGTCCGAGTTTGTCGAAGTTCTCTATTTATGTTTTACCTGAAGTATTGAAGTTATATTGTTCAATTTGTTTTCTTTCTTATGTCCTTATGAACTTTTTGACTTATTTTACAAACATTAATATATGCGATTATATATGGTACAGGAACACTCGGAAGAAGACCATGGTGAAAGTCTAGAGGGGTGACACCAAGAGTTTACCGCACTGGGTGACACCAACCCCAGTGACGCCACTGCATCCCCACAGCTTAACTTTGGATTTCGGCTATGGACACAGTCTGAGATTGAGCCCATAAATACTATCGAGTTGCCACCTTCAAACAAGCTAGTCAGACACCTACCTCAAATGATTCTGCCCTACCCATAAACCACTCTGAACAATGATCAATGACAAATCAACATTACAGCACAGAAGCACATTCTCCCTCAGTTAATGTTATAAGGCACTGATGCTAATGGTTCCAGTAACACAATGGTTATAGACAGACACTGAAGATTTACTCCCTGGCACAACATTCCTCCTTGAGGGAACCACACTGAAACAAAGCATCCTTAAATAGGTTGTTTCATCCTTCACTCTGTCGTTAACTTGCAGTTGTCCATAGCCTTCAAATATCTTCCTTGTCCATCGTGAGTGTTCAAAACACAAGCACTTTGAGTATAATTCCTTAACAACATACAGACCAAGATTTCAAAAATTAGCTTGTGCAAAGTCAGCACATAAATGTATACAATGAATTTATAGCAAACAGATGCAATGAATGTTCAGATAAAGACAATAGTGTTACAAGCAAACATACTCATTTTGGTAAAATATTAAACCAAGCTTACATATAAAATACTCAATCATGTGAACATCAAACCAAGTTTCCATACAAACTACTCAAATTGGTGAAAATCAATCCAAGCTTTCAATTTTTTTTAAATGCTAACATGAAATCTAGCTTATATACAAAAAACCATGACTAAATATCAACTCAAGCTTACATACAATCAGAATGATGTATATCAAATCCACTTTACATTAATACAACCCAGTATATTGTAAATCAAATTTAGCTAAAGAGAGACAACCTACCACAGATCTACCAAAACAAATCATGAATAATGTTGTAAATCATTTTTAGCTTACAGACAGACATGTTAGAGATTTACTAAAACAACACAAGATAAACGTTTTAAATCAAATTTTGCTCACAGACAACCTACTACAGCTCAGCAAAAAAGCACAAGATAAATGTTGGGAATCATATATTGCTCACATACAACCTACTACAGATCTGATGGAACACATAATAAATGTTGTAAATCCAATTTTGCATATAAACACACAACCTATTATAGATCTGCGAAAACAACACATGATAAATTGCACAAATGTAATAAATTCTTGCGTATATCACAAGAAATATTTCATAGAAGTAATTCATTCATACTTCTTTTTCTTCTTTGTGTGCCTGGCCTCCAATCCTGTCTTACACATGAAATTTTAATTAATTTGATGTTGCTTATCTTATTTGTTACTTAGTGTTTTTAACTGAATTAGTGTCAAATAAAATGTGGCACCAAACATGGCACACAATCAAATTAACTAGTATTATAATGTATTTTTCCGTTCATTGAGCAATGAAATTGTGGAAGATATAATGAAACAAAACAAATAACTCGATGACCCTAGTATAGCATATATCATCCTTCTGTCCAAACCAGCGGTCACATTTGACAATATCCTCTGGCGCTGAATCAGTTACGCTTTCCATATACATCTTTTGCTGTCTTCCTCTATCCCTTTTGCTTTCCATATACATCTTTCTCTGTCTTCCTCTATCCCTTTTGCTTTCCATATACATCTTTCACTGTCTTCCTCTACCCCTTTTGCCTTGAATTGTCTCCACGCACTGCTAATTTCTCTATTCCATCTCCTGTACTGATACACCAAATTCATTTAATTTGCATTTTACTGATAGTTTTGATGACTGAACCTTGTAACACCTATATGTTTCCCATAGATGCTTAATCCCTCTTAGCAAATATTATCAGGTGTGGATGTTAATCATTCCAGTAACACACTGGTGTAGACACTTCAGATTCATCCTTACAACAGCCCTTCCCTCTTTGCAGTAATCATGCTGAAATGATCAAAACTTCGTCATTCTTAAATAGATTGTTTCATCTGTCCTCGAGTCTTCCAACTCATCACCACTCACTCAGCAGCTCAGCTGTGGAACAATCTTCCACAAGAAATCAAAGACATCACCAATCCCTATTCATATAATCGCAAATTATTCGAACACTATCTCAGTACGGATTACCTTCACCCTTAATAATAGAGATAATAATAATAATAACAAAACCCTTGTATAAATGCCAGTCCCCTTTTGGTAGGCCAGTATATTCCACATGGCTAATAACAAGTGTCAGACCATTATCTAATATTACTGTGTCGTGTAGTTTTGATGTTCGCATTTTGCCAATGCCTTTATAATGCATATCTTTTATATTGTTGCTGTTCTCTGTTAGCCTTGAATGATGTGTGAATGAAATAATGTATGAAAGAGAGTGATAGAAGGGCAGAATGTTAGATGGGCCTGTGTGCCCAATTCTTAACCCTTTGAAAATAAAGTTTGTTCGTTCGTTCGTTCATAGACAGTCCTCAAAATACCCCACTTGACCTTCGTAAGTGTTCCAACTACAAAAGCTTTCGAAGCCAACAAACCTGTTAGCTCATTCCCTCAGGCTCCAGCATGAGCTGTACATTATTGCTGGCATGCTCTAATGCCAATTTAAAAAAAACATTAAGGCACCTTTAAGGCAAGAGTATTAAAGATTCATTGGACGGGCAAGACAACAAGCAAATCTATGCAACAAGAACTCAGTACTCTAGAAGATTGGTTTTTAAGACAAACAAAGATGAGGACATATTTTGGACATGCAAAACAACAAATTCCAGAAAAGTGTGGGAGGGAAGTGTACTAGGCAGAGACAAGGAAGACCGCAACACAGATGGTTTCAAGATGTGATATATCACTTGTACATAAAGCCACCGAGACAGGACAGCTGGCTTACAATAGAGAGACAGTCATGGGGCAACAGTTTTGCACAGGCCAGGCTGCTGGATGAACGAAGGCATACCAACGCCTCTACAGACACTGAACAAAAATACATACAATGTACATCTGAAAAAGTATCTGGAAGCAAGTAAAAAGTTAGTTGCATATCCTATACAGGATGTCGCAGTCAACCCCAGCATTTATTGGCTGTTTGTGATTTCTTGGCAAGTTTACATTCAGTAGTTTGCCATTGATTTCTAAACCACCATACCATTTGATAAAAACCAATGCAAGGCAGTCTGCTTCCAAATCATCTGCAGCTGAATTTCGGATGTGGTATGCATGATTACGAATTGCGCCTGTAACCCCCTTCACTACATTGCTGGAAGTGGGTATCCAACATATATTTGAGAACTTATCTTTGATTTACTTGTGTATAAAAATTAACTCTTTATCCCAAGCCACACAGTGTGTATCATTGGCTGGTTCTTTAAGTATACCAACCTAAACAGCATACATACGTGTAGTTAGTTATGTTTAGTCAGATATACTACAGAAATCTGACCATGTATTTGATTTTGCAAGGAAGCGAGTGAAAAGTTAGTTGCGGTTTATTATTATGCAAAAAGTCAATATCCATGAATGTCAGAAAGAGAATATTGAAATATTATAAACAACCCATTTTACTGTATGGCAGTGAATCATGAAATGTGGAACCACAACAAATTTGAATGAAATTGGAGGCAACTGAAAAGTGGTTCCTGAAATAAATGTTGTAGACATCTTGGATAGCCAGATTAACTAATAACGATTGCCTGGAAGCGGCTGATAAAATTAGAAAATTATATACAACTGTAAGAAAGAGACAAACAGCATTTGTTAGTCATATAATGAGAAGAGAGACATTAGAAAAAAAAATGAGAACTAAAAAAATCAGTGGGAGTGGAAGCCGAGAGAAATGATGCTGCATAGATTGAGTAAGTGGCATGGATAAATATCATCAACAGAGTTGATTCTGAATACGTACGACTAAGATGTGTGTAAAGATATGAACGTCTACACAAATCGCCATGGCATATGATAATGCTGATGAACATATATTCAACCCCTGGGACAGCAATATACTTGCCAAGTTATTTTCCACTGGGCAGTTACTATTACCATTTAGGACTGAAATTCATTTCATTCAGTAGCATGTCCTTTGTAGAACTTTGCTCCCATAACCATCCGGAAAATTTCTCGGTCATAAGCAAGATGTCCAGCGTCCGATACACCCATCTGAAGATCATCTGCCACCTCCTGCACCCATCTTCTCTTTGGCCTTCCTCTTCCTTTCTTCCCAGGCATATACCCCTCCATTATTCTTCTCTCCAACTTTCACGACGTTTCAAGTGACCAAAATATTTCAATTTTCTTTGTTTTATTGTTTTTAATAGCCAACCTTCTTCAATAAAGTTCTGGGACTGAAACAGTACATTTAATAATTAGAATATGAAATAAGAGCACATTTTAACTGTTTGTGTCACACATGGGGTTAGAATCCTCATTAGTCAATAAGTATAGCAGATATATAGAGAAGCAAGTAAATATTTACGGCTAAACTTAGTAGGAGTCAAGTCAAGGACATATTTACACGACACTTTACGGCACATTTTAACTGTGTCACACATTGGGTTAGAATCCTCATTAGTCAGTAAGTATAGCAGATATATAGAGAAGCAAGTAAATATTTACGGCTAAACTTAGTATGAGTCAAGCCAAGTCAATATCCTTTGGCGCTGAATCAGTTATGCTTTCCAAATACATCTTTCTTTGTCTTCCTCTATTCCTTTTGTCAAGTCAAATCAAGGCCACATTTACACGACACCTTCCTGTGTCTCGGATGCATGGTGCTGGCCCCATATTTGTATCAACCAATCGGCACCCACTGTGTGATGTGATTAACACCATACATGCTGCCCTTACACGTGGCCCACCTGAAATCACATCAGAGACTGATCCCCTTATTTTCTAACCAATGTGTCTATGATATTTTTGGCAGTATTGATTGCCATATTGAGCCTGGCCTTTGTTGAGTTTGTGCCGATATGAGGAGTGACAATGCAGTTTTTAAAATGAATTAGTGGATGATCAGGAGGCAGCGGCTGTGGATCAGTGACATCCAGTCCAGCTCCGGCAATCTGACCGGATCTCAAGGCTTCAACCAGATCTGCAGTGTTGACAACTGGGCCACGGGAAGTGTTGATCAAAATGGCACTGGGCTTCATTTTTTCAAAAACCTCCTTGTTGATCAAATTCCGAGTCAGTCCAGTCAAGGCACAGGACACTACCAGGAAATCAGACTCTCTGAAGAGTGTGTTCAAATCCACAAACTGAGCTTGCAGTTCTGCTCCCATGCTGGTGTGAACGAGGTCATGGTACAGGATTCTCTTCAACCCGAAGGGCTTCAAGCGCCGAGCAACTCCAAACCCAACCCGCCCGAAACCTAGGATGCCGAGAGTCCTGTTCATAATTTCATTGCCGCAGATCCACATGGGTTTCCACAGCCCCCACTCGCCGCTGACAACAGCTTCTGCTCCTGTTCAATACAGATGCAAAAGAATTTTGAAAGTAACAGATAATTACATTTGTGGAAATAAATAATGAACAGTGGGGGAAAACAGACCACTGCTCACAAACATACCAGAAACATACATAATTCACAACAGTAGAAATGATGGGAAAAACTACAGAAATATTCTTCCTCACATTCTCATTTGGAGCAGATACTGGTGATCCATTTAGGCACGGAGTAGCTCATAGGTTATGATATTCACCCTGCCATGTACAGACGGTTCGATTTATAGTGTAGACAAGTAAGGATGGGCCATCTAGCTTTCTCAGACAAGGATGAAAAACTGGAGAGACCGGTGGGCAGCATTTGGACGTTCTATAAAAAAAACCATTAGCTGCTCCCACGGCTAAATGTCAAAATAGAAAAGTTACAGGAACAAAAACACACAAAGAAAACCAAGCACAGAACCAATAGAACATGAAATACTTTAAATCTGTGGAGAAAACATCACAAACCAAGGATACTCTCAGCCAGGTCATATGTCTTCTGCCAAATAATGACCCGGCTTCATCCTAATTCGCCTCTCCACAAATGTAAAGTTCCCCCATGACCCCCAGATTTCTGAGCTTGGGGAGGGGAAAAACAACGCTATGCACCACAGACCCTGTGGAGGTGGCACTCTGGTCAGGAGACAATCTCCACACCAACTTCACTCTGGTGCCAGGTCAGGAGACAATCTCCACACCAACTTCACTCTGGTGCCAGGTCAGGAGACAATCTCCACACCAACTTCACTCTGGTGCCAGGTCAGGAGACAATCTCCACACCAACTTCACTCTGGTGCCAGGTCAGGAGACAATCTCCACACAACTTCACTCTGGTGCCAGGTCAGGATACAATCTCCACACCAACTTCACTCTGGTGCCAGGTCAGGAGACAATCTCCACACCAACTTCACTCCAACAGATAGCACTCTGGTGCCAGGTCAGAAGACAATCTCCACACCAACTTCACTCTGGTGCCAGGTCAGGAGACAATCTCCACACCAACTCCACTCCGACAGATGGCACTCTGGTGCCAGGTCAGGAGACAATCTCCACACTAACTTCACTCCGACAGATGGCACTCTGGTGCCAGGTCTGGAGACAATCTCCACACCAACTCCACTCCGACAGATGGCACTCTGGTGCCAGGTCAGGAGACAATCTCCACACCAACTTCACTCTGGTGCCAGGTCAGGAGACAATCTCCACACCAACTCCACTCCGACAGATGGCACTCTGGTGCCAGGTCAGGAGACAATCTCCACACCAACTTCACTCTAGTGCCAGGTCAGAAGACAATCTCCACACTAACTTCACTCCGACAGATGGCACTCTGGTGCCAGGTCAGGAGACAATCTCCACACTAACTTCACTCCGACAGATGGCACTCTGGTGCCAGGTCTGGAGACAATCTCCACACCAACTCCACTCCGACAGATGGCACTCTGGTGCCAGGTCAGGAGACAATCTCCACACCAACTTCACTCTGGTGCCAGGTCAGGAGACAATCTCCACACCAACTCCACTCCGACAGATGGCACTCTGGTGCCAGGTCAGGAGACAATCTCCACACCAACTCCGACAGATGGCACTCTGGTGCCAGGTCAGGAGACAATCTCCACACCAACTTCACTCTGGTGCCAGGACAGGAGACAATCTCCACACTAACTTCACTCCGACAGATGGCACTCTGGTGCCAGGTCTGGAGACAATCTTCACACCAACTTCACTCTGGTGCCAGGTCAGGAGACAATCTCCACAACAACTTCACTCTGGTGCCAGGTCAGGAGACAATCTCCACACCAACTCCACTCTGGTGCCAGGTCTGGAGACAATCTCCACACAAACTTCACTCTGGTGCCAGGTCAGGAGACAATCTCCACACCAACTTCACTCTGGTGCCAGGTCAGGATACAATCTCCACACCAACTTCACTCTGGTGCCAGGTCAGGAGACAATCTCCACACCAACTTCACTCCAACAGATAGCACTCTGGTGCCAGGTCAGAAGACAATCTCCACACCAACTTCACTCTGGTGCCAGGTCAGGAGACAATCTCCACACCAACTTCACTCTGGTGCCAGGTCAGGAGACAATCTCCACACCAACTTCACTCTGGTGCCAGGTCAGGAGACAATCTCCACACCAACTTCACTCTGGTGCCAGGTCAGGATACAATCTCCACACCAACTTCACTCTGGTGCCAGGTCAGGAGACAATCTCCACACCAACTTCACTCCAACAGATAGCACTCTGGTGCCAGGTCAGAAGACAATCTCCACACCAACTTCACTCTGGTGCCAGGTCTGGAGACAATCTCCACAACAACTCCGACAGATGGCACTCTGGTGCCAGGTCAGGAGACAATCTCCACACCAACTTCACTCTGGTGCCAGGACAGGAGACAATCTCCACACTAACTTCACTCCGACAGATGGCACTCTGGTGCCAGGTCTGGAGACAATCTTCACACCAACTTCACTCTGGTGCCAGGTCAGGAGACAATCTCCACAACAACTTCACTCTGGTGCCAGGTCAGGAGACAATCTCCACACCAACTTCACTCTGGTGCCAGGTCAGGAGACAATCTCCACACCAACTCCACTCTGGTGCCAGGTCTGGAGACAGTCTCCACACAAACTTCACTCTGGTGCCAGGTCAGGAGACAATCTCCACACCAACTTCACTCCAACAGATGGCACTCTGGTGCCAGGTCAGGAGACAATCTCCACACCAACTTCACTCTGGTGCCAGGTCAGGAGACAATCTCCACACCAACTTCACTCTGGTGCCAGGTCAGGAGACAATCTCCACACCAACTTCACTCTGGTGCCAGGTCAGGAGACAATCTCCACACCAACTTCACTCTGGTGCCAGGTCAGGAGACAATCTCCACACCAACTTCACTCTGGTGCCAGGTCAGGATACAATCTCCACACCAACTTCACTCTGGTGCCAGGTCAGGAGACAATCTCCACACCAACTTCACTCCAACAGATAGCACTCTGGTGCCAGGTCAGAAGACAATCTCCACACCAACTTCACTCTGGTGCCAGGTCAGGAGACAATCTCCACACCAACTCCACTCCGACAGATGGCACTCTGGTGCCAGGTCAGGAGACAATCTCCACACTAACTTCACTCCGACAGATGGCACTCTGGTGCCAGGTCTGGAGACAATCTCCACACCAACTCCACTCCGACAGATGGCACTCTGGTGCCAGGTCAGGAGACAATCTCCACACCAACTTCACTCTGGTGCCAGGTCAGGAGACAATCTCCACACCAACTCCACTCCGACAGATGGCACTCTGGTGCCAGGTCAGGAGACAATCTCCACACCAACTTCACTCTAGTGCCAGGTCAGAAGACAATCTCCACACTAACTTCACTCCGACAGATGGCACTCTGGTGCCAGGTCAGGAGACAATCTCCACACTAACTTCACTCCGACAGATGGCACTCTGGTGCCAGGTCTGGAGACAATCTCCACACCAACTCCACTCCGACAGATGGCACTCTGGTGCCAGGTCAGGAGACAATCTCCACACTAACTTCACTCCGACAGATGGCACTCTGGTGCCAGGTCTGGAGACAATCTCCACACCAACTCCACTCCGACAGATGGCACTCTGGTGCCAGGTCAGGAGACAATCTCCACACCAACTTCACTCTGGTGCCAGGTCAGGAGACAATCTCCACACCAACTCCACTCCGACAGATGGCACTCTGGTGCCAGGTCAGGAGACAATCTCCACACCAACTTCACTCTAGTGCCAGGTCAGAAGACAATCTCCACACTAACTTCACTCCGACAGATGGCACTCTGGTGCCAGGTCAGGAGACAATCTCCACACTAACTTCACTCCGACAGATGGCACTCTGGTGCCAGGTCTGGAGACAATCTCCACACCAACTCCACTCCGACAGATGGCACTCTGGTGCCAGGTCAGGAGACAATCTCCACACCAACTTCACTCAGGTGCCAGGTCAGGAGACAATCTCCACACCAACTCCACTCAGACAGATGGCACTCTGGTGCCAGGTCAGGAGACAATCTCCACACCAACTTCACTCTGGTGCCAGGACAGGAGACAATCTCTACACCAACTTCACTCTGGTGCCAGGTCTGGAGACAATCTCCACACCAACTCCGACAGATGGCACTCTGGTGCCAGGTCAGGAGACAATCTCCACACCAACTTCACTCTGGTGCCAGGACAGGAGACAATCTCCACACTAACTTCACTCCAACAGATGGCACTCTGGTGCCAGGTCTGGAGACAATCTTCACACCAACTTCACTCTGGTGCCAGGTCAGGAGACAATCTCCACACAAACTTCACTCTGGTGCTAGGTCACTAGACAATCTCCACACCAACTTCACTCTGGTGCCAGGTCAGGAGACAATCTCCACACCAACTCCACTCTGGTGCCAGGTCTGGAGACAATCTCCACACAAACTTCACTCTGGTGCCAGGTCAGGAGACAATCTCCACACCAACTTCACTCTGGTGCCAGGTCAGGATACAATCTCCACACCAACTTCACTCTGGTGCCAGGTCAGGAGACAATCTCCACACCAACTTCACTCCAACAGATAGCACTCTGGTGCCAGGTCAGAAGACAATCTCCACACCAACTTCACTCTGGTGCCAGGTCAGGAGACAATCTCCACACCAACTCCACTCCGACAGATGGCACTCTGGTGCCAGGTCAGGAGACAATCTCCACACCAACTTCACTCTAGTGCCAGGTCAGAAGACAATCTCCACACTAACTTCACTCCGACAGATGGCACTCTGGTGCCAGGTCAGGAGACAATCTCCACACTAACTTCACTCCGACAGATGGCACTCTGGTGCCAGGTCTGGAGACAATCTCCACACCAACTCCACTCCGACAGATGGCACTCTGGTGCCAGGTCAGGAGACAATCTCCACACCAACTTCACTCTGGTGCCAGGTCAGGAGACAATCTCCACACCAACTTCACTCTGGTGCCAGGTCAGGAGACAATCTCCACACCAACTTCACTCTGGTGCCAGGTCAGGAGACAATCTCCACACCAACTTCACTCTGGTGCCAGGTCAGGATACAATCTCCACACCAACTTCACTCTGGTGCCAGGTCAGGAGACAATCTCCACACCAACTTCACTCCAACAGATAGCACTCTGGTGCCAGGTCAGGAGACAATCTATCTTGTCTTGGGAAGTAATGGGAGTGAGCATGGTACTGTCCACATTACCCACAGAGTCTGATGAATGTATACAAATATGGGTGTGGCATGGCATGCTCAGTATGCCTTCAGTCATGCACAAGGGTCCATTACTTACTTGCACACCAATACACACACTGTTCCTCCTACTCTCCACCACACATACAGAGCAAAAGAGAGAGAGAGAGAGTGAGAGAGGAGAGAGAGAGACAGAGAGTAAGAAAGAGAGAGATACTGAGTAAGAGAGTGAAACAGAGTAAGAAATAGAGTGACAGAGAGAGATAGAGAAAGAGAGAGAGAGAGAGAGAGAGTGACAGAGAGAGAAAGAGAGAGAAAGAGAGAGAGAGGATGAGAGACAGAGTAACAGAGTGTGTGAGAGAGAGCGAGAGAGAGAGAGAGAGAGAGAGAGAGAGAGAGAGAGAGAGAGAGAGGGTGACAGACAGAGTGAGAGAGACAGAGTTAGAGAGAGAGCAATTACAGAAAGAGGAGTATTTCTTGTCCCAGTGAGATTAAATAAACATTTGCCGATGTGAAAAGGACAAGTCAACAAAGAGTGCTAACCTTCCAGGCATCTCCTGGTCACCATCAGCAACAAGGTGACCGTGAACTCTGCAGCACTGTCTGCGGCCACGTCTGGTGTGTTTTCTACAACAATGTCCCTTTTCTTGCACTCGGCCAAGTCAATGTGTTGTGTTCCCACAGACATAGTAGCAACAATCTTTAACTGGGGACCTAGTGGAAGGAAATATGGTTATAGGATGTAACAACAATGGTATGGAGTTTTTTTCTGTCGCAGGGTGGGGGGGGGTGGCACTGCACTAGCCAGGTAGCCTTGATTCCCCAGGCTCAAGACCTCCCTGCCATACACAGCAAGGTACTATGTTGGCAGTAAATGACAGTTATGATTTAGCAATGAAAGATCTGTTACTGGGGACCTAGTGAAATATGGTTGTATGATGTAGGAATGATCATATACGTTACATATATATATATATCTGGCTACATGGATACAATCAGATGGAAGATGCATCACAAAGATAAAGAACAGAACACAACAAGAAAAACTGCATTTTATCAAATGAAGAACATTTTGTGCTTGAAAGTTAGAAAAAGAGTTCTTGCTTGTTACATAGAACCAATTTTAACATATGGCTGTGAGTCCAGGAAAATTAATAAACAGGCGAAAAAATCCCCGGAAGCCTTGTAGATGTGGTTATATAGAAGGATGCCGAAAATTAATTGGACAGCCAAAATGAGCAATCTGAACATTTTGAGGGGGAAGCTAAGTCACAAAGACAACTTATCACAAAGATGAAAAAGAATCAGTCATCTTTCTTTAGCCACATTATAAGAAGACAAAAACTGGAACATGTTGTGACAGCCGGAAAGATTTGTGGAAAGAGAAATGGAGGAAGGCAGCATGAGAAAATGCTTGACAGTCTTGTGTCACGGCACGGAAAGGAGTGAACACATAATTTGATCAATGCTGTTGGAGATTGGAATTTGCAGAGAAGCATGATTGCCCATGCCAGCCAGCAAGGCGATGGATGATGACGATGTAGCGATGAAAGATTTATTAGGGACCTAGTGAAATATGGTTGTATGATGTAGCAAAGAAAGACCTATTATTGGGGATCAAGTGAAGTATAGTTAGTTGTATGATGTAACAGCAAAATATAGCAAACCTGGGGACCTAGTGGGGACTATAGCTGTATGATGTAGCAATGAAAGATATATTACCACAAAATACAAAGAAATTACAAACAAATATTATCTAGATACTAGGTGAAATATCCTCACTGATTAACTAATGTGGTTAAAATATCACTTCCCATGACCTGTTCTGGGTATCCATTCCTGGCTGGGTCAATCTGAGAGTTCATTTTTAAAATTTGTTTTCCGGGAAGGTTAATCCGGTCAACACATGCTTGAAGAAGTTGGATGTGTCGGCCGAAAGGTGAAAATATCACAGTTCCGCTGTAAACAGGCATAACGCAATTACATCTAAAACAACATACCGGACGAATGCAGAAGAAGGAGGAGGAGAAGATGAAGAACGAGAAGAAGAAGGAGAAGAAGAAGAAGAAGAAGAAGAAGAAGAAGAAGAAGAAGAAGAAGAAGAAGAAGAAGAAGAAGAAGAAGAAGAAGAAGAAGAAGAAGAAGAAGAAGAAGAAGAAGAAGAAGAAGAAGAAGAAGAAGAAGAAGAAGAAGAAGAAATCTGTTTTGGTGGGGATTCTTCTTCTGCTATCGCTAGCTTGAACTTTATTGTCTGTGTCTGCAAAGTTGTCTCTTGTATAAACTTCAATGTTTACAGTGGGGATGCGAGCACATAATCATCAGGCTGGAAAGGCAAGCATGCCAGCCACTGCGCTACCACGGCGCCCCTGTCTCGTTGTTTAACAAGTTCTAAAAAGGTTAACTGCATATCCTTTACAGGACATCGCAGTAAACCCCAGTATGTTTGTGTGTGGCTATTAATGATTTCTTGGCAAGTTTATGTCTAGTAGTTTGCCATTGCTTTCTAAACTACAGGCATTCATACCACTGTATGAAACCCAACGCAAGGCGGTCTGCTGCCAAATTGGCCGCAGCTGTGTTCCGAAGCGGTATGTGGGAATTATGAATTGCATCTGTAACCCCTTCGCCATATAGGTACACAAATTACAATTACTAAAGACAACAAGCTCACCTGCAGCATCCAGAATGTCTGCGTCTATGCTGTCAGAGATTGTACAGAACACAGCATCCACGCCCTTGACCTGTTGCAAGAGCTCACCTCTGGGGACCACCTCATCACTAGCCCACATGCCCACATCAAAGTGTTCCTTCAACAGGTCTACGGCTTCCTCATGGACTTGTCTGGTCACGTACACTCTGCGTCTGGCCATCTTTTCTGTTTGTCTTAAGCTGTTTACTTTTTTCTGTTTATGATTGACTCTTCAGCTGTTGAATTTAAACCAAATGTGAAAAAAAAGACGGAAATTTCCTTATTGTTATTCTTTATGTCACAGACAACTATTACATTAATATAACAAAACGTCAATTAGAGATGAAGTATGGTTGTAAATCTTGGAAAGAAAGAGTGAAATGACAAAATGACTTCATCTAATAACTGGATGAAACAGAAGGAGCTATGAATTATAATTAAAAAGGGGTTAAAAGGCTAGATGAATTACTTCATTGCATATCCCGTTTCGCTTGGTCTCTCTTTGTAGATTGGCTAACTGTCAGATGAAAGCATGGCACAGAGCATGAAGCAGGGTCTGGTCCTGTCAGTGATTGCTCTGGCAATCCTCACTTTCAGCTGTTCTCAGATAGAGACTGGAAAGAATAGACTGGAAAGAGGCTAGGTGGCACAAAAGATACAGCATGCAAGGCAAAGCAATACCTCCTTTATTTCCCAATCATAGGAGATAGAATAAAGATTTGCAGAGTCCATGCCTACCTCCAATCAATTCCGACACACAGCATCCAATGCACAGTGAGATCACAGGAAAAAACGTTCAGCAGGAAAATGCTGGAAAGGTCTGGCAAAGGACATTATTCAATAGGTCTGTTCACTTCAGGAAACAGAACCTGGTGAAGAATGGATACAAGTGTCAAAAGTAGGTGCTTTTCAGTATGCGTCAGGCTTGGTAAGGGGTACACAACCTGGTTACTGTGGAGACAGAAGTTCAGGCTTTAAAATTTGAGAATTCTTTTGAGAATAATGTAGTCACCTACACAGAAGGGTCTGTTGTTGGACAAGTAAGGAGCTCATGGCCTTTCATGGCTCAGGTCGGAGGAAGAACTGTGAAAGAATACTGTGGCATCTTTGCCTTGACAACAAGAAGACTGACTTTGGAAGGTATGAAAGTAGCATGGTTGGAGAGACAGACTTCCATCCAGCCATGCTTTCTCAGTGTCTCAATAAGTATGCTCAGGAAAATTGAGATGGGTTGGGCTTGAAGACAGCGGATGGAGACTCTAAAGAGGTCATGGCTGACAAATATCACTTCATTTTCATGCCAGAACATGCGGGTATAAGAGGAAATGAACAAGCTGATGGGCTTGCCGGGCCACTGTGGAAAGTGGACGAGCTATGAACCAAGCTGATATAGTCAATAGAGAGGCAGGATGATTAAGCCAATCAAGTGATTAATATCAATTTGTAACCTTGACCAGAATGCAAGAACATCAAGTCAAAAGGCATGAATCAAAACAAGAGAGCTATGGCGGAGGGGTACAGAGGAATAGTCAACTAACACAGAACTCATGTCACTGACAGCTACACACTGAGCGAGATGCTGATAAAGAGATTCAAGCACTTATGGACAGAATAGTTCGATGTGCAGTGAGGATAATCTGATGACTAACTAATTAATCCAGTGAATCAATAGATGAAGAAAAGATACTGGACAGGACAACATTGAGAAAACTTGATAACTGTATAATTAGAAAGGCTTGCCTCTGGAACCAACGAGAGAACAGAAAGAGAGGAAGACGTAAAAATACCTGGACAAGAGAATTGTGGACAAGAGATTAATATTATGGGGAGTACATGAACAGAGCTGCAGGAGACAGCACAGGATAGAAGACCATGGCATGAGTTGCCTGAGAGCCTGTTGCATTGGAAGAGAAGAAGATGATGATGATGATGATGATGATGATGATGATGATGATGATGATGATGATGATGATGAAGAAGAAGAAGAAGAAGAAGAAGGAAACTGAAACTGTTATGTAGTCAAACTTCTGTTAACTAACATAATAAGTTAAAACTTAAAACTAAAACTAAACAAATAATAATATCGTAATTTTAATTATCAAAGAATATACAATTTGACCTTTGTAAGATCATAACTTCTGCCCAGGCACAAATTACTGCAGGAATGTGCAGCAATGCAAACCTTCTTCCCTTTCACTCCGACTGAAAAGTGCATAGTAATTTAACTATTTTAAATATTAATAATATTTATTTAATAATAGTAATAGTAACAATAGTATTTATTAAAACAAGTTTGTTTTTGATGTTTTTTTTATGCACTGCTGACGAAGATGAAAGGAACTTTAACTTTATGGAAACTGCATTGGCATTTTCTCTCATTATATTGTGAGAGCAATGCGTCAGGTTTCAAACAGATGTAATGGAAATGTCACGGAGCCCTGGTAATGATTACTAGTAGTAATTAAGTAATCAAACATGAAACAAACCTGGTGTGGTTCAAGGGGCGAACCTGTAAACACTTGCTCTTTCAGCCGGTAGAGTGGTTCGTCTGCTCGACAACGGCTTCCGGTTGCTGCTCAAGGTCATTGGTGGCGGCCAGGTCAGGGTGACCAGATCGCTGTGATCAAAAGAAGGCAAGTCGCGAAATAAAAAAGACAAAATAAAGCCAAATATTGCCCCGTAAAAATGAAAAAGCCAAGAAAAAAGCCAAACATTGCCCAGTAAAAAAGATATATTATAATATACTTACATCATATGAAGACCTCTTCTTCAAATAAGTATTCCTCTTCATTGTTGAAATTCAGTACAAGATTTATTAGAATATACAATTCCAGCTTTGAAATCATTCCACATTTTGGATAAAGGTACAAATTCATTACAGCACTTGTTTGAAGATAAAAGTTCCGCTCTAATTCTAATAATTGCTTCTACGAGAGACAGCTGAAGTCTATTCCTTGCTTTGGTTTTAATGCATGTTAAAAGAGAGAACATCCTCTCCACTGCAGCATTGCTAATAATAGGTGTTATTAAGCAAGTAAGAGCAAAAGAAGCAAGCTCTTTAAATTGGGGATGTTTCATGACTCCTTGCCAGAACTGCTCTGCATTTTTAGGCAGTCCATTTTCTTTAAATTGTTCTTCTTCCTTCAAATCTATAAAAGGCAATTTTCTGTATTGTTCTTCAATAATAGTGTGGTGGTTTTCTTCAGCCAAATTCAAAAAGGGCAATTTCGAAAATAGTGGTCTAGAAGCCTGGTTAAGATTATTCCAGGGTTAAAATTGGTTAGATCTTTAAATATATTTCTTGCTGAAGGGAGCCGCTTTCTAACTTGATCAAGTGCTTCTTCTCGCATTGATAAGCATCTTTCTTTGAGATCTAAGACCTCTTGTTGGCAATTAATTTTTGTATCAGAACTTTTCTGAATGTAGTTATCACACTCTGACAGGAATTTGATGCCAAAATCAACATTAGAAACATCTTTTTTCTTATTATTGGTATCATAAGTCCTACTATTAAGACGCTTTTAATGCAAAAATAGTTCTTCATGTAATTCGTGAGGATCTGCCTTACTTTTCTGAAAAAAGGCTATTTAACCTTTCGAATTCCTGCACAATAGGGGTTGCGAAATGAAAATAAAGGTAGTTTATTTGATCTAGAAGCATTTCCTTTATAAGTCGTGACTTAAATTTAGTGTCATAATTTGCTAATTCAGCAGAAATAAAATAAGCATTGAGTTCTTTCCAATTCATTAGAATGTTGAACATTACTTTTCCCCGGACAAGCCAGGAGAAATGTTCTTAAAAGGAAGTGGTGCATTTCTAGCTTGCTGAAATTCTGTCGATGAGTACATAATTTTGAATAAATCTGTAAATGCTTCTCGCCTTAGATTGCTATGTCTAAACCAATTTGGTATTTCTGTCATCAAAAATCCAATGTTTGAAGGTAGTTTTGACAATGCATATTTGATGCACAATGCTAATGAATGGCAAACACACTTATACTGAAAACATGAAGGAGATACATCTGTCATTCTGGACCAAACGGAATTGTTGCATCCAACCATACTGGAAGCACCATCGGATGCAAAACCAATGCAATTTTTTAATGTTTGATTACATTTTTCAATTTCAGTGTTAATCAAATTAAATATATTCTCTCCTGTAGCCTCCTGAACTTGAATCAAACCTGGAACAATAGTAGTAATTTCATTTCTTTTATCGCTGAGGTATCTAACTAAAATGCACAAATACTTTTGGGTCGAGACATCAGTGGACTCATCAATGATGAGTGCATACTTCTTGTTTTGCAGATCTAGAATTAGATCAGATCTTAGAGACGGTGAAACAACATTTTTTATTAGTGATATGCACTTCGTTCGGTGCAATTTTATCTGACCAAGTGTGCTGCCACATCCATGGGCTACCATTATTTCACCTAAGTGATCGATGGTGCGTATGGCACTATGGCAGGCCATGCTAACAGCAATTTGTAACTCTGCTAATTTGACTTTATCATCAATTTTCTTGCTTATTGTCACCACTGAAAGTGGTTTTTGTGAAGAAGACGGCGCGCTCCGCTTGTGTTTTTCTGTTGTTGCATGATTTACGAGATTTGAAAATCTTGGAACAATATTATTACAATGGCACAATTTGCAATATGCCTGTTCAGAACCGTCAGTGGATTTCTTGAGCCACACAATTGTCTTTTCCCATTGATCATTATATTTTCGATTAGTATCATAAGATGGTTTTCACTTTGGCATGATAATAGGCTCAGTCAATAATAAGAAATACTTGCGATTGCGATGAAGGTATAATTAATTTGAAAACTGAACTAAACAGTAAGCTGCGCAGTGCGTCAGTGCGCATAGAACAGGACCATGTACAAGTACAGTACGAAAACCATACGCTAAGCTTATCGTTTTGCATTTGTTTTAGCTAAAAAAAAAAAAAAATAGTAAAACAAGACAACTAACTTGAAAAATTCAAAAAGAGGCATATGCCATTACAAATTTTCTAAAAAGCCCCCCCCAAAAAAGCAAAAAAGCCAAACTGATTTTCTGACGCCAAACCTGTTTTTAAAAGCCAAATTTGACAAAAAATTTGGCTTTTAAAAGCCAATCTGGTCACCCTGGGCCAGGTACGAGAGCGTTCAGGTACGGTTCTTAAACTAACCACGGAGAACACTGGACTCGTTCCACGCAGGCATGAAGGGCATAATCAAGTTTGATGGTACATCATCAGAAGTGTTTGAAATCAAGACTGGAGTTAAGAACGGTTGTGTACTTTCCCCACCCTCTTAGGAATATACTTTTCACTTCTGATGAAGTATGCCTTTCGTGATGAGAATGGTGGTATATACATGCATTCCCGTTCAGATGGCGGCCTACAATGCTCAGAGATTGAAGGAGGTTAAGACCAAAATAAGCAGGGTACTGATAAGAGAGTTGCTTTTGCAGATAATACTGTAGTTAGGACCCACTCTGATGAAGAATTACGTCTACTATCTGCATTCTCAACAGTTTGTTATGAATTTGATTTAATCAATCAATCAATCATGTGCCATGCCGGAAGGCGTGGGCGGTCATGACTCGCCATTTCACTCGATCACCAGAGTCGTGGATCAGCTCAGTGTTCCTGTCTCGACCATGCCATGTGACCAAGCCATCTAGGTATTTACTTCTCAGTCTTCCCCTTGGTCTATTCCCTTCGATCTTGCCAGTTGTCACTAAGTTCTCCAATCCATTTCTTCTCATAACATGTCCAAACAATTTTGACTGTCTAGGTCTAATTTCTCTAATCATTTTACGATTTTCATTTTTCTCCTGTAGTACTTGGTCATTGGTTTTTCTGTCTGTCCATTGTATTCTTTGCATTTTCCTCAGAAACCACATTTCTGCAGCCATCACATGTTTTTCAGCTTGACTGCAAATTGTCCAAGTTTCAAATTTGATTTAACAATTAGCAAAAAGAAGACACAAATTATTACGCAAGGTGCCCACACACAAAAAGTCACTTAACAAGTCGACAGGGTCGACTTCATTGCACCGGGTTTTTATCCCATGTGGCTCAGTCTCTTTCCGCAGCGTGGAAAGCGTCGCACAAAGCACGAACTCCGTAGCTCCAGCGACGCTCCCTGGGAGTCTCCGAAAAAATACACTCGTGAGCCAAAGGACGCGGCCCGGAATCGAACCCACAACCTTCGGAGCCCGAGTCAGATGGCTTGACCACTTCGCCAAGGAGACTCTGACGCAGTTTCTTGCTTGCGCAAGGTGCAAATATGGTACCATCTATCTTTATTGACGACGCGGAGCTCGAGATAGTAAGTAGACCATTTCTCACATCTGGGATCAGAGGTAAACAATAAATTATCCCTGGATCAGGAAATCAACATCAGGATTGGTAGGGCAGCAACAACAATGAATATGTTAACAAAGAAAGTCTGGGATAAGAGAAAGTTTACTGCCTTATCCTTATCAAACCTGCGTCCTTCTTTATGGCAGTGAAGCCTAGTCAACTTACTCACACCAAGAGAAACGTTTAACGATTAATTTAAATTTAATAGTTAACTTTGAGAAATTAACGATTAACGAGTATGTTGACAGTATTTGCTTCAAGTGACGAGCGCGTCTTATTAACAATAGAACCAGTAGAGAGCTGAACTATCGTTCACGTGGAACTGAGGTAGCCGGTATGCACAGAATGGTCTTGGCAAGGAATGCCAATTTTGGATATCGATGTTCATTAAGTTTCTACCATTGTAGAGGGTCAACCGATTCAGCGATTTTCTTCTCCATTTCAGACTCCATTAGATTAATGCGCTTTTCATTTGGTTCACATATAGTTTCATTGTCAATGTCAGTATCATTCGTTGCAGCAGTCTCCATCTGATCATCATGAACATCAGCTGCTATTTGTTGTTCAATACGTGACCAAGTTCGTTCTTTTGCATTTTTTGACAAACACTTCAGGTTTTTGTAGCTTGGATCGAGTGCTGTTGCAATCTGCAGTATTTCAATACTTGTCATACTAGCTACACGTTCACTGAAGTCATTAAAAGATGCTGCCTTAAATTTAGCTATGTAGCCCGAATCATCATCGCGTACAATCATATGCTTTGTCAACGATGATAGCAGTGGCAATACACCGCTACATGAAACAAAATCTTGACCGCCAGGCAGGACCGTGGTCTGACAGAATAAGTCCAAAACTTTGACATATTTCGAAATCTTCTCCCAATCGGAACCTGACATTTTTGGACCTTTGTATTGCTTCTTTTCATCTGACATGTAGACAGTTAATGCTTCTCTGACCCGTAGAAGACTCTGTAGCATAATAAAAATACTGTTCCATCTTGTTGGTACATCTTGCTGCAGCTTACACAATGGTGACTCAGTACAATTTTGCAACTCGGTTGTGTTTGCAGCACTATGTTTAAAACGTTCGACAATTTTTCGACATCCGGTTCATTTGTATAAGTGATGGGAGAAAAGTTTTCGATTAATCGTTAAAAAAAAATTAATCGTAAAAAAATTAACGATTATTCGATTAATTAATCGTTAACTTCCGCTGCCCTAGTTTAATTCTTTCAAATGCGGTGTCTGCGAAGAATACTTGGTATTAAGTAGCAAGTTAAAATCACAAATACTTAAGTTCACACGCGTGATCCGGGACTGTTTCCGGATCCGGTCAGGGATATGCACTACTGACGAGCTCAAACGAGGGCGAAACTCGAGTATAGTGCTTCCATGCTGACGTGGATAGGCCTTAGGTTCATACCAGAATGCGATCGGCGTTGCCAGTAGTGGGTTGTGCTCAATATTTAAATTTCAAATCCCGAAACAACCACATAATCAATTGATTATTGCCCACTGGATTTAGGAGGCCTGGTGTTCCTTGCCAGTGAGAAGTCCTGATCGTTCGGGTCCCATCGATTGACGGACGTCGGTCGCTGCGATTGGGCAATCTTGAGCATAGCCTACGATGGGTAGCGTTGTGGTGTTCTGATGTGATAATTTGGTGTGTCCAGTGTGTGCTGCGTGGTTACACACCCGCTTCACACGCGTGATCCGGGACTGTTTCCGGATCCGGTCAGGGATATGCACTACTGACGAGTTCAAACGAGGGCGAAACTCGAGTATAGTGCTTCCATGCTGACGTGGATAGGCCTTAGGTTCATACCAGAATGCGATCGGCGTTGCCAGTAGTGGGTTGTGCTCAATATTTAAATACTTAAGTATTGAGAAAATCGGGTTGTGTGACGGGTTGTTTCATACTCAGTCTTCGTGGACTTAGATGGATAAGAGAAAGAACGATGGTAGAGTACCAAAGGACATCTTTGTGGTTAACTGCAGGTGGCTAAAAAAAGATATTGGAGTCGGTCTCTACTACAGTACAAAGATGTGTGTAAAATAAAAGTTAGTTGTATATCCTTTGCAGTCAACCCCAGCATTTTATTTTTTGGCTGTTTGTGATTTCTTGGCAAGTTTACGTTCAGCACTTTGCCATTGATTTCTGAACGTCCGACTCTCATAACATTGTATGAAAACTAGCGCAAGATGGTCTGCTTCCAAATCGCCCGCAGTCGTTGTCAGCAACTCGCTTGCGACAGGCGTACAAGGATTCCCTTCTTTTACACTACACGAAGTAACAACTCGTGTCGTTTGCAAAAGGATACATGTTTATTCGGAGCTGATCAACAATAGCTCCACGAGCGGCATACCATAACTGTATTAAACATAGAATGTGATGACGATAAGATGGAATGAGGAGATGATACAAACATTATATCTATTGAAGCTAAGCTAGACTATTATAACTATAATACTGTCCTTTAATAACACCACAAAGTATCCCTAGCGGATACACGTCTGATCTCTACGCCGTCTGATGTCCGTCTGTCCTCGCTGAGCGTGGTGTGTTCAGCAACCAGCAATTCGCTCAGCGTGCGTTTGTTGGTTTACGTGCTGGGCCCTGGGTTGTGCTGACCAGAGTTACTCGGTCCTTCTTCGTGCACCCGGTTTCCCAGTCTGTTGGGCAACTCCGCTCATCTGCACTGGTTGCCCTTCTTGTTGACACAAGGGTGTCCCGTTATAGCTATTTATAGCGATGTGTCTCTCCTGTCTGTTGTGTTACAAACTTTTAAGTTATGGGGGTAACACAAGTAATCTTACAAAAATTGGCTGTCTAATTTTGTCAAAGACTTTGCGAGTACTGTACTTCTTTTATGGGGATAGGACAAGATCTCTCCTCTCCTTTGTCACACTGTTGTATCGCTTCACTCGGCTAATTGAGTAGCTCAATACACTAGTACAGTTGGCTATACTATTATGAGAATTGTGAGGTCCGGAACCGATGCCCAATTGGCCTGTCCTCAGATTGTCCAAAATTAACAATCCCTAACAACTTGCCTCTATTATGAATGCAAAACATGGACAATAAATGTTCATGCTCCCATATAATAAGCCCCAACTCGTATGCATGTTTAATGTCCCACTCTTCACCTTTTAGCTCCCGCTTGTGAAGAAATATTTAAGTGTTACACTAAGGCTTTAGAGATATTATTGTTTCCCCTGTTGGAGTAGTTATGGTTCTTTGAAAGCAATGATGTATGCAAGTTTATGTGTTTGTTTTTCTGGTTGGTTGTGTGTTCTCTACTAAATTAAAGTGTATTTATCTTACTGACATGTGTATGCGTTTCTAATATATGTGTATGTATCATTTCGAGCGCCGTAAAGTGGTTTACTGTAGTCACAAATGAGTTTGTTATGCTAATTTATGTCTACAGTGCCGTTTTATGATACTCAAAATATGTTCCCTATATTTTCCACTAAAGTATGGCGACTACACACTTATAAAAATTGACAACAGACTGATCACACAGGTTGACGCAGACAAGTCACAACAAGTCATTTTATGCGGTGAAAAAAATACCGCAATATCTCTCTCACTCTCTTCATTTCATCCATTCTGTCTATATTTTTCACGCATCTTTCGTTCTTCTCTCTCTTTACCATTCACACATCTTTCATTCACCTTTCATTCAAAAAGTGGTTTTAAAATATAGGCCGTCATTAGAATATGGTTCAAGGAATATTGCATGGTCGAACCAAAATTATGTACATTAAACAGCTGGCTGAATTTACATGGATATTCAAGCCACATGACTGTGCTATGTCTATGCACTTGTCAATATATACAAAAATATACATGATTGACACGGATTGTTCGCTACCAAATCTATAGTAATGACTGCTCTAACTAATCTATTATACGTTGGTGCACTGTTCTAAATTTATCTAAGGGAAATAATCTAACTAATTAATTTCATTTAAGAAAAATGGGTTATTTACCTTAAAGTGTATTAATGCCTAAAATGATATAAATTGTTAAATGATCGGGTTAATTTGTAAGCGATGTTTTAATTAAATTATCTAACTAAATAAGTGTAAATGGTGATAAATTAAAGTAATATGATGTGGATGTTAACTTAACTAAGTTCTTAACTAACTATATGTAAAATATAACTATGCAATGTTCTAAATAAAGTTATGTGGTAAATCTACATAAACAATTCTAATATTTTCATAAAATATGAAGTTATACGCGACTGTTTATAAAAACATGTTATGTACATATCACAAATCATATATTAACTAACTACACTAACTAATTACATCCAGGTGTGATGTTCGAGCCGTGTCCTCTGTAGAATGTCCTAGAAAACAACGTTCAGGTAGACGAAGTCTGATTTACGCTCTTGTCCTGGGTAAAGTTCATACTAAGGGTATGCTACTGGTTGGTGTTGGTTCAAGTCTCAATTTCGGTCCACTCAAGGGTGGTATAAGAGGTAGTGGTGTAGACTAAAAACTCACAAATGCGTCTGTTCATTCCACTAATGCTGACACAGTTTATATTACATACATGTAAGCCACTGACTTTAGTGTTTCACAATCACCACATAGGGCACTAAGCAATTACAGTGTCAATGTCTTTGGTGATGTAAGGTCGCTCTCTTCTCGTATTTCAGGTATTTCAACGTGAGAAGGTCTGCTCAAAGTGTCAGCTAGAGAGTTTAAACTTCCCTTCAAATGTTTAATCGTGAAGGCATAATTTTGCAAAATCAAGGACCATCTGTAGATCCTATTGTTCTTATGAACACCTGTTTGCATGACCGTCAGAGGCGAATTATCGGTCTCGATAACAAACTCTGTACCCGCCAGGAAGCGATGTGGTTTTCTTAAACAATATATCACGCTTAAAGCTTCTAATTCAGATGTTGAATATCTTCTTTCAGCTGGGCTGATCTTACGACTCACGTACATTATTGGATGGAACTTGCCTTCGTACAACTGGCCTAGGACTCCAGAAATGGAAATGGAGCTTGCGTCTGTACGGAGATAATACGTAAGATTGACATTAGGCAAATGCAAGATAGGTGGAACGCTAAATAAATGTTTCAATTTTGATAACGCACCGATTAACTCTGCATCCTGTACATCAAGTTTTACATATGCTTTTAACACATTAGAAAACACACTGGTAATTTCAGCCAAATTGGATATAAATTTGCTGTAATAGTTGACAAGACCAAGTAAGCTACGGACCTGTTTCTTGGTCGTAGGCATAGTTAGATTTAGAATCTTGGTCACGATTTTCTCATCAGTTGTTAGTTGGCCTCTGGCCCAAAAAAATCAATTTCTTCCATTCCCAATTCAACTTTGGTGGGTTTCACTGTCAGACCAAATAATCGCAATCTGTCGAAGACATGTCGCAGTTTCAGTAGGTGTGTTGTCCAGTCTGCTGTATGGATGCAAATGTCATCAATATAGGTAGAAGTATTGGTCACCACGTGGAGAAGGTTCCTAGTGAGTCTGACAAAAGTGGCTGGTGCATTACGTAGGCCGAAAGGAAGAAAGCGCCACTCGTACAGGCCTAAAGGTGCTGAGAAAGCTGTCAAAGGAATGGAGGAAGATTCCATCGGGACCTGCCAATAACCTTTTGTGAGATCTAGTTTTGAGAAGATACGTGATGTTGACATATCAAGGATTAGGTCGTCACATGCTGGGATAGGCTCAGCGTCGACCCTGGTCACGTTGTTTAAGCGTCTATAATCGACGCAGAGACGGATGGTCGAATCCTTTCTTCTGACCAGAACTATTGGAAAAGAATACTCTGACTGAGATTTCTGAATTATTCCACTCGACTCTAGATTTAATAATTCCTTATCGAGATTTTCCCTGTAACTCAATGGGATGGAATAAGGTCTACAATTGATAGATGTGCTATCAGTCAGAGTTATAGCGTGTTCTATTCTGTCTGTCTTACCTGGGATGTCGGAGAAGATGTCCTTGTACTCAGTTACTAGTTCTATCAGTTGTTGTCGTTGCTCGTCTGTCAGTTTTAATTCTATACGTATGCTATCGATTGTCCCTGTCGTGTCGACTGTCGGGACAGGTAATTCTATTCCGTCGTCATCCGTCTGATTAAGTACTGTTGTTGTACTAGCTGTGTAGTTGTGTTATGTACGTCTGTCGTCCGGTTAACTGGTGTATGTGCACTCTGTTCATCTGTCCTCAGTTCTTGTCGTGAGAAATAAGGCTTCAGCATGTTGATATGAAATATCTTTAATTTTCCCTTTATCGATATTTCATAGTCGACATCTGATATCTTTCGTTCGACGTTGAATGGCCCTTGCCATGATGTTAGTAACAAATTACGTTTATCTGGTAGTAAAAGCAGTACTTTCTGATTGGGTTCAAATGGTCTAGAAGCAAAAATAGAACGCTGAACCTCGGCTGTCGCATGCTTTCCCTTTCTTACTAAATGTTGACATATAGTACATGATCTACAGAACATTTTAATGTCGTTACAAAATTTAGGCTAGTAAAAGTGTCCCAAAATTCTGGCTCTTGTTTTGTTGTAGGCTAAATGTTCAGCAAACGGTGACTCATGTGCAATGTTTAGCACAGTTTGTCGGTGTTTTACAGGTAACACCGTTTGCTGAATTTCATGGTTATTTGTTGTATAATAACGCATGAGAATTCCGTTATGTACTTTAAAATACCATGATGCATTCTTAGTAACTTTCGCTCGCTCACCTAACAATTTAAAATAAGGTGTGATAGTTTGGTCGTTGCGTTGTGCCTCGATAAATTCTTGTCGAGTAGCACTGTTACTAGCACCGGTGGGTGGTAACAACTGTAACATTTCGTTTTGTAGGTCAGTGTAATGTGTTTGAATATCTGACCTTGTTACAGCATTAGCCGTGTTTGCTTGTTTCCAGGCTAATATTTCTTCATCAGTACACTGTTTTAATGATGGCAAACAACCTAAAATCAAATCCGTACAGGGATTTTGCAGGATTGCGCATGTAAATGTGCCTGAAAGGAACGGGGTGTTTATGCGTACTTTAGCCAGCGGGTATTTCTCTATGTTTCCAGAGAAAGTGCGGCATTTGACAAACTCACCCGTGTAATCTTCTGGCTTAACTAGGTCTCTTTTAACGCCAAGTAGAGTGCTCCCGCTATCCAGTAAACATTGGCATGGTTGTTCGTTTACCAGTGCATCGTGGAACTTTAAATTGCCTCTAGAGGCTAAAGCTGCATTGGCATCTTCGGTGGAACATGGTATACAATGCCCACATTTAAGTTTGCTGTCTGTCTGAAACTGGTGGCATGTGTCACACTTATTGAAGTCTAATATATCAATAGCTGCACTCACACTTTCACACTCACTAGTTGGTAATACATTTTCAAGTTCAGAATCGATTATACTCTCATCGTCAGATGACGTATCGATGAGTACGGCATTGCTTGCCTTCATTCTTTGCCTGCCCAAACACTTAGAACTATAATGGCCATAACTAGAACCAAAAAAAACATTTAACAGCACGTTTGTAAGAATTTCGTTTGTTTGCCTGCTTCTTCATCATCATTTCTAGATGAGCAGGATAAGAGGGACTCTTATCACACATGGCGTAACTTGGATGAAATAATTTACAGTAACCGCACTGTGGTGGCTTCTGATACGGTTTATCTGTCTTTTGATAGTCTTTTTGCTTGTAAGACCTGTTTGGTATGTTTTTGACAAAGGCAGTAATTTCAGTATCATGCATGGATGTTTTAAATACGTCCCTGTTGGAGGAAAAATAAGCAGACCCTCGTTTTTCAAGTTGTTCTATGGATTCAATGTCTGCTTGCTGGAGGAACTTCGCAAAAGGAGTAGGAACGGTGGATATCACTTTATCCATCACCATTAAGTCTTCCAATTTGTCAAAGTTCTTTCCAACTTTCGCTGCTCTAAGCCATTTTTTAAATATACTCTGGATATTTGATACGTAATCTAGGAACGTTTCAGTAGCTTTTGGCTTTATCTGTGAGAACTGGATCTGATATCCAGCAGCATCGAGAAGAAAATGCTGCATTATCCTTTCATGAATGTACTGATAGTTACTTCTTAGTTCTGATGGTATAGATTCTATGACCTTTAATGGCTCCCCACTGAGATTTCTCATATAGATCATCGCCCAATCATTTAATGGTATTTTCTGAGTTCTCAGCTGGAACTCTATATTCTCAGTCCAAGCTGATATTGAATCGCCTTGGCTGAAGGGCTTGATTAACAATTTATATTTGGAGAATTTATTTTGTTCTTCCTGGCTTTTCAATTTAGTAGAGGCTATCTGGGTGTTAGAGTCAATCTCCATTTCTTTCATCTTTAATTTCGTTTGCGACTCTACCTCCATTTGTTTATGCTTGGTGGCATCTTCCATCTCTATCTGTTTTTGTTTTGTGGCATCGTCCATCTCTATTTGTTTCTGTTTTTATTTCCAATTCCTTCCGTTTGGTGGCTTGGTCTACATATAACTGCTTCTGTTTAGTGGCTTCTTCCAACTCCTTCATCTCCTTTTGATGTTGTCTTTCTAATGCTCTTTGGTCTCTCTCTAGAGCAGCTTTTCTCTCCATCTCTTCTCTATATCTTTCGTTTGCCCATTTCTCCAGTTTTTCTCCAGTATATTCTAGTTCTTTACAAGCCTGGATGAAGTCATGTAATGATGACATTGTAGGGCTTTATGTTATTTGACAATTGATAGCAAAATATTTTTCAGTACAATTTCACAGTTGCTGAAAAAAAGGATGCGTTTGTTAAGGGTGCATATCAAAATTAGAGAAAAATATACTCATCTAATCTCGCAGCAAAATACGGCACTCTGGATGTTCTGCCGCTGTCTTTCGTACACACGCCTGATCGACTTGCGTTTATATCTGATGTTTCTGTTTAATGGAACATCAACATTTTAGCAACAAGAATGTAATGTGCAATACATGGTGTTAATTGACATGTCATAGTTTCAAAGGACAATTAACATCAAATGTGATATAAATGATAATGATTAATGTAGATGATATGAATGTATGATAGTCTAAATGAACGTCAATGAATGTCAATGTCGTCTTGTCTTCACTTTCTAATTCTCCTAAATGAGCTGTATAACTTATAGCCTAGCCTCTAATCTCCTACTGTTGTGCGAAAAAATTTTCTTTTTGCACAAATATTAATGTGATTATGATGGATGTTGACATTCTGATAGTGATAAACAACATGATTAATTTTACAATTCGCACACAATCACTGTTAATGTTTCATGAATTTTCATACACAATAATTTACATAGGTAATATCTTCATAATATGCTGTATAATTTCCGAAAATAGCACATTACTTGGTTATTTTAATTAATAGCACACATTTTGAGGTGGTTCAAAAACATTTCACCAAATGGTATCCTAATGATAATTGGTAGTTCAGGGACTTCTGACACAAATTGTATCCTGGTGTCAGATGGTGACTCAATGGTAATGAGTGGTGGTTCAGGTACTTCTGACACCGATTGATATTCTGGTGTCAGATGGTGTCCACCCGGTAATGCGCGGTGCTTCAAGCACTTCTGACACCAATTGATATTTTGGTGTCAGATGGTGTCCACCTGGTAATGATCGGTGATTCAAGCACTTCTGACACCAATTGGTATCCTGCCTGTCAGCAACTCGCTTGCGACAGGCGTACAAGGATTCCCTTCTTTTACACTACACGAAGTAACAACTCGTGTCGTTTGCAAAAGGATACATGTTTATTCTGAGCTGATCAACAATAGCTCCACGAGCGGCATACCATAACGGTATTAAACATAGAATGTGATGACGATAAGATGGAATGAGGAGATGATACAAACATTATATCTATTGAAGCTAAGCTAGACTATTATAACTATAATACTGTCCTTTAATAACACCACAAAGAATCCCTAGCGGATACATGTCTGATCTCTACGCCGTCTGATGTCCGTCTGTCCTCGCTGAGCGTCGTGTGTTCAGTCACCAGCAATTCGCTCAGCGTGCGTTTGTTGGTTTACGTGCTGGGCCCTGGGTTGTGCTGACCAGAGTTACTCGGTCCTTCTTCGTGCACCCGGTTTCCCAGTCTGTTTGGGCAACTCCGCTCATCTGCACTGGTTGCTCTTCTTGTTGACACAAGGGTGTCCCGTTATCGATATTTATAGCGATGTGTCTCTCCTGTCTGGTCTCCTATCCTATTACGTCACTTGCCCTATTCCTATGCTCTAGTTCAGCTCTTATTAGCTTAGAGCTATCTCCCAAGTCTTTGACAGTCGTGTTTCGAAAGCGGTATGTGGGATTGCAAATTGCGTCCGTAAACCCGTCGCCACAGAGACGGATGTGTGTAAGGCTTACACACATCAATCATGTCCCGCTTACACTGTAAGAGGGACATGATTGATTCAGGAATTGACATCTAACCTTGTGAGAAAGTCACCGCTGATCGCGTTGCATGGAAAGAAAAGATTAGGAATGGAATAAAGACACATGAGAAAATTATTTTAGATAGATCACACGCTGAGAGTGTGACACGTCAGACGGTGCGTAATGGTGGAAATGACCATGTATTCACATGCATCCATTGTGGACGGACATTTACCGAGCGAATTGGTCTGATCAGTCTCATTTGCTACAGCATATGTTGAAGTTATTATGCCTGTTTTAAAGCACAAAGTAACAAATTATCGTCTTGGAATAACGAAGACACAAACAATAGATTGCACGATTTATTGCCTGGCATATTTCGTTGCATCTCATCAGGTACATACTGCAGCTGGTGCATCTAGCAGGGTTGACACTGCACCGTAACTAACCGCGGTAAAGCCAGCTTCTTCCCCCGGCAGTTGGCCGCAGTCATCACCTCCGAGTTGGTGGCTAGCAATGCCCCAGTCAGTAGACGTCGTTCATGTCATGTTGCCTTCTTCGTACCCCATTCACAGCTTGCGGGTCAGCTCTCCTGTGAAGCCAGCTCTTCCACTAGGCTAATTGTATTAAAGCCCCCCCCCTCCCCCTTACCCCCGGCCTTCGCTCCTGGGCGTGGTCCTTGTAAGACGTACTATCCCACCACAAGCGGTCGTTGTCGGCGCTTGGCTGCAGCGGTTCGACTTCGGACATTTCGGGGCCGAGTGATCGCTACATTGTGGTGCATTCAGCCCTCTGTAACGCCTCGGCTTGGGAGCGCTGTTCTTGCCTGGTGGGGTGGCTTCTGGGTCGGCACGAAACCGTAGCTGTTGTTCCGGTCACAGTGTGATAACAATGACAGCATGCATGCTGGTGATGATAGCACTCTGGTCTACTCTGCTGGATCTGTGCCTCTGTTTCTTAATTTATTTCTTCCCCCGCATATCCTATTTACACGACTCCCGCTACCGAATCTCGTGCAGCTGCGTTATCCCACGTGGATATACGGTATTACAGAGAAAATCAATAACCCCTTCGCCAGGGAGACGGCGCTTCTTACTTTACCTCAGTGAAATGTTGGGGGAAGATGTAAAGATCCGGTATGCACTCTTTCTAATGCTCTTTGTAAGTTGGTATTCATTTCTCTAAGGTTGTTCTTGATACCACCACTCCATCTTTTACGTGATCTTCCCTTTGCTCTGTATCCGTTTTATTTCTTCAATGTGGCTCTGCGTGGCAGATGGTACCAGGGCATGCTTGTGAGGTGGCCAAACCATGTTGTAATCTGTTGTTCTGTAATGAATTACATGACTGGTTACAGACCTCGTCGTCTTCTTATTTCCTCATTCCTAATTCTGCCTCTCAGGCTATTCGCGCGGCTCTTCTACGGCACCTCATCTCGGTTGTTATGATTTTACGCTCATTAGTTGCAGTAAGCTTCCATGTTTGACACTGGTAGCATAATGTCGGCCAACAATAGTTCTTATGAGATTTGCTTTAGTACTTTTGTGTATCTTCTTTCTATGCGACGGACGTGGGGCTTAGTTGTTCCGGTACCCGATTTGCCTTTTGCACAACGTGTGTTGATGTCTCTACCCATTCCTCCTTCTGAAGTGAAAATTGACTACATATTTAAATTCTTTATTTTTATTGACAGGGTCTCTGACAGTCTGCTAATCACAATTAGGAGTCTCCGTGGCGAAATGGTCAAGCCGTTTGACTCGGGCTCTGAAGGTTGTGGGTTCGATTCCGGGCCGCGTCCGAGTGAAATTTTTCGGAGACTCCTGTGGCTCGTCGCTAGAGCTACGGAGTTCGTGCTTTGTGCGACGCTTTCCGCGCTGCCGAAAGAGACTGAGCCGTATGGGATAAAACCTGGTGCAATGAAGTCGACCCTGTCGACTTAAAAAAAATCACAATTGCCTCTGATTTTCCAACGCTTATTTTCATGTTATATTTCTCACACTTGAAACTGACTTGATTTAAATGGTTCTGAAGGTTCTTTTCGTCTTCTAAGAGGGGGCTGTAAATGAAAACCTTTAAATTGTGCTAGAAATTACAATAACCATGCCATTGTCTAATAATCTGTCAATATTGTTAAGGATGTCAAGCGTGTTAAGCACGTGTCATCACGGTGTAGATGAACAAGGGCGTCTTTGACAGATTTGATGAGGAATCTCTTTGGGTGTTGATGAAGGACTGTGGGATTCCTCAGAGAATCATTACATTAGTAGAGTCAACGTGTGGGGACATGGAGGGGCGGAGTTCTATCCGCGAGGGATAGCTAGCGGTGACATTTGAAGTTGGAGATGGAGTTGGATATTGATGTCATCTGTCACCTTTGTTGTTGTTGACTGTTGACTGAACTGCAAGAACGGCAGTAGTCGGAGATGGAGTGGGACATTGCTTTCTTCTGTCACCTTTGTTGTTGTTGACTGTTGACTGAACTGCAAGAACGCCAGTAGTCGGAGATGGAGTGGGACATTGCTGTCTTCTGTCACCTTTGTTGTTGTTGACTGTTGACTGAACTGCAAGAACGCCAGTAGTCGGAGATGGAGTGGGACATTGCTGTCTTCTGTCACCTTTGTTGTTGTTGACTGTTGACTGAACTGCAAGAACGGCAGTAGTCGGAGATGGAGTGGGACATTGCTGTCTTCTGTCACCTTTGTTGTTGTTGACTGTTGACTGAACTGCAAGAACGGCAGTAGTCGGAGATGGAGTTCAGTGGACTCCTCTAACAGAGCTGCTCGATTATCTGGGCTTCACTGCAATTAGAACAGCTGTGGATTGAAACAGATAGAACAAAAAAAAAACCAGAGTACTAAGCTGAACATCACAGAGTAATAAACTGAATACTATCTGATTCTTCTGTCTAATTATCTTGTTTAATGCTCTGTTTGGATAGGTTAATTAAATCATTTAATCATGTGTTTATGTTTTGATCTTCTTGTCCTCTTCTTCCTTTTCTCCTGTTGCTGCCACTGATTCTTCCTTATAAATCTTCCACACGTGTGTGTGTGCTAGTTCTGAAAATGACATAGGTTGGTACCCTTGCGTATTTTTTTTTTTTTTTTAGCGAAGCTGCGATATTTGATCCTCAAGTCGACACATCCGCCTTCAGCATGTCTATTCGAAGAACCAAATTGTCTCCCCTCTTCAATCCCTCCCTTCTTGGCCACGCTACAGTGGTGATACATCCAGATTCCAGCATAACCACTTGCCGGTGGGTTATTTACAAATAAACACCGGTCCCATGCCAGGAACTTACTGTGGTATGTGAAGTGCTAGAACCATCACATTTCATAGGCCTGAGTGCATGGAGTGATAGGTATAGAGTCTTTCCCTCCCATAGCAAAATGTCAGGAACTAACTGTGGTATGTGAAGTGCTAGAACCATCACATTTCATAGGCCCGAGTTCATGGAGTGATAGGTATAGAGTCTTTCCCTCCCATAGCAAAATGTCAGGAACTTACTGTGGTATGTGAAGTGTTAGAACCATCACATTTCATAGGCCTGAGTGCATGGAGTGATAGGTATAGAGTCTTTCCCTCCCATAGCAAAGTGTTGGCGTTGGATCCTTGTCCGACAACACTCATGCCATTGTCAGCATAACGTCATCACTGTTACACCAACGCGCCCGCTGGGTAGTTCTAGTATATCAGCCCCTGTCGCAGACAGTCAAGGCGTGTGTTGCTGGCTGCATTATCTCTTTTCCTGCATCTACAGCTCCAAAAATGTGTTGATGTGAAATTAATACATTTGTAACTGGCAGGATCACAACACATTAAAACAAAAACAACAAGACAATCAAAGTTTGAGTACAATAAAATACAAAATAAATAAATCAGCAGGACTACAACAGAAGCATATACACACATATGGACTACCGAAAGAAGTGTATGTACACATATGCATGCGCATACACTCACACACACCGACACATTTAAAAAAAAACATCTTAACTATAAAACTAGCACAGACGTAGATAAACACTTCAGAATTTTGAAAGTAACATAACCAACACTCACAAATGTACACTTTTATTTCGTTAGATTGGTTCCACATAAGCATTACATCTGTACACAACTAACATTGATATATATAAGCAACAATGTTATGATTTGAGTCCAGCCATTTTCTAGTATCAGTCGTAGTTCATTGTCCAGTTAAACAACAGAACAACATGGCAAGCTTTCTGTACAAAGCCTGGCCAATGTAGAAATAAGTATAAATCTATATTAAAATAAGAGAGACAAAATGTAAAACCACCACCCTCATTAAATTACCAACAACTCTAGCGGTTGTCAAATAAGACTGCTGTAGTTACCATAGTCTGTGCCCATGAAGAGAATGTGATGTACACTAATTACTACTGTCTGAGCCTAGAAGAGAATTAACATGATGTAGTTACCACTGTCAGAATCCTTGAAAAGAATGTGATGTGTGGTAGTTACCACTGTCCGAACCCTATAAGTATAAGAGAATTAATTAACATGCGGTAGTTACCACTGTCCGAACCCTTGAAGAGAATTAACATGCGGTAGTTACCACTGTCCGAACCCTTGAAGAGAATTAACATGCGGTAGTTACCACTGTCCGAACCCTTGAAGAGAATTAACATGCGGTAGCTACCACTGTCCGAACCCTTGAAAAGAATGTGATGTGTGGTAGTTACCACTGTCTGAGCCCTTGAAGAGAGTGATATTATTACCATTTTCCAAGCTAAAAATGGAATTGATGTGCGGGTAATTACCACTGTGATTTGATGGAGTTTCCACTGTCTGAACCCGTGTTTTATGAACCACTATCTGAGTCTTTACAGAGAACATAAAGACGGAAAAATACACGTTTATAAACAAAGACTTTGATCACAGCTGCTGGTTTTGTTAGAATCCTGTAGATCATTGCATTCACTCTTGTATGACTGAAACACTAGGAACAGGGGGTGACTTGGTGTCATTGCAGCAGGAAATACATTCATTTTGGTGAGTGCAAGACTTGGGTGATGATAGTCTACCATCATCTGGAGGCAATACACTCCTTCTGAGCATACCTATGTGCTCTCAAAGCAGTGAGGATGAGTCTTGGCTAATCAAAGTCTACAATACCATCTTCATGAGGAATTGCTATGTTTCTCTTGCTGTCTCACGGCGCAATGTTTGTGACCCTCAGCAGGATTCATCACAGTGGAAACCATGATGGATCCTCCCTTCATTAGCCAGACCAGTATCCGTTTCCCAGCAAGCCCCACACGGGAGTGAAGAGAGGCAGCGGTCAGTCTAATGCTGGCACATCCCTCTCTTGTGTCTCCACTTTGAAGTGGTAGAGGGGCTTGCACTTTACAATGACCCCACAAGCTGGTAGGGTCTACTGTGTCAGACAGGTCAAGGGACAGGGACCAAACGAAGTGAGACACAAACCTGATGTCTTGTAGATAGATTGGGGACAGTCAAACGCTAATTCAACAAACCACACACAAAAACGCTGAAATTGTCTGTGTTGAGCCACAGGCTTAACAAGATAGTGCAACATAAAACATATTACGATGTTGGGGCTCTCCGTTTGGATGTAATTAAGCTGCCTGCTTTATGCTCCGAAGGTTCTGGGTTCGATTCCATAATTTGGCTCACAGGTGCAATTTCCTCAGAGACTCCTAGGGGTCATCGCTGTAACTATGGAGTTCATGCTCTGTGAAATGCTTTTGGCAGGCCGCCCTGTAGAAAGAGACCCAATGATACGATAAAACCCGGTTTAACGAAGTCGATCCTGTCGCCTTTAAACCCCATCAAACACATTAAGAAGATGTATTGGTAATAATCAATATAAAAATACTTAAGTATAGTTTATAAAAACAATGCTAGACCATCACCTACTTCACAACATCAAACTACAACACACAACATATTCACATTGACCACCGCCACAACAGCGAGGGAAAGGCTGGGGATATGGCAGTTACTGTAACAATCACTTTGATCAATGAATTCTTGTTGATCCCAACACTGCTAAGTTGGCAGTCTCATGTCATTCTTATATACAGGTGCAGCTGTTCTAGAGATCTGTAGAGTCAGGAAGTACCAATTGTACACTGGGTGACGCCGGAAGCCCATTTGAGTGGAACTAAACACATGCCCACGAAACTGGCAGTCAAGCATGCTAATCAATGCTCTACTGTAGCTACAAACCAATATATGTATACTAATTTTAATTTACAATGAGCAGACAAGCTGAAAAACATATAATGGCAGTGGAAATGTGGTTTCTGAGAAAATGCATAGAATACCATGATAGACAGAAAAAAAAAACAATGAGCCAAGTGCTACAAAAAAACAATCAAACACCATAAATTGATTAGAGAAATTAGATGTAGAGGTCCCCGGGAAGGTTAACCCGGTCAACAAATGCCCGCAGAAGTCGGATGTGTCGGCCTAAAGGCGCAAGAACGCAGCTCTGCTGTAAACAGGCACAACGCAGTCACATCCGGGGGAAAAAATCCGGATGAACGCAGAAAAAGAAGAAGATGTAGAGGTAAAATTTGTTTTGGTTATGAGAAGAAATAAACTGAAGAACATGGTGACAACTGGCATGATTGAGGGTAACAGAACAAGCTGGAGGGAGAGAGGTAAATATCTAGATGGCTTGGCCACATGGCATAATAATCAAGACAAAAACACAGAGCTGATACATGGCTATGGTGGTTGTGTGGGATGGTGAAATATGACCATCCATGCTTATCATCATGGCACATGATGATAATGATGAATTATTATTTGAGGCCAATGATTTGGTCCTCCCAGTTCCTAGAATTGACATTAACTTAGGCAACAGATCCAGGTGAGCCTCAGTAATAAAGAGATTTCTATGATGTGTTTATCTATGTCACTTCTCCTCCTTCTGCCCTTTAAACCCCCCCCCCCCCCCCCTCTCAATTACCATAACCAAATTGTCCTATCATTGGCTATCTCCTTCAGCTCCCTCCATGTGCTCCCTATATGCTTCATCTCTGTCTCTAATTCCCTGCTCCGTGTGTCTCTAGGTCTGCCTCTATTTCACTTGCCCCATGGGCTTCAGAGAAAGAGATTCTTGTTACATGAGTTTCTCCATGTGTATTCTATCCAGCCACTCAGTCTCTAATTCCCTGCTCCGTGTGTCTCTAGGTCTGCCTCTACTTCACTTGCCCCATGGGCTTCAGTGAAAGAGATTCTTGTTACATGAGTTTCTCCATGTGTATTCTATCCAGCCACTCAGTCTCTAATTCCCTGCTCCATGTGTCTCTAAGTCTGCCTCTATTTCACTTGCCCCATGGGCTTCAGAGAAAGAGATTCTTGTTACACAAGTTTCTCCATGTGTGTTCTATCCAGCCACTCAGTCTCTAATTCCCTGCTGCGTGTCTCTAGGCCTGCCTCTATTTCACTTGCCCCATGGGCTTCAGAGAAAGAGATTCTTGTTACACGAGTTTCTCCATGTGTATTCTATCCAGCCACTCAGTCTCTAATTCCCTGCTCCGTGTGTCTCTAGGTCTGCCTCTATTTCACTTGCCCCATGGGCTTCAGAGAAAGAGATTCTTGTTACACGAGTTTCTCCATGTGTGTTCTATCCAGCATCTCAGCCTCTGATTCACTGCTCCGTGTGTCTCTAGGTCTGCCTCTATTTCACTTGCCCCATGGGCTTCAGAGAAAGAGATTCTTGTTACATGAGTTTCTCCATGTGTGTTCTATTCAGCATGTCTCTAATTCCCTGCTCCGTGTGTCTCTAAGTCTGCCTCTATTTCACTTGCCCCATGGGCTTCAGAGAAAGAGATTCTTGTTACACAAGTTTCTCCATGTGTGTTCTATCCAGCCACTCAGTCTCTAATTCCCTGCTGCGTGTGTCTCTAGGCCTGCCTCTATTTCACTTGCCCCATGGGCTTCAGAGAAAGAGATTCTTGTTACACGAGTTTCTCCATGTGTATTCTATCCAGCCACTCAGTCTCTAATTCCCTGCTCCGTGTGTCTCTAGGTCTGCCTCTATTTCACTTGCCCCATGGGCTTCAGAGAAAGAGATTCTTGTTACACGAGTTTCTCCATGTGTGTTCTATCCAGCATCTCAGCCTCTGATTCACTGCTCCGTGTGTCTCTAGGTCTGCCTCTATTTCACTTGCCCCATGGGCTTCAGAGAAAGAGATTCTTGTTACATGAGTTTCTCCATGTGTGCTCTATCCAGCATCTCTGTCTATGATACATTTCTTCAATATTTATGTACATTGTCAACAGCTTTTCCAAACATCTAAACTATATTTCAACAGATACCACACTGCGTTCCATTTGTTTATGTGTTTGTTTGTTTGTTTGTGTTCATTACAGCATCTACACTACAGTTGATACTGGGAGAGTATTTTCTGGGCTAAAGAGAAATATCTACTTTCAGAAGCAGTTGCCATGTTGTGTGCAGGTTACGTTATTTTACACCCCTGAGCCTCAAAGAGAATTGAACACGTCTGAGATGCGTTCTGACTCAGCCTACAGCTCCTCTGTCTGAGACATGTTCTGACGCAGCCTACAGCTCCTCTGTCTGAGACATGTTCTGACTCAGCCTACAGCTCCTCTGTCTGAGACATGTTCTGACTCAGCCTACAGCTCCTCTGTCTGAGACATGTTCTGACTCAGCCTACAGCTCCTCTGTCTGAGACATGTTCTGACTTAGCCTACAGCTCCTCTGTCTGAGACATGTTCTGACTCAGCCTACAGCTCCTCTGTCTGAGACATGTTCTGACGCAGCCTACAGCTCCTCTGTCTGAGACATGTTCTGACTCAGCCTACAGCTCCTCTGTCTGAGACACGTTCTGACGCAGCCTACAGCTCCTCTGTCTGAGACATGTTCTGACTCAGCCTACAGCTCCTCTGTCTGAGACATGTTCTGACTCAGCCTACAGCTCCTCTGTCTGAGACATGTTCTGACTCAGCCTACAGCTCCTCTGTCTGAGACATGTTCTGACTCAGCCTACAGCTCCTCTGTCTGAGACACGTTCTGACGCAGCCTACAGCTCCTCTGTCTGAGACACGTTCTGACGCAGCCTACAGCTCCTCTGTCTGAGACATGTTCTGACGCAGCCTACAGCTCCTCTGTCTGAGACATGTTCTGATGCAGCCTACAGCTCCTCTGTCTGAGACATGTTCTGACGCAGCCTACAGTTCCTCTGTCTGAGACATGTTCTGACGCAGCCTACAGCTCCTCTGTCTGAGACATGTTCTGACGCAGCCTACAGCTCCTCTGTTTGAGACATGTTCTGACTCAGCCTACAGCTCCTCTGTCTGAGACACGTTCTGACGCAGCCTATAGCTCCTCTGTCTGAGACACGTTCTGACGCAGCCTACAGCTCCTCTGTCTGAGACACGTTCTGACTCAGCCTACAGCTCCTCTGTCATTTACTGCCAATATAGTACCTTGCGGTGTATGGCAGAGGGGTCTTTGAGCCTGAGGAATAAAGGCCACCTGTCTAGTGCAGTCGCCATGAACTGTGCAGGTTAGGATTTTCTTTTTTCCCCCAACATAAAAAAATCCACCACCTTACCGAGGGATCGAACCTGAGTCTCCCAAAAGAGAGTCCGGCGTTCTAGCCACTCGGCCAGCTGCTCCTCTCTTGCAATGCAAAATAAACACGTGCAAATGCGTAGATACATAAATTAAAAAATATTTGAGAAACATGTTTTGGAATGAAATGAAATAAAATCCAAGCAATATTTGTTTTACCAAAATACCAATGAAGTTCTAAGTGTCTACGAGCTAACTAAGTTACAAGATTATGAATAGTATATAAACAACATAATCTGACTACACACGTACCGACTGGCATATATAAAAACATAACTGAAATATACAGTTTGTTTTACAGTAACACAAACATGTGAACAAACAAAGCCTCAGAAGCATTTAAACACTGTTCAAACTAATTAAACAGTATTTTGTTTTCTGATTTATTGTCTATAGTTGACTGTTCATGCATCTAACACAATTTTCAGTCATCTTCAAAGCCACAACTTCCCCACTGAAAACATTTGGGTATCTTCCTACCAGTACACAATAAGTTCAGGACCTTCTTCAAACCTTGAGGCTTACTGGAGATATGGTCCAGCAAGCAACATTTCTATACACATTCTTTGACCTCACAAAGTCATTAGGCCCGGATATGACTAATACTCGCTGTGGCGAAAGTGTTCTGAACACACTTCTCAATCCCCAAAATACAGCTGCAGGCGATTTGGCAGCAGAACGCCTTGTGTTGGTCTTTATGCACTGGTATGAGTGCCAGTTGTTCAGAAAGCAATGGCAAACTACTGAATGTAAACTTGCTAAGAAATCACAAACAGCCAAAAAATGATGGGGTTGACTGCGACATCCTGTAAAGGATATGCAACTGACTTGTTATATTTTTGTACAATGACCAATCAATCCTTGAAGGGTTATATGGTCACTGCGACATCTGCCACCTTTTATCTCAAGATATATTTGGTACCTATTTTAGGTTGTTTCAACCTCGGAGCCAGTCAATGTTTAAAAATCCACTTCGATGTAGATTCAAAAACAAGACCTCCAGGCAGGCAAGCGTCCTATCGGTAAATCTATCCTGATTTCAGAACCATCTTCTAATATGTTTACCATTTATAATTTTAATAAACTATAAAATGTATTCCTGGTTAAAATTTACAGCTTTATAAAAGAAAAAAAAATCTCCAATTGTAATACATACAGCAACACAAAAATAAAACACATCCCGATTGTTCACTCCCAGGTGTATAATAGTAAAGCAAATGTTCCAGTTTAGCTTGTATAGCTGATATAAATTATAATCTATACAGGCATAAACTATACAATGTGTTATACGTCCTAGGTTACTATTTCCAGCTTAATGGCAGCATAAAATATATAAATTTATCATCATCATCTTCCACTTTTGCCAAAAAGTGCTGTGAGAAGAAATAATTGGTGCTCCAGCGCCCGATGGGTGGCACTGGACAGTGTCATTCCATGTGACTGTACAGAGTCGTTGATGACGTAAATTCACCATATTCTCAGGCATCTTTCTGCTCTTGTAGCAGATCTTATTTGATGTAAGGCCAGTGCAGGTGGTTGATGGTATCGCATTCTAACGAGATGGCCAAACAAATTTGATCTTCTGTCTTTCAGTAAATGTGGCACAATGTGTTGATCCCACTGCCTGTCTGATAACATCATTTCTTACTTGATCAATTGATCGTTGATAGTAAAATCCATTTTCACGCTGCATGGCAAATTGAGGCTGTGTTGTCAGGTGCACATTTTCCCAGCCCAATTGTTACATATAGTGTAATATGACCAGTAATACCTGCCTGCACAGCGATTAGTGTGTTTTCCTACCAAGACAGTAGTCCTGGTTCAATCCACAACAGTGGGAGGGTCATTTCTGTCTGACTAGTGTGACTATGGGACTGACCCAGTCTCTTAAACTGATTAAGTGCCATGGGATAATAAATCATCTTATTCTAAATTTCTGTAACTGCCATGGGTTTATCAATCAGACTTTAGTTAAAATATAAATACAGTAGTTTTCCCTATGCAACCTCCTTTAATTGGATATTTAATACAAAATGTCTGCTACTATATTAACAACTTTTAAGTTATAACTGTGACACACCCCTACTACCCATATTCCAACATCCATTTTTGTTTGGCCCAAACCTACTTTGTGTGTGCACTGAAAAATGGGAAACGGAAAATATTCAGAATTGTCTGGGCAGGATGAGCTGTTAGGAAGAGAACTGGCCACTTCAGCTCAGTATGCGGTGGCCTATATGTTACAATAATAGCAGTATCTGTCATACAAGACAAGGTCAAGGACCTTTTTATACACTTTAAAGCACATTGGGTATATGGTGCTAGACCCATATTTGTATAGACCAATCAGAACGCAGTGGGTCATGTGGTCATATCTGTATAGACCAATCAGAGATCGGTGAGTGATGTGATCGGTATAACGCCACCCGCCTTGACTCTCCAAGACATTTCCTGGCCACCATTTTAGGCTGGGTCGAAAGTATGTCTTGGAAAGTAACGGCGGCAGGAGTGGTACTGACCACACTTCGCACTGAGTGCCCATACAAATATGAGCCCAGAAACATATGTCCACTGCAGCTTAAAGTATGCATGCGAGTCTCCATGGCGAAGTGATCAAGCCGCTTGCCTCGTGCACTGGAGGTTTGTGGGTTCAATTCCGGGCTGTCTTTCGGTTCACGGGTGCATATTTCTCGGAGACTCCTGGGGGTCATCGCTGGAGCTATGGGGTTCATGCTTTGTGCGACGATTTCAGCAGGGCGCCCTATGGAAAGAGACCAAGCTATTTGAGATAAAACATGGTGCTATTAAGTCCATCTTCTCGACTTTTATGACTTGAAGACTTTTTTAAGCTTAATGTGTGTAAAAGGGATCTTTGCTATCACTAAAGTAGTCATATCTCATTAAAAAAACCATTAATAAATATCTTTCCTATTACAAACATACCCAGATAGCAATAACAAACCATACAACTGAAACACTTAACATTAAAAAACTATTTCACTTATCCACCTCATATGATATATAACTCTGCAGTATGCACCTGATGAGATGCAGTGAAATATGCCAGGCAATAAATCGTGCAATATATTGTTTGTGGCTTCTGTGCTTAAAATTAACATTAAGATTAAAGTCCAGAGGACTGACTTCATTGCACTGGGTGTAAACCCATCCATCTCCCTCAGCAGAAGGTCAGGGGTCCTGTACTTTTGACATGTTATTCCATATACATGGAACTTCTGGGCACTTGTATGTTGATATGTAGGATGATTTGCTGTTATACAGCCGTACGTTGATCTGAAAGCAATGAGTTTTAAATTACTGATGCCAAAACTTACTCCAAAAAAGGAGGAGGGCACGGTGGCCGAGAGATTTTACGTGCGCAAACTTTCTCTTCTGACCGCAGCCTAGTGGGTGTGTTCCACTCGTTGGTCAGTTGGAATTACATTTTGACATCTCACCCTTGGCTTGGGGATGTAATTACAAAAACCTCAAAATTGAAAAGACGTCACCTGATGGCGAGGGACATTGATAAACTGGGAAAGCTAACCCTCACACAAAATCAATTCAGTGCACTCATCAGAGGTAGCAACTAGTAGTAGTAGTAGTAGTAGTAGTAGTAGTAGTAGTAGTAGTAGTAGTAGTAGTAGTAGTAGTAGTAGTAGTAGTAGTAGTACATGTGCAGACTACGCTCAAGTTAAAAGCAAGAGAATGCCCCAACAAAAACAACTAAAAATTAGCATCTTTTGTGGAGTTGAAGCATGTACGTGAAGAGTTAGTAAGTGAAATAGACTCATCTATTCCAAAGATGTATTAATAAAATCTAAATTTTATATCAATTTAATCTGATTCTGTCACACCATCTGATTCCTTCTATCCTGTGCAGGCACAAATGAATGCCTGTCCATCAACTTAATCTGATATAAATAATTAAATGATTAAGTGCCATGGGATGCTTAATCATCTTAAGCGATTTCTCATATATGCCATGGGCTGAAATGTCGTCATTAGAAAATGTTGTCTCAATTAAAATATAAATACAGTAGTTTTCCCTACGCAGCCTCCCTTAATTTGATGTCTAATACTACATATCTGCTTCCATATTAACAACTTTTAAGTCATAACTGTGACACCACTACTTCCCATTTTCCGCCATCTATTTTTGTTCGGTCCAAACCTACGTTTTGTTTAGCACTGAATCAGTTAACAAATTCTGTATCTTCTATCAGTAAAGATATTGAGTAACATCAATTCATGACAACCAGCATGAAATACTGTTAAACCAGTTCTATCAACAAGACAACATTGATACAATGTAAATACATGGTAAGCTTACAGAAACCACATACACATGTCACTACACGGTGTCCAGCGTCGCAGTTACTTGGTGTCCATCTTCAAAGCTTCTGTGAGATTCTTAGCAATAAGCACGGACACCTTGTGTCTCATATCATAAACATTCTCCTCAGTTTGTGGCAGAAACGTACAGTTCTTCAACCCCAACAGCAAGGTCTTCAATGGAACTGGTTCCTGGTTGCAGTCATTGAGTCCCGCAACCTTGATCTGCCCATCCCGTAGCGCAGTGTACAAATCCACGTAATCAATCGCCTCTTCCTGACTCTGTGAAGCAATTAAGATGGCTTGGTTCTTCATCTTCTGGAAGGAATCCCTGCAGAAGACTTCCTTAGACTGCTCACCAACAGATCCACACACGCAAATGATATCGGATTTCTCCAGAAGTGTCTCAAAAGATACAAACTCACAGTCGGTCTGCTGGATATTGGCATTGAAGTTATCCAACTCTGCATCCTTATCCGCAATCAAGACATCACAAACGCCAACATTTTTAAGAATCTTGGCCATACTAAGTCCAAGTTTGGTCATTCCATAAATTCCAAATGTCTTCCTAACGATGTTTCGCCAGGTTGGACAGTTCATATTCCCAGGCCTTCCGTTGGTCCATTGGAAAGCCAGCTGCTCCTCTGAGAGACGCCTCATGAGCCTAGGTCTGGGGTTAGTGACTACAACATTGTTAAGCTCATCCACGTTGTTGGAGTTGACATTGGAAGACTGAGGTAAGCAGCTGTTACGTTTTTCCTCGTCTGAAACAAATAATTGATAAGGTTATAAATTAAAATTCTCCTATCTAAAAGTTAACTAGCAACAAACACATTATACTTGTAGCACTCTTCCTCTAGCCACTGAGATGGAGTCTGTTGACAAGGAAATACCTAACACCTGTCTAAGGGCAGGGTGCAGAATGAACAATCAAAGTGATCCTTTGATCTAGGGGAGCAGACTGAACAATCAAAGTGATCTTTTGATCTATGGGAGCAGATTGAAACTATAAAGGTGTGCAATGAAAGTGATCCCTACCAACCAATCACCCAATTAGCAAAATAAGCCAAGGTTCTTTTTGATGGAGAGTTGCCTCCATCTGTTATCTTGAAAAATCCATGGCATTTAATCAACAATGAGTGAATCTGCCAAACTAGACAAACTGTTGTCAAGAGGAGTTAATCAGCTAAGCTAGACAAACTGTTGTCAAGAGGAGTTAATCAGCCAAGCTAGACAAACTGTTGTCAAGATGAGTTAATCACCCAAGCTAGACAAACTGTTGTCAAGAGGAGTTAATCAGCCAAGCTAGACAAACTGTTGTCAAGAGGAGTTAATCAGCCAAGCTAGACAAACTGTTGTCAAGAGGAGTTAATCAGCCAAGCTAGACAAACTGCTGTCAAGAGGAGTTAATCAGCCAAGCTAGACAAACTGTTGTCAAGAGGAGTTAATCAGCCAAGCTAGACAAACTGTTGTCAAGAGGAGTTAATCAGCCAAGCTAGACAAACTGTTGTCAAGATGAGTTAATCGGCCAACTCTGTTGACTTTATGTCACCTAGTAATATATAACAAACATGCAGATCTGAGCTCCAAGAAGCACATCTCAAAGTTTGATCAACGCTGGTGGACATGAGAAACCCTGGTAGGCATGACATTACCTGTCTGTGATTCCTTGATGGTCAACAGGACAAGAGCAACGGTCAGCTCAGCCAGTACCTCTGTGGGCTGTTTTGGACAGGTGATCACTTGAATGCCTCTTCTGTGACATTCATCCACATCAATGTGCTGGGTCCCATTGGAAATGGTGGCCACTACACGCAGTCCTGAACCTACAGCAAACAAACAAGGTATCAGTGAATGCTAACTCTTGTGTGGCTTTGGGTGGGTCTCTCTCTCTCTCTCTCTCTCTCTCTCTCTCTCTCTCTCTCTCTCTCTCTCTCTCCCTCTCTCTCACACACACTCTCTCTCTCACTCACACACACATACACACACACATACATGCACACTTCCTCTTACTTTCCATGCGTCTTAATCTATCCCACCTTGTCAACTCAGCTGGGTATACAAGATATGCCACAACTTGGGCAATTATTACTATATAACACTTATCCGTCTCTGTCTTCCTTTTCGTCATCTTCTTCATCTTCTTCTTCGAAGAAAATATTTGATGGTGGTGGATGTAGGGGAGAAAATGTTGGTAGGATTGGAAAGTTCAAGAACTTGGTGGAGATAGAGGGAGAAAATGTTGACTGGATTGGCTAAGTGGTACGTGAGGCAATCAGTGGTCAAGCATAGCAAGAACATAAAAGACATATTTACGGATGACCTAATATGTGGAAGTGAAGCTAACTAGCCATGTGCAGGACGTGACGATTCTTTGGGTGAGCCCAGTACCAGAGGGCTGTTTGTCGGCTCTGCAATTATGGAAGCCTCCTTGGATGGAGGAGAATGCCCATGGTATGCCCCTGCCTTCCCTTGACGGCTGACCAGGATGTTTTCGGCTGTTCTATGTGGGCCAGCTGGGATGGGGGAATAACACCACAGCAGTGAGAGTCTAACGTTCTAAGAAACCCCCGGGTCAACAAATGCCTGCAGAAGTCGGATGTGTCTGCCTAACGGTGCAAGAAAGCAGCTCTGCTGCAAACAGGCACAACTCATCACGTCAGAAAACATCTCTCCGGATGAACGCAGAAGAAGAAACCATAATCATTCTAGCGCCACCCGTGGCAGCCCGAACCACCCACCCACCCCCTCCCGCAAGTGACGCCTCTGGGCTTGAGAACACCCCAATGACAGATATACTAATTAACAAGTCCGCCTCCGTAAAGGCCAGTTGTTATAGAAGAAAAATACTAGACCACATGACAAGCATGTGGCATGAGAATGACATAACAACCCTGACCCCAAGTGTAACCTTGACCCATAACCCATAAAACGTGCGGTCAAGCTTCATAATTTGATGCCACGTCTGTTGTATTTACCCCGGCACATTCGTTACTGCGGACATACATTTTCATATTGGGGGAACCCTTTAGGCTACTGAGATAGCTTGGGGAAACAAAATTATTATTATTATTATTATTATTGCGCTCGCTCACTCGCTTTGAACTCAAGCGTAGTTCATACACACTGTGAATTAGCTTTCCCCTATTACCAGTGTCCCGCGCCATCAGACGAACCCACTCCGACTTTAGAGGTACTTGTAATTTACGTCCCCACGTCAAGGACGAGAGGTCAACATTTTAGTCCAACTGACCGATGTAGGAGTTGAACCCCTTACCTCGACATCAGCACACCGGATGTTTAAGAACACGTGTTCCTATCCATTCGGCCACGCTGACCTACGAAAAATAATTTCACGGGTACTGATCGGCTCTCATAGAAGTTAGATTAGTTGCATGTCTTGTACAGGATGTGCAGTCAACCCCAGCATTTGAAAGGACGGGGAGGAGAGGGGGGGGGGGTGTTTCTTGTGATTTCCTAAGCACTTTTATGTGCATTAGTTTGCCATTCGGACACACTAGCGACGCTGCGATACTAATGTCATTCGCACGGTGGGACGCGGCTTCCACGCCTGGGCTCGTCACTGGTCAAGGTGGGGGAGAGACTGACCACCTATTGCCCCTTGCTCTCCGGCCTACATAATGTGATGGCTCTATCACATCACAAACCCGTAGCGGGAAACTGCTTGGTGACAAAGAAGAAGGTTGCCATTGTTGTCTGAACGACCGACGCTCATATCAACGCAAGGAGGCCTGCTCCCACATCGCTTATTTCGAAGCCGGTATGCGGGATACATAAACTGCGTTCACTGTCCCTAAGACACATACGTCGATACTCATAGCAGTCGCAGTCAACCCCAGAATCATTTGGCTGTTTGTGATTTCTTGGCAAGTTTACGTTTTGCAGTGTGCCATTGCTTTCTGAATGACCGGCACCCATACCTTTGTATAAAAACAACGCGAGGCGGTCTGCTGCCAAATCACCCGAAGCTGTGTTTCGAACGCGGGATGCGAGTTTACGAATTGGGTCCGTTGCTTCTTCGCCACGGAGACGGTACTCATATAAGTAGAATAAAATAAATACTGACGGCATTAGGCGATATAAAAATATCTAAGCTATAGTCACCACACAGGGATTCGAACCAGAGAACGACAGCGCCTGGCTGTAGGAACAAGTGAACTTCACCCCACAGCCAACTCGACCATCCATCATGTGCCATGCCGATAAGCGTGGGCGGTCATGTTCTGCCATCTCACTCGATCACCAGAGTCGTGGATCTCGATAAGACTGCAGTAAATGATATTCTTGGCATCTGTAAAGAAGGTAGTTTGCCATTGCTTTCCTTCCTAGCAGTGACCATACTGGTCGATGACCGTAGCCATTGTCTCTCTCTCTCCCCCCCCCTCCCCCACAAAAAATAAGATCCTCTGCCTACCGTCGTGAAGCTGGAGACCATAACCTACAACTATCTTTTGGCTGCTCTTCAACTTTATCCACCACCTGCACGCATGGCTTCACGTAACCCTGATCGGGGAACTAAACGGGTACTCCACCTTGCCCAAGGGTGTCCCGTAGGCTAGCGGAGTGAAGGAGGCACCTTACCTCTCCTTTGATAGGGAATACCCCTACCCCGCCACCCGCTGTACTTGTACCACTTGTGCACCAAGTAAGTACGCCAACTCGACACTTCCAACAAATGTGGTGTCGTTAGCTGGGTCTATCAGCTGTCTAGACTAGCCTCCGTATTCCAGTGAGGTATAGATGCGTCAGAACTCGCCACCCGCACCACTTGCCAAGACATCAACAACAGCAGTGCTGGTGTTGACAGCGGTGTCCTGTAAATAGGAGCATGTCATTACCTTCTAAAGTACCGATGCCTAATTTAATGGAAATCAGCACAAACTGCGTTTCATTAACAACCCCCCCCCCCCCCCCCCCCCGGACGGAGGCCGACAAAACAAGACCAAAATCAGCCCAGAACTGTATCCCAGTAACCACGTGTATACATACATGTAGGAGACTAGCAATGTTACAGATGTGGCAATAGTAAACAACTGCTGTCTTGGCTTGCTACAGGAGCTGAATGATCGCCTCCACGGCAGTCGCGTCCTTACATATCTCTCTCTCTCTCTCTCTCTCTCTCTCTCTCTCTCTCTCTCTCTCTCTCTCTCTCTCTCTCATGTCTATAAAAAGACAAAATCTATTCAACCCTTCTGGGCTATAATTAGAATTTTCATGTCTATACACACTTATTTGACATAGTAATTATTGTATTGATTTTTTTAAAATTTTACACTTCCCGAGCCATCACAGACAGACAGACAGTTAAGTCAGGGTGGAAAAGAAAAGACTGTGGTAATTAAGTCAGGGTGGAAGTGCAAAAGATTGAACGAATAACGGACTTTTTAGAAGTTTTATTAGAAGTTCTCGTAAACAAAAGTCAGGATGAAAAAGGGAAGATTGTGCTAATTAAGTCAGAGTGGAAGTGGAAAGATGGTGCTAACTAAGTCACGGTGGAAGCGGAAAGATTGTGCTAATTAAGTCGGGGTGGATGAGAAAAGATTTACTGAATGGACTATTTAGCAGGTATATTAGAAGTTATCGTAAACAAAAGTCACGGTGGAAGCGGAAAGACTGAATGAACACGCTATTGTCTTATATTGGCATACTCATGCACTATCGTCGTCTGTGTAACTAAGACCTACAGGGGATGGGGACGTTGTAACCGAAGCCTCTTAACCCAACAACAGTACACCAGCAGGCTACTAGTAAGTACTACTCTACCCACTCGACCGACATTTAGAAAGCAAACTGAAAGCGAAAGTTCGACGGCGGATACGTCAACAACTAATGATAACATAAAACTCGGTCAAGGACAAAATCACTGCGCATGCCCCCTGTGATCTCTGACCTCTCCAACTGTCGACCTCCACCATCGACCGGTGTATGACACGAGATTGCGGCTGTTGGATTATCTGCTTTGACAGGGCTCGTCAGTTGCATAACCGTCTTTGTAACCTACCCACGTCACTTGCAGGCTGCCGGCAGCACAAGCAACGTCACAGTCGAGTGCCAGGGTTCTTTAATAATGTCGAGCGCCACATCAGTCCGTGGCGAAATCGTTAGTCCACCTGCCTCGCGCTCCGAAGGTCATGAGTTCACTTTCAGGCTATGTGCTCAACTCATCCTTGAACGAGTTCACTTTCAGGCTATGTCCAGGGCCACGCCATGCTATGATACAGAGAGGCGGCCGCTTCAGGCGGCACCGTAAAGGGGCTTCATAAGGGGGCGGCATTTTAAAGGATAGTAGCACGTAATGAGCAGAATTTCAAAGACTTGCATCATACTGAGAAAATTCACCGCATGGTACGTCGTTGTTTACTATTGCCACATCTGTAACATTTCTAGTCTCCTACATGTATGTATACACGTGGTTACTGGGATAAAGTTCTGGGCTGATTTTGATCTTGTTTTGTCGGCCTCCGTCCGGGGTCGGGGTTGTTGTTAGTGAAACGCAGTTTGTGCTGATTTCGATTAAATTAGGCATCGGTACTTTAAAAGCTCCTATTTACAGGATACCGCTGTCAACACCAGCACTGCCGTTGTTGATGTCTTGGCAAGATTACGCTCAGTAGTTTGCCATTGCTTTCTGAGCGGCCGGCTCAGTATCCCGCAAGTCACCAGCGGGGGTCGAACCGCTCCCAGTTCTCTCCCGCTACGAGACTCTGCGTGATAAACGGGATTACGGAGAAAGTGTTGTAACCCCTCAGCCAGAGAGACCGGCATTTTGGAATTAGTTTACTATATATGAAACATGGTTGTATCCCCTGCACAGTCACCATGTCTCCGGCTCCCTAATGGCAGTTTGAGCTCAGAGTTTTTTTTTTTTTTTAATTTAATTTATTTATTGTTCACTGGCTTTGAACTCAAGCGTAGTCCATACACGAACTATTACTTCTAGTCCACTGGACTGATTTTTGCGTGTGGATTAGCTTTCTTTATTACCAGTGTCCTTCGCCATCAGGTTAACCCACTCCGATTTCTGAGGCACTTGTAATGTACGTCCCCAAGACAAGGACGAGAAGTCAACATTTTAGTCCAACTGACCGGTGTATGAGTTGAACCCGCTACCTCGGCAACAGCACCCCGCGGATGTGCAGTAACGTCCGCTCTTATTCATTCGACCACGCTTAAACTCTATGTGAACTTCGCCTATAACTCACCATATCATGACTTTTCCCACAACAACAACAATGACACAGAAAACAGCTGTTCTAACGTTAGACATCAACTAAAGGTGTATTCACCCAGGTGAATTAAGACGATTGCTGTAAGCTCTGACACCTGACCGCATTCCCCCAGTCTCCCTCAACTCATCCTTGAACTTATAAATCACCAGCTGTCACTGGCCAAACGCACGAAAGAGGCACGTGAGGTGAACGTGACAGGTAAAGCACTGAAAGTTAGCTCCCGATAGAAGTATGACCTGGTCTCAGTGGTTCTCACACAGTGGCGAGATGTTCCGGTGTGCTACATAACAGCTGTATTATGTTTTTAGATCGTACTACTACTACTATTACTGGCGTTGTTGCTGTAGAGGTTTCAAGAGAAGGCTCAGCACACGCTCCTACCCGCGGCTTTCTGTGCAGCTCGTTTCTAATGTAGTGGCTCCTTTTATCCCAATCGTTTATTACACTGAACCCTTTTGTCCCAATTCCTTATTACACTGACCCCTTTTGTCCCAATTCTTTATTACACTGATCCTTTGTGTCCCAATCGTTTATTACACTGACCCTTTGCGTCCCAATCGTTTATTACACTGACCTTTTTTTGTCCCAATCGTTTATTACACTGACCCCTTTTGTCCCAATCGTTTATTACACTGACCCCTTTTGTCCCAAACGTTTATTACACTGGCCCCTTTTGTTCCAATCGTTTATTACACTGACCCCTTTTGTCCCAAACGTATATTACACTGACCCCTTTTGTCCCAAACGTTTATTACACTGACCCCTTTTGTCCCAAACGTTTATTACACTGACCCCTTTTGTTCCAATCGTTTATTACACTGACCTCTTTTGTCCCAATCATTTATTACACTGACCACTTTTGTCCCAATCGTTTATTACACTGACCCCTTTTGTCCCAATCGTTTATTACACTGACCCCTTTTGTCCCAAACGTTTATTACACTGGCTCTTTCGTCCCAATCGTTTATTACACTGGCCTTTTTGTCCCGATCGTTTATTACAGTAGCTCCTTTTCTCCCAAACGTTTATTACACTGGCGTTTTTGTCCCAATCGTTTATTACGCTGGCCTTTTTGTCCTACTCGTGCATTACAGTAGCTCCTTTTGTCAAATCGCTTATTACTTTAGCGCCTGTCACATTCGCTTATTACTGTACACTGGCTTACCAAGAAACACCAGCCGGGCATAGAAAGGGCGACGAGCACAAGACAGCCGCGACGGAAACTAGAAACGATCATTTGTGTCCTGTCTACACGTGTTTGAGAATCACTGACCTAGATCTGACCGAAACCACAACACCTGGAGGGGAGCTACAGGATAAAACAACAGTACGATAACCCAGACACTTCTGCGCAGCCATTTGTAGGATTTGGTGACTCAACAGCTGGAGCCCAAGTTACTTCTTACGCTAATCAACGCTATCCCAGGGCGCTTTGCAGTTTCTAACGGCGCGACAATCTGTCCTAGGGCGCTGTGCAGTTTCTAACGGTGCAACAATCTGTCCTAGGGCGCATTGCAGTTTCTAATGGTGCAACAATCTGTCCTAGGGCGCATTGCATTTTCTAACGGTGCAACAACAATCTGTCCTAGGGCGCTGTGCAGTTTCTAACGTTGCAACAATCTGTCATAGGGCGCATTGCAGGTTCTAACGGTGCAACAACAATCTGTCCTAGGGCGCTGTGCAGTTTCTAACGGTGCAACAACAATCTGTCCTAGGGCGCTGTGCAGTTTCTAATGGTGCAACAACAATATGTCCTAGGGCGCTGTGCAGTTTCTAACGGTGCAACAACAATCTGTCCTAGGGCGCTGTGCAGTTTCTAACGGTGCAACAACAACCCGCCCTAGGGCGCTGTGCAGTTTCTAACGGTGCAACAACAACCTGTCCTAGGGCGCTGTGCAGTTTCTAACGGTGCAGCCATCTTTTTACCGCACAGAACCCTTCGAGTTTAACTGAGCCTATGGTGCTGGTTTCAAACAGTATAAACAAGTTAGTTTCATACCCTTTTACATGACGTCGCAGTCAACCCCAGCATTTTTGTGGCTGTGATTTCTTGGCAAGTTTACATTCAGTTATCTGCCATTGTTTTGTGATGACTGGAACTCACATCACTGTATGAAAACCAACGCAAGTCGGCCTGCTTCCAAATCGCCCGCAGCTGTGTTTCGAACGCGATGTGCGGGATTGCGAATTGCGGTCGTAACCCCTTCACCACAGAGCCGGCTCCAGCAGTATGACTGACTGACTGACTGACTGACTGACTGACTGACTGACTGACTGGCACCTTGCTGTCTTGACAGACGGCGCTAACAGAAAGCAGGTAGTACCGTCTGCTGTCATATGGTAGCTCAGTCATATCTAAGACCTGACATCGCATACAAGCAGTATGACCATTTTATAAAATAAAGGACCCGTTTTACACATTCCCGAGGCCTATTGGGCATACGGTACTAGGCCCATATTTTACAAACCCCGAGGCCTAGCGGGCTTATGACGCTAGGCCCATAATTTTACAGACCATAAGATCTGGAGTACGACAAGGTTGTGTCCTGTCCCCTCTCTTGTTCATAACATATATAGACAACATATGTAAAGAAACCAGCCAAGCAGAGACAGCAAGAATACCGCATGACGAGAACACAGAAGAAGAACCATCTGCAAATCTAACCATTAGAGAACTCCTGTTCGCGGACGACCAAGCACTAATAGCAAAATCAGAAGCTGAATTACAAGACCACATGAATAGTCTAAACGAAATGTGTAGGGAACATAACATGAAAATTAGCACAAGCAAAACAGAGGTAATGACTATAACTAAAGAAGAACAAACAGCAACAATTCACCTAAACGAACATCACTTGAAACAAGTAAAGAGCTTCAAGTACCTAGGAAGTATAATATCATCAAATGGCAGATCAGAAGACGAGATCGAAAATAGGTGCAATAAGGCAAATCAACTCATTCGACAAATGGCACCAATACTAAAGAACAATCATGTATCAATAACTACTAAGAAAGCACTTTACAACACAATCTTCCTACCAACTCTGTGCTACCAATGCCAAACCTGGACAATGACAGAAAAAGAGAAAAGAAAAATCACAACAACAGAAATGAGGTTCCTGAGAAGAATACTCAACGTATCAAGAAAAGATAAGATCAGAAATGAAGAAATCAGGACTAAAGTGGGGGTTAAAGCTGCTCTAGATTTTATTAGAAAGCAGCAGGTCAAATGGTTTGGCCATACAAGTAGGCTACCAGTCAACAGCATGCCACAACAAGCAATGATGTACAGACCAGATGGAAACAGAGGAAGAGGCCGACCACGTAAACGTTGGACGGAGGGAATAACAGAATCCGTGGGAATGTCGATATACGAAGCCCATAACCGGGCACTCTCACGAAGTTTATACTTCACCTCGACACCGCAAGGTACAAGAGGAACGTGATGAGATGAGATGAGATGAGAATGGCTGGGGCATATAGAAAGAATGGAAGATAATAGGGAAACAAAACTCGCTTACACTCAAGAAATAAATGACCGCAGACCCCGAGGTAGACCAAGAAGAGACAATATACATACAGATCTACAAGCACTTGGAATCAACGACTGGCAAGAGAAGGTCCAACAGAGAGACGAATGGAGACGGCTTGTATCTGCAGCAAAGAACCTCAATGGCTCGGAATGCTGAAGAAGAAGAAGAAGAAGAAGAAGAAGAAGAAGAAGAAGAAGAAGAAGAAGAAGAAGAAGAAGAAGAAGAAGAAGAAGAAGAAGAAGAAGAAGAAGAAGAATGGGTGGGTACTCGTTGGATGATGTGGAGAGGATCTCGCCAGGACGCTGTTACTTCCAAAGACACTTTCTTGCACCCATTTTAGGCTGGTTTGACCTGGGCGCCGAGATCAATTTGAAAAATCCGGCTGTTGTTTGTCCATCAAGGATGATGATGACCATTCATTTCATCCAGTGGGGTTGAAAGTATGGAGCCGTGAGTTCTAAGATGGCTGATAAGGCCTATTTTGGCTCGAAATGTTGTTTGACATTGTGGGCAAAGAATGCCTGACGTTCCAGGAGGAGGAGGATCTCCTGCAGTGATTTTTCTGTCCAGCCTTTTCTTCACAGCTCCTGCAGTCCTGGTTGTTTCACAAGTGACTACACCATTGCGTAATGTGTACGCCACGAATTTCGGTCTAGGGCAGCAGTTTCCCAGGTGTCATGATGAATTCCAAAAGCTTTCAGTGAGATTTTCAGAGTGTATTTAAAGAGTTAAAAACGTTAAAGACGATAAAAATCCGATTAGATGCGAATTGAACTCATGACCAACGAGCTGGAGGTATGCCTACAGCCACTAAGCTACTACGGCTCGCTATCGATCTTGCGGATGGTACATAACGCTATGACCAAGAGAGTGGATACTGGTCAGTTTGACATCATGGCATGGAAGAATATCGGTATCAGAAATGACAGCACAAGAGACAAGGCGGTGGACAGACATGATCACCAACGCCACACGGCATGAGCTGTAAGAAGTTTGGCAACATGAGAGACAGAAAACAGTCGACAGATATGATCATCAACGCCACACGGCATGGGCTATAAGAAGATTGGCAACACAGAGACAGAAGGCAGTCAACAGACATGATCACCAACGCCACACGGCATGGACTATAGGAATAAGTTATTACAGTTTACAACGATCAAACGGACAGCCCGTAACATTTACGCTAAAGTTGTTACGGTACAACCATCTTAGATCCACGCGTACCCTTTACACAAAGTTATTACAGTTTACAACGACCAAACGGACAGCCCGTAACATTTACGCTAAAGTTGTTACGGTACAACCATCTTAGAGAATCGCGTACCTTTTACATTAAAGTTATTACAGTTTAAAAATGTATGACAACCAAATGGGCACTCCGTAATATTTACATTATAGTTCATTATCGAGTGCTTGCCGACTGGCGATGGCGATCATGTGTCTCCATATTCTGCGATCTCCAACGTCATGTATCAATTCGTGTGTGTTGATCCATTTCTGTGCCTTGAGACAAGACTGTCAAGAATTTTCTTTCGTTGTCTTCCTCTGTCTCTTTTCCCAGTTGTCACATCTTCCAGTTTTTGCGTTTTCATAATGTGGCCAACAAAGATGACTGCCTCTTTCTGGTGCTCATGATAAATTGCTTCTGTGACCTAGTCTCTTTAAACACCTTTAGATTACTCATTTTAATTGTCGGTGTAATTTTTCAGCACTCTTCTTAAAAAATAAAAACACATCTCCAACGCTTATAGAAATTTCTTCGCTTGTTTAGTCATTGTCAAGGCTTCGCCGTGGTGCTAAAGTTGTTACAGTACACGGCACAATGACCTGATGTGCGGACGTAACATTTACACTAAAGTTATTACAGGTTTAAGACGTTACAACAATCGGACGGACAGCCGATAACATTTACACTTTAACATGGCACACAGACATTACGGACAGCAAGTAACATTTACACCAAAGTTATTACAGGTTTAAATCGGTAAAATGATCCCAGAGATAAGATGTAATATTGACACTAAAGTTTACAGTTTAAATCGGTTTGCAGTCTAAACCGGTACCACAATCATAAAGAAGGACAGACAGTCCGTAACATTTATACTAAACCTATTAGAGTTTAAAATAACACAGCAATTTTTAGCGCCCCGCCCCGTATTGCGATTACGTAATGCCCTGGAATTCAATACAGCTAAAATCTATTGCTATCAGTCAGGCTAAAATTAGAATCGGAAGCTAAACAGGCGAGGAAATCTCCCCAGCTACAGACAGGTAGTACAGAATGTAACACGCATGATGCGTTGAGAAGCTGTAGATGCATCGCTTTTGATTCGATTCTACCATGACCCCTACCCCGTTCAACCTCAAGGAGAAGTTATATTAGGGTCCATCCCTGGCTCAGATTAATAGTCCTGTGACTGAGTCAGCCGCAAATAGCAGCTGCTCACGGTTTTACCCTCACAAGCTCATTAATTTGAAGGTGATCGTTGTCTATGGAGGGTAATGTAATAAATAGCTTCTCGGCCTTTTGGCTAAGATCAAAGTGTAGATTTATCTGCATTTGATCTAGCCAGGATGCAGAGGCGGTCATCCAAATTGTAAGCTCGAATCACCAAATTACTGACCACGAACACTGGCAGACGGGACTTGGTGGACCACAATGGGCTGATAAACACACAGTGGGACCAAGAGGTCTTTAAAATAATGTAGATGTAAACAGAATAACCCCATTAGAGAGGCCCATGGGATTGAGGATTTAAGAGCGCTCGAGCTGATACTTCTGTGCTCTGAAGGTGGGATTTTTGGGTTCATTCCCTACACTGACCAGTTGGGCTTAAAAGTAGACGTGTAGAAAAGGAATGGCTAACCATTGGACGTTAAATTGCCTAAAAAATCAGCATGCGGTTGTTCATAACGTTCTACAAAGGACACGCAGCATAAAACAATGCACATTAGTAGCTACATCTCAGAAAGAAGATCGTTTCCATTATAGCTGCAATACAGCCCTATTTGTGGTGTGTAAGTCCGATAGACGGGTTCTAAAAATATCTTGGATACAGAAAAGAACAAATGCATCCATACGAAAAGGTCTGGATATTGAAGAAGGTTAGCTACTAAAAACGATTAAACAAAGAAAATTGAAATATTTTGGTCACTTGAAACGTCATGAAAGTTTGGGGAAAAGAATCATGGATGGGTATATGGCAGGGGAAAGAGAGAGAGGAAGGCCAAAGAGAAGATGGGTGCAGGATGTGGCGGATAATCTCCAGATGGGGTATCGGACGCGGAACATCTTGCTTATGACCGAGAAACTTCCCGGAAGGTTGTTATGGAAGCGAGGTTCTGTAAAGGGACATGCTACTGAATGAATGAACGAACGAACGAACGAACGAACGAATGAATGAAGTCCGATATACGGGTAGCATGGTTCCAGTGTATATTATCATCATTACGTGCCTTGCAAAGTGGCGTTGGCATTCACGTCTTTCCACAGACCCCGGTCCTGGTGTTGTGTATCAATTATACCGATGATATTCTTCCTTACCATCGGTTTAAGTAGTGGGTTTAAACTCTGGATCCCCGACTGGCCGTCAAGTGCACTAGACACCAAACTGCTTGGACTCCATTCGAGATGAAATTCTATGTGACCAACTAGCTCTGCAAATCTAATATAATATACACCAGATGACTGTTTGGGTCTGATGATGTTCACATCAGCAATTGAGTACAATGTAAATGTACAATGTTGCACAATGTTGCAGCCAACCTTAATTGTGGAGACGGCACCTGATTGATTGATATGTTGCATTCCGTAGCAATCAACTCCCAAACCAGGTTGAATTACTGGGTAATTTTACGTTCAGTAGAAGTCAGTGAGAAGTCAACGTTTACATTCAAATGATCGGCCGGTGAGTGGATTGAGCCCACAACCCAGCTGTCAGCGCACCAGAAGTTTAAGCAAGAGCGCATTAAGTCCTGCGGCCACGCTGACCATGTGGTCAAGAAAATATGGCCCTAGCCCCACATCCTTCCGTAGAAACAGGGTGCTTTGTATTTGATAAAACTCCCTATACTGTATATCGCTACAGAGACGATTTACTGTTGTTTGTCCATTAAGAATGATGATGACCATTCACTTCATCCAGTGGGGTTGAAAGTATGGAGCCGTGAGTTCTAAGATGGCTGATAAGGCCTATTTTGGCTCGAAATGTTCTTTGACAATGTGGGCAAAGAATGCTTGACATTCCAGGAGGAGGATCTCCTGCAGTGGTTTTTCTGTCCAGCCTTTTCTTCACAGCTCTTGCAGTCCTGGTTGCTTCACAAGTGACTGCACCCTTGCGTAATGATGTACACCACGAATTTCGGTCTTTGGCAGCAGTCTCCCAAGAGTTATGATGAATTACAAAAGCTTTTAGCGAGTTCTTCAGAGTGTCTTTAACGCGTTTTCTCTGGCCACCTTGGGAGCATTTACCACAATGAAGCTCGCCGTAAATACTACAATCAAACGGCACTATTGCTTCTACCATAGAACAATAACATCAGCACACACAAAGTATATAATACAAACTCCTTCAAGGAACAAGAACAAGGAGGCTTCTGAACATCATGAAAAACCACACACAAAGAATATAACAATGGGAACTCACCAGCGGCATCCAGAACATCAGCATCCACAGTGTCGCTGGGCATACACAGGATTCCTTCCACGCCCACAACACTGTAGAGCAGCTCTCCTCTTGGCACCGCCCCCTCCGAGTCCCACTGCTTCACATCGCAGGCGTTCAAGAGAATGTCCACGCCCTGCTGTGGGATGCGACGCGTGACATACACCAATGGGCGTGAAGCATTACGATATTGGCGGTAACTGGGCGTGGTCTGGGTGTTAAAACGGGTTGTAACATTATCCACTTCTGTGATAATCTCACTGGGTTCTTCCGTTAAGGTGGTCATTTTGATGAACTGCAATCCTGGAACCTTATATAGTGTTCTGTTCAATTGAAAAACCAGATTGGTCACGCTGACAGTACCAATGTCACCGACAGATTATCTGTCAATAGCCAACGCCCAAACGGAACAGAGACAACTGTTGTCGCTATTCGGGTCACTTATATCTTGATGGCTATAAAATAACGCAGCCGGAAAATAATACAAATAAAACAGCACTGCTGTTGGTTCAGAAATGAAGCTAGTCAATTGAAAACAATTTCATTAGCCGAAACTCGAATTTTCTGTTTCTTTCTGTGTGAAACCGTGAAACTGATAAACTCACTGACTGAATCTCCCAGAAATTTCATGGAAACTTCCAGGCGACACTGGACTGCGTGAAGTTTGATGAGCAGAAATGCTGATTGGGCACACTTGCTTCAGAAATGTCCGACACTGTATATGGGTCGTTTATAGTTCTTCTGGTCAGATCAGTTCTTTATCACAGCTCGGTCAATCTAATCGGGTTACTGGACACAGGTGACTACAACTGTTCCTCTTCAGTTTATCTGATAAAAGCAGGTCACAGAATGGAGAGCAGATCTTGCACTTTTCGGACAATGTTAATAATTCACAGTGAGCAAATAGTGTGTTAATGACCAATTAGTTCTCCAAAGTGAAGTGGATCGGAAGTCTTGACTTCCAAAAATTTATTTAGACCTTCTGAGTGAACATGTGTCTATATAAATGACGAAGACAGACCTCAGGTCTAATTTTAACAAACTTGAATCTCTTCAACAACCGAATCCAATTTTCAGCTGTCACGGTGGTAGTCTGTAAATAAAAATACAGAACCGTGTCAATGTTTACAAAAGAATATAACAGCAATGCATAGGTACAATTTATTGCACACCAGATTCCAGTGTTATTTAATGCAGGAAACATTGCATTTCCGGACACTGGACTAAGAAACATCAACTTAGAGTTTAGTTGAGTCCAGGACCGACATCACAGGACTCGGGACATTACCACTCGCGCTCCATCCTCATCTTCAACAGCCAGCGAAGAATCTCAATACTAATTATACCAGTTGTAGTATGATTATGTGTCCGTCTGATTTCTCCTCGGAGTACTGAACTAAGAAACGCAAACTTAACTAAGAAATAATTAAGGCAGAAAAAATCAAATATTTCTACCAATAAAAAACCTTAAGATTTTGTAGGTTTTTCTGTCCGCGTTCTGTCTCTGAAGTGTTATTTGTAGTCGAATATGTGAGCGAAAGCGGGTGCGCTGGCATAACTGTGGCGATGTCACAACGACAATATCATGAGTGCGGCCAGAAAAGGGATGCATGTCAGCTCTAATCGTTCACTACGGGAGGGAAAGATTGGCCAGCTATTCCTCAGTACAAACAGGCCTACAAAAATGTGTGGTCCTTACACTTCAAAGCCCCACAGCAGGTTTCTGCGAGGGGCCTTGCTCTTTAAGTAGGCGAAAATATGCCCTTGCGGTTGGCTAATCTGGCCATAAACACATAATACAGGATGTTTGTAAACTCTCACTACACTTTGTATGTAGAACAAATCTGAAAAATGAAGTACATCACATCATCAAAAACATTGTTTGGAGCGCAAAGAATTACTCTAGCAAACGGCAGCCATTCACTGCATTCTTGTTTCACGATGGACTGTGGAGTACGTTTTGTGATGACGTCATGTACTTCAGTTTTCAAATTTCTTTGGTTATACCAAAGAAAGTAGTCAGTAAAATAAATCTTGAAACGCGACCCTGCTGTATGTCTGTGTGTGATGTGCTAGCATCATCACATTTTTCAGGCCTGAATGCAGGAGGGAATAAGTGGCCAACATTTCTCTCACTTTAGCGGACGACGATCGCATGCCTTTATCAGCGTAGCTCCCTAACAACGACACTAACACGCAACTCCAAACATAATGAGATAAGTGACCAGTTCCCATCCTCTGCATCTTATCTTTCCAGAAAATTTTTGAAAAGTGATCCCGTACCCATTTAATGAGGCTGGGTCGACCCCAGGACACACGGCCGGAAATAACGAATCTGCTGGGGGTCTGAACGCAACTGGTAGGCACGAGCACTAACCACTGTGCTACCGCGATTATACAACAGGACACACATTTTATATTTATTTAACAACTAATAAGAACCCCGATAAGCTCTAACCGGGGTTGGCGTGGTTGAGAGGTGTAACCCACTGAAACGTTATCTTCCGACTACGGCGTAGTGGCTATGTTCCACATGCCGGTCAGTGGAACTTTAATACTGAATTCTCCTCCCTGACTTGGGGACGTAAATTACAAGTGCCTCAGAAGTCGGAGTGTGTTCGTCTGATAGCGAGGGACACTGGTAACAGGGAAAGCTAATCCACACGCAAAAATCATCCCAGTGAACTCACTAGTAGCAGCTAGTAGTAGCAAGAGCACGTGAGCATGGACTAAGCTGGAGATCACAGCCAGCGAACACAAAACACACCTAATTAAGTCGAAGTTCTGTAGCAGGTGTAGCCAGAGAGGTGAAACACACAACCATAGAGAGGTAGAGAGCACAAACAAACTGAAGTGCGTTACAGCATTTCCACAACGTAAGTTCTAACCTATAGTGGAAGTCTCATGGCAGGGACAGTCGCGGAGGGGAATCACGCGGGCACAGACAGGTATTGCAACAAGTCAAGTGCGTCAAAGCATTTCCATGACGTGGTTTCACACCGGGATTCTGTTATAACTAGGACTGTTAAAGCCCCTCCCCTCCCCCTCCCCCATCACGTGATTTCACACTAGGATTCTGTTATAACTAAGTCCCCCGCCCTCTCCCCATGAAGTGGTTTCACACTAGGATTCTGTTATAACTAAGACTGTAAACCCCCCATGGGGCTCCTCTTGGAAGCGACCACGATATCTGTTTTCTCACAATTCTACTCCAACGCCGAAAGCGTTGCACATATCACGCTCTCCGTAGCTCCAGCGACGACACCCAGGAGTCTCAGAGAAAACTGCATCGTGAACCGAATGACGTGGCCCGGAATCGAACCCAAGATCTTCAAGCGCGAGGCACACGGTGTAACCACGTGGCCACGGAGACTCCCAACAGAACCAGTAACACCCATACCGACACAGTTCCTTCCCTGTGACGTCCGACCGAGATTCGTTCAACAGCCGGTTCAAGTGTTGGGCAAACGCATGAGGCGGAACCCACATAAAGTGTTTCTCCAAAAATAAGACCGGATCTTTAATTAGTTTTTGCTTTAAAATAATGCACTAGGGCTTAATTTCGGGGGATGTATTATTATTATTATTATTATTAGTATTATTATTATTATTATTATTATTATCAATATTATTATTAATTATTTACAGATACAAAAATCTACATTTATTCATGTACAAAAGTTTTACATCTATTCAAATAGTCATGTCATTTTCTTCTGGAACATCGTCATATCTCTCCGAATCCTGAATTACGGCCTGAATTTCTTGCGATTCCATTTCCTGTAGAACCATTGGACCCAGTCTCTCACGTCCAGTAAAAAAGGCTTTCCTTAAATGAGCATTTCTTGACCATGTAGCCTGCATATAGTGCATTGGTAACACAGCTGTCAGTGATTTTATCCCATGAATTCTTCACCCAAGTCACGACCTTCTGCAAAAAAGGCTTCACAAAGTTTCCAGGCTGATTTCTCTCCATTCTATTTTAAATGTAGTCGTTGATTTCTATGCGTAAAAGGTCATTGAATGGCTTGATTACTTCAATATCAGGAGTCTGGAGATGAGAAGTAATTCCTCCGTGTATCATTATTTGATCTATTCTTCTCTCTGCATTGAAGTTCTTCGTGTCTTTAGCGCGGTGAGTGCTGGCTGACTTCCAGACTAGCAGATCTCATTGACCACCTCGCAAAACAAGAGGCAGCATTAAATCGACACACTTCCTTATAACTGCTTGTGTGCACCCGGCTTTTTCGGTTTCAAGAACATAATGCCTGAAACACATTCAGTCTTATCTTTCTTGCCCTTAGTGATGATTAGAGGTGGGACTTTCATTCCATCCAGATAAACTGCCAAAATACAGGTCACATGTGCACTTTCGCAACCACTGAACGAAATGTAGATTGACGAGACACCAGTCTGATCAAATGTCGTTTGACATCCTAGGCCCATAAACACCACAGTTTCACCCTTGGCAATCATGTGTTGGAGAGAAGTTATTTAGAAAAGTCGATGCCATCAACAAAGTACTTGAATACAAGTGCACGTTTAATAACTTCAGTACCTTCCAGCTTGAACAGCATTGTCGATCTTCTTAGAGACAGTTTATATCGCCAAAGGAAGCCACCCAGCTAGTGTTGTGTTGCTTTGAATTCGTCTGGGGATATTTCTAATTGTGGTGCCATTGCGAGGGCAAATATTTGAATATCAGTCCTACGCACACCCAAAGTCATTGCTCTCCTGTGAGCAATCCATTCGCAGATGATGTCTTCCAGTTCAGAAAATAATGGCTACCGACCTGATCCACTCTTGCGCTTCATAGCATTTTCTTCCACCTGTTGACTGGGGTTGTCCTCTACTCGCCATTTTCGAACCATTCGGAGATCAAGCTTCTTCACTTTACAGAAAGCCGTAAGATTCTTTTCCCGGAAGACTCCAACGATTCATTTCTTGTAATCGACGGAATAGCTCTTTCATGTTGTACTCGTCTGGGTGTCACAATATTATTCCCTTAAGTCTACCATTAAATCAAGTGTTAATCGTAGAAAGATGAGGCAAAAAAAAAAATGATGCGACTTAAGAACGACGACGATCTTAATTAGGGCTTATTTTAATAATAGCTCAAATCCCGAAACAACCACATAATCAATAGCTCTTATATTAACAGTATCCTGAAAAATCGTGCTAGGGCTGATTTTAGGGGTAGGTCTTAATTTCGGGGAAACAAGGTAGTGACGCCTTCGTATACATAACACTACCTGCCAGAGAATTGTGCGATGTCATCGGCTTACAGGTAGTTTTGTAAACGCACAAGGGAATGTATATGAATGAATCATCAAAACACGAGAAGTAAATAAGTGAGCTTTACTAGAACACGACAACAAGTAACAAAATGCGTAGAGATAGGTGAAGGGTATGTGAAGGGTATGTATAAAACTTGGACCCAGATTAACTACAGAACTTCTCATGACCCATTCTAAATATAATCATCTCACCACACGATTAATGGTTTCACTGTATATTAATGGGTCACTTTTCTGTGTTCACGATGTCTGTTCCGATGAAAACTAAGTCATAACCCCCAAGTGATGCAAGCCGTATTCCTTTGCGGTATGAACTCCTTTTGGCCTACACACCCGACTTCTTCCCGACATGTGTTGACCGGATGTGACTTCCCGGGTAGTTTTGTTTTCCATTCTCATCTTGGTTTCATGGAAGCCAGGAGCCTGCTGTAGGTATGTGAAGTGTTACGACCCACACCTGTTTCAGGTGGGTGTACGGAGGAATAGATGTCCAGTCTTTCCCTCCCGTAGCGAGCGGCGAGTCCGGGTATCGAACCCTCCTCATCCAACTTGGCTCGTGCCATTATTGTCAGCGCAACTTCCTTACCATTCCGCCAACAAGGCTGCCAATGGCTACAATAGGTGCACACAGACAAGCCCTGCATGACCCACAGTAGCAATATTAAAGTTAGCTCAGTAGCATATCCTGTCGTTGAGGTGGAAAGTCTCCGACCTTCACACATTTTAGACCATGACATATGCGATGGTGTGCTCAGATCCCTTATTCTGAATCTCTCCTGCCCAGACAATTCAAAAAGTTGTGTGGTACCCATTTTTATGAGACTGAGTCGACCCCAAAGCGGTACTCTCGGGAAACAAATAATCATACCTCTGGTGGGGATTGAATCCGGACCGTTGTCTTGGCAGGCAAGTGGTAGCAATACTGACTGGCACGTTATCGTTTTGACAGTCGACAGATTGTTATATTGTGCTTTAAGAAAAGGCATACTAACTACAACCCAGGAGGTAGCAAATGTGACTTGAAAGACCAATTAGCAATGCACCACAATGGGTGCATGTGAACACATGGTCATTTCGACCATCGCGCAGTGAGTGGCCTATTTGAAATCATTTTCTCCTTTGTCTATATTATATTCTTGATCTTTTCCGTCCATGTAACGCGATCAGTGGCGACTTGCTCCGAAGATGGCATATCAACGCATGCATCGTTCATGTCCCGCTTACACACATCTTTATACCGTAGTAGAGGCGGGCACCGAGATCTTTTACAGCAACATTTGGATTCTAGCATTTCTAATAATTAATAAATTTTTTTTTGCATATCCTTTACAGGACATCGCTGTCAACACGAGCATTTTACCGATGTCGTTGATTTCTTGGCAAGATTAAGCTCAATAGTTTGCCATTGCTCACTTATCCCGTAGGTTACCAACGCGGCTAGAACCGCTTCCAATTCTCATGCGCTGCGTTACCTTACGTGGATAAACGGGATTACGGGGAAAGTCGTTTAACTCCTAGTCCAGGAAGACCGGCAATTAATCATTACTAATCATTCTCATCTCATCTCATCATGTTCCTCTTGTACCTTGCGGTGTCGAGGTGAAGTATAAACATCGTGAGAGTGCCCGATTATGGACTTCATATATCGATATTCCCATGGACTCTGCTATTACCTCAGTCCAATGTTTACGTGGTCGGCCTCTTCTTCTGTTTCCATCTGGTCTGTACACCGCTGCTTCTAATCATTAATCATTACAACTAATCATTACATTAAACATTACTGTGCGAACATGTGTATATTTAAGCTTGAAGGATTTATATAGTTATTTTACTTCATGTTGTGTGAATTCTGCAGAATGCACCTGACGAGATGCAGCAAAATATGCTAGGCAATAAATCGTGCAATCTGAGAGGGAAGACCAGGAGAACTTTTAATCAGATAGCGGTGGGAACGATTAATAGTATGACTCTTCGCTGGCTGTTGAACCAGGGGACGGAGCACGTATGGGAATGCCCTGAGTGCAGTGATGTCGGTTCTTAACTCAACTCAACTGTATTGTTTGTGTCTTCGTTATTCAAATATTAATTAATCTTTTTTCAGACCACTTGGATGGGTCTAAATTATTAGAAACATGTAAAGGAATGATTGGTTGGTTTTTAGTTCAGTGAATCGGCATCTTTGAGTGCATGCATTTCTCAAGCATGAACATCATTGCTATTGTCGAAATGAAACTTACCACCATTAAGACGATCATCACTACCACAACTACCGTCCCTACCACAAAGACTACCATCACTGTCACCACAACCACCATCACCACCATCAACATCATCATTATCACCAGCACAACTATCATCTCTATAATGATGACTATCACCACTATTACCACCATAACCACTACAATCAATATTCTGACCAAGACCACCATCATCATTATTAGGGATGGCCCTAACCACGGCCGTCTATATTCTACACACAAGACACGCCATTTAACCACGCCCAAAAGTCAGAAAATCTACGACTAAACCAGTTATGGGACACCATTGCTTTATACTTTCTTCCCCCAATGTTAATATTTACTTTATGTTTGCCAACCGGACCGCGCCATTACATTACATACAAACATGGCATGAATTAGCCCAAGTACACGCATGTTTCTTTAGCCACATTGTGTGGCAATGTCTTGAGTGCAGTTATGTTGATTCTCAATCACATATATCATATTTATTTCTTTAGCCACCAAAGTATATATCGACCAGGGCGCGTGTACTTAACATGTTAAAATAATTGGGCGAGCCCAGAACAAGAATATCCTGTATCGGTTATGCATTTATAAAAGCCTCTTAAGACAGCAGAGGATGTTTGTGTGGTGCGCCTGACTTCCTTCAAGGACTGAACGGCATGCACGGGTTGTGCAGGAATGGCGTGGCGGGGTGCATCAGCCGTGGACGGAACGGACGTAGATGACACTACACTGATACAGTGGAATGGTCTACGAAACTACCTGATTGATTTAACGCTGCTTAAGGAAAGAGTGTCGACTTCATTGCACTGGGTTTTATCCCATACGGCTCTGTTTCTTTCAGCAAAACGGCTTACCGAAAGCGTTGCACGGAGCACGAACTCCGAAGCACCGGCAACGACCACCGGGAGTCATTTCGAAAAAAAAAACAAATGTTTCGCTTGACTTTTCTTCCAATCTGGCCCCGAAGAACCATCTCCACGGCGAGTGTGGTGAGAGGTGCCTTTTCCCTTCTCCATTCTCAGAAATCAGCGAGGTGTGCAAGACTGGTAGTGGAACCTGACATCCGCGAAGAGGCACGTTAAGATGGTAACCAGGTGATCATTGAACACAACACACTAGGACTGGAATTAGGTCAGCCTAGGTTGGTCGCCGGCTCTGTCGCGGAGGAGTAACTGACGCAATTCGCAATCCCTCATACCACGTTCGAAACACGGCTGCGGACGATTTGGCAGCAGGCCGCATTGCGCTGGTTTTCATAGAATGGTATGATTGACTGTTTTTCAGAAAGCAACGGCAAACTACTGAACGAAAGCTTGTCAAAAAATCACAAACAGCTGGGGTTGACTGCGACGTACTGTAAAGGTTGTGAAACTAACTTTTTTTTTAAAGATTGGTATGCTTCCTCTACATGTATTATATATTTAACAGACTTGCACCCAGAGAGAGAGAGAGAGAGAGAGAGAGAGAGAGAGAGAGAGAGAGAGAGAGAGAGAGAGAGAGAGAGAGAGAGAGGGGGGAACAGACAGACAGACAGACAGACAGACAGACAGAAATGTCGGGAGGAAGTCGGATTTGCCAGTCGACAGACGCAATTACAACAGCTCTGCTGTAAACAGACACATCGCAGACACAGCCGAAACAACACAAACAATAACTGGCAGAAACACGAAGACGACTCACCCGAGTGTGTGTGTCTCTCTCTCTCTCTCTCTCTCTCTCTCTCTCTCTCTCTCTCTCTCTCTCTCTCTCTCTCTCTCTCTCTCTCTCTCTCTCTCTTGTATACACATCCACCACAAGTTAACTGTGATAAGTAAAACTGGAAAACCAATAGAAGCTGGCGAAAGACTGGTAAACGACAGGAGAACGCAGGGTGGGGTGGATTAAGCCGAATGATCCACTGGCAGTTATAGGGAGGGGGAGGGGGACGAAGATGAGTGGCAACGAGGAGAAAGAGGAAAATGGAAAAGGAGGAAACTCAGAATGGAGATGTAGTACTAAATAATGACAATGTTAATTGATGCAGTACCAAACAACAAGTAGCTTTGAACCAAATATGATACACAATCAAATGAACAAGTAATGTGTGTAAATTCCCGTTCACTAAGCATTGAAATTGCGGAAGACGTCATGAAACAAAACAAATAACACGATAACCCTAGTAAAGCGATATATCGTCCTTCTGTCCAAATGTGACGTCACATATGGTGACATATTATCCTTCGGCACTGAATCAGTTAATAAATAATTATATTAAAAACAAAAACAACTAAACTTTTGCATGATAAAGCTGTATCTATTTATTTAAAATAAGCCTGTTTATTTTCATTTTAAATTCTGGACAAAATATGACGTCGGACGGTCGCCTTTCCTGCCCATTCGATTTTCTGGTACCCATTTTAGGCTCGGCCGAATTGGAAGCCCAGGTGACATGTTTAAACAGAAAATCTTGGCGAGGATTCAAACAGATGTTGACACCAGGCGCTACCGAGCCTCCATTGAAATTGTGTGTTTGACCCAAATATAAACACTAAATGACGCCGTGGCTTAGAGGATAGTGAGACGTGCAGTTTCATAACTCTCCGACATATGAAGCCCAGGGTTCGCAATCAACCGCGGGAGATTTGAAAGCAGACAGATCTGCGTTGCTTTTTATGGTAGGAGGCGTGGACCGTTCAGAAAGCAATGGCAAACTACTAAACTAAATCGCCTAGTAAATCCAAGCGGTCAATTAATGTCAGGGTCGATGCAACGTCCTGCAAAGGACTTGCAACTAACATTCCTTTTTTACATATCTTAGAAATTAGTTATCAATAAATTAAAATAAGAAGGTCAGCATGGCCGAATGGATAATGTTCTTAAACATCCGGTGTGCTGATACCCAGGTAAGGGGTTCAAAGCTCAGCACAATTGGACTAAATTGTTGACTTCTCGTCCTTGATTTGGGGATGTAAATTACAAGTACCTCTGAAGTCGGAGTGGGTTCGCCTGATGGCGAGGGACACTGGTAATAGGGAAAGCTAATCCACACGCAAACTTCTGTCCAGTGCTACTGGAAGTAGTGCGTGTGGACTACGCTTGAGTTCAAAGCAAGAGATCGCCAAAAAAATTTAAATTATAATAATTATTATTATTAAATGAACATAACTCGTAAATGACAATAATGAATGCACACCTATAGCCTTGAAAAGTCCAGGTGAAAATCTCAGCACAATTATGCACCATAGGAGCTCAGAAATAGATGTGTTGCGTACAGCGCGATTCATGTCCCAGCTTATAACAAAGCCACGGTTTAAATATGTGTTTGTATATAGATCCATGGCCCCGATATTTGACACCCATGCATTGAGACGGGTTGTAAAATGCAGCGAAGTCAAACAAACACTTGAAACAACCAATTAACAGATGATACGGGTAGGCCTTACGTCAGCGAGAATATTCTATCTAGATCAGTGGTTCTCACACGGTTTGATTGACGAATACAGAATCATCCCCAACGACTGGGCTCCCTCCTCTGATTGACAGAGACAGATTAACTGTCTTTGCTCAGGACGTGGTATAACAGACTCAGGATGTGTTATAACAGACTCAGGAATTGTTATAACAGACTCATGACTTGTTGTAACAGACTCAAGACTTAAATAAATATTGAGCACAACCCACTACTGGCAACGCCGATCGCATTCTGGTATGAACCTAAGGCCTATCCACGTCAATATGGAAGCACTATACTCGAGTTTCGCCCTCATTTGAGCTCGTCAGTAGTGCATATCCCTGACCGGATCCGGAAACAGTCCCGGATCACGCGTGTGAAGCGGGTGTGTAACCACGCGGCACACACTGGACACACCAAATTATCACAAGAGAACATCACAACGCTACCCATCGTAGGCTATGCTCAAGATTGCCCAATCGCCGCGACCGACGTCCGTCAATCGATGGGACCCGAACGATCAGGACTTCTCACTGGCAAGGAACACCAGGCCTCCTAAATCCAGTGAGCAATAAATCAATTGATTATGTGGTTGTTTCGGAATTTGAAATTTAAATAAATATTGAGCACAACCCACTACTGGCAACGCCGATCGCATTCTGGTATGAACCTAAGGCCTATCCACGTCAATATGGAAGCACTATACTCGAGTTTCGCCCTCATTTGAGCTCGTCAGTAGTGCATATCCCTGACCGGATCCGGAAACAGTCCCGGATCACGCGTGTGAAGCGGGTGTGTAACCACGCGGCACACACTGGACACACCAAATTATCACAACAGAACATCACAACGCTACCCATCGTTGGCTATGCTCAAGATTGCCCAATCGCCGCGACCGACGTCCGTCAATCGATGGGACCCGAACGATCAGGACTTCTCACTGGCAAGGAACACCAGGCCTCCTAAATCCAGTGAGCAATAAATCAATTGATTATGTGGTTGTGGTTGAGCATAGCCAACGATGGGTAGCGTTGTGATGTTCTGTTGTGATAATTTGGTGTGTCCAGTGTGTGCCGCGTGGTTACACACCCGCTTCACACGCGTGATCCGGGACTGTTTCCGGATCCGGTCAGGGATATGCACTACTGACGAGCTTAAATGAGGGCGAAATTCGAGTATAGTGCTTCCATATTGACGTGGATAGGCCTTAGGTTCATACCAGAATGCGATCGGCGTTGCCAGTAGTGGGTTGTGCTCAATATTTATTTAAATTTCAAATCCCGAAACAACCACATAATCAATTGATTTATTGCTCACTGGATTTAGGAGGCCTGGTGTTCCTTGCCAGTGAGAAGTCCTGATCGTTCGGGTCCCATCGATTGACGGACGTCGGTCGCGGCGATTGGGCAATCTTGAGCATAGCCAACGATGGGTAGCGTTGTGATGTTCTGTTGTGATAATTTGGTGTGTCCAGTGTGTGCCGCGTGGTTACACACCCGCTTCACACGCGTGATCCGGGACTGTTTCCGGATCCGGTCAGGGATATGCACTACTGACGAGCTCAAATGAGGGCGAAACTCGAGTATAGTGCTTCCATATTGACGTGGATAGGCCTTAGGTTCATACCAGAATGCGATCGGCGTTGCCAGTAGTGGGTTGTGCTCAATATTTATTTAAATTTCAAATCCCGAAACAACCACATAATCAATTGATTTATTGCTCACTGGATTTAGGAGGCCTGGTGTTCCTTGCCAGTGAGAAGTCCTGATCGTTCGGGTCCCATCGATTGACGGACGTCGGTCGCGGCGATTGGGCAATCTTGAGCATAGCCTACGATGGGTAGCGTTGTGATGTTCTGTTGTGATAATTTGGTGTGTCCAGTGTGTGCCGCGTGGTTACACACCCGCTTCACACGCGTGATCCGGGACTGTTTCCGGATCCGGTCAGGGATATGCACTACTGACGAGCTCAAATGAGGGCGAAACTCGAGTATAGTGCTTCCATATTGACGTGGATAGGCCTTAGGTTCATACCAGAATGCGATCGGCGTTGCCAGTAGTGGGTTGTGCTCAATATTTATTTAAATTTCAAATCCCGAAACAACCACATAATCAACAGACTCAGGACTTGTTAAAACAGTCTCAGGCAGGACTTCGTAAAACAGACTAAGGCAATATTTGGTAAAACAAGCCCGTCAACTAGTTTATTTATCCTTACACCAGCGTGTCCTGGAACAAAAATAAATCTGATTATTATTAGGCTTGGCGTCCTCGGAGACTCCACCCACTGTCTTCGAGCCCAGCCCATCTCTATCTTCCTGAGCAGACTCGTTGAGTCGCTGAGAAAGCAGACCTGAGTGAAAGCCCGTGTCTCCAGCCAGGTTATAGTTTTAGTGACTGCCATCATCTCCATTAAGTCACACTAAAAGAAATATCAGCAGAAGAAATGGCATAGAGAAGTAGATGTATGTAGCAAGACAGGTACAGAAATACAGAATGATGCACGTGGAAAGGCTAGGAAGAAGATTCCAGGAGCATTTTCACTGGAAATTCCTTAGCTCAGTGGACGTAGCACCGACAAGGATTATAGTGTGGGCATATGCAATTAGACATACTAATAGTTATGTTATTAGAGGGGATAGAGGATGTGCCTTATCAGATGAGTTATAAGGCACTGCCTTCCCTCCGCTAGTCTATGAGATACCAGTTGGGCACGGTGGAGTACTCGTTTAGCGCCAGACCTCCCAATAGGGTCATGTGAAACAATATTAGCACGTGACGGATTGAGCTTGGGAGCAGCTGGTTATGGTCTAGAGTTCGCGATGGTAGGCAGAGAATGTCTTTACAAGGATATTGATAAGGCCATGGTATTGACAAGGCCAAAGTAAGGTCAACGCCAAGTAGAAAAACAATGACAGACTGTCATCTAAACAGATGCCTAAAACATGATGGCAATCAAAGACAGCAACAGAGCAGGACACCTGGCTTATGAGAGAAATTTCGATGCGAAGATTAGGCAGGTGCGTTATCATGACAGAGCTGCCAAGTTCGCGTTACCCACAGGTCCTTACGTTCACATTCCTGGTGTAAGATTCAACCTTGTTTGGCCTAACACAGCATTTCTCTGGTTCGTCGTGCTCCCTACTGTCCCAACATGAATCCTTCGGCTGTTACACAAGCTGACAAAAATGCCGCTGAAGGTCATCCGATTTTAGTCGCGAGAAGACATGCGGAAAGCGACGGCCGTGATGTACTCCATCCCAAAAGAGACGTTCCTGAAATGCTTCCAACAGTGGTGGGAACGCCGGAAGAATCGTGTGGTCCCAAGGAGAGTACCCATAATATAAGATTAGGGCTCAAGAACGTCAGGTGAGTAATTGTATGTTTCTCTGCCAAAAGTCCAATACTTTGTGAACAGACTTCATACATGAACCTTACGTCATGTGGAAAGGCACGAGTTGCTGAGGTTGTGACATCGGGTACGCTATGAGCAAGCTTGAGAATTACTGTTCTAGATTCACAAACAGCTGCGGTCCTAAAGTTGTCATAAAGCTTTTAACAACGTGATTGAAAAAATAACAACATGCGTTTTCTTTTGTTCCCGTGGATTCCCCTCGCTTGTGTACTACTGGATGTCCTTGAGCAACTGTTGCAGTAAGTTCCACTTTTCAAGACTTCTCTTGTGGAACACCGACGTTCTTCTTAACTCTCAGCTTACGTCCTCAAACACCGCCTTATTTACCAGCTCATTTATAGGGAATACATTTCACGTTATGCTCTGCAACAGTCACTTGAATGTCACTGCTTCAGATCGACTTAAAACGAAAAACCTCCACCCCATGTCAACACACAGATTATCAGAAGTAACTTGTAGAAATACCGGAATGGAAAACCAGTCATTTAATCACGACTTGTAAAGACGCAACTACCTACTAGAACTTCTATAAGTTAGTTTTGCTAAATTTAAAGCGATTCGTCTCCCCCCCCCCCCCCCCCCAGCCAATTCGAGTAACGTTCTGTACACTAACGCCAGTGTGTTACCGGGGCTTATACAAGAAGCAAGTAATAACACTATAATCTACTAAGCGTGTCGTAAAAGGCGACAAAGGAGTGTTGGCGTGATACCGGTGACCACATCTCGAAGAAAACTTCCTCTGCAGTCCAATTAATTATGAATAAGTTTACACAGGGCTTGCTGTGGGTTGGATGAGGGACTATACTCCACTGAGAGATGAGAGAAGGGGCATAAAGAAGGAGGAGGAGGATGAGAAGGAGGAGGAGGAGAAGAAGGAGGAGAAGGAGGGTGAGAAGAAGAAGAAGAAGAAGAAGAAGAAGAAGAAGAAGAAGAAGAAGAAGAAGAAGAAGAAGAAGAAGAAGAAGAAGAAGAAGAAGAAGAAGAAGAAGAAGAAGCAACAACAGCAGCAGCAGCACGGATTACTACTAAGATTTAATGCTGAGCTCTGCTGTAATCAACATGAATTCAATTCGAGCTAACAGTCTAAGTGCACTGGCTATGCTGTTTCAATCCTGTACTCCATTTTCCCGATTACAGTGTATGTGCCCAGCTAACTATATTTGCAGAGCCTAAGCTTGGTTCAACAATGAACTCTCCCATCTCTTTCCAACTCTCATCCCAGGGAGTGGCATGACTGATAGATTGCCTTCAACAAATGCTGGCCCAAGTCGGACACGCTGACCTCTTGAGCGGTGCATGACCTAGCTGGGGAGAGACGGAGGACGTTGAGAAAAAATATGAAGAGAGAATTCTTTTTTGTTGTGTATCCCTTACGGGATGTTGCAGTCAACACCAGCATTTTCAGCTGCTATTGATGTACTAGGCAAGTGTAACGTTCAGTAGTTTGTCATTGCTTTCTGATCGACCGGCTTCTATACCTTTTTCGAAAAAACCAGCACCGCTGTGATTCGAACCCGGGTATACGAGCTCACAAACCGCGTTCGTAAGCCCTTAGCCACAGAGAGGTGAAAATGAGAAAGAGAGAAGAAGAAAATAAGGAAGAGATAAAAGGAGAAAATTAGGAAGGGAGAAGAAGACTATAGCGGTTATATCAGATTCACACCCCCAAATGACGTTGACCAGTCTCCGTGGCGAAGTCGCTACTTCGTAATCCCGTATACACGCGTTCGAAACACAGCTACGCGCGATTTGACAACAGACCGCGTTGCGTTGGTTTCGCGTTGGTATGGGTGCCGGTCGTTCAGAAAGCAATGGCAGACTATTGAACGTAAACTTGCCAAGACATCACAGCAGTAGAGATGCTGGTGTTGACTGCGATGTCCTGTAAAAAAGGATATGGAAAAAAAATGACGTTGAGACTGGATGTGGGTAAGTCACAGAAATAGACAACACACAGAAATTGGAAAAAGGTTGACACGACAGGAGATGGTTATTGAGTGGACGTTGCAGATACTGATCCTTCATCAGCAAGCAACCACTCTGTCCGGACCTATCTCCTTAGTAGAAAGGGGAAAAATCCTTGTACACGTCTTAATGCAATGGCGTTTGAACTTCTGATGCGCTGATGGCGAGGTAGGAAGGTTGTTCTCCACCCCGGTCATATGGACTTCAACGCCGACGTCCCATTCAGAAAACAATGGCAAACTACTGAACATAAACTTCTCGCCTAGAAATCCCACATAAGTTTAGGGTTGATCTCAACGTTCTGCAAAACGACATGCGAGATTTTTTAAAGATTTCAACCAGGTGTCTAGTGAGACACTAAGAGTTAAAGAGCCTGGTAAGATGTTCTTTCTAAACAAGCAAGTTTAACAACCTTGACACCAGCCCGCGCAACAAAGACATCCTCAAGACATTGGCATGCATTGAACGTTTCCGCCCCGTCTTTGCATTGCTTGTTTACTAAACCGGTAACCTCCCCTTTTCCCGTATTTTCTTCTGTCGGAATAAGGACAGGAGAAATCCATTTATTTACGATCATATTTTAACGTCTATTCGCTACATTTTGATTTGTCTCATTATTCGCCAATCTATTTTAGGCCAGTCTTGAGCTTCTTATAGTCTGTATTTTATCTCCAGCGCTTCGTTATTGACGTTTTTCTCCCTCCTGCGCTTCATTACCATATATCTCACTTCATTTTCCGCCTCTTGCTCTCGATCCTGGCAGTTTATTTTAGTCTGTTGGTTCATTTTGTACGCAGCATCGTGTGCCATGCCGATAGGCGTGGACTGTTATGGTTCGTCATCTCACACAATCACCCCAGTCTCGGATTATGTTTGTGTTCTCCCGACTACCCTCCCGGTATTTAACTTGTCCGTTCCTTGATCGTGTCCTATGAAGTTTGCCAGCGGTCACAGTTTTCATGTTGGTCTCTCCTCATAACAAGTCCAACAGATCTTGACTAATTAAGTGCCATGGGATGATTAATCGTCTTAAGCGACTTCCCGTATCTGCCAAGGGTTTATATATGGCCGAAATGTTGTCATTGCTTTATAATACAACATGTCTGCTACCATATTGACAACTGTTACGTCATAACTGTGACACACCCTTACTTCCCATTTTCCGCCATCCATTTTTGTTTGGTCCAAACCCACGTTTTGTTTAGCACTGAATCAGTTAATATTTCTACAAATAGAATCTTCTGTGTTTGCAGCTTTGTGAGTTGCTTTAGGTAATGGAGCCGCCCTCCGAGGTGATGGCGTTGCGGTTCTGATTCGAAATGCCTTACCCGCGTTCGAAACACAGTGGTGACCGATTTGGCAGCAGACCGTGTCTCGCTGGTTTTAATGTGTTGGTATGGAAGTCGGTCGTTCAGAAAGCAATGGCAAACTACTGAACGTAAAACTTGCCAAGACAGCAACGGCAGTAAACTGCTGGTGTTGACTGCAACGTCCTGTAAAGGATATGCAACTTTAAAAAACAATGGAAAATAAGTGTGGTGTGCTTCATATACAAATAGAATCTTCTGTGTTTGCAGCTTTGCGAATTGCTTCAGGTAAATGGAGAATAAGTGTGCTGTGCTTCATTGCACAAACAGCGGATGAGTAAAGTTACAAAAAGTCCCCGGTAGTCTTATGGCTGTTCAGAAGTGACATGTTACGATGAGGTGGCAACTTCCCTTCATCATCACCTTTCCTTGCAAGGAAAACTTTCTGAAATTCAGTGCCCACTGCATGAGACTGGGTAAGCCCCAGTCTTTCTGGCAGGAAACAAAAATCACAGCTGGCAATTGAACTCGGGACACTATCTTGGTAAGCAAGTGAACGAAACATCATGCTGCAGTGCCGTAGTGTGATCTTGGGTTCAAATCCTAGCAGTAGTGGAGTGGATGTTGTTCTGACCAGGACGACTTTCATCACCTGTGGGTTACCGATGCCCATAAAGAAAAAAGGGAGCTATAGTAGCGTAGTAGCTAGCTTCTCTACTGCCTGGTCGGTGGTCTTGGGTTCAAAGTCTCATCGGGGTGGATTGTTTAATTGACTAGGTTGCCCCAACCTGGGTACCAGTGAAAGTCGTGGGAAATAAATGTGGCCGGCTGACACTGACCGTATTACCCAAAAAGTTCCAACTGGTCTATAGTTTAGTTTAGTCGACGGATCAACATCACAGCATACGGGTATAACCCATAAGTGCTCCGTTCTACTCCTAACTCAAGCCTGAGTCCGGAGAATCTCAGCTCAATGCACGAACTCCGTAACACCGGTGAGGATCCTGAAATACTTTGGGTAGATTTTTAACTCGAAATTTTGCCCGGGCAGCGCCGTTTCGATTTCCAACTGCCGAGGGATTTTTTACGTGCACAACAATACACGCGGGCGTCCGATCTCACTACCCAGAGACCAAGGGAAATTTTGTTACTAGAAGTCCACGTAAAAAAAATCCCGGCCCTCACCGGGGTTTGAAACCGGGAACTCCAGCACTCAAGGCGGACACTATACCTTGAGACCACTCAGCTCCCCCGCCCTTTGGTCTATAAAAATATGAGAATAGCACCATGTACCCAATGAGCCTCAAGGTGTGTAGAAAATGTCATTTGTCGGGGAAGACGAGAGATCCAACCAATCATAACCAAGTGTAAAAAGGGCTTGATGTGAGTTGATTGAGAGGCAAAGCTCCACTGGGAGTTGAAAGAAAGGGGAGGAGGTGGTGGCAGTGGTGACGGCAGTGGTAGCAGCAGTAGTAGTAGTAGTAGTACAGCTATAGCAGTGATTCTGTTTGGTTAAATGAGAGCCTATCATTAACCGTAGGGCTGCTTCTCTGAGCCAGATTCCCATTCTCCATTGACACCAACAATGTATGAAAGTAGTAAGTACACAGCGACCCAGTCATTAGCATTCTGGTCAGCCAGACCTACAACACAGATTCAAGTGATGGTAGAGCATCAAGCTCATACATGTCCCATGTGAGGCTTGAAATACACACAGATTGCATTCAGCAAAGCCACTTAAGGCAAGTGATCTGTTACCCCAAAAATGTTTCTGACCGACATTAGCAATGGTAAACTTAACTATGTAATTATAGCTGTTTGGTTTTACTAACAGAAGATTAGGGAAGATTAGGGAATGCAAGAATGTACAAAAAGCCGAGGTTATTGTTGCATCTAAATTGGGAAACATGTAAATGGATCAGTAATTGAACATCATCATCATCATCATCATCATCATCATCATCATCATCATCATCATCAAGTGAGTGCACTGTTTCGTCAAGAATTTGACTAATTGCATTCGACTTTGACAAGCATTTTTTCAGGTTCGCTTTCCCTAGCCAATGCCTATCGACAGTCTACCTACAAGTCAAGCCCTTGCCTCTCGGCAGTCTACCTACAAGTCATTGCCTATCGGCAGTCTACCTACAAGTCAATGCCTCTCGGCAGTCTACCTACAAGGCAGCAGGTTTATGTATCGCTTTGTCTCATTCTTATCTCTTGACCAGTCTTACATGGGAGAGCCAGCCTTTCACTAGTTGCGTTACCGTCATCATTGCTCATTTTATAGGACCAGTTAAGCCTTTCCAATTACAAATGCAAACAACACAGATCATAAATTTGGAGTGGATATTAAATTAATGAAGACAAAAACTAATGAATATTAAAGTAATGAAGACAAAAACTAATGAATATTAAAGTAATGAAGACAAAAACTATGACATTTCACAAGGCAATTGAAACATCAAATTTTAAAATATAAATAAGAACAGGTCAAAGGTTGTTCTATCTTGATAACATAATAACAGAAGATGATATTTGTCCCCAAAGTAGCGCCCTGCTAGTTGTTATGTGTTAGGAGCCTCACATTTTGTAGATATGAATGCATGGGAAAAATAGGTGGCCAGTGTTTCCCTCACTTACCTGGCAAATAACAGCACAGTTCATTATCAACTCTGCTAACATGCCGACTATTGAAATTATTCAGAGAATGGGAATGGCCACGTATGTATTTGATTAAATGTGAAATACCGTAACAAATAAATATTATCCTATTGGTTGAGCCTGAGCTTCATCAAGTGCTGTAACACTACAATGTTTTATGGGACAGAGCCATGGCAGTTAGAAGAAAATATTCTGCTCCTTTTTATCATATCATATCTCAATAGAGCATATGCATTTAAATGTAAGGTCTTAGTCAGATATGACAGTGCTACTGTTTGATAGTAGATGGTACTACCTGCTTTCTGTTGGGCGGCGCTCACAAAACCCAGCACTCCATATTATCCCAACGGCTTCAGATGGAAGAGTGCAATTGGGAGGATACAAGACTTATTCTGGTGCGAGGACATGCAACCTAAAGACTAAATGTCAGCACAGGGCAGACCAGGCGATAAGCCTTGGTCGGCAACTGGTCTAGAACGAAAGCTCCGACAGCCTGACAGTTAGAGCATTGCTTTGCTGATCCGGCAGCTTCTGCAGTTTGTCTGGTTCCAGGCGCATTGGTGTTATCTTTCCTCAGGAGTATACTAGGCAGACCAAGAGAGGGATCATGTTGTATGGGCTATATATGGTCTCTAAACTCATCCCAGGCTTGGTGCTATGGAGCGGTATAACTCCAATTTACAAACTATCATCTGTCAAGACAGCCAGGTACCAGTCATATACTCTTAACCAAACCACACAAGGCATGTTGAGAACTTGTTCATAACTGTTTGGACTTTGCAGTAAAGTTTGTTATTGGTTCAGGTAGGTGGCCTCATATTAACCCTCCTTAGTCATCTATTACAACATTCATGGTAGGTCACAGGGTTCCTATTCTTTGCTTCCCTTATGGGGCTCGGTAACATATGGGTGCATTGGAAAAAAGAACTAATGCTGTTAAAATGAGAGTATAGATTTTTACAATTGGAGAAATATCATGGAAAGCCAAGGTGGCAAATAAGGAAGTCTTAAACAAACTAGGAATGAAAAGTAAATTACTAAACCAGATCAAAGTTCAACAAATAATGTGTTTTGGCCATGTAAAGAAACACCATTATGGCATGTCCCCTCTGTGAAACAAAGCATTTGCTCGAACATGTATCATCTGTGTGCAAAGTAGCCCTTGGGCAAGGCTGATTCACACTGCGCCACAATAAGGTACATACTGAGCTGGCTGCCATAGTGCATGTAGCAGGAGTGTAAGCGAACAAGGGAACCACTGCCAGGGCCCGGCGGATAAGACTTCCTTAAAGCTGGGAAAAAAACCATAGGGTAGAGTTGACTGCACTGCAAACTTGCCCTTCATTCTAAACGCCATGGAAGACTAAGAGATGGTGGAGGACCTAAAAGACCCAGAAGTAATTCTGAGGTTTTAGAAATGATCTGACATTCTGGTGCACTCTACAACAGCTCAGCAGTTAATGCTGATCGAGCTGATTATCCCATATGAATAAAGAATTCAGGAGCAACACACCTTCAAGATGGAAGTGTTCAGGGTGTTCATCATAGAGGTAGGAATAAGAAGCCTGGTTTTGAAATGTGCGTATGATGTGCTTAAATAGTTGGGTATAAAGGGACAGTCAAGAACTTGGGCACTAAGATGACTGGGCCAGGCTGCAGAGAAGGTGCCATGCTGGTATGGAACAATCTGATTGATGAGTGCGCTCAATTGATTCAGTGAGATGGCCCAGGTCTCTGCCTGCAACATAAGGTCTAACATGTCTTTCACCTAAGCAAAAGTAAGCCAAAATCGAAAGAACCTTTACTGTCTCATGCAGAACCAATAGTCACTACACCAAGTAAGAACAATGCACATGAACTGGGGATACTGCGGAGTGTGGACACATCACAATGTAGTGATCAGAAAGTGGAGTCCAAGGTCTGCAGCCAGGCCAAGCAACAGGGGTACAAGAGACTTACTGTGAACTGTGTCCACCACTGATATAAGGTGAGGGAAGGGAAATCAAAGTCTGCATTAAAATTAGCCCAGAGGAACAGCTGGCTTCCTCTGGGTGCATGCAGGAGAGCAACTCCTTAAACTGTGAACGGGGTGGGAAGGCAGTATGGCAGCAATAAAGTTTATTGGAGTATGGCATTCCCAAAAATGTGGAAGTGACAACTAAGACAAATGGCCAAGGGGAAAGGAGGTGGCTTTTTCACGGTCGGTCAAATAGAAGGTGTCGTTATAATTTAGGTAGGTCACGACACACTGTTTGCCTCCCAAAAGACGGTATGGCTTGTGGGTAGGCTCACATAGTGGTGTATTTGTGGGATAAGTGTGAAACATGATTAAAATGCCTCCTAGCTAGAAATCAGGATGCAAATCCATAACAGAAGAAAGACACCTGAGAGTCATGACCCAAGTGCCCCCCCCCCCCCCCCCCAAAGAGTGACGGCAAGGTAAAGGTGGCAAATCATTTGCTGAAGATGGGCCTCTTCTGATGATTAGACGCCTCATGCACGCATGCTTCATAGTATAGTTTATATTACTCACTAAGTCATGTTACTGTCATTTAAAAATAAACTGTCATTTACTGCTGATATAGTACCTCCCACTGTACACTTCACCTCGACACCGCAAGGTACAAGAGGAACATGATGAGATGAGATGAAATGAGATGAGATGAGATTAGATAGTACCTTGTGGTGTATAGCAAGGGGGTCTTGAGCCTGAGGAATTAAGGCCGCCTGGCTAGTGCAGCCGCTGCGACCTGTGCAGCAGAGTTTTCTTTTTTTTTTTTTATCCACACCTTACAGAGGATTCGAATCAGGGTCTCCCGAAAGAAAATCTGGCATTCTAGCCACTCAGCCAGCCGCTCCCTACATTTTATACATACATCATAATACTGACATGAAAGAACTATCCCATACACATAAGTCCACTTTTCATACAATTAATTTAAATAACAAAGTCAAGGTGATTCCACAGCAGATACTGCCACTGGGGTGTGAAGTGTTAGGCCTTCACATATTCTAGGCCAGGACATATGAGGTGAAGTGGCCAGTTCACATCCTTCTCACCTTTCCCTCCGAGACAAATCCGCCCAAAATTCTGGAAATTATCCTGTACCTATTTTATGAGGCTGGGTCAACCCCAGGGCTAGACTGGTTGAAAACAATAATCTTGGATTTGTTGGGTTTTGACCGTGAACCACTGTCTTGACAGGCAAAAATGCTAAATGCTACAACACTACAGATTAAGTGAGACAGTAATCCTATAGTTGGGGCTTTTTAATGTAAATGTTACAGGAATATTCTTAAACTACTGCGGACCAAGCAGAAGAAACAAACTGACATTCTATCAGATCTGAACACAGAAGAATACTGGCTCATGAACAATGTCTAGGAAAAACACTTTGACCATACTTAACCTCTCTTGTCAGGTCTTAGTCAGATATGACTGAGCTACCATATGACAGTAGACGGTACTACCTGCTTTCTGTTAGTGCCAAATGTTGGGCGGCGCTCACCAAACCCGACACCCCACATTGTGCCAACAGCTTCGGACAGAGGAACGCAACTGGGAGGTTACAAGCCTCATCTTACTGTGAAGAAATGCAACCTAAAGACAAAATGTCATGGCAGGGCAGACATGGCCCTAAGCCTAGGTTGGCAGCTGGTCTAGGATCGAAGCTCCGACAGACGGACAGTTAGAGCATTGCTTTGCTGATCCGGCAGCTTCTGCAGCTTGTCTTGTTCCAGATGTATTGATGTCACCTTTCCTCTGGAGTGAACTAGGCAGGCCGAGAGAGGGATCATGCTGCATGGGCAACACATGGTCTCTATATTTCAGCCCAGGCTTTGTGCTATGGAGAGGTATAACTTCATCCCTGGTCTTAACTGGTCTCAGAATCAAAGCGAGATGTTGCAGTTAACAGACACATTCGCTACCACCATGGGTTGTAATTATTATGCTTTTTTTGAAGCAAAATGTAACAAACTTTCGTCTCTCAATATGGCCAGGTGCCAATCAACCAATTGGTTTGGAAAGACCAGTGATGGAAAGCATTGTTCCTGGAAGAAAAGGCAGAAGTCAACCAGCAAGAAAATGGACACAGGACATTGAAGACACCTTGTGCAAAAACAATACATGAGGCAGGGGAACTAACCAAGGATCAAGAATCTTTTCACTGGGCTATGATGAGAGCAACGTTCTGCAAGGACCTGCTACATTACGATGTGTAATCCTATATACCACTTGAGGTGTATTGAGTATATGTCACTAGCCCCATATTTTTATGACCAATCTCCACGGATGATGGTCAACATCACACCGTATTTACTTCCTTGGACATTATCTAGTACCCATTTCTTCTTCTTCTGCGTTCATCCAGAGAGATTTTTCGGATGTGATTGCATTGTGCCTCTTTACAGCAGAGCTGCATTCTTGCGCCGTGCGGGCATTTGTTCATTGGGTTAACCCTTCCCGGGTTAGTACCCATTTAAGGCTTCGTCAAACTCGGAGCCCAAATCAATTTTTTAAAGTCTGTTCTGATGAGAATTCAAACCCGTGACCACCAGGTAGGTATGCTAACCGCTGATCTACAGCCCTCTCCCCCAGTGGCTTCTTGTACTTCACAGTAATCCATATTATTCCACGTGGCCTGAGGCAATTAAACTTTAATTCTCCTGTTTGTGTTTGACAAGTGAGACATGTCAACATGATAAGGATGCTTGAAGATCTACACATCAAACCATATATTGGAAACAACAAGCTGCCATAAGAGTTGATAATGAAGTAGGCCAATATCACCCTATTAAGAGAGGTGTGAGACAGGGATTTTGTAATGTCTCCAGATCTGTTTTCCCTGTACAGTGAAAGTATTTTCAGAAATATTGAAGATATGGAAGGAATCAACATTGGGGGACGATGCATCAATAACATTAGATATGCAGATGATACAGTCTTGATTGCAGACAATGAACAGGATCTGCAAAATTTAGTAGATGCGATTGTTACACACAGTGAACAACTAGGGTTAGAATAAAATTATAAAAAGACACAGATTATGGTCGTCACTAGGAAGAATGAAATACCACAATGTAATATACAAGTAAATGGGAATATTCTTCAACAAGTGAATAGGTACAATTATCTCAGAACAGTAATAACATCTGATGGGAGATGCCTTGAAGAGATTAGAACAAGAATCGTCATGGCAAAAGTAGCCTTTAGCAAGATGAAAAAACATACTGACCAATAAAAAGATGTCAATTGAAACGAGAAAAATAGTGTTGAGATGCTACATAAAACCTGTATGGATGTGAAGCTTGGACAATGAGCAGTCAGGCTGAAAAACATCTGATGGCTGTAGAAATGTGGTTTCTGAGGAAAATGCAAAGAATACCATGGACAGCCAGAAAGACCAATGAACAAGTCCTTCAAGAAACAAATGAAGATCGTTAACTGATTAGAGACATTAGACGTAGACAGTCATAATTTTTGGGCATGTTATGAGAAGAAATGATTTGGAGAACTTGGTGACAACTGGTAAGATCGAGGGAACAGACCAAAGGGAAGACCTAGAAGCAAGTACCTGGATGGCTTGGCCTTGTGGCATGGTCAAGACAGAAACACAGAGCTGATCCATGACTCTGGTGATCGAGTGAGATGGCAGAACATAACTGCCCATGCTTACCGGCATGGCACATGATGGGTGGATGGATGATTTGTGTTAAAACATTACATGACTAAAAGAAATACAGAGCCATGAAATACATTATTATACCACTTCAAGGGGTGTCTCCAAACACATTTGATCCTTCTGAGTGATGTCTAATGTAATGCATGTTTGTTATACAGCCTGCTTTCAACACCAGGTGTCACAATCCTTTGTAACAATTAGAAACAGCTGTGGTTATGTGGTTGTCTGTTTTGATAATTTAAATTAGTAGTGCAGAAACATTTTAACATAGAAGTAAAGAACAAATTTGATTTATTGTCTGATCTAGAGATCTTATTTCAAGATGTAGATGATCAATGGGAAATGCTGAAGAATTCAATCAGTTGTGCAGCAGAAAAAACTATTCCAAAAGTAAAGAAAGTTGGCCGTAAGACATGGATGACTGAAGAAATTTTACAACTAATGGAAACAAGAAGACAGAACAAAAATAATCCTGCCAAATATGAAGAAATTCACAGAAAAGTCAGAACCTTATGTAAGGAGGCTAAATAAACATGGCTTGAGAAAAATTGCATAGAAATTGAAAAACAACACAACAGTAAAAATGCAAAACTAATGCACAAAAGAATTCAGGAGATTACTAATCAAAGAACACGTACATCAGCAGGCTGCCTAAAGACAAAAGATGGAAGAGTCATAATAGAAAAAGATCAGATATTACATGAATGGTCAGATTACGTGAAAAACCTGTATGACGATAGCAGAGACGAACAATATATTGTTCAAAATAACAATGAAGGGCCAGCAATTTTGAAGATGGAGGTTCAGAATGCTCTTAATCATATGAAATCTGGCAAAACCCCCGGTCCAGACAGCGTCACAACAGAAATGATTAATGCTTTAGAAGAATATGGAATAGATAAAGTTACCAGTCTGCTTAATACAATATATGATACTGGAAACATACCTCATGAGTTATGTAATTCTGTATTTATTGCAATCCCAAAGAAATCAGGAGCCTTGGAATGTGATCAACATCGAACAATTAGTATAATGAGTCACATCACGAAGATTTTGCTAAGAATTATCATGCAAAGAGTTAGGAGGAAAATACAACCTGAAATAGGAGAAGAACAATGTGGGTTTGTAGTAGGCAAGGGTACAGTAAATGCTGTGTATATACTGAGAACCGTAATCGAACGTTCTATAGAAGTAAACAAAGATCTACACCTTTGCTTCATTGACTACACAAAGGCTTTTGATAAAGTGAGACATGTCAACATGATAAGGATGCTTGAAGAACTACAAATTGATGGGAAAGACCTTAGACTTGTAAAAAACGTATATTGGAAACAACAAGCTGCCATAAGAGTTGATAATGAAGTAAGCCAATATCAGCCTATTAAGAGAGGTGTGAGACAGGGATGTGTAATGTCTCCAGATCTGTTTTCCCTGTACAGTGAAAATATTTTCAGAAATATTGAAAATATGGAAGGAATCAACATTGGGGGACGATGCATCAATAACATTAGATATGCAGATGATACAGTCTTGATTGCAGACAATGAACAGGACCTGCAAAATTTAGTAGATGCGGTTGTTGCACACAGTGAACAACAAGGGTTAGAATTAAATTGTAAAAAGACACAGATTATGGTCGTCACTAAGAAGAACGAAATACCACAGTGTAATATACAAGTAAATGGGAATATTCTTCAACAAGTGAATAGGTACAATTACCTCGGAACAGTAATAACATCTGATGGGAGATGCCTTGAAGAGATTAGAACAAGAATCGCCATGGCAAAAGTAGCCTTTAGCAAGATGAAAAACATACTGACCAATAAAAAGATGTCAATTGAAACGAGAAAAAGAGTGTTGAGATGCTACATAGAACCTGTACTTTTATATGGATGTGAAGCTTGGACAATGAGCAGCCAGGCTGAAAAACATCTGATGGCTGTAGAAATGTGGTTTCTGAGGAAAATGCAAAGAATACCATGGACAGCCAGAAAGACCAATGAACAAGTCCTTCAAGAAACAAATGAAGATCGTAAACTGATCAGAGACATTAGACGTAGACAGTCACAATTTTTTGGGCATGTTATGAGAAGAAATGATTTGGAGAACTTGGTGACAACTGGTAAGATCGAGGGGAACAGACCAAGGGGAAGACCTAGAAACAAGTATCTGGATGGCTTGGCCTTGTGGCATGGTCGAGACAAAAACACGGAACTGATCCACGACTCTGTTGATCGAGTGAGATGGCAGAACATGACCGCCCACGCTTACCGGCATGGCACATGATGGATGGATGGAGTGCAGAAACGGATCAACCATAGATCTTAAACACTTTCATTAACTATGCCGAACTACTTATCAACAACTGGTAGTCACTCATGAACACCGTTTTCACACAAAATATATTTATTAATTCTATACGAACACGATGAAATACATTCTTCCAGCAACAATCGGTAAACAATATACATATTTCTTCTTGTGCTAAATTGGAAGATAACACTGCTTGCTACATGCCTTTCCATTATAGTTGAATAGACTGTTGCGCATATAATCACATTGCTACTGGTACTATTGGGGTTGGAACTCTTCGCTGGCTTCTGAGGATGGGGACGGAGCGCTTATGGGAATGCCCCGAATGCTGTGATGTTGGTTCTTAAATCAATCAATCAATCAATCAATCAATCTCCCTTAGTCCGACGGTAACCAACCACACTTAGTGTACAGCCAGTCTTCACTCAATGCCGATTCCTCACTTTTTACTTTGGGCCAGGTATTCTCTCAACTTGCTCAAGTCTCAATCCCCTGACTAGTCTGTCCCTTCTCTATATATTAAAAGTCAGTTACCCCTATGAGAATTCAGTTAACCCTTGAATAGTTAACTAACGGTTCCCATGAAACTTCACAACACTAAATTTTGGATTTCCCTTTGTTAACTGTCTCCTTAACACATTTTACCTGCAAGCCCCTCATCTACATTGACACCAGCTTGTAATACGATCTTAACTGCCCTGGGACTATCCCATTTGCTGGACATTTTCTTTAACCTTCTTGAACCCACACACCTGATCCTTCTGAATGATGTCTAATGCAATGCATGTTTGTTATGCAGCCTGCATCCAACTGCAGATATATATTTATATTTAGATGGTTAATGGGCACGCTAGGGCAGTTGTTATGGAACTGCGCTGATGATGTCATAAGCACAGTTGGATAAGGGTTCGATGCCTGGTCTCATCACCCCCTAGGTGAAGGAAAGATTGGCCACTTATTTCTCCGTAAATTCAGGCCTACAAAATACAAGGGCAATATCACATCACAGACACAAGCAGGAAACTGCTTTGAAACAAAATGACTGGCACCTTGACAGATGATAGTTTGTAAAATGGAGTTCTATCTCTTCACAGCACCAAGCCTGGGCTGAATTTAGAGACCATGTGTTGCCCATGCAGCATGATCCCTCTCTCGGCCTGCCTAGTTTACTCCAGAGGAAAGATAACACCAATACCTCTGGAACAAGACAAGCTGCTGGATCAACAAAGTTATGCTCCAACTGTCCGCCAAGGGGACAAAATATAATAATAATAAATGGATGGTTAACTTAGAAATAAAAATTGATAGATTTCTGAGAAAAAAGAAAAGCTGTTACAACTTTAATTCATTTGAGGAGAGTGGTGCAGAAAACATAAATGTCCGCATCTTCAATCTCAAGCTAAAATGTCTGCACCTTCTGTCTACTTAATAAGCTTAAGCTGATAGGTTATCTTTCTGAAGTGCAGTTATTTTGGTTTTATGCAATACACAGCAGGAGCAACAGCTATGCAATTTAATTAACTCTTTCACTTTATAGCCTCTCTAACAAGGTCTTAAGCTGTTGTTAAGATTTTCATTACTGAGCTAGGAAAAATGCTTGTGGATGTCAGAGGTACTGAGCCACACTGGCTAGGGAAAAATGCTTGAGGAAATTGGATGTACTGAGCCACACTGGGCTTGATGAAACAGTGCAAGGCAACTCGCTTGATGATGTTATAAATTAAAAGAAAGCCAAATTATACTAATCCTGTGGAGTCAAACCAGGCAGTGACAGTGCCCCCCCCCCCCCCCACCGCCCCTCACATACAGAACTCAAATGTACTCCATACACTGCTACTACTTCTAGTGCACTGCACTAGAAGTTTTTGCGTATGGATTAGTTTTTCTCATCACTAGTGTCAATCGCTATCTGGATCTGGCGAAACCACTCTGACTTCTGAATTACTTGTAATTTACAATCCAAGTCAAGGACAAGAAGTAAACATTTTAGTCCCAACTGACCGATGTAGGAGTTGAACTCACTGCCTTGGCATCAGCACACCGGACGTTTCAGAATGGCTGCTCTAATCCATTCGGTCATGCTGACCACCGCATCATTTTTTAACTTATCTCTATATTCATTGCAGTATTTGCTTGCTTTTGACTGTTTCCATGATATAAGACCAAGCCCAATCTCAGTCGGCATGTATGTGGTGGGCTGATTCATGGCCTGGTCACGTCCTGTGCATCTCCACAGATAGGCCCTATGAATTGCCAGAACCTGTCTCGCACAGCCCGCTGGTTTCTGGGCTTGGGGAGGGGAAGGAAAGCTCTGCAATACAAAGACGGTATGGGTAAGGAGAAAAGTTTCTACACTAACCCCACTCGGACAGATGCTAATGGCCGTTTCCAGGGCTTAGCTTAGACTCTTAAGTCATGGAGACGGCCACTAGCATCTGTTTGCTTAGACCAGCTGAACGCTAATCCCAAGCCTAATGCATCGGATTTTTGTAAAACCTCAGCCTCAGCCTTTCTTTCACTGCCCTTTCACGTTGACAACTGCAAAACAATCGACCTACGAATCCAATCTTTTCCACGATATGAAACATATGTTTGGTCAATTCACTTTTGTAACCATATGATATGGTTTATGTGTACATAGAAAACTTAAGTGCAGAAACTGCAGTTACTGAATTCAGTACACAATGCATGACAATGCACTAACTACCAGTTACCAGGCGATGGACGATGGTTGGTTGGTTGGTTAGCCGTTCGCTAGCGAAGTCCACGAACTAAACATCGTTTCACAAGACAATTAAAATACGTGTAAACCTTCATGAAACCATTTGCTTACCTTGTCTTCACCGTAAATGAAAGAAGTCTCTCTTCTTGCGTTCCTTTCAGAGAATTTGCAAACGCACGGCTTGACGTGAGGTTAAATCAAGGCAGATTGGGATGCTGACTAAACAACCACAACAACTTGCACAGTCCGACAACTTCTGCAAGGCAGACGTCAACTGTTGGGAAGTTCCGCGCTGACAGGTGTGTTCTATTTTTGTTTTGCCTGGTCCAGAGCTTACGATTGGTTGGATTTCTGGGAAACACCGTAATCTGCCAAATGATTGGTTATCTATTCTGAGCGATAGCAGAGAGGCGCGAAGGAAACCCTCTCTTTCGCCGGGGCAGAGGAGACGGTAGGCTACCGTGAGATTCTCCGGACAAGATCTCAAAAGGGACTCAATGCACTTAAAACTATGGCTGCAATGGACACAGAGCAGAAAATGCTCTTCACACTATATCAGCACTTGATCCTCTCAGTAATTGATTATGGACTAGTACTGCTCACTGTCTCAAAGAGTCAGCTGGTGCAATTAGAGCGCATACAGAACGAAGCTATGCGGGTCATTCTGGGATGCACCAGAGACACCCCAGTAGTGTTATGCGTTACATCCTTGATCTGCCGACTGTTGCTGGTAGGCTCAAGGTGATGCAGGCGAAGGCATACCTCAGAGTAGCTGCAGACACCCGTTGCATGAGGCGCTGGACGAAGTTAAGGGTCAGAGACTGATAAGAGGGAAATCATGGATGGCTCAAGCGGAGGATACGATCAGACAGGTGTGCCCCTTGGAGAACATCAGGCGAGGAGAGGAGTGGGTCAGAGTGCCAGCGGAGCAGACAGACTTGTGCAGAGTTATAATCACATTGAGCCGGGAGTGCAGGGAGTGGCCAGCAGGGGCCACGGAAGTGGAAATCCAGCGGTACTTCAATTTTAATTCACCGCAACAGACGTCACGAGGCTATATTTAGCTTCAATTAAAGTTTTTTTCAGTGCGTGTCATGGCGCGAAAAAGGAGCGACGAACGGTAACACAGTGTGTGTAGTACATGTTTACGTTGGCTTTCTGCAGTCATGAATTTTATTGACCTGACAGCAGCTGTCCACGACAAGCAGAGTAGTGTTGCCTTTCTGCAGCAGCATGGCATATTACATTCTGAAAGACGTTGTTCTGGTCATCATGTCACAACACTAGTCTGCAGAATATGATTGTCAACTCATGCATACAGCAGTATCATCCAGCAATGGGCCCTTTTCAGGGCCACTAGAAGAATGTCATAACGGAACGGGCCCTTTTCAGGGTCACAAATTAGCACACAATAACAGCCCCTAAGTGTGCACAAGAGTATACAACCACTGAAATATTCAGGTCAACTCACACACATAACTAAACCATTTGCTGCACACCAACAACGTTATTCCGGTCAAGGTCATGCACAACGAGATACAGATCGAATAAGAGGACTCCAGGATATGGCGTGTGCCCTGGAATTCCCTTTGTTTGCGGTGAATTAAAATTGAAGTACCAATCCAGCAACTAATTCAGGATAATGCTCGCCCGGATGATGTGATTATCTACACGGATGGTTCGGTGTTGAGAGGTAGGAGAAGTGCCTGGGGATTCTTAGCAAAAGCTAATGGTCGACGTTTGGTGCAGGAAAGCCTGGCGTATGACGAAACAGCATCTAGCTTAAGAATGGAGGTGGAGGCGGTCAGTGCAGCTTTCCGCTGGATAGAGAACACGATACATACACACATTGTGATTGTAACTGACTCAGAAAGCATGCTGAGGAGGGTGAGGACAGGCAGGCTTCGTGCAGAGTGGCTTGCTTCGCTTCGGAGGCCACGGGTAGCAAGCATCACCTGGATCTTTTCTCTGGAGCATGCCGGTGTGCTTGGGAATGAACAGGCGGGCATATTGGCTGGCTCGGCAAAACTTGATGGAGTATTGATGCATGACAAGGCAGACGTGGTTGCGGCCTTGTGGGAGCATGTGTGCACCTCGGAGGGGCAAATGGATCACCATGGTCTGGCAAGAATGAGGCAGCGAGGTGTGACGAGGGGATCTGGCCGACGCTCGACGCTCAGAGGAAAGGCGAGACGGACATATAATCAGATTGCTACTGGAACTATTAGTGTTGGAAATCTTCGCTGGCTGCTGAGGATGGGGACGGAGCGCTTATGGGAATGCCCCGAATGCTGTGATGTCGGTTCCTAAATCAATCAATCAATCAAATCAATCTCCGGACTCATACTTGAGTTAGGACTAGAACGGAGCACTTAACTAATGGGTTACGCCGCGTGCCGTGATGTTGATCCGACGACTAAACTAAACTAAAACTAAACAGACGGTAGGATACCTCACCAGTGATGGATACAAGAGATGGAACTAAATCTCTTCTACGATAGAAAATAGAAACGACCTTTATCCTCTACAACGCTGGAGATGGGAGACAGCAGAAAACCCATTCAACGGTGGAAAAGAGAGACACGAAGCACCCCATTCCAACGCAGGGTAAGGGAGACACAAGGTATCTTCTCCAGCACCCCTTGTCTCCCCCGCCCCTCCACCAGAGCAAGATATCTAACAATCTCATATGGCTGGCCCTGAACAGGGTCGATCCTCGTGGTTAGAAATAGCCAACCGAATCGTGATTAAAGGATCGAAACCAGACGATGATCAACCTGGAATTTACATTTTTGAAAAGGTAAATTACGTTTAAGGCTTACTTGGTATATGGTGGACCAATCAGCGGTCAGTCGGTGATGTAGTCAGTTTCATGTCAACCGTAACTACTCCAAAAGACATTTCCTGAATCCATTGTATGCTGGGTCCATTTAAAAAAATTTTATCCGCTAAATGTCCCTATCAGCCTGTGGAAGTTTCTATCCTAGACCAGCTGCCAACCAAGGCTTTGGGCCTAGTCTGCCCTGCCATGACATTAAGTCTCACACCAGGAAAAGGCTTGTACCCTCCCAATTGCGCTAATCCGTCCGAAGCCGTTGGCGCAATGTGAAGTGTCGGTTTTAGTGAGCACCGCCCAATATTCAGAAAACAAGTAGTACCGTTTACTGACATACGGAAGCTATGTCATATCTCATATCTGACTAAGATCTGACATTCAATAAGCATAATATCAAACATTGATATTACACCGATATTTTAGTTGATATTACAGTTTGTTATTTATAAACATAACACCAAACGATAATACCAACCAAAATATCATCAGTGTAATAAAAAGCAACCATAATAACCCAGCGGTACCTATTATAATAATAGTAGCAATAATAGCAGTAATAACGATAATAGTAATAACAACTATAAAATAGTAATAAAGAAAACAAGAATAATCAAGGACTTTTTTTTTGCGTCCGCTTTCTTTAAACTCAAGCGTAGTCTATACACAAGCTACCACTTCTAGTACACTGGGCTTATTTTTGCGTTTGGATTGGCTTTCCCTATTACCAGTATCGCTCGCCTTCAGGCAAACCAACTCCGACTTCTGAGGTACTTGTAATTTGCGTCCCCAAGTCAAGGACGAGAAGTCAACATTGTATTCAACTTACCGGTTTTGGGGTTGAATCGGCTACCTCAGCATTAGCACACCGAAAGTTTAAGAGCGGACTAATTATATAAGACAGCGGAGAAGAGGGTACTTGTCAGGCTTGCAACAGAAGGAAGATATAATTAGCATTTCCGGTTCAGTAGCTGTATTAGAATCACACACTCAGATATCACGAAACACACCCAGTCCACAAGGATACAGATGAGTCACTTTTGTATATGTTTTCACGTAAAGTTTTTCTATGTGTTCTCATGATCGTGTTCAAGTAAAGCTTACTGTCTTACATTTTGGTAATTCATTCATCAGAGGGGAGAACACAACCACAAAGAAACATGAAAATGCAATATGGAGGACGTCAATTATAACAATGTTGAGGAAGCTGGCTGAATGAAGTGATCATGTTTGGTTTCTTTCAGAAAGAAGGAGGGAAGGTACGTCTTCCAGGCAAGGTGGACACATAAAAATCAGTCGTAGGTCAGCATGGCCGAATGGATAAGAACGCGTGTTCTTAAACATCCGGTGTGGTGATGCCGAGGTAAAGGGTTCAACGCCTACACCGGACAGTTGGACTAAAATGTTGACCTATCGCCCGTGACTTAGGGACGTAAATTACAAGTACCTCTGAAGTCGGAGTGGGTTCGCCTGATGGCGAGGTACACTGTTAATATGTAACGTAAAATTCAGTCCAGTACTACTAGAAGTATAGTGTATGGACTACGTTTGAGTTCAAAGCATGTAAGCGCAAACAAATAACAATCAGTCAAAGTAACAAGAACATATAAGTGACAGTAAACCGCCATGTTTATCGATCTTACGTAAATAGACAGTAGGGCATTCACCGCATTACATCCACAGCATAGGTGATACTAAATTTATCTACATCCCGACGGCGGGGGAAAATCAATGAAAACAGCAACCAGGAGATATTGTTTTTCCTCTTCTCACTCAAGTTTCTGGAAAACAAAGACAACAGTTACTAAAGGGGGAGGGGGTGTTTAAAACAAGAGGCAAGAGTTCATTAGCACCGGGTTAAATCCCACGTGACTTAGTCTCCGTCTGCAGAGCGGCCTGCCAACAGATTACCACAGAACGTGGACTCACTAGCTCCGGCGATGACCCACAGGTGTCTCAGAAAAAAGTTCACTTTCGAACCGAATAAGGGTGTCCGAAAATGAACCCACGACCTTCGTACCGAGAGGCAGGCGGCTTGACCACTTTGCCATGGGGACTCCTATCATCCATGTTAATATTATTACTGTCGCTTTTTTGCATTTGTCGCCTAGCGGGTACAAACAACAACATTGTAACACGATAAAAAACATTGATGTTTCTTTGTGAATATGTAATACATTTCATAATATGCACTTCATCTCTGACCCGTAAATTATATACCCATATAATGATTGATTGATTGACTGATTTAGGAACCGAAATCACCGCATCCGGGGCATTCCCATAAGCGCTTCTTATACCCATATAAACAAACATTGAGATCTGCAGTACAATCTCCAGAAAAAAACAAAAGAATATTTTATTGGGTGTACCTAATGATAAGGTTATATGCAAAATCTCATAAGTTTCCCATAGTTGGTTACTGAGTTATGGATTTGTATACGGGGGGAAAACATTTGTGAACGCGCTATAGTCAAACAAAAGTCAATGTATTTAATATTTAGGTTGAGTAAAGTTGAGTCGTCTGGCTCCGTGGCCAAGGCCTTGCGGACGCGATTCGTAAGCCCGTTTACCCGCGTTCGAAACACAGCTGCGACCGATTTGGCAGCAGACATCGCTGCGCTGGGTTTAAACGTGTTGGTAAGGGAGCCGGTGTTCAGAATGCAATGGAAAACTACTGAACGTAAACTTGCCAAGACATCAACAACAGCAGTAAACATGCTGGTGTTGACAGCGATGTCCTGTAAATAGGATATGCAAATTTTTTTTTTAAAAAAAGAGTAGTCAAAAGTCAGTGTGGCCGCGAAACTTAATGCACCTGCATTCAAACTTCCGGTGCTGTGATGGTGGGGTATATGATTCCTTTCCTACGCCGGTCAGGTGAACTTCAATGTTTTCTCGTTCCGAACGCAGTGGCAAACTACTGAACGTTAACTTGCTTAACAAATCAACTAAATGCTGAATGAACTAAAAAAGACTGTTAGATTCATACAAGAGACGACTTTGCAGTTGTAGACATGTTTCAGGCGAACGAAAGAAGAAGAAGAACAAATCAACTAGGGGTTGCGGTTGATCGTTACGTCCCGCAAAGGTCATGCAACATTTAAGAGTTGAGTCAAGAACCGACATCACAACTCTCCGGAAATTCCCAGAATATATATTGACGTAATGCACCAAGCGTATGAAGAGTTGGACTTCCCATATTATACTTGGTGACGACATTACAGGGTAGGGTAGAGCATGTGATGAAATATATCCTGACTGTAGTGATATTATGTTGGTATTACCTACCACCTTACCCTATTTGATTCAAGAACCAATATCACATCGCTCGGGACATTCCCAGAATGGTATCGCAGAATCATTATTGTGGAGCTTAGCAAGAGAACCAGATTCCAGCCAATCAAGAGCGGAGGGAAATACGGCGGGGCTGGACACGACACACGTTGAGAAATCCAAAACGTGGAACTAGAAATGGTGTACTTGAAAGTTAGAAACAGAGTTCTTGCATGTTGCAGAGAACCAATTTTAACATATGGGTGCGAATCCTGTACAATTAGTAAATAGGCGAAAAAATTACTGGAAGTCTTGGAAATGTGGTTTTATAGACGAATGGTGACAGCCAAAATGAGCAATCTGGACATTTTGAGGGAGCTACGTCGTAAAGACAACTTATCACAAACATCAGAGAGAGATATTCATCGTTTTTTGGCCACATTATGAGAAGACAGAAACTGGAACATGTCGTCACAACCGGAAAGATTTACGGAAAGAGAGATAGAGGAAGGCAGCATGAGAATATTCTTGACAGTCTTGTATCATGGCACGGAAAGGAGTCAACAGACGAATTGATCCATGACGTCGGAGATCGCAATTTGTAGAGAGGCATGATCACCTGCACCAGCCGGCAAGGCACTGGATGATGATGATAACTAGAAAGTCCTGGCTCGAGAACCGACTGGGAAAACTAAATAGAGGGAGATATAACAACACAAGGAGAAGAGAATTAGAGACAGAGATAAGTGCTCGTAATATGGTGAGGACATGGAAGAAACTGCAGACGATAACAAAAAACAGGATTATCTGGCGCGCGTTGGTTCAGGGCCTATGATTTTATACCGGCATAAAGGGCAGCAGACGGAGAAGGCCCCCCCCCCCCCCCCCCAAGAAAGTGTTGCCAGACATCCCGCATTTCCGATAGAGTAATGGATTTTATTGTGAAATAATTAAGTGTCCCGAAACATGTTTTCGGGACACTGGTTTGTCCCGATTAAACCCTGTCAAATGAAAGATTAAGTTAAATACAATTCTTTCTCGATATTCAGTTGATAGAACTGTTTAATTTGAAAACTGCAGACGCCCGCTTTTGCAATAACAATATTTTCACTTTGGCTTTCATGTTTCGCCATCTTACACGATTACCAGAGTCGTGGATGAGCTCAATGTTCTTGTCTCGAACATGCCACGTGGTTAAGGCATTCAGATATTTACTTCCCTGCCTCCCTCTTGATCTTTTCCTCTCGACCTAGACAGTTGCCACCAAGATCTCTTCTCATAACGTACCCAAAAATGTTTGATTCTCTACGTCTAATTTCTCCAATATTGCCATTGGGTTTTTCTGTCTTTCCATGGTATTCTTTGCATTTTCATCAGAAACCACATTTCCACTGTCGTTAGATGTTTTTCATCACACAGAATGGATAGCTATTTTGTGAAATAGTAGCACATTTAACAATGTGTTTTGTGTCGTTAAACATATGTAGTGCCAGTATTCATTTTTGTAAGCCACGCACCCATCGGTTGGACTTCACATTGAGATCTCGCTCAGATTGCAATGGCAAACTAAACTGTTAGCTGCATATCCTTTACAGGACGTCGCAGTAAACGCAGCATTTATTGCTGTTGTGATCTCCTGGCAAGTTTACGTTTAGTAGTTTGCCATTGCCTTCTGAACGACCAGTATCCATACCATTTCGTAAAAACACCAACGCAAGACGGTTTGCTGCTAAATCGACCGCAGCTGTGTTTCGAACTGCGTCCGTAACCTTATCGTCACGGAGCAGGCAAACTACTGAATATAAATTGGTTAGAAAATTAGCCAAGGGTTATATATATATATATATATATATGTATGTAAAAGCCCAGTTTGATTCAGTCACGGCGTTTTCGAACTATAGTCTGTCCGGAAATTAATGCCGTCATTCACGATCAATTATTTTGAAAACTGTCTGTTGCATCGTTATGAAATTGTTCCTGCCGTCTTATATTTACCCCCACCCAAGGAATATGCCTTTGATAGGTCCAAAAGCAACTTAAATCATCGAAAGCGGCGACATTTCTTTGATGGTTTGGGGAAAACGTAGTGAATTCACGCTAACAAACTAGTCTTACAGTAAACCACGTTATTTCTGGTAAGGACACAAGTACAAGGCGTAGCCAGATTCGTATGGGAGTGGGTGCAATAAAAAAAGTAGCTTAAAAGCCGACAGGGTCGACTGCATTGCACCGGATTTTATCCCATATGGCTCAGTCTCTTTCCGCAGGGCGGAAAGCGTCGCACAAAGCACGAACTCCGTAGCTCCAGCGACGATTCTCGGGTGTCTCCGAAAAAATGCACTCGTGAAATGAAGGAATCGAACATACAACGTTCGGAGCCCGAGTCAGACGGCTTGACCACTTCACCGCGGAGACTCCTGAGAGGGGTGCAATATGTAGTATTAGTAAAACCAGAGAATTTACAGAGGCATGGGGTAAATAATGTGTACATTAACAGGAAAGTAGAAGGAATATATTTCTTACCTTATTTTTCATTTCCTTCTTGTTTCTTCAACTGCTGGTTAATAATTGTACACAAGTATTCATGTTACTAGAATGCATTTAGCTTTTTATATTGAGTTCGTGAAAGCTTCCAAATAGCTGTGCGTTAATGTGCGTATGGAGTGACCAGAAATGATACCGCAATTTAGTCATCATGTGTCCATTTGATCTGTTCAGCTGTCTGTGTAGTTTGTTCACACGTACACATGGGTAACAGACCCGCTTTGAGTCTTCGTGAAAGATTGTCTACTCTGCTGTTTACTGTTCAGAGACGGAACATGATTACCTGTTTTGCACTATGAAAATAGTTGTCAGTGTCTCTGTAGTGGGCTTTCTTCTTAACGACCAAGATGTTGGTCCTCTTTTCATTGAAGTTTACAGATTGATTTGTATGCACGTGTGTTGTCCCCTAATTTGACGTGTTTGCTCTCACGTTTCTTGTTATGCCACAATATGTCAGTTTCCACCGCAATATTACTCTTCTGTTGGTATTCAATGCGTTTAGTGTGTGTGTGTGTTTTTTTTCCAATACCAGTTGTTTGTCACCGCTGAGGGCTTGCGGAATTGAAAATTCATCACTGTGGAATACAAACTGTTGCCATTGACATTGTGCTGATGCTGTAATGTTTAGGGCCTGCAATTCTTCTGAATATGTGGAGCAAACTATCCCAGTAGGTGTGCATGTGGATTAATGTCTGCGATCTGCCCAGACCTTAATCTGTGTCGGACGATTCCAGTAGGTTGATGACTGCTATCGGTTGCATAAAATTCAATCCATCCTTTCTACAATAGTCATCTTCCTCTTTCAACACATGGTTCTCATATTTTTTCCAGCAACTTTTATCAATTTTTAATAGCGCGGTCTGAGTTAGTATCTTGACGTCAGACAATTTGAATAGATTGATTGATTTAGAAACCGACATCACAGCATTCTGGTCATTCCCATAAGCGCTCCGTCCCCATCCTCAGCAGCCAGCGAAGAGTTCCAACACCAATAATTCCAGGAGCAACCTGATTATATGTCCGTCTCGCCTTTCCTCTGAGCGTCGAGCCTCGGCCAGATCCGCTCCTCCAGGTGTACACATGCTCCCACAAGGCCGCAACCACGTCTGCCTTGTCATGCATCAATGCCGTAGGTATTTTGTTTTCTTGGGCAACTACATTGTAATATGATGCATTGTCCATAATTAGACACGACGGTCTATCTAGGATAGAAGCACTGTATTCTCGAGCCAATCGCTAAATACATTGCCATTCACCTCATTATGATAATCCCTATTGTCTGTATGCTTTGATACGAACACGAGTCCAGCATTCTGTAATAAACCATATTGAGTACTACCAGCATGGGCTATGACGAAACGCTGTCCTTTACTACTGGGCACATATCGCGTTATCTTTCCGTCCACTGATTGCCATTCCTTTTCACTTGTGTGGTGCGCATTGACCCAGGTTTCATCCAAATACACTATGTCATAATTTTATTTGCGCATTTCCCTTATTTCACGTAGGTATCTGCTTCTCGTGGCTCCTAAATGCGGTTGCTCGCAAATGATATTTCTACCTCCCTTGTACTTTCTAAACGTGAAGCCTTATATGAAAGGACCCACATTACTGACACACCACTGAACACTCCCCGTTTCACTTCTCAAGGCTCTTTTCGTAAGGCCAATCCCGTGAAAATTTACTATTGAACGCTCATATTTCCTCGTGAAGATATAATACTTCTAATAATGTGCACTTCATCTCTGTCCCGTAAATTATATACCGCATATAAACAAACTTTGAAATCTGCTGTACAATCTCCAGAACAACAATTTTTTTGGTGGGTGGACATCATGATAAGGTTATATGCTAAATCTCATCATTTTCTCTCAGCTGGTTACTGAGATATGGAATTTTATATTGGGGCAGACACAAATAAATGGACTATAGTGTTTGATACCATCCCTCTCTTCCCCGCACATCTAATGCTCGACATAGTTTGGGTTTCCGGGGGGGGGGGGGGGGGGAAATAAGATTATTTCAAGATCGCGTTAATACAAGAACCGATTACTTGATATTGTTTCTTCCTTCATATTTTACGGTTCTGTACGTCTCACCCTTCTAAAATTCATTTTATAAAGCAAGTAGACCCACAAATCACGTTTTATGTGGACGTCAAGACTTGTTTTAGTATGTGCTATTAAATTTAGCTTCCATTATTACGTTTACTGTGTAAAAGGGGGGGGGGGGGGATTTTTAGGTAGGAAATACGAAAATGTGAAGGGGAGCACGGCCCAAATGTTAAGGTAGGAAATAAGAAAAAAAAAAGGGGGGGGGGGGGGGAAATGACGTTCTGAAAATGTGAAGGTTAAGAACCACTGTCCTATAGTCTCTCTCCCCCCCCACATCTAGTGTTAGACATTACACCTCTAAGCCTCACTTCTCCCCACATTGAGTGTTGAACGCGGTATTTATAAGTCTAACTTGCCACACATAACATTCGGACATATAAAAACACACAAACAAAACAATTACGACAAGCCATTGTTTTAATTGCCTTTAATTATACTAAATTGATGCTGCACGTTAATTTATGTATAGATAACTTGGTAAGGCTTGGAATGAAGAATTTACATATATATTGCTTTGTTGTTTTCCTCTATTCCTGCCTGGTAAGTTTGTGAACGCTTTTTGTATGAAAGCTTAGTGACTTCGCTATTATTTTACTATTAAGTGTGTACTTGAAAGTCGGCCTGCCCAGTCATGCTGACATGAACTCAGTGTAGCCTTGTTTCCTATAAGTATTTCCTTCCTTCAACAGGCTCACTCAAACACACAATATATAATCAAGAATACTGTTCTCACAGTTTGCAATGTTACACGTATCTTTTGTTTCCAATAAAGTAGCTTCCATTTGTTTTATCGCTAATTGTGAAAAGAAAAAAATTTATTAATGTGTGAGTGAGAGAGAGAGAGAGAGAGAGAGAGAGAGAGAGAGAGAGAGAGAGAGAGAGAGAGAGAGAGAGAGAGAGAGAGAGAGTAAAACAAACAATGGACCTTTTCACTCGTGCTGTGGTTTATTGAAGATATGGTGCCAACATAATATTTGCATAGACTAATCAGCGCTTGACGGGTTTTGTCGTCAAAATAATGCTAGCCATCTTCATCTTCACTGGTGCATAAGCCAGGTGTGGTCGGGGCCCTTTGGGATCATGTGACACTTGCAGAACAGATAGATAGATCATCACGGCCTGGGATGGGGCTGCAGGGTGTGAGACAAGGATATGGCCAGCACTCAGGACACCCGACACATAAATGATAATCAGACTGCTACCATTAGTGTTGGGGCTCTACATTGGCTGTTGAAAATGAGGACGCTGCACTTATGGGAATGTCTCGAGTTCTACGATGTTTGTTCTTGACTCAAGTCCACAGAACATTTCCTGATAGTCTAGTTGTAATGGGCATGTCTCGAGTTCTACGATGTTTGTTCTTGAGTCTAGTTGTAATGGGAATGTCTCGAGTTCTACGATGTTTGTTCTTGACTCAAGTCCACAGAACATTTCCTGATAGTCCAGGTCAAGTAAAACAATCTCGAATTGGGAATGTCTCGAGTTCTACGATGTTTGTTCTTGACTCAAGTCCACAGAACATTTCCTGATAGTCCAGGTCAAGTAAAACAATCTGCCTTAGTAAGGATTTGAAAACATTACCATCGGATGGGCTGGAAACAGCACTAGCCACTGCAGCCCCTAAACATTACACGTAATTATTTGAGCGCGACTGAATTCTAGTATACAAGTAGACTTTTTAACATTACTGCCAGGTGTTAAATTACACTTTCACAGAATGTCACTTTGAAGGTTATTTTCTCACCAGTTTATTATGCACTAAATTATCACTTTACGTAATATAATTTTTTCATACATCACTTATCTGCCATTTGTTTCCTATTATTTGCATGCTGTAAATTAACATTTTAATGGTGTGGTTTTGTAATGGTGAACTGATTTGTAAATTACTTTCTCACAATTTCATTTTTTTTAAAAACAAATTATTGCTTTCATTATTGCTTTGCAGTGCATTTATTTGTATTTCATTACCAATTATTTCTGTAAATAACAACCTAATATAATACTTTACAAATGCATTTATTTTTATTAGATTTATTATTAATGTTGTGCTGTAAATTTCAACTACATATTATTACTTGAAGGATGCATTTGTTGTATTTCCTTACTGTAAATAACTTAATATACTGATACTTTACAAATGCATTTATTTATATTAGATGTGTATTTACGCTGTGTTGTAAATTACATTTATACATACTATGCAAGATGCATTTAGTTTCTTGCTGATGCCGTACTGTAAATTGCATTATTGTAGAATATTACCCTGACATGAAACTGACTGGTAAATAGTGCCTTTAAAACACTGTAGACAGTCAATATTTTATTCGTCACGTTATGAGAAGGAATAAACTAGAAAACTGTCACAACGGGCAAGATTGGGAGGAAAATAAGGGGAAGGCAGTGAGATAAATATCTGGATTATTTGGTCAGCTGGTGTAATCGAGACAAGAGCACAGAAATGATTGACTCTGGTGATTGTGTGATATGACAGAACGTAATTGCTCACGCTTATCGACATGGCACATAATGATGAGGATGATGGAAGTCTTCAAGCAGAGATATGTCTATAATTTCGGCTGTACTGATTCAAATTGCAACCATGTTGTTTTATGTTATTTGAGCAATGTGGCTGAGTTTTTACCTTATTTTAAATGACTTTTCCCAAATGTATGAAGTTTGATACTGTCAATGGCCAATCATAGTTAATGAGTTAAGTGACAACCGATGTATAGCATTAACATCATCATGCACAGGTGGTTCACAGAACGATATTCTCCTCTCAACCTGCTGGATATTTTTTAACCCTTCACCAATTCTCCATCTCACGTATTTTCACGCCAAATGTCTTCTTTAATGTCCACTATCCCATTTCGTCTCAGTCAGCCTCAGCCTTTTCTTCCAGTAACATAGCTTCCATTGCTGCTTGTTCTAAACCACTGTGAGATATAATATGGCCGGAGTATTTCAGCTTCAGAGACATGAAGCTGTTTACCAGCCAGTTTTTTTTTTTTTAAATTGTCAGACCATCTTCTTGATCAACGGTATTCTAAGAATTTATCTGTAACATTTCAGTTCAAAATACTCAGTTTTCTTCTATAGTTATTGTGAAATGGTCCATGATTTATATCGGTTGGTTGCCACAGGAAAGATGCCTGTACTCAGAATGTTTTCATGTATCAGTTTGCTAGAGCTGTGCCGTAGGTTCCTCATACCGTTGACCCGCTGTACTGCTGAGACCAGTCTCCTCCATAATGGTTGCAGATAGATCAGACACCGAGTCTGAGATGATGGTGGAAATGACCATGTGTTCACAAGCACACACTGTGAACTAACATTTACCATGCAAATTGGTCTGTTCAGTCTCACATCTGCTACTGCCATGGGTTGTAGTTATGCCATTTTTGAAGCACAATTTAACAAACTATCATCTGTCAAGGTACTAGTATAGTACAGTCTCTTTCATATAGGAATAAACCATCATATATTATAAGATCAGTGAAAGGACGAGGCGATAACTGATGTGTTTAGATTCTGTCAAAGGCTTTGGTTAAAATGCCAGTTTATGGTCTGACTATCCCTTCTGGTGTTTGATTGTTCACTGCAGCGATGCAGTTACGAGCTGCGATGGCAGCCATGGCATTCCGGGAATCCCACGTGTTGCTGCCCATGTGGGGCAGAATCACACAGTTGTGCATGGACACCAGCGGGTGGTGTTTGGGGAGGGGTTCTGGTTCGGTTACATCCAGGCCAGCAGCTTCGATCTCTCCATTCCTTAGTGCTTCAACCAGGGCATCGTGGTCTATCACGCCGCCTCGACCGCTGTTGATGAGGATGGCGGTGTTCTTCATCTTCTTGAATGTTTCTCTGTTGAACATATGCCGTGTCTAGAAACACAAACAGCAGGTGAGTTAGTGTCAGACTTTGGTTGTGTTAGTGTTAAACATGCATGAATTAGTGTCAAACATTATTTGAATTCTGTCAATTGTGGCTGAGTTAGTGTCAAACAATGCTGCATTAGTGTGAAACATCCATAAATTAATGTGAAACATGGTTGCATTGGTATCAAGCATTGTTTAAGATGTGTAAATTGTGGATGAGTTAGTGTCAAACAATGCTGCATTAGTGTGAAACATCCATAAATTAATGTGAAACATGGTTTCATTGGTATCAAGCATTGTTTGAGCTGTCAATTGTGGCTGAGTTAGTGTCAGACACTGGCTGAGTTAGTGTCAGACTTTGGTTGTGTTAGTGTTAAACATGCATGAATTAGTGTCAAACATTATTTGAGTTGTGTCAATTGTGGCTGAGATAGTGTCAAACACAGCTGTGTTAGTGTTACATGTGGATGAGTTAGTGTCAAACATGGTTGATTTAGTGTCAACCACAGCTGAGTTGGTGTTAAATGTGCATGAGTTTGTGTTAAATGTGGTTGAGTTAGTGTTAAATGTGGTTGAGTTAGTGTTAAATGTGGTTGAGTTAGTGTCAAACAATGTTGAGTTAGTGTCAAACAATGTTGAGTTAGTGTTAAACAATGTTGAGTTAGTGTCAAACAATGTTGAGTTAGTGTTAAATGTGCATGAGTTAGTGTCAAACAATGTTGAGTTAGTGTCAAACAATGTTGAGTTAGTGTTAAATGTGCATGAGTTAAGTGTTAAATGTGCATGAGTTAAGTGTTAAATGTGCATGAGTTAGTGTCAAACAATGTCGAGTTAGTGTCAAACAATGTTGAGTTAGTGTTAAATGTGCATGAGTTAGTGTTAAATGTGCATGAGTTAAGTGTTAAATGTGCATGAGTTAGTGTCAAACAATGTCGAGTTAGTGTCAAACAATGATGAGTTAGTGTTAAATGTGGCTGAGTTAGTGTCAAACAATGTTGAGTTAGTGTTAAATGTGGCTGAGTTAGTGTCAAACAATGTTGAGTTAGTGTTAAATGTGGCTGAGTTAGTGTCAAACAATGTTGAGTTAGTGTTAAATGTGGTTGAGTTAGTGTTAAATGTGGTTGAGTTAGTGTTAAATGTGGTTGAGTTAGTGTCAAACAATGTTGAGTTAGTGTTAAATGTGGCTGAGTTAGTGTTAAATGTGGCTGAGTTAGTGTTAAATGTGGCTGAGTTAGTGTTAAATGAGGTTGAGTTAGTGTTACATGTGCATGAGTTAGTGTTAAATGTGGCTGAGTTAGTGTTAAATGAGGTTCAGTTAGTGTTAAATGTGGTTGAGTTAGTGTTAATTGTGGTTGAGTTAGTGTTAAATGTGTATGAGTTAGTGTTAAATGTGGTTGAGTTAGTGTTAAATGTGCATGAGTTAGTGTTAAATGTGCATGTGTTAGTGTTAAACATGCAAGAGTTAGTGTTAAATGTAGTTGAGTTAGTGCGAAACAATGTTTAGTTAGTGTTAAATGTGCACAAATTAGTGTTAAATGTACATGAGTTAGTGTTAAATGTGCATGAGTTAGTGTTAAATGTGGTCGAGTTAGTGTTAAATGTGCATGAGTTAGTGTTAAATGTGGTTGAGTTAGTGTTAAATGTTATGAGTTAGTATGAAATGTGCATGAGGTAGTGTTAAATGTGGTTGAGTTAGTGTGAAACAATGTTGAGTTAGTGTCACACAATGTTGAGTTAAGTATCAAACAATGTTGAGTTAAACATGGATGAGCTAGTGTTCAGTGTCGATGAATTAGAGTCAAACATGGCTATGTTGTGCAAAAGACAATACTCTTATAACAAGGACAAAATGTCAATAAAATTCCTGACTAGTATATTATAAAGACAACACGTTAACAGTATTCCTGACTGGTATATTATAACAAGCTGAAACACTTCTAGAAAACTGAGTTTTCTACTACCTGGGGTGTCAGGTTGCAACACACACAAATAAAATCACACGTCCGCACAAGCCCGTCAAAGTCTATGAACTGAGCACCAATATCCTTGGCATAGCTGACCTGAGGAACACAGATTGAATGTCAGTTATGCTCACTTCAAATCACTTCATTCAGGAACAAAGACTGAGGAACACAGATTGAATGTCAGTTATGCTCACTCCAAATCACTTCATTCAGGAACAAAGACTGAGGAACACAGATTGAATGTCAGTTATGCTCACTCCAAATCACTTCATTCAGGAACAAAGACTGAGGAACACAGATTGAATGTCAGTTATGCTCACTCCAAATCACTTCATTCAGGAACAAAGACTGAGGAACACAGATTGAATGTCAGTTGTGCTCACTCCAAATCACTTCATTCAGGAACAAAGACTGAGGAACACAGATTGAATGTCAGTTATGCTCACTCCAAATCACTTCATTCAGGAACAAAGACTGAGGAACACAGATTGAATGTCAGTTATGCTCACTCCAAATCACTTCATTCAGGAACAAAGACTGAGGAACACAGATTGAATGTCAGTTATGCTCACTCCAAATCACTTCATTCAGGAACAAAGACTGAATGTCAGTTATGCTCACAACAGTCATGTTCACACTAATTATGCTCGTATCAATTATGTTCACACCAATTCTGTTGACATAAATTATGGCCAAGCCTGTTATGTTCACACTAATTATATTCACATCAATTATGTTGACATTAATTATGTTCACCCGCCACATATTATCCATCTTTGCCTCTGTTGTGATTTTGGATCTCCAAAGATTTGGTTTGAAATAACACACAACACAAGTGCCATGGCCAGAACATGCTGTAGGTATGTGAAGGGTTAGGACCATCACAGTGTCTGTAGGACCGAGAGCACGGAGCAACAGGTCGCTGGTCCCTCCCTACCTCAGTCAACGACCAGATTTGACATTGAAACCTTGTATGATCACACTCATGCCAGTGTTAGCATAATGTCCTATCCATCACACCAATGCTAATCTTATATGTCATGTCTTCTACCAGTTGTGATCCAGAATGCATGTCATGCTTCTTCTAGAAAAGCCTGCGGGCATCTTGGCTGGCCGAGTTATTCTTGTTTCTTTTTCTTTCATTCGCTTGAAATATGTCTATAACTGCAATGCTGTCTCTTGTATGAATTTAACTGTCTGTTTTTTAGTTCACTCAGTGGTCCATAGAGTTTATCTTCCACTGTCGTCACTCCAGGCCAGAAAGTCTGCCTAGATATGTTGTATTTTGGGCAGTCCTAGAGTATGTGCTCTGCTGTCTGCGATGCCAATTGACATGTACACATGGCTGTTTCACCAATCTTGAATTTTGTATACATGTGGTTGCGTAATCTATTGTGTCCTGTTCTGAGGCACAGAATAATGACTTGTTCTGGTCTGTCCATAACGTGGTAGTCGCTGTGAGCAGGTTTTGGTGGCTTTCTGACTGATTTGATCATTCTTTTCTTTTGGTGGTATGTAACGGGCACATCAGGTTGTTCTTCTTTTGCTCATTCCTTAGCTAATCGATCAGCTCTCTCATTTCTGGGTACTCCACAGTGAAATGGTATCAACTGTATGGTGACATTACGCGCTGACTGCTAAGTTCAGAAAGTAGTGTACTTAGTACTGGCAATTTCCCAGATAGGAGCGCATAGAGTACTGATTTTGCATCTGTTAATAACACCACAGGTTGTGTACCATGGCTAGTATTTAATAATTTCTCTGATGCTATCTTGATTACCTGGATTTCAGCATCATAGTAATGGTAGTGCCGGTCTCCCTGGTCTAGGGGTTACACGACTTTCTCCGTAATCCCGTTTTCTTTTGTAAGTAACGTGATGTGCGCGAGAATTGGTAGCAGTTCTCTCCGCGTCTGTAACTTACGGGTTATGTGAGCCGGTCGCTCAGAAAGCAGTGACAAACTACTGAGCGTAATCTTGCCAAGAAATCAAGAATCAGCTGAAAAATGCTGATGTTGACAGCGATGTCCTGCAAAGGATATGCGTGGGGAAAAAAAAGTTATGGTAGTACTTTCCTGTTGGTACTCTGGCCGTGTCCCTAGTATTATTTGGGTATTCTATGCACACTCCAGCTCCTCCATTTCGAACAACATTTTGTGCTGACCCATTTGTGTAGATTCAAATCCACAGATTCTGTGGGTATTCTTCATCAAGGAAGTTTAGGGTGGCTGTTCTGCGCTGTACACTGTTCTGTTCTTCCTTGTCAAATATTCCTCTCACTTTTGTCTGGATTTATAGTGATAATCTGTGTTCCTCTTTCCGTGGAGTTTGTTCTGGAATAGTTTTCAGGGGGATACCAACTGTGGGCAGATCGGTGGTTTCTCTGTAGTCGTTTGGCCCGGTGGATAAAATAGCTTCTTTTCAACCGCCCCATAACGAAGTTTTCAAATCTGTTCTTCATAGGGTGGCCTGGCATGCTGAGGAACTTTTCTGCTTGTATTAACGTTTTTCATATCTCTGTGCTCTCTCAGTGCTTGTGTTCTCCCCATCGTCTTCAACTCCACTATAGGGGTTGATCTAATCCCTCCTGTGGTGGCTCTAAGTGCTTGATTTTGCACCTTGTCCAGCTCTTGTAGTGTGGTATTTGATGCCGAACACCGCACAGTTGACCCGTATTCCAGGTGTGGTCGTATGCTCTGTTGATAAACTTTGCTAAGTATTTCCCCACTTGACTCCCCATGTGGTTCCATTTAGTTTTCTCAGGATGGCTATTTTCCTTCTGGCTTTTGCTACTGCTTTGTTGATGTGCTTTCTCCATGTCAGCCTGCCTTCAAATGTTACTCCGAGGTATGTTGGTTCTTTATCTTATCATAGGGATATTCCATTTATCTGGATGATCCCTGCCTTTTGTTTTGGAGAGAGGGTAAATAGAGTGGTGCTGCACTTGTCATAGTTTTTGCTGACACACCATCTAATTGCCCATGCAATAAATGTATCTACAGCTCTTTGTAGTAATCTGGTGGCCACTGATGCATGTTCATTTGTGCTCCATAGAACCAGGTCATCAGCGTACATTGCCGCTGTAATTCCATGCGGTAGTTTACCAACGAGATCGTTGATGAAGATTAGAAAAAGTGTGGGGGACAAGACTCCGCCCTGGGGAACACCGTGATGCAGTAGTACTTTCTTACTCTTGAGTCCGTCTATCTGTACTCGGGCTTTTCTGTTGTGCAAGTATGCTTTCACCCATTTGTACATTCTTCCATTAACTTTGTAGTCTCTGTTTCTTCATCAGACCTTCTTCCCAGACTTTGCAAAGGCTGTCTTTAGTTCCCTTCACATAGCCCCTGCACTACCATATTTCCCTTCACATAGCCACTCCACTATTATAGCTACCTTCACATAGCCAATGTACTACTACAGCTCCCTTTACATAGCACTGCACAACCACAGTTCACTTTATATAACCACTGCACTATCATGACTCCCTTCACATAACCGCTATACTATCATAGCTTCCTTCACATAATCACTGCACTACCACAGCTCCCTTCACATAACCACTGTACTACTACAGCTCCCTTCACATAACCACTGTACTATTATAGCTCCCTTCACATAACCGCTGTACTATTATAGCTTCCTTCACATAAATGCTGCAATACCATAGCTCCCTTCACATAATCACTGCACTACCACAGCTCCTTTCACATAACCACTGCACTATCACAGCTCCCTTCACATAACCACTGTACTATCATAGCTTCCTTCACATAACTGCTGCACTACCATAGCTCCCTACACATAACCACTGCTCTACCACAGCTCCCTTCACATAACCGCTGTACTATCATAGCTTCCTTCACATAACCACTGCACTATCACAGCTCCCTTCACATAAACACTTCACTATCATAGCTTCCTTCACATAACCATTGCACTACCATAGCTTCCTTCACATAACCACTACACTATCACAGCTCCCTTCACATAACCACTGCACTATCACAGCTCCCTTCACATAACCACTGCACTACCATTGCTTCCTTCACACAACCACTGCACTATCAGAGCTCCCTTCACATATCTCCACAATCACACAAGACACATTAATTAGTATACAATGAAAAATAGCAGATTACACATGATAATGATGAACTGTAGGTCTAGTGGCAGACTGTTGCGTTGGCATTCTGGCAGCAGCCTCAAGCATGCATGCGTGTGCATGCTGTTGGTTTTCAGGACTGCAGTCTGTTTCACTTCTGACATGGAACAGTGAGGAGAATTTTCACTGGCACAGGAATGGAACAATAATGTGGTGACCCATGGCCGTGAAGTTGAAGCTGTGACTAATTAACTAACATGATAGGTTGCTTACGACAAAAACAGAGTCAAGGTACAGAAATAAGACAACACAGGAGAGAAAAACAAAGATACAAGGTGAAAAATGAAAAAAAAAAAAACATTTTAAAGACAATTTTAATAATAAAATTAAATCAACAAACCTCCTGTATGTCACAATAGTAGATTTTTGTGAAACCAAAATTTCTCAAGCGGTTAGCAACACCAAAACCAATCCTTCCCAGGCCATAGACGCCCAGGATCCTGCCAGTGAGTTCAGTGCCACACAACCACATGGGCTTCCACTCACCCCAGTTCCCTGCTTTCACTGCTTCAACGCCTGAAATGAAGACGAGCTCCTGTAAGTGCATTTGTAACTGGTTGAAACAGTTCCATGGCATATACCTTTTCCTCTACCTACACCCTCAGATGTCAACCTGAATATATTTAAAGAAAGTAACAGTAAACATAAGGTTGTTGAGATCACCATAGACTTTGTCCTTAAATGGAGCGGGTGTAAGCCAGCAGTACTCACCCTATCTCAATAAACCATGGGTGTACATGATGGTCTGCCACCTCTACAGTAGTATCTGCCATCATGGGCTTACCCGTGCTGGCTTTAGAACCCACTTGAAGAACCTCAAAACAGCAATCAAGGAGATTTTAAGAATACATGTACAGAGCTAAAGTTGAAAGCATGCAGAGCAGAAATACATAAATGGCAACTGATGAAGCCAATATCTATACATCTACCAGACAAGTTTAAAAAAAAACTTAGTTGCATGTCCTTTACAGGACGTCACAGTCAACCTCAGCATTTTTTGGCTATTTGTGATTTCTTGACAAGTTTATGTTCAGTAATTTGCCAACCAGACAAGTAAAAAAAAAAAAAAAAAAAACTACCATTTACTGCCAATATAGCAGTGTATGGCAGGGGGGTCTTTGAGCCTGAGTAATTAAGGACGACTGGCTAGTGCAGTCGCACGAACTATGCATGTTAGGATATTCTTTTTGCCCCCGGCAGAAAAAAATCCCACACCTTACAGAGGATTCGAACCCATGTCCGACGTTCCAGCCACTCGGCCAGCCGCTCCTCCACTCCGCTACCAGACAAGTACAGACTGCAAATGCAGATTTTAAATCAAGGAATCAGGGAGAAATTGTATTTATTGAAAGACACAAAAATTTAAAACACCTGTATGTATAGAGCCAGTAGAAGGCCAAAGAAACTGGATAGAAAACCTGAAGGGTACACTAAACAAACACAAGATAAGATGCAAACATGGTGACACATCAGGCCTAGGAATGAAGGATTAGGTTCCTATGACCAGCAAAGTAACCCTCAACAACAATTGTGGATTAGGAAAAGGGACATTATCCATATGGAACTGGACAACAGACAGTAAAGTAAAAGTAACAGGCCCTTTCACATGCCTTCCATAGTAATGAGTATAGGGTGTTGACTCCATATTGGTACAGGCCAATCAACACTCAATGTGAACATCATACCGGCAGCCTTTACTTCTCCAGACACTTCACGGTACCTAGTTTAGGCTGGGTCAACCTGGTAGCCTAGGTCAATTAAAAAAAAAACCTGACTTGATATTAATTCGAACATATGACTTCTGGGATGACAGGTAAGCATGCTAGTCATTGTGTTACCACGGCTCCCAGACAGCAGATAGGAGGACCAAAACACAACTTAGAATATACACTGCACGGGAAGGTTAACCCTTTCAACAACCACCTGAGGAAATCAGATACGTTGGCCCAAAAGGTGCAAATATTGCAGCTCTGCTGTAAACGGGCGCAACTCAATTACATCCAAAACAAACATTTCGGACGAACAAAGAAGAAGAATGTACACTGGAAAACACTTCCTATGGCAACATGAAGCATGTCTGTGTGCAGTTTCATCAAGTCTGTGGGCCAGAACATCCAGCATCAACAAGTATTTATGTAGATACCTGCCCTAGCCCTGGCATGAAAATCCTCTGGGAGATGTTGAGTTTAACTCCAATACATTTCCGTTATGGTCATCTATGCTCTAAGAAGGTCTAGCATGTATCGGAGCAGGGGTGGTGTAGAAGACTTTCTTCAGACCTGGTACCAAAGAGCCTCTACTCTACCCAAGCCCTGAGAAATGTGATGTGTGCAAGATCGTGCTGGAACTTGACACCCATGGAGAGGCCCATTATGATGTAACAATGTCATGATTTAGCACATCACTAATGCCCTGGCTGCGATTAGCCCAATTTTGAATATTTTTTTTCTTTCCATGGGTTATAGGTATTTCATTGTCTACAGATGCCAAGTCGGTGCCTGGGGCAACTCAAACTCAGTGCAACTCCAGTCAATGCCCAGGGCAACTCAACTCAAACTCAGTGCAACTCCAAGTCAATGCCCAGGGCAACTCCAACTCAGTGCCCAGGGCAACTCCAACTCAGTGCTCAGGACAGCTCCAACTCAATATCCGGGGCAAAGTCTACCTGCACAGTAGCAGCTTTTTGGATCTCTTTTTGCCTGAGCCGTACTCACTGACCAGTGCAGGAAGCCCTGCCAACAGACAGCCATCAGTGACATAGTTCTTGAGGCCAAGAACTCCTCTTATTGCTACAAAATGATATATAGAAGAGGAGCGACTGCCAAACCATGTGGTGTTTTAATATCCAGCCTGCAGCAAAATCTTCTTGGCAGACATTAGTAATGATTAATAATGCTGCCATTTTCAAAGACTAACCTTCTGGTGTCCTCCTGGCTGTCATCAGCAACAAAGTGACTGTCAGCTCTGCCACGCTGTCTGTGGAAACACCTGGGGTGTTTGCAACCTGACAACAGTCACATTACTAGTTAAAGACTTTAACATTAATTACACTTATATAGTACTAGCTGACCCGGCCCGGCTTCACCCAGTCCCTGGAGGGGATCTATCTATCTATCAGTCTGTCTGTCTGTCTGCTTGTTTGTTTGTCTGTCTGGCTGACCCGGCCCAGCTTCACCCAGTCCCTGGTGGGGAGCATCTCATTTAATTCATTATAAGTAGTCATATAAGCTCCCGTTCCCGACTATCTGTCTGTCTGTCTGTCTATCTGTCTGTCTGACCCGGCCCGGCCTCACCCAGTCCCTGGTGGGGAGCATCTAATTTAATTCATATACGTAGTCATATAAGCTCCCGCTCCCGACTATCCGTCTGTCTGACCCGGACCGGCTTCACCCAGTCCCTGGTGGGGAGCATCTCATTTAATTCATATACGTAGTCATATAAGCTCCCGTTCCCGACTATCTGTCTGTCTGTCTATCTGAGCCGGCCCGGCTTCACCCAGTTCCTGGTGGGGAGCATCTCATTTAATTCATATAAGTAGTCATATAAGCTCCCGTTCCCGCCTATCTGTCTGTCTGTCTGTCTATCTATCTGACCTGGCGTGGCTTCGCCCAGCTCCTGGCGCACAGTAACTTAAAAGAATGTCCTTCCACACACCATCCATTATTTTTAATGAAAACTGTTTTTAATCACCTACATGACTGTAGATAACTTCTTTAAGCATAAAAAGATGAGTTACAATGTTATGCATTATTTTTATGAAAACTTTGAAAATGCCTTAAAGCTTATATCATTATTTATTATAACTCATATACCTGTAAATAACTATAGACAAAGAGTTTATAACTCTTTGCAAACGATGCAACAATATGACTATAAAGTATATAGAAATGTTATTAAAAGTTATGCCCCTTGAAATAACTTTTCTAGAGTTAAGTCCCCTTGCTATATAGAAATAATGAAAAATGAAATATTAAATTTTAGTAAGTAAGTAGCCGGAAAAAAAACTAAAAAACCATGACAGAAAGTTGCACAGGAATGAAAAGAAAACGTGTAGAAAATTTCATCTCAATCGGATGGACCGTTCGCGAACGCATAAAGAACGGACATACATACAGTCTCTTTTATATATATAGATACCTTATAATAAGATATATCAGTAATGATGGCGAAACTAAGAATTTACTACAAGAACATATTCGCTATCACAAACTAAAGGGTATATTCATGTTTGCAATGACAAGGACAAATCTATAGCTCAGTCTGTAGTTTCATCTACACAGCTGAATATGTATCCATATTTGAACATACAGATATTATCCGCATACAAACTTACAGACTAAGGCAATATCAGAACTTACATATTTTATCCATATCTGAACTTTACAGACCTAAGACTATATATATGAACTTAAGACCTAAGACCATATATGAATTTAAGACCTAAGACCATATCCACAGGTACAGACCTAAGACCAAATCCATAGTTCAGACCTAATACCATATCCACAGGTACAGACCTAAGACCAAATCCATAGTTCAGACCTTATACCATATCCACAGGTACAGACCTAAGACCATAGCCAAAATTACAGACCTAAGAGTATCCACAGATATGCATTTATAACAAATCCACAACTGCAATTTACTGAAATATCTATCGAATGTTAGTAAAGTCTCACTACACTTTGCATCTTTGTATGTAGAACAAATTTGAAAAAAATTCTTTCTTCTGTTGATAACACCATTCTGTTGGCAGTGTAAAGAATTACCCCAACAGACGACAGCCATTCGCAGCATATTGCTTCACAATGGACTGTGGAGCAAATTTTTTTATTACATCATGTACTTCATTTTTCAAATTTGTTATACATACAAAGTGTAGTGAGACTTTACAAACACCCTCTATAATTGTTACCCTAAACAAAAATCTATAGTTGTGACCCTAAACAAATTACAACTGCAACACTAAAGACAGATGAGAAGTTGCACACAAATGAACAAACACCAAATGTGGGAATGTTACAGACTGCATACGTGATATCCATATTCACACAGGGTTACCATCTCGTGCTCTAGCCTCATTTACCTTCAAGAAAGTTGCCTCTGGATGTTGCATATCCGCTGGTCTGGTCACTTGACTCGCATGCCATATCACACACTCCCTAAACCAATTTTTTACGGTGAGCTGTGCTGTGGTAAACGTTCCCAAGGCAGCCAGAGACAATGCTTTAAAGACACTCTGAAGATCTCACTAAAAGCTTTTGGAATTCATCATAATACTGTGGAGACTGCTGACAAAGACCAACATTCGTGGCATATATCATCACGCTAGGGTGCAGTCACTTATGAAGCAAACAGGACTGCAAGAGCTGTGAAGAAAAGGCTGGACAGGAAAACCACTGCAGGAGATCCTCCTCCCGGAACATCAGGCATTCTTTGCCCACATTGTCAAAGAACATTTCGCGCCAAATTAGGCCTTATCAGCCATCCTAGAACTCATGGCTCCATACTTTCAACCCCACTGGATGAAATGAATGGTCATCATCACTCTTGATGGACAAACACCACCACATATATGAAAAATGGGAAGGATGGAAGAAAGAAAGAAAGAAAGAAAGAAAGAGAGAGAGAGAGAGAGAGAGAGAGAGAGAGAGAGAGAGAGAGAGAGAGAGAGAGAGAGAGAGAGAGAGAGAGAGAGAGAGAGAGAGAGAGAGAGAGAGAGAGACAGAGAGAGAGAGAGACAGACAGACAGACAGACAGACAGACAGACAGAAACTTACCATGATGTTTCTTGATGCACACTCCTGAGTGTCGATATTCTCATAGCCCACTGACATCGTGGCAACTATTTTCAACTGGGGACCTAAAGAACAAACAGTGGACAATCATCTGAGATAAGCATTGGACAAACTGGGATATGGAGAACAAACACTAGACAATCATCTGAGACAAACTAGCATTGGACAAACTAGAACCTAAAGACCCAGAACACTCATCAGACAATCATCTGAGATAAGCATTTGAAAATCACATGCCAGGCAATCACATAACAATCACAATAGAGTCAGTCATCCGAGTGATCATTTGCAAAACAACCATGTCAGGGACACTTGTTTGAAAGACAAACATTTCAGAGACAATTAATCATTTGAAAGACCATTTGCTAGACAATAATTTGAGAAGTCCATTGCCAGACAATCTCATAGGCATCGTCAGGAAATCATATGGCAGAGATTGAGAGATATTCACTTGGTAATCAAGTGAAAGACACGTGCTAGGCAACTAATTGTTAGACAACTCATCTGAGAGATAATCATTTAGCAGGAATTAATTTTCCAAACAATCATTTCAGAGGCAATCACATGACTGGTAATCATTTCAGAGACATTCATATGAGTGGTGATAATTTAACACATTTTCCTTCGAGACCATACATTGAAATTCATTTTCCAAACAATCACTTCAGAGGCAATCACATGACTGGTAATCATTTTAGAGACATTCATGTGAGTGGTGATAATTTAACACATTTTCCTTCCAGACCATACATTTCAGAGATGACCATTATTAGGGAATCACATTCCAGACAATCATTTGAGACACATCTGTTTGACAATCATTTGAGACATTTTAATTTCAAGTCTATATCTTTACATTTTACAACTGAAGGGAATATGCTTAATCAAATAAATAAATTCAAATCTGCATTTCAGATGATTCTGTATGTCAGAAGAAGTACTGAACTGTTATATCAAACCTTTTCTGTTGTACAGAAGTTTTTTTTTTTTTTTTTTTGGCGTCTGCTTGCTTTGAACTCAAGCGTAGTCCATACATGCTAATACTTCTAATGCACTGGACTGATTTTTACATGTGGATTTGCTTTCCCTATTACCAGTGTCCCTTGCCATCAGGCGAAACCACTCTGATTTCAGAGGTACTTGCAACTTACATCCCCAATAAAAGGACGAGATGTCAACATTTTAGTCCAATTGACCAGTGATGGGGTTGAACCCGCTGCGTCAGTACTCAGGAGGTTTAAGAACAAGGGCGCTAATCCATTCGGCCATGCTGACTCCCTGTACAGCCGGGAATCTTGGAATGTGAACGGAGGCATGATTTCTTATATGAATGATGCGTAAATCTTGGACTGTCGGAGTAACTAACAACTGCCTCAAAGAGCTTAATGAAAATAGATAATTATACAGAACAATAAGAAATAGATAGACAGTGTTCTCTAGTGTGTCTAGAAAGATCAGCACTAGAATAGGCAGAGGCAGATGGATAAATGATGATGGATATTCTAAGACAGTGGCACTGAGGCAGATGGATGAATGATGATGGATATTCTAAGACAGTGGTACTGAGGCAGATGGATGAATGATGATGGATATTCTAAGACAGTGGCACTGAGGCAGATGGATGAATGATGATGGATATTCTAAGACAGTGGTACTGAGGCAGATGGATGAATGATTATGGATATTATAAGACAGTGGTACTGAGGCAGATGGATGAATGATGATGGATATTCTAAGACAGTGGTACTGAGGCAGATGGATGAATGATGATGGATATTCTAAGACAGTGGCACTGAGGCAGATGGATGAATGATGATGGATATTCTAAGACAGTGGTACTGAGGCAGATGGATGAATGATGATGGATATTATAAGACAGTGGTACTGAGGCAGATGGAGGAATGATGATGGATATTATAAGACAGTGGCACTGAGGCAGATGGATAAATGATGATGGATATTATAAGACAGTGGCACTGAGGCAGATAGATGAATGATGATGGATATTATAAGACAGTGGCACTGAGGCAGATGGATAAATGATGATGGATATTCTAAGACACTGGCTCTGAGTAATATCACCAAAAGAATCAACTCAGAACACCAAGGCTCAAGATCTGTGGGGAGATAATGCCTACATCATTTGGCAAGGTACATGATAGTGATGGTCTGTACATTGGGATGCTGATATGTCAAGATTGACGTGCATACCAAGACCTCCCTTCGCCTCCACATGGAACAAGGCAAATAAGAGAGGATAGGCCATGGTCTCCACTCTGATGAAGCCTTGTGAGTACTAGGGTGTAGTTTTAATGACAGTGCAGTCTTTGAAAATATTGCTGTTCCAAGTTTTGTATTTACCTACTGTGAAGTTCATGCAACATAATAGGTAAATACAAAACTTGGAACGGCAATATTTTCAAAAACTGCACAGTCATTAAAAATACACCCTGTACAAACTTTGCACCCTGTAAGACTGCAAGAGAGAGACAGCAGTTCCCCACAGTGATGGTAGACAATCAGCACTCACCGCTTGGAGGGCTTACAGACAAGCTGGGACTTAGCATAGTCTTTGCCTAAGGGGAGGAAAACCAAGTTATGACAATCCTTCAATTCTCAAAAGCCATACAAGAGTGATATTGAACAGACTGAGTTCTACAACAGTCTTTACATTATTAAGTATATTGTTAACCCGCTGGTCTAGGGGTATTTTTGTGTGCTTAGGGTGTGAAAGGAATCTGCGTTCAATTCCAGTAGGGCCCAGTTTCACAGTGGGAGTTGTGGCTGGAAGGGTATCATCATCAAGTGCCATGCCGGTAAGCTTCGGTGGTCATGTTTTGCCATCTTAACGATCACCAGTCGTGGATCAGCTGTGTTTATTGTCCCGACCATATAGGATGGTATAGGGTTCGGTTTATAATGTATAATGTTCATTTCCTGAATAGGGCTGGGAAACCGCACATCTCCTTGGTCTCTTGGGTAGTGATATAAGATCCCTAGCCTTCTCGGATAAGACGAAAAACAGTAGAACCTGTGTGCAAGTTGTACATGTTAAAAATTCACGGCTGTTAGAAACTGCAATGAGTAAACCGTAAGGCTACTGACCTTACAAAATTATGAAAAAAGAAAACAAAACCCAACCCACTGGTAGATATAACCCGTTCCCTTGTAATCTTTCTAGAGCAGTGGTTCTCAACTGGTGGGGAATCCCCCCCCCCCCCCAGGTGGGAATTTTAGGGTTTCCGGGGAGGGGGGATTAAGATTATTTCAAGATCGCATTAATACAAGAACTGATTACTTGATATTGTTTTTCCTTTCATACTGTACAGTTCTGTATATCTCACCCTTCTAAAATTCATTTTATAAAGTAAGTAACCCACAAATCACGTTTTATGCGGACGTCTAGACTTGTTTTAGTATGTGCTATTAAATTTAGCTTCCATTATTACGTATACTGTGTAGGGGCGGGGCGGGATTTTAAGGTAGGAAATACGAAAGGGGGTAATGACGTTCTGAAAATATGGTGAAGGGGGGCACGGGCCAAATTTTTAGGTATGAAATACGAAAGGGGGGGGGGGGGGGATGACGTTCTGAAAATATGGTGAAGGAGGGCACGGGCCAAAAAAGGTTGAGAACCACTGGTCTAGAGGAAGCAGATCTTACTCAAATATGGAAATCAGGCACACTGGCCTATGAGATGCACAACTAGGTGTGAAGAACACCCTCCGAAAGCGGCATGCAAGAGTCAAATGTCCTAAGAAACCCCCGGGAAGGTTAATCTGGTCAACAAATGCCCATAGAAGTCAGATGTGTCGGCCTAACGGCGCAAGAACGCAGCTCTGCTGTAAACATGCACAACGCAAGTAAAAAAAAAAAAAAAAAAAACTTTCGGGATGAACGCTGAAGAAGAAAGAGGCACGCATAAGAAGAAAGTCAGTATTTGAAATGGAAGTACTGACTTTGTATTTTAAAACTTGGATTCAGGTAAATTTATAAGCAAACGTATACCATACTGGTCAAAATATATTCGGTAAATGTTAAGTAGTTCGCATGAGCTGTTATCATCATCATCATCTTCCACTTTTGGCGTTCCAACTCCCGATGTGTGGCACTGGATAGCGTCATCCCATGTGCTTGTGGAATGTCTTTGATGTCGTCAATCCATTTTCTTCTCGGGCGTCCTCTTGCTCTCGTAGCAAATCTTCTTTGATGTAGGGCCAGTGCTAGTAGTTGATAGTGTTGCATTCTAACGAGATGGCAAAACGACTCATAATTAGTAAATTACACAGCACATGAGTCCACATATGTTCGGTTCACGTCTTTGCTCGCTGGGGGTTTCTTTCTCCCAACTCCTCAGGATATATGTTAACTGAGATTTTAACCCATTGCCGTGGTATCGAGAATACGGTTTTCACAACTTTCTAGTTAGTTGTCAGATTACTCTCACGCATATCGAACAGTTCAGTCCGTAAGTGCTTGAACCCCCTCCTCATCATGTACCGGCCAACGACTGCAGTTCTGTGTTGGTTGGCTATTCTTCTTTGCCCCTCAACATATACATAGCGCTATTGTGAGTCTCCGTGGCAAAGTGGTCAAGCCGTCTGACTCAGGCTTCGAAGGTTGTGGGTTCAAATCCGGGCCGCGTCCTTCGGTGCACGAGTGCACTATTCGGAAATCCTAGGGGTCGTCGCTGGAGCTACGGAGTTCATGCTTTGTACGACACTTTCGACAGTTCGCTGCGGAAAGAGACTGAGCTATGTGGGATAAACCCGGTGCAATGAAGTCGACCTTGTCGACTTTTAAACTATTGTTAATTGTGGGATATTGTCTGACTTCCTAACTATTTAGTACACTCGATAAATGAAACATCTTATTAAAGACGTTTCACAATGAAATAAACTAACATCTTAAACAAACCACACCGTGAAACAGGAAGACAATTCAAACTGAAAGGCGCCGTTAACTACCGAAGCCAATGCCACTGACAACGGCGTACAAAGTACAAACTAAAGTATCGTGTAATTTTAACAAGAAGCCTACAAATTGTAAACAGTTGTTTAATGTCGTTAAATAACAAGTTGTCTTACCGGCTGCGTCCAGGATTTCTCTGTCTATCCTGTCCGTTAGCATACACAACAGGGCATCGTATCGCTTAGACCGCATCTTGTCAATGAGAACACTGCGAGGGATCACTTCATCATCATCCCAGAAATCAACCTGAAACCGCTCCGCTAATTTGTCAAACCCCGGCTTCGGAATCCTACGAGTTACATATACAATCTTGTCTGGCATTGTTAAAGCACACTACAAAGAGAAACCGCAATGAATTTATGAAGAACAAAGGATTCAATTTCAGTTTCTCGATGCCGATCTTTCCTGTCGCCGGGGTTTTGTAGAGGCAGACGTTTGCAACGGAGTGATCTCATTGGTTAATAGAGTTACTTCCGGGGGCGGTGTGCGGTTGTCATTTGAAAGTAATTCTTTTGGGATTGTCTTTTTGCTATGTATAAAATGTATACTAGAAATATACGTTATGGGTGGGTAGTCGTTTGTGTTGAGTTTGTTTGTTGGATTTCGTGGTCAGTGATTCTTAACTTATTGTTATTGCTTTGGACTGCTTCAGAAATCTGAAACTAATTAATACTTTTATTACAGAAATTAATGTGGATGTGTGGGTCTACGAGAAAGAAGGGGGAGGAGGGAGAAGAGGGAGGGAAGAAGAAGAGGAAGAGAAGGAAGAAGTAAAAGAAGAAGAAAGAGGACGAGGTGGAGGGGAGAAGAGGAAGAAGAAGAAGAAGAAGAAGAAGAAGAAGAAGAAGAAGAAGAAGAAGAAGAAGAAGAAGAAGAAGAAGAAGAAGAAGAAGAAGACGAAGAAGAATTATTAACAACCTGTTAACTTCTTTTAAATCTGTGTGACCCAGTATGCCCCCCCCCCCCAATTACTTAGCACACGGATATCCATATAAGTGCTCCAGTTTACTTCCAAAGATCACACAAGGAGCATCTCAGTACAGTACATGAAACCCATAGTCTGGATAGTATCTAAGTGTCTATATTAAACTCGCATGTGCTCTAATTATTCTTTTGTAAAAAATTATTTCTAATTTTTAAATTTAACATGTGCAGAGAGGAAGGCATGACAGAGAGGTATACAACGTTCCAGCAGGTTCATTCCACACACCTGTCAGTTGGATAGAAATCAATGGCAAACTACTGGTCGTAAAATTCCCTGGAAAATTAACCTGGAGTTGAGATATCAATGCCCTACAAAAGACATGCCGTGTTGTTTCTTTTGTGTGTGTGTGTTTTGTTTTGTTTTAAATTATTTTTTTTTTTTTTTTTTTAGCACGGGCACAAGCCTAAGAAACAAGACAATGTAATATACGGGTTAGTTAGTTGCATATCCTTTACAGGACGTCGCAGTCAACCGCAGCATTTTTTGACTGTGATCTCTTGGCAAGTTTATTTCAGTAGTTTACCATTACTTTCTGAACGACCGGCACCATGTGTTATCTTTCCCAACCCAATTAACACACAATCTAAAATGAACTCGATACCCTCCAGGTTTGGCTAGCCAGATTTAAGAACCCCCAATACGCGACCACTGGCTGGTCTACCGGCAACTGTACTCGATTATTGCAGCATCTTTCAGGGAACAGTCAGGGAATTAATAAATACAATAACGCAATACGTGTCTTCTACGTTTTGCCATAATGAGACCGGGATGACGAAATCGATCGATTCACAACACCGGATTGTTCCTTACATCAGCTGGCTTTTTGAAAAGCTAATTGAGGCGTAATATGACGTCTTAATTAAAAACGAAACAATTGTTATTTTCACAGGAGGTTGAGAAGCTGGCCGATTGGCTAGAATGCCAGATCCTCATTCGGGAGACCCGGGTTCGAATCCTCCGTATGTGGAGATTTGTTTCTGTCGTTGGCAAAAAGATAACACTAACCTGCACAGTTGCGGTGACTGCACTAGCCAGGCGGCCTTAATTCCCCAGGCTCAAGACCCCCCCTCCCCTCCCCCCCCCCCTTCCCATACACCGGAATGTACTATATTGGCAGTAATTGACAATGATAGTTGCGGTCAACTCTAACTTTTATTATAACAGACAAGAAAAAAAATAGTGCTGCAGTATTATACCAATTTCCCCCGCGTTTCCATCCTGTTTCAGGATATTGCGGTCAACACCAGCATCTTTCAGCTGTATGTTGATTCCTAGGCTAGATTACGCTCATCAGCACGCCACGACTTTCTGAGCGACCGGCTCCATACTCTCGTAAGTCACTGGCGCGACTCGAACCCCTTCAAATTCTCGTGCGCTCACGTCAACCACGAGAGTATTCGGGGTTACGGAGAAAGCTGCTAACCCCTCAGAATGTAAAACGAAAACAGTTATTGTTATATTCTACTGCAGTCGTTTTTGTTTTTCGTTCGCTAGCTGTGAACTTAAGCTTAAGCGTAGTTCAAAAGCGTAGTGTACTCGTACTTCTAGTAGCTGCCACTACTGGGTAGTGAACTGGACGGATTGTTTTTGCCGTGGATTAGCTTTTCTTATTACCAGTGTCCTCCGCCTTCAGTCAGGCGAACCCACTCCGATTTCTGAGGTACTTGTAATTTACGTCCCCAAGATAATAACGAGAAGTCAACATTTTAGTGCAACTGACCTGTCTAGGGGGTTGAACCCGCTACCTCGGTATCAACACACCGGAAGTTTAAGAGCGGGTACTCTTATCCATCCGGCCACGCTGACCTGTGCCGTTATTTCTCTTGTCTGATGCAATTCGTTTCCCAGATTGCTATCTTTTTTTCTCTCACTTTTCCACAGGAGTCACACATACCTTCACTCACCTACTTCTCTATGGGAATCGATCAATACTTGTTCATTTATTTCTCGCGCTACAAAACAATTGAGGTTTGATCATATAAACAATATATAGGGTGTATTTTAATGACTGTGCAGTGTTTGAAAATATTGCCGGTCTAAGTTTTCTATTCACCTTCTGTAAAGTTCATGCAACATAAAAGGTAATTGCAAAACTTGGACCGGAAATTTTTTTCAAACACTGCACAGTCATTAAAAATACACCCTGTAGAATAACACAAAGTAACGCAGCTTTACAGAACATAATTACGAAACATACAGAACGTTGCGGCGACTAGCCTTCATCGGAAACAAATACATACACAAAACACAACAAATAATCATGGAGAAGACCGACCCTCCAGTGACTACATTAAGGCATAAGAACGGAATGAGAAGAATAACAAGTTCTAATTTTTTCATCTTTTTATTCTTCTCATCCCGTTCTTGTGCCTTAATGTAGTCACTGGAGGGTCGGTCTTCTCCGTGATTATATGTTGTGTTTTGTGTATGTGCGAGGGGAAGTCAATAAGGAGGCCACAAATGGCTGTAGAAAAATAACTAAATATAACAACGTGAAACCAGTTTATTTTTATACATATATTGTCCCTTTATTTCTCAACATAATTTCCACCAACATTGATGCACTTATCCCATTGTTTTATCAGTCCTCCCAAACTGGCTGCATAGAACTACGTGCTCTGTTTTCTAAACCACGTTTTCACCTCACATTCAACTTCGGCATCATTCGCGAAATGTCTCCCGCCAAGGTGGGTAGTCAGTGTTTATGTTGACAAATGTTTGTCCCGTAAAGCGGTGCATAGCTGGGTAGAAAAAGTTATGAGGGCGAGTCAATAAGTAAGTCACACAGTTCTGTGTGATGGCAAGTAAATGAAGAAGAAAAAAAGCACGCAGTTCTATGCAGCCGGTTTGGGAGGACTGATAAAACGATGGGATAAGTGCATCAATGTTGGTGGAAATTATGTTGAGAAATAAAGGGACAATGAATGTATAAAAATAAACTGGTTTCAAGTTGTTATCATATTTGTTTATTTTTCTACAGCCATTTGTGGCTTACTTATTAACTTACCCTCGTATTTGTCCAACTGAGGCCCTGGTGATATGGATATCCATCCATCATGTGCCAAGCCGATAAGCGTGAGCAGTGATTTTTTGCCATCTCGCTCGATCATCAGAGTCGTGGATAAGCTCCGTGTTTCTGTCTCAACCATGCCACGTGGCCAAGCCATCCAGGTATTTACTTCTCGGACTTCCCCTTGGTCTCTTCCCTTCGATATATTACTCTTATAAAAACTATCTTGGAGGGTAAGGTTGAAATCAAGCGAGCAAGAAGTAGACATCGACACAAGGGGTAAGAAAACATCTAGAGATGGACAAACAGCAGTTTTGACAAAATGTACAATCAAGGCGAGACAGGTGTTGGAAATATCCATTATAGCCAACCTTCATAGTGGAGACGGCACCTGATTGATTGTTGTAACCATTTCACCAACGAGCTCGCCCTGATACTGATTATTGCAGTTATTTTTCAAGTGTTGAAGGAGTTAACTCATAACGGCATGTTTGTGCGGATAAGTTGCTGACTCGGCTTTGTTACCCGCCGAGGGTGTGTGAGTGTTTATGGCAGAATATAGGTCACTGGGAAATGTAACGCGAGATTCTCGTGCGAGGATAGATAAAAGAACAATGAAGACTTTCCACAAGTCATCACCATTTAGCGGGGCTTTTGCAGAACGTCATGTTCTCACGACCTCCAGAAAAGATTCTCGCTTCTTTGTTAGGTCTCTTGCCCCGTGCATGTTCATAATCAGCGTGATTTCAATGTCCTTTGTGCTGGCCAACCCATGTCTGTAAGTCTGTTCTTCTAGGAACTATGCCATCCAGTACGTTATGAAAGGAAATACATTGGAAAACTTGGTAACAACTGGCAAGATTCGAGGGGAAAAGAATAAAGGAAAGATAGAGAAGTAAATACTTGGATGGCATGGCCAAGTGGTATGGTCCAGACAAAAACACAGACCTTTTTTGCGCTCTCTCGCTTTGAACTCAAGCGCAGTTCGTACACATTACTTCTAGTAGTGCTGGACTGAATTGTGCGTGTGGATTAGCTTTCCCTATAACGGTGTCCCTCGCCATCAGGCGAACCCACTCCGACTTCAGAGGTAACACAGAGCTGATCCACAACTCTAGGAATCGCGTGAGATGGCGAAACATGACCGCTCACGCTTATCGGCAAGGCACATGATGATGATGATGATGATGATGATGATGATGATGATGATGATGATGATGATGATGATGATGATGATGACGATGATTGTCACTTGTCGTCCCGGGAGGAACGTGGAATGAACAAGCACACCTTATTACTTCTTCTTCTTTTGGATACTTGACTGACTTCTGTCTACACTCCTCCCTTCTGTCTTCCCTTCCATATATCTTTTCCTTTCTCTCTCTCTCTATTATTCCTTCATCACATACTCCGACAACAGTTTCCTTCCACAATTAATACAATATTTATTAAATAAAACTATGTCTGGTGTATGAATGGACTGTGTATATGTAGATGGTATTATCTTCTATTGTGGGTGCAGGAATGAACTCGGAATGTCTAGTCTCTGTATCACCTCTCGCCCAATTTCACGGCCAAATCACATGACAGCAAACATATAACAGGACAGGTCTCACCCTGGATGTTCCGTATGCTTGAGTCCGGAGGTAAATCCGTTATTGAACGAAAAAAAAAAAACTGTTCCACTGGATCACCGTAAAGTAATAATATTCCAGTAAGTCTATGATTTCGCCAGAGTCTGCTTCACAAAGTTAATAATCCAACACCGGAAAAACCACATCACCACAGTCCAGCATATTGTCTCTATCGACTAGCAATGTTCTGACTTGTCTATTGTTTCTTCACCATGAGTCTACAGTGTAAACGTATGTAGTTTTATTTGGCTTTGCTTTCCGCAAGATTATCTTCCTTTTTCATGGTTACTTTGGTTATCTTGATATCTTTTTATTCTTTGTCAGAGTTCATTTAAGGCTAGAATTTAGTTCGTCTCCCTATTTGACCCTGTCTATGTTATTCCTTGGTTTATTGAGGTATTTGATCTCCGCCCAAATGAAATGCCTTGATTTTATCAACAAAGCTTTTTCTGTACACAAGACGTATTTGTCTATCTTCTCTGATATGTCAGGATGAGAATTGGAACCTGTGAGATGTATAGTAAATCAAATGATATGATTCTGCCAATTAATACTACTTATGTAAGTGCCCTTCTCCAGCCGTAATGAAAAGGCTTCCGAAGTAAACACCAACATAAGACATATGAATTCACCAAAGTCTAAACTATTCACTAATAGAAAGCAATGGTAAACGCTATGCACCAACATCTATTTCCCTATGCTAATATTACGCTAATATTATAATACCTTATATACTCTATCGGACTCCCTGAATTGAAATACACTAGCGAATAACACACTAATATCCCATCTTCGTTCAACAATCAGGGATGTGTATTTCTTTCCACCTACAGGAGGCATAGAGATTTCTGCCCAGTTTGGGAACACATACTAAAACAGAAAACCCAGTTTCTACTATTTATATTGGGCCTCCCGTTCTTCCGTTATTGTTTGATGTTCATACCTCAACACTCGTCTCTTGACGTATCCTGTACATCAAAAGGCGGTGAAATCACGTAGTGATTAGTTGCTCGTGTCGTTCCGTCGTTACGATGTTTCCCTGGATTCCCCTTACGCTAATACTTCAAAGCGTCCGAACCCGTTGATCACCTTCTTCGTTCATTTTTCCACAACGCGATCTCCCCGTTTCCCGTGTCCGTCCGATCAGATCGTCAGACAATGACCTCTGCGAACACTTGTATCCTATTTTTATATCCGTCGGTCAATGATCTTTTATTCGTCCTCATCTCAGAATGAAGTACTCGACTGTTAACCCTTCTCCTACATTGTCATTAATCTTACTATTCGAGTTTATCAGGGAATCATTAAACTCACAGTATTTCCGTGACATAGGCCCCCGCTTAAGAGAGTAGACCGCGTCGACTCTTCTTCACTGTAGTTTTGATTCCAATGATCCTCCAACCTATTCCTCTTCCTCTGGAGTTGGATGTCTAGATAAGAAATCCGCTCCTACATTCTCCTTACCAGGGATGTATTCCACTGTGAAGTTGTACGGCTGTAGTAACACCTACCGACTCATCACCCTTGCGTTGAGCTTCTGTGAAGTAGCTATGAACATCAAGTGTTGATGATATGTCTGGATTCTCACAAGGATCTACACCTCATCCAGTAGGCAACCTCATGGACAGCCTACTATACTACTCATGCTCACCATTAGTGTTGGCACATCGCCCTTGTACGTTCAGTCGACCTCCTTTCGACTGGCGTAAGCGATGGCTCACAATACAGACGGATCGTCCCATCCTTACTGTAACACTGTTTCCATATTCTCTTGGTTTCCCCCGGCTTTGCCTCTGGGGATGTTCCGCCTCGTCCTCGTTGGACCGAGTCGTCTTTCCCAAACCTCCCGGACTTGTGCTTCCAGGACCATCTTGGGCGATATTGGATCTGGTCAGCCAATCTTCGGTTGGAGTCCTGGGTATCCCGCGTCTTTCCCGGCGTTACCCACCCCTTCTGAACTTGGTTACTAGTGAAGGTTTCCCTCTTGTCCTTTCCCTGACGTGTGATTTCCCTCCTCCCCTCGTTGGGTAAATCTGACCTATCACGTACTTTCCCATAGGCCCTCCTATGTTGTACTGGCGATCTCTGGTCTTCGTCTGGACTTGTAACCTTTTTCCTAATGACTGCCATCGCCATAAGGTGCGAAGCTTTGCTCTCGGATCTCTTCTCATATTTCCGAATGAGATGCCTAGGGATATTTTTCCTTTCTCCCCCGATCCGGATTCCATAGGTATTCTTGGACACAACCTTTTCCACAGGATAAGGTCCTTTCCATCCTACTTGGAGTATATTAGTCTCTGCTGGACCCCATACTTCCACTTTGTCTTCCACCTTAAGAGCTATTTTCCTCTTAGTCCGCTTGTTGGGTGGTGCTTTCTGGCACTCTGAACAAGACTTAACCCACCGGCGTACATCACCGGTCATTCCTGGCCAGCAGTAATGGCCGGAAATTTTCTGCAACGTCTCTTTGACACCCATATGTCGATTCTCGGCTATGATGTATCCACTCTGAAGAATGTGAGGACAATGGGTCTCTGGAACCACCCACTGCTCATGTAGGTTGTCTCCCCTCCCAGCTCTCCGATAGAGTAGTCTATTCTTCAGAAAGTACTGTCCCCGTTCTGGTGGCTCAGCACTTCTTTGCAGCTTCCTGTAGCAAGGACGCAACGTAGTATCCTTCCTCTGGGCAGTATGAAATTCTCCTATCACTGAGTTGTCGCATAGTGTCTCTGCCTCTTTGTCCTTCCCTTGAGATCCACTGGTTACTGCTCCCTTGTGGGCTGGCTCTTTGGGCATCCCCAAAAAGACATATTTCGTGCCAATGATCATTGGGAATAGGGAGTCAGCTAATACAGCCGCAGGAATAATGCCCGTGACGTACCTGGATTTAATCTCCACCTTGGCGATTGGCAGCGTCATGGTAACAGCACGCCTCATTGCCGGCTGTATCTTTATGGTCTCCCCTGTAAGTTGGTCTGGGCTTACCAGGCTGGCGTCAACCACAGCTTCCCCATCCAATCCGGAATCGTAGAGACAAGCCACATGCTGGCCATTGACTTCAATCTGTTCAACCACAGGTGGTCTCTCTTGGTCCTGAGTGTGTCCCACTTCCTCGACCTTTTCCTTGCATCTGCAGTCCACCTTATTATGTGTTTTCGACCTGCATTGTGTGCACCATTTTCCCTTCCAAACTTTCCGTGGGCTCTCTTTGGTCAGAGCTTCTCCCCCGACCTCAGCCTTGTCGGTGTTCACCTTCTTATGAATCACTTGGCATGCCGTGAAGTGATAACTTTTCGATTTCGATCTGCAGTCCTTTGTGTTATGAGAGGGCACCTTGCAGATTGAACACCACTTCTCGGACCACGGTCGTTTAGCTGGATAATTCGAGGTGTTATGGTTTCCTTCCTTAACCTTCTCTGAACTCTCCGTTGACGTCTCTATATAAGGTTCCACTTTTTCTCCCTCCCAGTTCTTAGATTTCTTTCGGTCTTGTTTCTCCTGACCTTTTGTGGTGGGTATATTGGTTTCTTTAGCTTCCCCATGGACTTCTACGAATCGTTCCGCCAGCTTATTCACAACTTCCAGCCGTTCCGCCCCTTCTTCTCCTAAAAAGGTCTTCAGTGGTTCTGACATTTGCTGTCGGATCTGGTCGACCACCATCATCTCTTCGAGACTCTCATAGTCCCTCTTGAATTCTGCCAAGTCCATCCATTTCTGGAGATAGGATTTCAGCCTTAGACTGTAGGCGGCGAATATCCCTCCCGGCTCTCTTCTGGACGATCGAAACTTCTTTCGATACGTTTGTGCTGTGACTTCATAATGTTTCATCAAAGCGGCTTTTAATTCCTCGTAATGATTTTCCTGTCCTGGTGGTAAGCGTGTGTAGACCTCGTAACCCGACCCTCGCAATGCCTGGGATAATTTAAGAGCCCATCGGCTTCTATCCAGTCCCATAGCGACTGCCATGGCCTCGAACCGATCCAAAAACTGGTATATCTTCTCTTTACTTTCATCAAAGACCGCCAAGGGAAACTTCATGGCATGGTAACCATGTCCAATCAGGTGAGTTGACCCAGGTGAAGATGAACTTCCTTCGGCTGCATCTATTTCACCCTTAGTTTGTGTCTTGAGTTCTAGCTCTCGCATGCGGTATTCATGTTCCCGTATCTTGTTGGCATCTTCTGCTTCCATCTGGGCTTTTCGATCTTCTCGTTCTGCTTGACGAATTTCCCGCTCTCTTTCTTGTATGTAATCCGTTTGTTCCGAACCAGATAACCCAATTTCCTCTCCGTTAGCCCTCAGTTCGGCGGTAGTTATTTTGGGAGTGGCCATAGTTAAAGCAGGTAAGTCCGCAAGTTGAGTAAAGACACCTTAAGGCAGTAAAGAAGTACTCACTATAACCAGATAATCTATTAGAACCTATATCAATTTCTCCTATGTATATCTAAATATTATTTATCTACGACATCACACATTACATCACAACCAATCTCTCAATCAATAGAGAAGATATAGGATAAAGACTTATGTAGACGTGTGAAAGTGTGAACAGGTAAGTACTGTGTTTGAACACCTATCCACAATTATCCTGTCTGGATCTTTCTCACTGTAAGGTCCACGACATTAAAGTAATAGAACCATATATCCAATGGACAGGCTTCCATTAAAAGTCATCAATATCTATATTTATAGGTATATCCCCATATGTAGGTATCAATATCCATGTACCCTGCTATGCATATGCCCTGCTATGCATCTACCATTTAATGTACCTATATGCAGGTACCTCGCTAGGGATGGTACCACTAAGCATTGGCTGTACCCCGCTACGCTCCACCATTTTATGTCACTTGTCGTCCCGGGAGGAACGTGGAATGAACAAGCACACCTTATTACTTCTTCTTCTTTTGGATACTTGACTGACTTCTGTCTACACTCCTCCCTTCTGTCTTCCCTTCCATATATCTTTTCCTTTCTCTCTCTCTATTATTCCTTCATCACATACTCCGACAACAGTTTCCTTCCACAATTAATACAATATTTATTAAATAAAACTATGTCTGGTGTATGGATGGACTGTGTATATGTAGATGGTATTATCTTCTATTGTGGGTGCAGGAATGAACTCGGAATGTCTAGTCTCTGTATCACCTCTCGCCCAATTTCACGGCCAAATCACATGACAGCAAACATATAACAGGACAGGTCTCACCCTGGATGTTCCGTATGCTTGAGTCTGGAGGTAAATCCGTTATTGAACGAAAAAAAAAACTGTTCCACTGGATCACCGTAAAGTAATAATATTCCAGTAAGTCTATGACTTCGCCAGGGTCTGCTTCACAAAGTTAATAATCCAACACCGGAAAAACCACATCACCACAGTCCAGCATATTGTCTCTATCGACTAGCAATGTTCTGACTTGTCTATTGTTTCTTCACTATGAGTCTACAGTGTAAACGTATGTAGTTTTATTCGGCTTTGCTTTCCGCAAGATTATCTTCCTTTTTCATGGTTACTTTGGTTATCTTGATATCTTTTTATTCTTTGTCGGAGTTCATTTAAGGCTAGAGTTTAGTTCGTCTCCCTATTTGACCCTGTCTATGTTATTCCTTGGTTTATTGAGGTATTTACTCTCCGCCCAAATGAAATGCCTTGATTTTATCAACAAAGCTTTTTCTGTACACAAGACGTATTTGTCTATCTTCTCTGATATGTCAGGATGAGAATTGGAACCTGTGAGATGTATAGTAAATCAAGTGATATGATTCTGCCAATTAATACTACTTATGTAAGTGCCCTTCTCCAGCCGTAATGAAAAGGCTTCCGAAGTAAACACCAACATAAGACATATGAATTCACCAAAGTCTAAACTATTCACTAACAGAAAGCAATGGCAAACGCTATGCACCAACATCTATTTCCCTATGCTAATATTACGCTAATATTATAATACCTTATATACTCTATCGGACTCCCTGAATTGAAATACACTAGCGAATAACACACTAATATCCCATCTTCGTTCAACAATCAGGGATGTGTATTTCTTTCCACCTACAGGAGGCATAGAGATTTCTGCCCAGTTTGGGAACACATACTAAAACAGAAAACCCAGTTTCTACTATTTATATTGGGCCTCCCGTTCTTCCGTTATTGTTTGATGTTCATACCTCAACACTCGTCTCTTGACGTATCCTGTACATCAAAAGGCGGTGAAATCACGTAGTGATTAGTTGCTCGTGTCGTTCCGTCCTTACGATGTTTCCCTGGATTCCCCTTACGCTAATACTTCAAAGCGTCCGAACCCTTTGATCACCTTCTTCGTTCATTTATCCACAACGCGATCTCCCCGTTTCCCGTGTCCGTCCGATCAGATCGTCAGACAATGACCTCTGCGAACACTTGTATCCTATTTTTATATCAGTCGGTCAATGATCTTTTATTCGTCCTCATCTCAGAATGAAGTACTCGACTGTTAACCCTTCTCCTACATTGTCATTAATCTTACTATTCGAGTTTATCAGGGAATCATTAAACTCACAGTATTTCCGTGACAATGATGATGATGCCTTCCATTGCTGTCATTTTCAAACGACTGCGACGTTAGCTCGATTTGAACGCAAGCTCAGTGAGTGCATACCCGCGCTATTACGTCTAGCATTCGCCTCTATTGGGGGAGTGCACTGGACTGCTACTTCTAGCAGTGCTGAACTGAATTTTGTGTGTGCATTAGCTGGTCATTGTCTGGTCCAAAACTAGGCATCCGATAAAGTAGAGAATCCAATAAACCTGACTCGGGGGTATGAGTGAGATATTTGTCATGCATGTCGCGCTGCCTTTAAGTTTCCGATCCGTCTTTCTTCACAACCTATTTTAACGCTTGCTAACTATTTTACTTGTGTTAGTCAGTAAGTTTGTCAAAAATAATATAAGACATTCGAGAAATAGTTGTTGATATTTTATAAAGGTGCTATTATAAGGCATACTCATCTAATTGGCGCATGCGCATACAAAGTTTCACGCATGCTTGAAAACTGCAATACCGAAGAAAAGCGTGCTGTGGAGATTTTGGGGGTAGAGGATTTATGGCGTGTAGCCGTTTTGACAAATGATAGTTTGTTACATTGTGATTTTTAAACAAAAACGGTATAATAACCTCTCCATAGCACAAATCCTGGGCTGAATCACATGTTACCAATGCAGCAGGTTCCCTCTCTCGGCCTGCCTACTTTGTTCCAGAGGAAAGGTAACACCTATACATCTGGAACAAGACAAGCTGCAGAAGCTGCCGGATCAGCAAAGCAATGCGGACAGCCTATCGGAGCTTCGATCCTAGACCAGTTGCCAACAAAGGCTTAGGGCCTGGTCTGCCCTGCCATGACATTTAGTCTTTAGGTTGCATTTCCTCGCACTATGATAAGGCGTGTACTCTCCCAATTTCGCTCCTCCAACCGAAGCCGTTAGCACAATGTGGGGTATCGGGTTTAGTGAGCGCCGCCCAATATTCGGCGCTAAAAGAAAGCAGGTTTCCGTCTACTGTCATAGGTCTGATCCATATCTAAGACCTGACTGGTAGAGCATTTACTGCGAAAGATATTAATAAAGAAACGAGGTGTCGCGATAAGTTGACAGTCAATCTGAAGTTTCTTCCCCGATCATACTATTTGACTAACACTGGAGTTGCCAGAGGCCATGATGTTTTCGCACCAGGAGCAGACAATTTTAGAAATAGAAAACTCTCCTGACCAGCCACAAAAGATAGCGGGCGTGATGACGGTATGTTCTTTTGCAGCTTTGATTAACATCCTCATCTTCTTTTCCTCCTCTTCATCTTCCTCCTCATTTTCTCCAACACCTACTCATCCTTCTCCTTTTTTCTTCTTCTCCGCCTCCTCCACTTCTTCTTCTTCTACCTCCACCACCTCCTCCCCATCTTCTTCTTCTTTCTCTTCTTCTTCTTCTTCTTCTTCTTCTTCTTCTTCTTCTTCTTCTTCTTCTTCTTCTTCTTCTTCTTCTTCTTCTTCTTCTTCTTCTTCTTCATAGCTCATTCATGGGCCCATACAGTTTTCTTTCTGAGCATAGTGCTGGAGTCGTTGACAATAATTTACCTAATACCCGTGGAAAACATATCTCCAAGCTAGGTAGAATCTTATCCAGTCTGTATTGTATGAGTCAAAATTTTTGGGGCAAGTTATGAGATAGGGCAAACTCCTAAACTCCTAAATGATGGACTGGGCCGCTTGGACTACATCAGATAATCAGTAATGGCACCTAATGGCACCTAATACCCGTGGAAAACATATCTCCAAGCTAGGTAGAATCTTATCCAGTCTGTATTTTATGAGTCAACATTTTTGGGGCATGTTATGAGAAGAAATGACTTGGAGAGCTTGGTGACAACTGGCAAGATCGATGAGAAGAAACCAAGGGGAAGACCGAGAAGTAAATACCTGGATGGCTTGGCCACATGACATGGTCGAGACAGAAACACGGAGCTGAACGACGACTCTGGTGATCGAGTGAGATGTCAAAACATGACCACCCACGCTTATCGGCATGGCACATGATTGATGGATGGATGGATGGATTGTATGGGACAGGGTCCCCAACATGGAGGATAGGCAGTTGAGCTGTTAAGGCCTCTGGAGTGTTTATGCTTGTGGCTACGGTTTGCTTACGCATTTTCCCCATGTTGGACTGGTAGTGCATGGTTCCGTCGCCCTGCTACTAAGTGGATTGCGTGGAGCGACAATGTGAGCTGTGAATTTCGCGGGGAGTTCTTTTGCATATGTCCGCGGTTGTTTGTAACGTGAATTGCATGTTCATAACAATGACGGTCGTTGAACCTACTGGGTTACCTTATGTGTGGCTGCTGATTTTCTAGTGACTGCCACTTCCATCAGTTATGAATTGTATTTTTCGTGGCGGACTTTTGTGTTGGCATTCTGGCCGCGGCATTATCTATATCTATAAAACAGAGTGTATGTTTGTTTGTCTTGATTATACAGTCTTGATTGCAGACAATGAACAGGACCTGCAAAATTTAGTAGATGCAGTTGTTACACACAGTGAACAACTAGGGTTAGAATTAAATTGTAAAAAGACACAGATTATGGTCGTCACTAAGAAGAACGAAATACCACAGTGTAATATACAAGTAAATGGGAATATTCTTCAACAAGTGAATAGGTACAATTACCTCGGAACAGTAATAACATCTGATGGGAGATGCCTTGAAGAGATTAGAACAAGAATCGCCATGGCAAAAGTAGCCTTTAGCAAGATGAAAAACATACTGACCAATAAAAAGATGTCAATTGAAACGAGAAAAAGAGTGTTGAGATGCTACATAGAACCTGTACTTTTATATGGATGTGAAGCTTGGACAATGAGCAGCCAGGCTGAAAAACATCTGATGGCTGTAGAAATGTGGTTTCTGAGGAAAATGCAAAGAATACCATGGACAGCCAGAAAGACCAATGAACAAGTCCTTCAAGAAACAAATGAAGATCGTAAACTGATCAGAGACATTAGACGTAGACAGTCACAATTTTTTGGGCATGTTATGAGAAGAAATGATTTGGAGAACTTGGTGACAACTGGTAAGATCGAGGGGAACAGACCAAGGGGAAGACCTAGAAACAAGTATCTGGATGGCTTGGCCTTGTGGCATGGTCGAGACAAAAACACGGAACTGATCCACGACTCTGTTGATCGAGTGAGATGGCAGAACATGACCGCCCACGCTTACCGGCATGGCACATGATGGATGGATGGATGTTTGTTTGTGGGTCTTGGATGCGTTCGATAACGGTACATCCGATTGAGATGAAATTTTCTACACGTCTTCCTTTCATTCCTGTGCAACCGACTATAATAATAATTTCTTAATGTAAAATCTTCTACTTATTTAATAACATTTACTTTTCCATTTTCATTATATAATGTCTATATAGCAGGGGGACTTCACTCTAGAAAAGTTATTTCAAGGGGCATAACTTTTAATAACATTTCTATATACTTTATAGTCATATTGTTGGACTTACCTGCACTATTGTTAAACTCTTTGTCTATAGTTATTTTTAGGCATATGAGTTATATTAAATAATGATATAATCTTTAAGGTATTTTTAAAGTTTGCATAAAAATAATGCATTATGCATAACATTTTAACCCATCTTTTTCTGCTTACAAAACTTATCAACTGTCATGTCGGTGATTAAAAACAGTTTTCATTAAAAATAATGAATGGTGTGTGGAAGGACATTCTTTTAAGTTACTGTGCGCCAGGAGCTGGGCGAAACCACGCCGGGTCAGATAGATAGACAGATAGTCGGGAACGGAAGCTTATTTGACTACTTATATGAATTAATTAAATGACATGCTCCCCACCAGGGACTGGGTGAAGCCGGGCCGGGTCAGACAGACAGACAGATAAACAGACAGTCGGGAACGGGAGTGCTTATATGACTACGTATATGAATTAAATGAGATGCTCCCCACCAGGGACTGGGTGAAGCCGGGCCGGGACAGACAGACAGACATATAGACAGACAAACAGATAGTCGGGAACGGGAGAGCTTATATGACTACGTATATGAATTAAATGAGATGCTCCCCACCAGGGACTGGGTGAAGCAGGGTCAGACAGACAGACAGACAGATAGTCGGGAACGGGAGAGCTTATATGACTACTTATATGAATTAAATGAGATGCTCCCCACCAGGGACTGGGTGAAGCCGGGCCGGGTCAGCCAGACAGACAGACAGACAGACAAACAAGCAGACAGACAGACTGATAGATAGATAGATCCCCTCCAGGGCCTGGGCGAAGCCGGGCCGGGTCAGCTAGTGCATAATATACCTGTGTGGGCTGTTGGTTTGTCGAGACTCCTGTTTGTTCCACTTTTCACATTGGGCAGTGAGGAGCATTTTCTGTGATATTCACTGGCACAGAAACGGAGCATAATGGGGCGACCCTCTGCCGTGAAATTGGAACAGCGACTAACTGACTAATTATTACCCGCTTGAATCCTAATACATATAATCAGATTGCAACGGGCACAATTAGTATTGCAACTCTTCGCTGGCTGTTGAAGATGAGGACTGAGTTATTACGGGAATGCCCCGAGTGCAATGATGTTGGTTCTTGGCTCAACGCAACTCAACTAACCAAGCAGTCAGCCAGCCTTACAGCCAACCAACCAAGAAGTAATTGAGCTAGATGGCCATTCAATCAACAAACCAACCAACCAGTCAACGACCAACCATCCATCCATCATGTGCCATGCCGATAAGCGTGGGCGGTCATGTTCTGCCATCTCACTCGATCATCAGAGTCGTGGATCAGCTCTGTGTTCCTGTCTCGACCATGCCATGTGGCCAAGCCATCCAGGTATATACTTCTCGGTCTTCCCCTTGGTCTCTTCCCTTCGATCTTGCCAGTTGTCACCAAGTTCTCCACGTCATTTCTCATAAAATGCCCAAAAAATTTTGACTGTCTGCGTCTAATGACTCTAATCAGTTTACGATCTTCATTTATTTCTTGAAGGACTTGTTGGACGACCAACCAACCAACCAACTAATCAACCAACCAACCAAGAAGTCAATAAGCTAGATGGCTAACCAACCAACTAATCAACAAGCCAGACAGGCATACAACAAACCAGCTGGTCCGCTAACAAATCAACCAGACGACCAATCATTCAGCCAGACAACCAGTCAAGGAGACAATCAGCAAGGCAGCCAGCCAAACCAAATACTAATTATCTATCTGGTCTTGCCTCGGAGTCAAAACTTCCTGACTACGTCGATGCCTGTATTCTACAGGGTTATATCCCTTCTTGGCCTTGACACACGAGAACGTACACAATGTAACAAAAAGTTGTAGAGATAGCCATGTCTAAGGTTTCTGCAGAACTTTGTTTTCGCCTTTAATTGTGATCACAGCGACATAATATTCTCAAAAGTAAGATTTTCTCGTTTTTTTGTTATTATGAAAAAGACAGACAGCAAACCGGCAGGCAGGCGGGTAAACATACACAGAAAGAAAGAAAGAAAGAAAGAAAGAAAGAAAGAAAGAAAGAAAGAAAGAAAGAAAGAAAGAAAGAAAGAAAGAAAGAAAGAACGATTAAATATGTTCATAGAATAAAGGATTAGAACAATGAACAAAAAACTGTAGAGATAGCCATGTATAATGTTTCTGCCAAACTTTGTTGTCGCCAGTAATTGGGATACAAGGACAGAATAATACTCTCACAAGCAGGAGTTTCTTGTTTATTATGAAAAAGCAGGCAGCAAACAGGCGGGTAAACAGGTGCAGAAAGACAGTTAAATTACATATATACATAGAACAAAGGGTTATAGCTGTCATATGCCATATGACAGGCAGATAGAGAGAAACTGATGCGCAAGTACATCAGTAAACATAAGTAGTACATTAGCTGAGATAAGCGCAATGTAGCACTAGAAATGTACAAGCGCTGCGTCATAAAGTTGCGTTGATTAACAACGTATCTGTGTGCTTAGGGACACTTCACCACCAGCTTTCACGCTAGCTAGTCGCTTAGTCGATCTACATTTACAGCAGTACAGTTTGTGCATTAGAACGCTTACTCCTTCACAGATAGAGATAGACTACAGTCATACGCTCACGCACACTTCTTCATGACCAGCCATGGCATTTGCTAACTGCCTGACAGCCAGTGAGGGTGCTCGTCAATCCTAGTAGGACCACGTCAGTGCCGATGTCCGATGATCGTGCTGGGACATCGTCTTGACTTGACAGCCGGGGCCGTTAGCTTCGAACACCACACTCGCATGTACTAGGGGCAGCTTCACAACACTAACAACTGGGTTGTATGATTTGTAAGTGAGTGGCGGGAGCATGAGTCTTTGTTAATAGCCTGAAGGCTGGCAATGGGAGATTGTTCGTATCCGTTCTACACGTCTACTTGCTGGTGGCAAATAAACGGCACCATTCATTACGCTCATCGATTGTTCATCGTTGGTGATAGTTATTGTCGTCTTGCTGTGGGGGGTTGGATGTGAATGGCCGACCCATCGGACTTGCCGCAATCTCAGGTGACTCTCGTGGATATCATATTATACCCTAGAGCCTGAAACAGAGGGGGGGGGGGGGGACCAACCGACCCGCCCTGTGACAATAGCAACGAACAACAATGTACGAAGGTAAGTTAATAAGTAAGTCACAAATTCACAAATGGCTGTAGAAAAATAAATTTTTTTCTCCCGCGCTTCCATCCTGTTTCAGGATATTGCGGTCAACATCAGCATCTTTCAGCTGTATGTTGATTCCTAGGCTAGATTACGCTCATCAGCACGCCACGACTTTCTGAGCGACCGGTTCCATACGCTCATAAGTCACTGGCGCGACTCGAACCACTTTCAGTTCTCGTGCACTTACGTCAACCACGAGAGTATTCGGGGTTACGGAGAAAGCTGCTAACCCCTCGACCAGAGAGACCGTATAATAACAACTTGAAACCAGTTTATTTTTATACATACATTGTCCCTTTATTTCTCAACATAATTTTCACCAACATTGATGAATTTATCCCATCGTTTTAATAGTCCTCCCAAACCGGCAGCATAGAACTGCGTGCTTTGTTTTCATTTACCTGCCATCCCACATAACTGTGTGACTTACTTATTGACTCGCCCTTGTAACCTTTTTCTACCCAGCTATGCACCGCTTTACGGGAAATCGCTAGGGGCTAAGTCAACTGAAAACCCATCTTGATGGGAGACATTTAGCGAGTGACACCGAAGTTGAATGCGAAGTGAAAACGTGGTTTAGAAGACAGAGCACGCAGTTCTATGCAGCCGGTTTGGGAGGACTGATAAAACTATGAGATAAGTGCATCAATGTTGGTGGAAATTATGTTGAGAAATAAAGGGACAATGTATGTATAAAAATAAACTGGTTTCAAGGTGTTATCATATTTAGTTATTTTTCTACATCCATCTGTGACTTACTTATTAACTTACCCTCGTATGTGTAGTTTTTGCTAAATATGGCAAGGGAAAACCCGTCTTTTGTGCTCTGTACACTTTTTCTAGGACTGAAAAATAGGGTTCGATCCTGCAATAGTCGGCCACAGTTGACAAGACTGACCACTAACAGTTGACAAGACCGCCCACTAACAGTTGACAAGACCGCCCACTAACAGTTGACAAGACCGCCAACTAACAGTTGACAAGACCGGCCACTAACAGTTGACAAGACCGCCCACTAACAGTTGACAAGACCAGACAGTAACAGTTGACAAGACCGCCCACTTACAGTTGACAAGACCGCCCACTAACAGTTGACAAGACCAGCCACTAACAGTTGACAAGACCAGCCACTAACAGTTGACAAGACCGGCCACTAACAGTTGACAAGACCGCCCACTAACAGTTGACAAGACCGGCCACTAACAGTTGACAAGACCGCCCACTAACAGTTGACAAGACCGCCCACTAACAGTTGACAAGACCGCCCACTAACAGTTGACAAGACCGCCCACTAACAGTTGACAAGACCGCCCACTAACAGTTGACAAGACCGCCCACTAACAGTTGACAAGACCGCCCACTAGCAGTTGACAAGACCGCCCACGAGCAGTTGACAAGACCGCCCACTAACAGTTGACAAGACCGCCCCCTAACAGTTGACAAGACCGCCCACTAACAGTTGACAAGACCAGCCACTAACAGTTGATAAGACCAGCCACTAACAGTTGACAAGACCGCCCACTAACAGTTGATAAGACCGCCCACTAACAGTTGACAAGACCGCCCACTAACAGTTGACAAGACCGCCCACTAACAGTTGATAAGACCGCCCACTAACAACCTTTTTCTTATTGTTGCACATAATGTTCTAGTTTCATTAGCCACTTTTAGGCAATTGCTGTTGAAATACTAGTTATTTTGGCAGTCCAAGGTATTCGCATTGTTATATATATATATATATATATATATATATATATATATATATATATATATATATATATATATATATATATATATATATAACAATGGACAGTGAGCAGTCAAGCTGAAAAGCATCTGATGGCTGCAGAAATGTGGTTTCTGAGGAAAATGCAAAGAGTGCCATGGACAGACAGAAAAACCAATGACCAAGTACTACAGGAGACAAATGAACATCGTAAACTGATTAGAGAAATTAGACGTAGACAGTCAAAATTTTTTGGACATGTTATGAGAAGAAATGGATTGGAGAACTTAGTGACAGCTGGCAAGATCGAGGGGAACAGACCAAGAGGAAGACCGAGAGGAAAATACCTGGATGGCTTGGCCACATGGCATGGACGAGACAGGAACAATGAGCTGATCCACGACACTGGTGATCGAGTGAAATGGCGAGTCATGACCGCCCACGCTTTCCGGCATGGCACATGATTGATTGATATATATATATATATATATATCCTCGGTGTCAGCCTCGTGTGTACTTACTCCATATGTGTAGCATGAACACACAAGCCATGACTATGAGTCTGAAGATTAACTGATTCAGTGACAAACAAAAAGTCAGTTTGGACCAGACAAGGGACACAATCAAATGAATAAGTATTATAATGTAAACTTCCGTTCACTGTGCATTGAAATCGCGAAAGATAATACGACACGAAACAAATAACACAATAACACTAATTTAGCGATATATCGCCCTTCTGTCCAAATGGCAGGTTACAATTATCGATATATTACTCTTCGGCAATGAATCAATTAAGAAATATTAAACACATCAATGTTTTGTTTGTTTCACTTTGTTTAGACCTGACATACATTTTATTTTGTATGATGTTAGTGGATCTTATGCGGTCTAGAACATAATCATCTGGCAGTTTCTCTTTTTGATCACCTTTCAAGTCGAAGTGCTTGCAACGCTTGATTTAAAACTGTTTTCTATATTTGCATTCTGTGCATTCCATACGCAGCACAATCTTTCTCGTGGTCTTAACCTTCTTTCTAAACACAGGCTTGATCGAGACAAGAACACTGAGCTGATCCACGACTCTGGTGATCGAGTGAGATGGCAAGACATGGCCGCCCACGCTTACCTGCATGGTACCTGATGATGATGAAACACAGACATAGACTGACCACCATGACCACTCTGTTTCCGGTCGTAAAGACTTTTACCCTGTGCCTAGAGCGAGGCTGTTACTGCTTGTACTGGGTTGGTTAGTTAGTTAGTTAGTTAATCGACAGATCATCCTCATTGCACATCGAACCATTCAGTCCATAAGTGCTCGGATCCCCTCCTCAGTAAATCCCACAGCGTGTAGCGGCTAACGACGCCAGTTCTGTGTTGGTTAATCAATCTTCTTTGGCTTCCTGCGTAGTGTTCTTGTTTGGCCACAACTCTTTTAATTTGCTGTTCTCGCAGTCTGGCCACTGTTGTACTAGTTGTAGATTACTGGTTACTTTGTGGACTCTGTGTGTGTGTGTGTGGTGGGGGGGGGGGGGTGTTTTGGTTTAATCATTTCGTCACTTATTAATTTCACCGCTGTTCTTTGTCTGCCAGACCATGATGGCAATGGCTGTCTCAGCTTCTCTGTCTTGTCTCTGTCCTGGATTCCCAGTGTGTATAAATATCTACTGCAACGCACCTTGAACTTGACATAGTTCTTGACAAATGTGGTACTTCCTTCCGGCTGCACTTACACAATGTGCAGCGTTGTATCGGTACATTCACCGTGGTGACATCGCATATCAATTGTTTATTTTGTATAGGGTTCGCAGTTACTCAGGGGCCAGAGCCGCCCCATGAGGTCCTAAACCCCTGTGTGTCATTGTAATGGCCACCTCTGGTCAGATCAAGTGCAGGTGACAACACTTTGATCTTAGCCAAAAGGCCGAGGTTAAGCACATAATTTTATTTTTCACTGTTAAGACTGCAACTTTTATTATGACAATTTATATTTACAAACGTCCACCACGTCGGCCTCCCTTTTTGCGAGTGCTGACTGATGGGATGGGAGTCGTGTCCTCGATATGTCCAATCTTCATTCCGGAAGCACAACAGCTGTTAAAGTTGACTGTGCACCTGGACCAGGGGTCATTGTCCTGTTTCCACCAGTTGCCCAAAGCTTGATGCCTCCAGCAGTGATTCCCAAGGTCTGTCAGTATTCAGCCACATCTTGTGCAGCCAACATAGCAGCGTACGGGCAAGCTTCATAACGGTCAGCTTTCATCTTCATACCACCGGTGATTCTACAAGTTGTTTCTTTTCCTGACAAGTCAGTGACGTGGACACAAGTATCGTTGAAGCTGGCAAAGATGTGGGCAACACCAATCACATTCTCTCCCTCTTTAGCTTGCTGTTCAAATAACCAACTGTTCTTGTTGCTGAGGATTTCCTCTCCTTGGAGCCACTATCTTGAGGAAAACGTGAAAATTTAAGCACATCAGAGTACCTTCAAAGAAACTTGGATGTATTCATATTGACTGTGTACGCTATCATCATATTAGAGTTAAATACCAGTTAAATATAGAAACACATTCTATGCAATTAAATACTTTAGTATATTTTCGAGGACACGAAATAATTGCTTACAAATCCTTCAATATAGCATACTTGCTGTTACTATAATATTACAAACAATTAAAAACTGCTATAAACGAATAAATATCCCAAAAGTTTATGTTATTACTAAATGGTGTAATATATTTTCATAAATTTTATTAGTATTTGGAATTGAAATTACTTCCCATAACAATAACAGTGTTGTCTCCCGTATTTTTAACTTTATAATCAGCGCCAGTTTGTCAATATATAAAATGTTACAAGTTTTAATTTTGTTTTATTTGCGTAGTTATACTATGTTGTCGTTTCTGCAATACTTAAAGCTTTGAGAAAAAGCCATACGGACTTTTAATAACATGCTTTTGGAGTATCAATGCGACTTTTTGGCGCATGTCAAAAGTGGGGCGGTCATATTTACACTATCTAAGATTAGACTAAGGATATCAAGCGTTTTAAGCACGTAATATCACGATGCAGACGAACACGGGGACGTCATAAGGACAGTTCAAAGATGATCGTCCCACTTTTGACATGTACCAAAGAGAAGCAGCGTTCTGTTATCCGTTTGTTGTTGTTGTTGTCGTCGTCGTTGTTGTTGTTTCTAAATCAGTGACTCCACTTTCAGTGCACACCCCCCGTACTCGCCAGACCTAACCCCAAGTGATTTTCACATGTTTGGACAACTCAGAGTCATTGGGGTGAAAGACTTTTCGGTCCTATGAAGAGATACAGCAGGTGGTGCATGAGTGTTTACACACGTGACCAAGAGCATTTTTTTTTTCCTGCTGGAAACCAAGCACTTTATCGGCGCTGAACGCAGTGGTGACTACATCGAAAATGATACACTTGTTCTTTAGTTTTTCAGAATATATTCACCAATTAAAAAAAAAAAAAAAGGTTCTTCGTTTGAATCCCCCTCGTAAACGTCATTCACACATTTTGTCAGTATTTCAATTCCAAAATTTTCCTGAACCACAGTTGAGTTGAGTTAAGTACTGACATCACTGCACTCAGGACATTCCCGAACGCATTCCGTCCCCTCGTTCAACAACCAGCGAAGAGCCACACTACTAATTATTCCTACCGCTATCTGATTCAAAGTTATCCTGGTCTTTCCTCTCAGTTTTGAGATTCTACCAGAACCCTTGCCAATCCCCCACAATCTCATCCTTTCCACATACATTTTCTCAATCTGTTCCTCCACCTTCTCCACCTGGTCCCACGGACGCACGACCATCTCCCCATATCCATAGGTAATCTACCACCAAGAGGTGCATTCCCTGCCAGCCTATGAGCCTGTTCATTCCCCTGCACTCCCACGTGGCTAGGGCAAAAATATCCATACAACTCTCACAATCTGTGACCTCTGAAGCGAGGTAAGCCAAAATCTTCTCGGGCCACAATAACACAAATAATGGAGTTTCAAAAGGGAGCCAATCCTAAAATAATCTTTTTAACAGGTTAGTATGCTTCAGTCCCTTTGTTTCTGTTTCCCCTTGGACACAATGACAGTTTGATGCCAACAGACAGCGGTGGTGCTAAGGGGATACAAACGCAATTCTCAATCCTGCATACCACGTCCGAAACACAACTGTGGGCGATTTGGAAGCGGACCTCCTTGATCGTTCAGTAAGCAATAGCAAACTCAACTCACCACTTTCCTCTTGTAGCTTGCGGTGTCGAGGTGAAGCATAAACAGCTGGAGAGTGCCCGTTTATGGGCTTCATATATCGTGATTCCCATTGATTCTGTTATTCAGGTCCTGGCCGGCCTCTACTTCAGGTTCCGCTTGGTCTGTACATCATTGCTTGTTGTGGTATACTGTTAGTTGACAGCCTGTTATATGACCAAACAATTTAACTTGCCGTTTTCGGCTGAAGTCCAGTGCTGCTATGCTATAACCCCACTTTAGTCCCGATTTATTCATTTCTGATTTTCTCTCTTTTTGATACATTGAGTATTCTTCTCAGGAATCTCTTTTCCCTTGTTGTAATTTTTCTTTTTTCTTTTTCTGTTATTGTCCAGGTTTGGCATTGGTAGCATAGAGTTGGTAGGAAGGTTGTGTTGCCTGGTGCTTTATTTTGATACATGTTTATTCTTTTATATTGGTGAATGGCAAACTACTGAAGGTAAACTTGTCAATAAATCACAAACAGCCAATAAAATGGTGGGGCTGACTGCGACGTCATGTAAAGGATATGCAGCTACGTGTTTGTAACTTGATGCTTGCTTGCGTTCGCTGGCTGTGATCTCCAGCGTGAAGTCCTGTATGTCGGATGAAGACATCCTGTTGTCCAACATCAGTGTGATGTCATACAGGACCTGAGGTTTGCGTGAGTATCCGTTGTCCCGTGTCTGGCTTATTGGTGTGCAGACTGGTGATTCCTCGCCATGCAGGCAGACACTCTCCGACTTCGGAGGATAACTTGATGTTAATGAATGTCGCGAAGCCCTAGTGGCTAGACGCTCTCGCCTTTCGGTCAGGTAGTCTCGGCTTCATACATTTACAGTTGGCCAGGGCTCGCATGTCGAGTCAGACCAAAATTATTACTATTAAGCTTATTGGACAAGGCTTAAGGTTCATGTCGGTATACGATCAGCGTTGCTAGTAGTTGGTTGTGCTCAATCTTCAAACCTCAATCCCAAAACTACCAAATGAATAAATTTGATTATTGCTCACTTGACTTTAGGCGCCTGGTATCCCATGCCAAATCGAGAAGACCTGATCATTGGGGGGCCACATCCACTGGCGGATGTCAGTCGCGGAGATCAGGTAAGTTTCGAGCTGCAGCCTACAATGGGTGATATTCTACTAATTGGTCACGTCCAGCATGAGTCGCGTGGTCAGTGGTTGCACACCCACCCCACACGCCAGTGATCCGAAGTTCGATACCGGGTCCAGTCAGGGATATACAATTTAACTTTATTCAGTTCAATTCAACGTTATTTTAAAAGGGTTACAAATTGGACACGCAGGCCCGTCTTACATTCGGCCCTTCCAATCACTCATCTTTCATTCATCAATAGTGCATGATGCATTTACATAGGAAAATACATTGTCAAATGAATGTTGTAAACATAAACAATGCATATTACAATGTTATGAGACACATCCCTCACCCACCCACACACCCTCTCCCACCCACACAAACACCTCACCCATCCACACATATCACCCACCTATACACACACCCCCGCCCTCCTACATACCCACCCCACCCAGCCTAACACATCCCCCCACCAACCCACGCTTCCCTATTAACACACATCCCCCACACACACACATCTCCCCACAAACACACCCATCCCCCGGCCCACACACCTCCAACCACCCAGCCAAACATTCATCCCCCAACCACACTACTCCCACCAATCAACACACACTGCACCCACCCACACACACATCCCACCCACACAACCCCCCCCCCCCGCACCAAAACCCACATACTTCCACCCACACACACATCCCTCACCCACCACATCCCTTCATTCACACACACACACCTCCCCACCCATCCATACATCCCTAACCTACCGGCACACCCCTCATGGTTGATACACTACTGATGAGCTCAAACAAGAGCGAAACTCGAGTATACTGCTTCCAATCTGACGTGGACAAGGCTTAAGGTTCGTGCTGGAATACAATCAGCGTTGCTAATTGTGAGTTGTGCTCAATCATTAAACCTCAAATACCGAAACAACCAAATAAATCTATTAAGCTTATGTTGCTAACCCCATATTTGTCTAGACTAATCAGTAATCGGTGGCCAGTGTGATACTACAGCTTTTATTTCCCAAGACATCTCTGGATACTCGTTTTAGAATGACCTTCCCTGCCTCTCCTCCTCTCCAACAAACAAGTGATAAAAACATGCACATAGACGTTCTTATATCATTTTCATTTTCTCTTCATTGTTCTCAATTTTTTTCATCTTTTTATTCATCTCATCCCGTTCTTATGCCGTAATGTAGTCACTCGAGGGTCTTCTCCGAGATTATATGTTTTGTTTTGTATATGTGTTTGCTGATGAAGGCTAGTCACCGCAACGCCCTGTATGTTTTGTACTTCTGTACTGTAAAGCTGTATTACTTTGTGTTATTTGATATTGTTTACATTTCCACAGCTTTACCGCAGTTGCACCAAATTGTATTCATATTTCCGCAGAAGTCGGATGTGTCGGCCTAACGGCGCAAGAACGCAGCTCTGCTGTAAACAGGCACAACGCAATCACATCCCAAAAAAAAAAAACTCCGGATGAACGCAGAAGAAGAATTATTCATATTTTACACAGACAAAAGCATTGATAGAGAAGCACACAAAGTATTTGATACAAACACATCCAGACAAAGTAGTTGATTAAACATACACGCCGATGAAGGGTTTGATCAAACAGACAAAGTAGTTCTCTCTCTCTCACACACACACAGAGAGAGAGAGAGAGAGAGAGAGAGAGAGAGAGAGAGAGAGAGAGAGAGAGAGAGAGAGAGAGAGAGAGAGAGAGAGAGAGAGAGAGAGAGAGAGAGAGAGAGAGAGAGAGAGAGAGAGAGAGAGATTAGTTAATTCAATCACACACAAAACATCATTGAACTGAAGTACATATTTTTTTCATTATGTTACATTTAGTCATAAATAACAAGTGTGTTATTTTAGTGTTATATTCTAAGACAGCAATTGAACAAAAACACATGGGAATAATAGTTAATACACTAGTGAATGAAAGATATTTTAAAATGTATATCTGCAGGCTCTGAAATAAACGAGTCTCATTTTGCAATGTTGATTTTTCTTTTCGATCAAAATTCAGAAGACAATAATACTTTTACACTTCTGCACTTCTATTATTCTAAAAATATGAACATTAAAATTTTCTTCCATTAGAAATTGTTAACAAAATCTTGGCAGGAGCTACAGTAATCGTATTCTGATGGTGACAAGTTAGTTGCATGCACTTTACAGGACCTTGCAATCAATCTCAGCATTCATTAGATGTTTGTGATTTACTTGGCAACTATACAATCAGTAATTGCTTTTTGAATGGCTGATACCATTTAAATCAATGAAAGCATTCTGGTTCAAAATCGACCACGGCTGACTCTAGACTCAGTATATCGAGGAATTGTGAAGCAGTTTTACTCTCCCCTATTCCACAGATGCTGAGTGATGTTGATACCCTCAGATAATATAAATACGAGTAGGAGAAGGAATGGGAAGGACACAAATAGGGATGTAAAGGAAGGACAGAAAAATACGAGACAGCTAGAATGTAAATAACAAGAAACTGACAAATAGATTAGCATGAAGGGGTAGAGGTGTTTCCAAGGAGGTCCTGGCTAACATAGTAGGACCTCTAATTCTTCCGAAGTCGGAGAGTATCTGCCTGCACGGCGAGGAACCACCAGTCTGCACACCAATAAGCCAGACATGGGGCAACGGATACTCACGCAAACCTCAGGTCCTGTATGATATCACACTGATGTTGGACAACAGGATGTCTTCATCCGACATACATGACTTCTCGCTGGAGTTCACAGCCAGCGAACACAAGCAAGCATGAAGGGAGTAATCCTACTCGTTTACAACCAGAATGATACTGGAGATGAAAAACATATACACTTTACAACATTTGCTGGGGAAGATGGAGCACATATGGATTTATCTGGAGTGCTAGTGCGTTGATTCTTAACAAAACAAAACTGAATGAAACCCATAAAAATTTTCCTCACCATTCCTAAAAGAACATTTTGTTACTACAATAACCATGGCCAGATGTTTTAAAAATTTCAAGTTAAAGAAGCAATGTAATTTATTTTTTCTTTTCTTTTCAGATACATCACAATTCTAAAGGGCACTTTGATGTTTTCTGAGACATCCATTCATGAATTCAACCACAAGGGATTATGTTTATTCTACAACAAGAATCCAAAATAATATTTTTTAACAGTCCTGTACAATCACATGAAGAGGAAAATCCAAATCATTAACAATAACAAAAGACTAGTTTGCCTCAAAATCACATTTTAGATAAAAATATTTTGAAGTCATGATTACCTACCAAAATACCCGTAGAAAATAAAGGCTTTTTATGTGTTTTGACCAGAACATATTGGCTGCTGTGACTAAGTTTATGTACACACACAATGTGAGATAAAAATGAATATACAATACAAAAGCAAAGCTTTGTCATAATTTACACAATGATGGTCAGCTGAAGATAGTTGGTTGAGGGCATAATCATAGATCAGCAGGGATGATATCTGTCAAAGAAGATATTCATCTCTTGGGATTGAGTGTAATCAGATAAGACACATGCAGTATTTTTCTTCTTCTTCATTGTTCATCCAAAGTGTTTGTTTTGGACATAATTTCATTGTGCTTGTTTACAGTAGAGCTGCGATGTTTGCACCTTTCAGCCGACACATCCAACTTCTTCAACTTCTTCGGACTTTTGTTGACCGAGTTAACCTTCTCAGAACATACAGCACTCAGTAAAGGTGGAAGGCAGGCACTGTTTGCATGGTTTAATTACAACAAGTGAATCCCATAAACGGGCACTCTCCCGATGTTTATGCTTCACCTCGACACCGCAAGGTACAAGAGGAAGAGATTAGATGAGATTAGGTGAGATGAGATGAGATGAGATGAGATAACATGAGATAAAATAAGATGAGATACAATGAGATGAGATAAGATGACTTAAAACCGGTAGTACCACAGCTGATACTGCCTTTGGGATGTCAAATGTTAGTTCTTAACATATTCTAAGCCGTGATATATGACCTGGAGTGGCCAGTCTGCTTCCTCGCTGCCTTTCCAGACTATTCTCAAAAATTGTCTGATTCCCAATTTTATGAGACTGGGTCGAGCCCAAAGACTTACTGATCAGAACCAAAAATAATCCATCCTCTGCTGGGGATTAAACCCAGGCCACTGTTCTGGCAGACTATGGTACTAACCACTACGCCACAGTAGCTCTAAGTCCTGAAACTAATAACTCAGTAAGAGAGTGCTCAACTTAAGGCATGCTAATGCACGTGAAGTTTCTTCTACAGTTAAATAAGTCATAGGGATAAACCCTATACTGCACAAACAATTGACATAGGATAGATAATAGACATGGAAGGACAATACAACATGTTACATCATTATCTTATCTTTTAATGGACAAAAGCCCAGTGTTTGAGGTCAATATTTTTAAGCATTCCTTACGGCAGGCCAGATTTTGGGTCAAATTTTCAGGCATACATGATGGCAGGCCAGATTTGGGGTCAACATTTTCAGGCATTCATGATATCAGGCCACAGTTTATGATTAATATTTTCCAGCATTCATGATGATAATCCAGATTTTGGTGTCAATATTGGCTTAAACAGATCTCATTAAGTTTATGATGTGAATGTTTACAAAATAAGAAAATGAGTCAGTCGGTCATAAGATCACCCTCACTGCACATCAAACTATTCAATCCTTAAGTGCTCATTCCCCTCCTTAGTATCTCCCTTAGCATATAGCGAGTGTTGGTCAATTATTCTTCTTTGGTCTCCTGTATAGAGCTCTTGTGTGGCTTCATCTGTTTTTAATTTGTCTTACAGCCAGGTCAGGGTTGCAGATTTGTAGCTGATTCATTTAATTACCTGCCTTTCTGATGGCATTCACTATATCAAAATAACTAAAGGTTAACACGCTGATCCTGGTGTAGAGGATCAGAGACCCAGCCTTCTTGGATAAGGGCAACAATCTCAAAGGACCTGGGTGCACAGGTGAGTACATTAACAATCCCTTCCCAGTTGAAATTTTGAGAGATTTAAAACAGCAGGCTAAATAGGCTGCTGCCTGGACAACAGTTAAAAATTTATCACACCTACCCATAAAGGAATACTTATAGCATGTGGGATTTTAGTGTTCATACATTTGGATTTTTGCCTGTTTTCATAAAGAAATAAAAACCACAAGAACTCTTCTGTGTCTGAAGTCTGTACGTTCTGTTTTCTGCACTATCAAATAGAAACATTCTGCCCTAGCAAAGTGGATGTCAAACATAGACAATTTACAAACACTGCAGCGCTGATAAGACGTTACCCAACTGACAATCACCCTATTCAGCTGTAATCTATGTATCTGGTTGCTGTGAAGTCAGGTTTTATTTTAGAACACCTGAAATGAGTCACTGCTAACCACAAAGTAAATTAGGACCTTTCACGGATGTGAATGCAAACAAATACAACATATAGCCAACAGGACAAGGTTCGCTTAGAATAACAATTTTGTTTGCAGAGAGATGACTCACAGACTCAGTCAAAGGGAGAGCACTATTGCACTTAAATAAATAAATATTAATGTGAAAGCTGATTCACTCCCTCTACCAAAAAACATTCAATAATACATGTTTTATTAGACATTATAGACTGTATTTTACAATTTATCTACATGCATGATTAATAATAACTTGTTAATACTGAGTTTAATAATACAAAATATTTTACACATAATTCTACACAATTCATTCATATGTACATATCTCATTTACAATATTTAAAAACAGCATTTAGGCATTTAGGTGACTAGACTCTTTTTATCACATCACGTCATCTATTATTTCAAATGTATATTATAAATAATTTATTCAGTGATTTCATGTAGAGAAATGGTTATATATTAAAACCACACATAACTTTATTTTAAGTAGAGGAAATATTGTTTTAAATATTAAGCTAACATACATAATGATATCGTATTAGTCGACACTGGCAAGTTAACAACACGTAAATATTTTACAAAGTTACAAATACTTAATTTGCATCTGTTATATATTCATGCAAATGCCTTGTTTATCAGGCTCTGTTATCACAATTTAAAATGATGGTTTATATGTATATACATACACACATATACATATATATTTGCAAGATCTACGTTGTTATGTAAGAAACTGGCAACTTCAGTAAATTAATTGCTACAGAAACCACAAGTTCTTGCAGGTGCTACTTTCCTGAAATCAAACCAGCTGTAGTACAAGAGCTTTAACAACGTTTAAAGACAAGAATATTTACTACATTGCACTGAGTTTTCACCTCATATAGCTCAGTTTCTTTCCACAGAGTAGTCTGCTGAAAGTGCCATACAGAGCATGGACTCCATAGATCAGTGACCACCCTCAGTGGTCTCTAAAAAATGGCATTTGTAAACCGAATCAGTCTGAACACTACCCCATGACTTTTGGAGCATAAAGCAGGGGCTTCAGCACTTCACCATGATGACTCCTCCAAGTTGTAGTACAGGCATCCTCTGCTCCTTGCTCCTCAGAGAGCTTAAAGGGAAACTACTGTGATAGACTTTGTAACAAATCAAGACAGCTAACTCATGTGTTCAAGTCTAAACTCATCTTTAACTCTATCGATCCCAGACATTCGCAATATTAACTAACTCATTCCTATTTATGAATTTAACTCAACTGTCCAAGATCTTGTTCTTTAATCCCGCTCTGTCTCAAGCTGTGAATGTTTAACTAATTATAGCAAAGCATTTATTACTGTGGAAATATATGGGATGCAACGAGTTAAGATAAATATATTGTGTGGTGGTATTATTTTCTAGTTTGGGCTTCAGCTATGAGACCTTGTGAGATTTAAAGAGTTAAAAAAAATCTTTAAATTTATCAGACTTCATGCTTTCTCGAATGTGTTTCATAGATATATTCCTCTTCTTCTTTGTCCCTCTTTCGAGGGGAGTATGTATATAGGGCAGATTACTCTTACTTACCAGAGCATGACAACACAGACAAGCTGGGCAGAAATTACCAGACTTAAAAACTTGCAGGATTGAGAGTGTCAAAAACTGATCAGACTTCATGCTCTCTAGAATATGGTTCATGGATACAGGCATTATCATTTGACTGATCGGAGCATGAATTTGACAGACCACAGCACGATAGGATACACAAGCTGGGCAGAAATTAGCAGGCCAAAACCTTCAGACTCAGAACAGGAGACTCAACTCAGAATATGCCTTCATTAAATGTGTTAATCTGCTACCAGCTGCTACAACCTTCTAAAAAAATTAATCTGTACTTTGATCTACGATTAATTTTATCAGCAGCCTATTATCTTCTTACCACTTTAATAATTTTTACCAAGTTATCTGTCTTGATCTACGAGAACCTCCTTTTACTTTAACTGAAGCTATAATTTCTTTAAATGGCTTTCTTATTCAATGTGATTCTCAAAAAAAAAAATTTATCAGTTGTCATGCTAATATGTACAGAAGTATTCTAACTCTGCCATTCAGAAACCCACAAATCAAGTTTCCTTATCTATATGGAGGCCAAGTGTACATTAAAACATATTAAATTTTTCCTTCTCTTGAACAGTTGGGAGGGATAGGTGTCACAGCCCTGTCCTTTCATAAGTGATAAATGACTCCTCCCCCACTATTATTCTGAGGAAACAACAGCCAGTGAATCTCTTATGTTCTTACCCTCAGCTTGACACTCTATAGTTTGTATAACACCTGTGGCTTGATATATCATGTTACGGCAGTGTTTCTTTTTTATTACTTGTTAGCATAAATGTGGGTGAACATACAAGGGTATTAGTCTCACTTTGCAGATGAATTCTAATATATTCACTGATTGGAGCGGCTGGCCGAGTGGCTAAGAACTCCGGCTTCTCCTCCACGAGACCAAGGTTCGAATCATCGGTAAGGTGTGGATTTTTTTCTGCCAGGGGCAAAAAGAAAATCCTAACCTACACAGTTTGTGGCGACTGCACTAGCCAGGCGGCCTTAATTCCTCAGGCTCAAGACCCCCCCCCCCCTTCCTTTCCCCCTGCCCTACACTGCAGTTGATGGCAGATGACAGACAGTTCTGACTGTACACTATAGCATAAACGTGGATGAGCATACAGAGGTGTTAGTTGAGGAAGGAAACTTTACACCCTACCTCATTAGCTATAATCTAGAATATGTGAAGATCAAACACTGTAGACTCCAATAGCAGTATATGTAATGTTACAACCTATAAAGTAACAGATACCAACAAGAGAAATGAAATGTCTACAATGAATTCTAAATTAAAAGAAATGAGGTAAAAATCAGAAGTGCCATTATCATAGTCTCCAATGTTAGATTTGGATACTAACAACAAAGAAGAAGAAAACAGCTGAAACAACTGAGACAAAATTGCAATCAATGCTAAATTTAATGAAATGAGACAAAATTGAAACCTAATCAGGAAGAAAAGGAGGACATTATGAGTGTGACCATATTAAACAACAGCAAATCAAATGGCTTGGTCATGAAACAAAATTATCACAAGCCAGTGACCAATAAAGAGCTCTAATACTTGGAGAAGCTGTGAATGAGATCAGATTTATGGATTACCTGAGGCTATAAACATTACCAGATGTCAAGCAGACATTAAAGATTTCTCCAATTGTCCCTTCTAAAAAGACAAAAAAAGGGATAGAGTAGAAGCTGTATAGAAGAAAACAATAGTAGCCACGCTGGCCTAGGGACAGTGCCTTGGCTGACTATTAAGGAGACCTGGTTTTATTCTGACCCTAAAGGAGGTTTAGTTTGCCAGCCACTTACAGCTCTGGAGGATTAAACAATTCCTAGTAAAATGGGCCCCAGAGATTTCTCTAGGATGGATAAAGTGGTAAACAAGGTAACTGGTTCGCCAACCTCATAGTGCAGTTAATATATACAAACATATGTGAAGTTCTGTCACTTCATATTCTTACAAGGGTTATTTGCTGGTGAACTATCTTTCACTGAAAGTATTTGTATGTTACGTTTCTTATTATTGCTAGGGGGGGGGGGGGGGGGGGGGCTGAGTGGTCTCAAAGTATAGTGTCCACCTCGAGTGCTGGAGGTCCCGGTGAGAGCCAGGATTTTTTCACGTGGATTTCTAGTAACAAAACTTCCCCTGGTCTCTAGGTAGTGAGATCGGACGCCCGTGTGTATTGTTGCGCATGTAAAAATCCCTTGGCAGTTGGAAACCAGAAAAGAGTAGCCTAATGGCGCTGCCCGGCAACAAAATTTCGAGTTAATAATCTACCCAAAGTATTTCAGGATCCTTGCCGGTGCTACAGAGTTTGTGCACTGAAGTGAGTTTCTCCTGGCTCAGGCTTGAGTTAGGAGTAGAACGGAACACTTATGGGTTACACCCATGTGCCGTGATGCTGATCCGTCGACAAAACTAAACTTATTATTGTTATGTTCATTTTCTTCCCCAACTTCTGACTGAATATTACTACATTAACCTATTAACTACAAGTCACTATTTTAACTCTTTCTAGTCCAAGCAGTTGTTACTTCAGTTGACTCACGTCCGAGCACTTTATATATAAGGTTTGACTTTCCTTTGTTAACTTAATTTCTTCTTCTTCTTCACATGGCTAATAACAAGTGTCAGATCATTATCTAATATTACTGAGTCGTGTAGTTTTGATGTTCGCATTTTGCCCATGCCTTTATAATGCATATCTTTTATATTGTTGCTGTTCTCTGTTAGCCTTGAATGATGTGTGAATGAAATAATGTATGAAAGAGAGTGATAGAAGGGCAGAATGTTAGACGGGCCTGCGTGCCCAATTCTTAACCCTTTGAAAATAAAGTTTGTTTGTTCGTTCATTCGTTCTTCTCAATATCCCACATTCAAGAATACTACTGCCTCTATTTCATTGGCCCAGTGGGTTATAGAATGTCTAGTAATGCTATTATCAGGTTTCCTCAACGTGTGTCCTCCCAGTGCCAGAATCTGTGGACCTCTAGATTAACTGGTATTTGTTTAGTTGTCTCTATGAGCTCCACATCGGTGATTCTGTCATACCGGTTTTGTTCTTCTATTCTGTGCAGAAACTAATTAATGAATTTTTGTAGTTTGTTCACAATTGTTTGAGTTCTTTTCCTCTTTTCTGATCCATACAGTAGTTAGAAATTAGTTGCAGTTCCTTTAAAGAATGTAAACAATATAAAATGACACAAAGTAGTGCAGCTTTACATAATAGAATTACGACACATACAGAACGTTGCGGTGATGGTCTTCTTACCTCAGAATTCCAAGCTGTGTGAGGTAAGTATGAACATTTTTTTCCAATTTTCATTTTCTCTTCATTGCTTTAATTTGTTCATCTTTTTATTCTTCTCGTCCTGTCGTCACGTGTTAATGTAGTCACAGGAGATCTCCTTGACTATATGTTGTGTTTTGTGAACGGGTTTGTTTGCTGATGAAGGCTAATCGGCGCAACGTCCTGTATGTGTCGTAATTCTGTTATGTAAAGCTGCACTACTTTGTGGCATTTTATATTGTTTACATTTTTACAGCTTTACCACAGTTCCACCAAATTGTATTCATTTCTTTACAGAATGTCACCATCAACCCCAGAAATTTTTTGGCTGCTTGTAATTTCTTGGCAAGTTTACGTTCAATAGTTTGACATTGCTTTCTGAATGATCGACACTCATACCATTGTATGGGAAACCAACGCAAGGCAGTCCGCTTCCAAATTGTCCAAAGATGTGTTTTGAACGCATACATAACCCCTTCACCACAGAGCTGATAGAACGACAGGGTGTATTTTTAATGTCTGTGCAGTGTTTGAAAATATTGCTGGTCCAAGTTTTGTATTCACCCTCTGTAAAGTTCATGCAACATAATAGGTAAATACAAAACTTGGACCGGCAATATTTTCAAACACTGCACAGTCATTAAAAATACACCCTGTAGAATTTAAAATTACACATTTGGCGCTAAAATTAAGTTTCTTTGATTTCCTCAAATTGCCAAACAGCTGCTCTAGCCTTTTATATTCTTATTAGGTCTAATTTGAAAAACCTTCCTTTTAAATTCCAGACAGTTATTACTTTAATTCTTTTTCACCCAGACAGTGGTTATCCTAAAGTAACAACTTCCTGGAATGAAAAGAACTAAAACAAAAATAATACACTTATATTACAGATATTTGTATAATAAATTATATACACTTACAAATACAAATAACTACTTTTCAAATAAATTACAAGGTAAACATATTCCTACTACCTTTGTACCTTCTCATTAAGACAAATGCATGTATGTGAAATTGGTAACCAGTTGTTAATTCTTAGCATACATGTGCAAAAGCTATAATGCTTAGAGTATGTTTTCAAAAGCTATACAATTTTATGTATGTACGTGTGTGTGTTGTTTATAGATTATATTTTATTTCATATCTAATGTTGGTATTTTTAGCCCAACTTTAAAATGATGGAAGACTAGAATGTTGGTCTTTTCAAAGTTCGAGAAGAGAAGGTGTGTTTATTTTAATCTATGGACAAACAATTGTGAAAAACCCTGGTATGTACACGACATGACAACAATTTAGGCATGTACCATTCTTTCTTAGCCAACAAACAGTCATTTCTGTGCACAATAGCAATAGTGAAAAGTACTATACAGTTCTTTATAAAGTTCAAAGAAATACATTAGCAAACACTTGAGAAATATTGCATTGAGAAAGTAAGGCAGTTCAATTATGCTTAAGCTGTTTAACATACAGACATAACATGAGCAATCACATGTTGTGGGGTTCTGCTATTTTTTGCAGAATTGAAAACCACTTCTCATGTGTTGATTGTGTAGGCGTACTTATCACCATCAAGTGCCCTGCCAGCTGGTATAGACGTTCATGTCTCTCCACAGATCTCGGTCCTTGGTGTTCTGTATCAACTCTGCTGATGATATTCTTCCATGTCACTACCTAAGTCCAACAAGTATCATTTATCTTGGTCTGCCTTGGCATCTTTTCTCGCTGATCTTTCCGGTTGCCAAGATGTTCTCCAATGCGTCTCTTCTTATCACATGACTAAAGAATGCTGTTTGTCTCTTTCTTATAGCTGTAAATTATGTTCTAATTTCATTAGCCTCTTCCAAGCAATCATTGTTAGCTGATCCATGACTCTGGTGATCGAGTGAGATGGCAAAATATGACCGCATACTCTTATTGGCATGGCACATGATGATGATAAACATGCCCAAATAATCTGGACTGTTTTGGCTGCTTTCATCCTGGCATGTTTGTCATATCGTTGTATGTACAGACCATTTCTCCAAAGTGCATTCAATAATAATTTCTCTAATTAATATTTTAGAGATTTTCATTTGTTTCTGGAAAGACTGCTTGTTTCATGTTTCTGTCTGTCCATGATATTCTTTGCATTTTCATCAGAAATCACATTTCCATTGCCATTAGATTTTTTCTCAGCTTGCCCATTTACTGTTTATTGTAACAACTATTTATGACAAAAAAACATCAAGAAATGTATGTTACACATAGAAATCAACAAATTTATCAGAGTTGATTGGTAGAAAATGTGTTAATATTGCATAGAATAGTCATAAATAGAATGAGTATTTTGTTATTTCACCAACTAAAGTTGTCAGTTAGCACATCACGTTTTTTAGCATCCAGCCGAATTAATTAAGTCACGTGTATGTAACATTCTTACACAAATGCTTCATCCATTAACTCTTTCTAGCCCAAGGTAAGCACCATGTGAAATCGGTTATTGAACATGTGTATCAAGCAATGGATTGTGTTTTAATATACCTTTTATGTTTGTTCTGAGTCTGCTAAAGAAATCAGGCTAGATATTTTATCAGGAGGCACAACATAAATATTACATTGCTGGATTTAACATACACGATGTGGTGCAAAACTGCAAATTGTGCAGCTAAACATTATATACAACAATAAGACAGAGACAAACATCTTTCTTCGGTCACGTGATGAGAAGAGAGGCATTGGAGAACATCGTAACAACTGGAAAGATCGAGGGGGAAGAGAGGCAGAGGCAGACCAAGAGAAATGATACTGGATGGATTGAGACGGTGGCATGGAGGAATATCAGCAGCAGAGTTGATCCAGAAAACCAAAGACCGAGATCTATGGAGAGCCATGAACGCCTACGCCAGCCGGCACTTGATGATAATGATGATGAAACCAAGTTTAACACAAAAGGCTCTTTCAATTATAAAAAATTTTCAAATATAATAAAGTGGAAGTATTAAAGAAACAAACATAATTTTATATTTTGACGCACATTTTATTTAATTTTAAAAACTAAAATTTTATTTTAGTTTAATTTGCCAGTTTACTTTTTGGTATATTGTTGTTTATTTTTTAAATTAAGTGTTTATCAATCAATCATGTGCCATGCCGGAAAGCGTGGGCGGTCATGATTCGCCATTTCACTCGATCACCAGAGTCGTGGATCAGCTCAGTGTTCCTGTCTCGTCCATGCCATGTGGCCAAGCCATCCAGGTATTTTCCTCTCGGTCTTCCTCTTGGTCTGTTCCCTTCGATCTTGCCAGCTGTCACTAAGTTCTCCAGTCCATTTCTTCCCATAACATGTCCAAAAAATTTGGACTGTCTACGTCTAATTTCTCTAATCAATCTACGATTTTCATTTGTCTCTTGTAGTACTTGGTCATTGGTTTTTCTATCTGTGTTTATAGAGGCACTAAAATCTTATAAGTTCTAAGTTCAACAGGTCTTACTCCACCCTGTAAAGGACAGTGTATGGGCTTACACACAGCAGACATATGTTGCCTGCTGGTATGCAGGGCTTCATGGCGAAGTGGTCAAGTCAACTGTCTATTGCTAGGAAGATTGTGGATTCAGATCACAAGAGTAATTTTTCCAGAGATCTTGGAGCTGTCTTATAAGATATTCGTATGCTGGACCAAGTAAAGATTACAATCTATGCCCTGCATCATCTTTATCATGTTTTCTGGCAAATGGTGCTCAGGTATCTCCACAGGTTTAGGTTTCATTGGTCTTCTGGATCAATTTTATTGATGATCTTCCTCCGTGCAACCGTCTGAGGTTTTTTTGTTTTTTGTTGCGCTCGCTCGCTTTGCACTCAAGCGTAGTCCATACACACTATCCCGTGTCCCTTGCCATCAGGCGAACCCACTCCGACTTCAGAAATACTTGTAATTTACGTCCCCAAGTCAAGGATGACAGGTCAACATTTTAGTCCAGCTATCCGGTGTAGGGGTTGAACCACTTACCTTGGCATCAGCACACCGGATGTTTAAGAACTCGCGTTCTTACCCATTCGGCCATGCTGACCTGCAACCGTCTGAGGCAATCCAGCATCACTTCTCTCTGTCTGATGCTGCCTCTTCTTCACTGATCTTTCCAGTTGTCATGATGTTTTACAATGCCCCTCTTCTCATGAGGTGACTAAAGAGCGTTGTTTGTATATAATGGTCTGCTCTCGTTGACACTTGCCGTTTACTCTGGCAGTTCACGGTATTCGTCACAGAAACCCCAACTTTCTTGTTTGTTCATTCATATTCCAGATTCACTGCCATGTACAATGCCCTACAGTCAGTGATAATAATAATAACAGTAATGATTGTTACAAATATTATCAGATTTGTTTTATTGGCTTATTCCGTTTTTTATTGTCCAAGCAACCATATTTTTATTTCAGGAGGTTGCTAGGTGTAAAAGTGATTCCATAAATGGAAGCAACTCCTTTTCCAACCCACTCTCATTCATAACCCAGTGGGCAGTGGAAGCAGTGAGGCTGTCAGTTTAAAGTAAACTTCACATAAAGAAGAAGGGAGGAATTTGTATGTGTGTATTGAGGATTGCATAACACAGGCATTACAAGCACATTGGGGTTCAGCCTTATGGACAGCTAAAAAGACTTTTGAGAACTGGTGACAGTGGAGTGACACGATCTCATGGCTTCAATGCCAGTCTTTGAATTGATTGATGTTAATATACTAAGCCACTAGGGATGTGGATCTGGGAAAATATGGAGTGAATGGTTGAATGCTAAAGACACGAACAAACTCAGCAATGACACAAAGTTAATGTAAGATCTTAACTATTTTCAATGTCATTTCTCATGTTTTTGGAAACATAGTAAATAATTACATTCTTATCCCAACCCACTTGAGAAATTATTTTAACTCTTTCCACCACAAACAGTTGTTAGCTAACATATTTCTTCCCCGGTTATGTTAATTTCCTTGTGATCCAGAAATGTATTCACTTAAGGCAACTGTTACATGGGACACAAAGAGTTAAGAAAAGTACATAATTGAATATAAGGTTAGTTGCTTGGTTTAGCATGAGACGCAGTCACATGGAGAGTCTTGCTGCAGCAACAAGATACAGACATCAGAAGCCATAACTCATTACATGCCACAAGCCACAGCAGGTGGCACACAGTAATCATTACATGCCACAAGCCACAGAAGGTGGCACACAGTACTCATAACATGCCACAAGCCACAGCAGGTGGCACATAGTAATCATCACGTGCCACAAGCCACAGCAGGTGGCACACAGTCCTCACCACATGCCACAAGCCGCTGCAGGTGGCACACAGCTACGACTATAAATGCCAGAAAACGTTAGCTGCCTGGCCTTTATAGGATGTTAAATTAAATAGCTGCTTGTGATTTATCACGCAATTTTATTTTCAGTAGGCTGCTATTGCGTTCTGAACGGCCAACACCTTATACAATCAAAATCAACGCAAACCGGTCTGCTTCCAAATGGTCAAGGTTGATTTCAAACTCTCGACTCAGTATGTCTAGAAACCGTGAAACTGCGTTTTACTAACTCATAAGCCTGTGATGCTGGTACAAATAACAGAAGCAAATAAAATGGCTGAAATAAGTGGCAGCCATTTTCCCCCCTATAATTGCACAATGTTATATGTTTATACACGTGCTATCATTTGTGACATGTAAAATGCTGTTTTGTAAGCTGCTATGGTGGGTGGCATCTGTAAACTGCTGTTTTGTAAGCTGCAATCTAGTAGTTAATATTAAGCTCTTGAACAGTGAAAGAATCTCCTGAAATTTACAGCTTCTTCTCGCGAGTGTCAGCACCACTGCTGTTAATGATATCTCCACTGCTGTTGCTGCTGCGGCTGGCGTGACTGTTGTTGTTGCCGCTGCTTGTGTTAATGAACAAGGACAGCAGAAGTCTCAATATCAGGGGAAACATCAGGAACGGCAAGAGAAACCATGTCAACGGGTTGCCTGCAAAAAAGAATTACAACTGAATCAATGATGCTTATATCTTAGCTAAAATAAAGAGAATCTATTGGATTTGTGTCCCCCTGGACATGGTGGAGTGGCGGGAAATGTGCAGATGGACAGATTTGCTGAGTCCACACTGCTGGATGGGCAGTTGGTACATGATAAGAGGATCTTTGGGATCATGTGTATAGTGCAGACGAACAGACAGATTATCACGACCTGGAGAGAATGGTGCTGCAGGGAGTTACTAGAGGACCTGGCCATCACTCAGAACTCTGAAGAAAGGCCAAACAGACACATAATCAGGCTGCTACGGGTACCATTAGTACTGGGACTCTTCACTGGCTGTTGAAGATAAGGATGAAGCACGTATGAGAATGTTTTGAGTGCTTGACTCAACTCAATTGATGCATATGTTACATTTACTGCAGGGCACATAGAACGGAATGATAAATAAAGAACAGTAATGGAAAGTATGGTTTCTAGAAGAAGAGGCACGGGCTGACCAAAACAAAGTAGGATGCAGGACATTAAAGATGCTTTGGGCAGGAAAATGCAATAGGTAGGGAGAATTGGCGACATATTGAGAATCTTTCTAGCGAGCTGTGATAGGAGTGATAGTCTATAAAGGACATAATGATGATGATTGAAGTGGTGGTGATGAGGCTTGTTGTAGTGGTGGCAGTAGTGAAAGATGTAGTGGTGATCCTTAGGGAGGTCATGGTGGTGGTGGTGGTGGTAGGGTGGCAGTTGTGATGGCAGTTGTGATGGCAATGGTGGTAGTGGAAAGTGTAATTGTTTAGTTTAGGTTTAGTTTTTAGTTTAGTAGTCAGATCAAGATCACGGCACACAGGTGTAATCTATAATTGCTCTGTTCTACTCCTAACTCAAGCCTGAGTCTGGAGAAACTAAGCTCAGTGCACGAACTCCGTAGCACCGGCGAGAATCCTGAAATACTTTGGGTAGATTTTTAACTCAAAATTTTGCCTGGGCAGCGCCGTTAGGCTACTCTTTTTCGATTTCCAACTGCCAAGGGATTTTATATGTGCGCAACTATACACACGGGCGTCCGATCTCACTACCCAGAGATCAGGGGAAATTTTGTTACTGGAAATCCACATGAAAAAATCTTGGCCCTCACTGGGGCTTGAACCCGGGACCTCCAGCACTCGAGGCGGACACCCGTACCTTGAGATCACTCTGCCTCCGCCCCCCCCCCCCAGAAAGTGTAGTGATGGTTGTAGTGGTGGTTGTCATGGTGATGGTGGTGGTGCTGGTGCTGGTGCTGGTGGTGGTGGTGGTGGTGGTGGTGGTGGCGATGGTAGTTGTGGTGGTGGTGATGGTGGTTGTGGTGGTGGTGGCAGTGGTGGTGGTGGTCATTGTGCTGGTGGTTGTCATGGTGGTGGTAGTGGTGGTTGTGGTGGTAGTCATGGTGGTGGTCATGTTGATGGTGGTGGTGGTTGTTGTCATGGTGGTTGTCACAGTGGTGGTTGTCATGGTGGTGGTGGTAGTGGTGGTGGTAGCAGTGGTTGTCATGGTGGTGTTTGTTGTGGTAGTAGTCATGGTGGTGGTTGTGGTAGTAGTCATGGTGATTGTGGTAGTGGTTGTGGTAGTCGTGGTTGTCATGTTGGTGGTGGTAGTGTGGTTGTCATGGTGGTGGTGGTGGTTGTCATGGTGGTTTTCATGATGGTGGTGGTAGTGGTGGTTGTCAAGGTGGTGGTTGTTGTCATGGTGATGGTGGTGGTAGTGGTGGTTGTCATGGTGGTGATGGTGGTGGTGGTTTTCATGGTGGTGGTAGTAGTGGTGGTTTTCATGGTGGTGGTAGTAGTGGTGGTTGTGAAAGTGGTGATGGTGGTGGTTGTCATGGTGGTGGTGGTGGTTGTCAAGCTGGTGGTGGTAGTGGTGGTTGTCATGGTAATGGTAGTGATGGTGGTGGTAGTGGTGGTTGTTGTCATGGTGATGGTAGGGTGGTAGTTAAGATGGCAGTGGTGGTGGTTGTAGTGGGAGATGGTTATTGTCATGGGAGTTATGTTGACTTTGGTGGTTTTGACACTAGAGGCGATGGTTGACATTGCGGTCATGAATGTCATGGAGATGCTAATAATGACACATGTACAGATGGTAATTGCTCCTCCTTCTTCTCCTCCTCATTTTCCTCTTCTTCTTCATTGCCTTCTCCTGCCTCTGCTGCTTCCTCTTCTTCTTCCTGTCCTTCCCCTGCCTCTGCCACATCTTCTTCTTCCTCCTCATCATTCTTTCTTCTTCTACTGCTGCTGATGCTTCTTCTTCCCTCAATTTCCCATTGAAGGACTGTCCCTCAATTAACTCATACCAAACTGTATTTTCTTTTGCTATCTCCTGCAGCTCCTTGCATGTATTCCCAGTATTATTCATCTATGTCTCCAATTCTCTTCTCTATGTGTTTTATATCTCCCTTTGTTTTACTGGCTCTGTGGGTAAATAGAAAGAACTTTCTACACACACTATTATAAGATTCTCCCAACAACACCCACACTACTGCTAACATATCTCCTGAATGTCACTGGACCACTCAATCCACTCTGCCACTGGACCACTCAAGCCATTCTGTCACTGGACCACACAAGCCACTCTGTCACTGGACCACTCAATCCACTCTGTCACTGGACCACTCAAGTCACTCTGATTCGATGATTGATGTAATCAGCATCCAGCCAGCCACCTTACTCTTACGTCCAAGAACATATTCTGATAGCCATCAAATGCAGCAAACCAAACATGGAGCCATACTGTCATAACAAGAATTCCTTTCATTAATAGGGATTTAAAACCCTGCATCACAGGACCAAGAGACGAGTATAGGGTGTAATGTTAATGTCTATGGGGTTTTTGAAAATATTGCTGTCCAAGTTTTGTATTTACCCTCTGTGAATTCATGCAACATAAAAGGTAAATACAAAACTTAGAACGGCAATATTTTCAAAAACCCCAGTCATTAAAAATACACCCTATATATAAGCACCGAGCTAACACAGAAGTCTTAATCAAAATGAATACAAAATAAAACCAGGAAACACAACGAAACAAAAAACATACACATTCTTTTTCTTCCTCTTCTTCTTTCGTTCGCTTAAAATTTGTCTATAACTGCAATGTTGTCTCTTGTATGAATTTAACTGTCTTTCTTAGTTCATTCAGTGGTCAAGAGAGTTTATCTTCCACTGTTGTTTCTCTAGGCCAGAAGGTTTGCCTAGATATGTTGTATTTTGGGCAGTCTTGGAGTATGTGATCTGCTGTCCCTGGTGTCAATCCACATGTGCACACGCTGACTCGCCAATTTGAATTTTGTATACATGTGGTTGTGTAATCTATTGTGTCCTGTTCTGAGGCACAGAATAATGACTTGTTCTGGTCTGTCCATTAGGTGGTAGTCATCTTGAGCAGGTTTTGGTGGCTTTCTGACTGATTTGATCACTGTTTCTTTTGGTGGTATGTGATGGGTATATCAGGTTCTTCTATTGCTCCTTCTTTAACTTATTCCTTAGCTCCTTCCTTAGCTCCTTCCTTAGCTAATTCCTTAGTTCCTTCCTTAACTAATTCCTTACCTCCTTCCTTAGCTAATTCCTTAGCTCCTTCCTTAGCTCCTTTCTTAGCTAATTTCTTAGCTCCTTCCTTAGCTAAACACACACACACAGATAAAAGAGAACATTTTGACTGAACTCTTTTTCCACAAATAAAAACAAAGTCGTGGTAGCATAGCGGCTTGACACTTCCCAGCCATCACAATGGCCCTGGGTTCACATCAGGGTGGGTTTACATCCGGGTGGCTTTACATAAACCGGGTGGCTTCACATCATGGTGACTTCCAAGTTTTAAAACTGACCTAGGCTCTCAGGTAGCCTAACACAGGTACCAGAAAATGCCTTGGGGAATAAAGGCCTCATCATACACTGAAAGGTCATTTGGATGTAGAAGGAACCTTTACTATAAAAAACAAAAAACTTTGCTGGAAACACCAAAGTACCATCTCCTTGCGTGTGTTTTCCTTATCATCAAGCTTACTAGTCATTATTTTGTGTTAATTCATATTTCTCTACCAGCTCAACCACAGTAAACTTCATGTTTTTCAATTCTTGGTCATTTTAGTATTATTTTAAATTTCCCCCCTTTCTTATAGATTAATGCTGTGCTACGTCTGCCTTCCACTGTGACAGTTCAAGGTCTCTTGCAAGGCCATGGGCAATTAGTTTATCAAACCACTTAGTCTTCTTCTGCCAACATCCTAAATTTGTAAACAACAGCAGAATGGGAGAGACTAAGGAAATATACAGAGGAGGCAAAACTACACTTAAATGTATGTTTAGTAGATGGAAGACTAAACATAGTTGTAAGTGTGGAAGAAGAAATAATATACATAAATGTAATGGTACAAGAAGATATAGGGGTAGAAAAAGACATAATGTACATAAATGTAAGGATAAAAGAAGAAATAATATATATAAATGTAAGTGTAGAAGAAAGAATATACGTAAATGTAAGGATAAAAAGAAGGAATATATATAAATTTAAGAGTAGAAGGAAGAATATACATAAATGTTAAGGATAAAAGAAAAAGGAATAAACATAAATGTAAATGTAGAAGAAAGAATATACATAAATATAAGGATTAAAAAAATATATATATAAATGTAAAGGTAGAAAAAAGAACAAACATAAATGTAAGGATAAAATAAAGAATATATATAAATGTAAGAGAAGAAGAAAGAATAAACATAAATTAATGCGTAGAAGAAACAAGTAAAAAGAGGTTAACAAAGGACCCATTCACATGCCTTGATGTGTGTTGAGTATATTGTCCCAGCTCCATATACTTATAGACCAATCAGTGGATGATGTGTTGAGTATATTGTCCCAGCTCCATATACTTATAGACCAATCAGTGGATGATGTGTTGAGTATATTGTCCCAGCTCCATATACTTATAGACCAATCAGTGGATGATGTGTTGAGTATATTGTCCTAGCTCCATATACTTATAGACCAATCAGTGGGTGATGTGGTGATGAAATGCACTTTTTTTTTTAAGTTGCATATCCTTTACACGATGTCAACACTAGCATATTTACTGCCATTGTTGATGTCTTGGCAAATTTTATGTTGAGCAGTATGCCATTGCTTTCTGAATGACCGGCTCCCATACCAACACGTTAAAACCAGCGCGACACTGTCTGCTGCCAAATTGGTCTCTGCTGTGTTTCGAATGCGGGTAAGCGGCATTATGAATCATGTCCGCAATGCCATCGCCATGGAGTCCTAGCCATCTTTATTTCCAGGACAATTCCTGGCACCCATTTTAGCCCGGGTCAATCTGGGAACTTTGGGCTAATTTTACAAATCCGCTACAATGAGGATTCAACCACATGATTGCTGGACTAGTAGGCCAGCAGGCTAATCACTGAACTACTGCTGCTCACAGAAGATGAAAGACTAAGCATAAATGTAAGGGTAGAAGAGGAAAGACTCAAGATAAATGTAATATACTGCGATACTCAAAGGCCGTGTGATTAAACCTAACAATACTATAAAGTATCTCTAAATCACAGGGTAGAAGAGGAAAGACTCAAGATAAATGTAATTTACTGTGATTCTCTAAGGCCGTGTGGATAAACCTAACAATACCATAAAGCATCTCTAAATCCCAAGGTAGAAAAGACTAAGCATATATGTAAAGATAGAAGAGAAAATACTCAACATAAATGTAATATACTGTGATATTCTAATACATTGTGGATAAAGCTAACATACCATAAAGTATCGCTGAAACCCAAGAGGAAGAGGAAAGACTAAGCATAAATATAAGGATAGAAGAGGAAAGTTAGTTGCATATCCTTTACAGAACGTTGCAGTCAACACCAGTATTTTTTGCTGTTGTGATCTCTTGGCATGTTTACGTTCAGTAGTTTGCCATTGCTTTCTGAACGACCGGTACCCATACCATTTCATAAAAAAACCCAATGCAACAAGGTCTGCTGCCAAATTGCATGCAACTGTGTTTCAAATGTGCGTTGCAGGATCACTAACTGCGTCCGTAACCCCATCATCATGGAGCCGGCCAGAAGAGGAAAGACTAAGAATAAATGTAAGGACAGAAGGGGAAAGGCTCAAAATAAATGTAATGTACTGTGATACTCTAAGGCAGTGTGGATAAACCTAAAAATACCATAAAGTATCTCTAAATCCCAGGGTAGAAGAGGAAAAACTAGGTAAGACTACAGATTACCTAAATAGTTTAGTATGTGATTACTAACTTACCTAAATTTATGTTAGGCCATGCTTCATTCAGCCAATTTGATGTGCTGCTTTTGTCAGGTGACTTCACATCTTTAGCGTGTGACTTGGAGGTCTGTGCCTCGTGGTGAATTGCTGTTGTACCACTGCCAAGAGGAGATTTCTCTCCTACTTTTGGCATAATATGAACGGGGATGATGTCCCCTGAATCATCGTCAGTTCTAGAGTCCTGATCATGAGTATCTGAAATTAATCTGTTTGAATCTGTGTATGTGATTGTTAACTGTGCCTTCAGTTTTTGTTGCATTTCTTGTTTCTTTTTCTTCTCTGCTTTTAACTTCTCTAATGTTTCTCTAGCTTCCTGCAACATTCTCTCAGTCTTTGAGTTATCTTCCTTTGCAGGGAATATTTCTGCAAATTTTCGCCTCTCTGCTTCCTGCATGGCACTGATTCTAATTTCTTTCATCCTTCTCTCCATGCTTTCAAGTCTGTTATTCTGTTCATTTTGAAGTTTAGACAAAACAGGGTGGTTGTCTAAATACCGATAGTTGCTCATTTTAGAGAACTTACTCCTCAAAACACGTCTAGAGGCATTTGATGATTCTTTTGACTCAGGTGAGATACTGGTAGAATTGTCAAATACCCCAGAAGCTAAAACTGCTTCGTGTTCAAGTGATATGTTTTTGGGACAAAGATCTTCTGTCTTTTTGGTGCTGCTCAAGATCGCGAAGGGTATTGCATTGTGTTGATATCCTCTTGCAGCTTCCTGTTGTTGTATATGCTTGCGAAGTGTTCGCAGCTGTTGTGTCATCAGCCTCTGACGCTCCCATCTTTTAAGTTTTGATTCTTCATCCTCCAAGATGCTGATGGTCTTTTTCAGACTTTGAACTGGGTGTTCGGTGCTTTCAGACTGTGAATCTTCAATAGACGTTACTACAACTGTTGGCGTTGCAGTCACAATAACTGGGTCAGCACTGCCACTATCATCATCATTCTCAGCTTTCTGACCCTGTTGTACTGTACTTTCTTGTGATTGCAAATGGCCGTCGTGACCTCCATGGTGTTTGAGAATATCTAACAGCTCAGTGAACTCTGAACTTTTGGACTCGTTAAACCTTGAACATCTGCCAACTAAATTCCGGTTAAGAGACATGGTGCTCCGTTCTATTTCCAGAGCCGGGACAGAAGCTGTCAGACAGTATGCAGATGCAGAACAACAGGGACCAGAGTCATACCCATCTCTGTTGCTGCTGATCGCATCACAGGGTTCTGGCCAACAGGTGTGGCTCAACAGGTGATGAGAACCCCCTAACGACCTACAAACTGTCCTCTCCCTTAGTTGCTGACAGTGAGGGCAACAGGCAGCAGAGATGTTCAGAGTCCGAAGAACGTCGACACTAGCACTGCGCGGCATGTCGAAATCTGAAGTTATTCCCATCTGCAATTTCCTTTTTCTTTTTCTCTCCCTCCTGCGTTTTTTGCTTTGTGCTGCTCCCATTTTCTGAGGAAGAGATAGTTTAAAACATGTATCACTTACTGTAATTAATATTTCTCTATAATTGACACAAATACAGGCATCGGCCTTCTTCTCATTAGATACTGTTACACAAGAGGAAGATAAGGAAAGAATCTCATGGATGTTCTAATATGGCTAGTAAGACCTGTTTTGGCTTGAAATGGTCTTTGCTTTGACGATGTGGGCAAAGAATGCTTGACGTTCCAGGAGGAAGATCTCATGCAGTGGTTTTTATGTCCAGCCTGTTTTTCGCAGCTCTTGCAGTTCTGTTTGCTTCACAAGTAACTGCACTCTTGCGTAATGATGAACGCCACAAATTTTGGTCTTTGGCAGCAATCTCAGAAGTGTCGTGATGAATTCCAAAAGCTTTTAGTCAGGTCTTCAGAGTGTCTTTAAAGCGTTTCTTCTGACCGCCTTGGGAGTTTTTACCACAATGCAACTCGCCGGAACAAATTTGTTTAGGGAGCCTGTGATCTGGCATGTGAGTCAAATGACCAGCCCAGAAAATCTGATTCTTCATTAGTAGAGTGTGGATACTGGGCATGGACGCTCTTTCTAGGACTTCAGTGTCTGGGATCTTGTCTTGCCATTTAATCTTCAATAGCTTCTTAAGGCAGACTGTATGGAAATGGTTTAATTTCCTAGTGTGTCGCTGGTAAACAGTCCAGGTTTCACAAGCATATAGCAGTGTGGATAATATGAAAAGCTGAAAGTCCACAAAGCAGTCGTATAATCCACTATCAAAGGTATAGTAAACCAAACATGACTTGCACAAAATCCAAGCTGGAGCCACATAATTAGCTCATGAATGAAAACTTCAGATGTCTCTACCCCCCCCCCCCCCCCCCCCCCTCTCTCTCTCTCTCTCTCTCTCTCCACCACTGCCCCACTTTAGACATACAGTTAATCAAGAAAACAAAATGTGGAATTGATCAATCACATAAGGTCCTTTATTTCTTGTGTGCTTAGGAAGGATTTCCAGCCAGAGCTTCCAATCCATCGCTTGTTACTGTGTTCAAATCCAGCTGACAAATGCCACTTTCCACGTTTATTGATTCACTCACTATATGTTTACAGTTTTGCTGCAGTTTAAACTCATTTCATTTCTCGTAAATTTCCTTATATAAAACAGCATAATGTGGACCAAAATCTAATTGGGGATAAATAATAGATAAGAGACAGATTGTCTGGGAGAAGCTAATGAAAGTAAAACATTATATAAAATATAAGAAAGTTACAGAGTTCTTTGGCCTTGTTGTGAGAAGAGAGGCAATGGATAAAATCATGACGACAGGAAAGATCAGTAGGAGAAAAAGCAGAGGCAGACTGACAGAAGTGATGCTGGATGAGCTGAGACAGGCGACATGGAAAGATATCATTAGCAGAGTTGATCCAGACACCAAGGATCTCTATAGAGAATGAACACCCACGGCAGCTGGCAAGGCACATGATGATGTTGATGATAATGATGATAGTGATGAGATATTTGTACTTACCCTCACAGGAGATATTTGTATTTCACGTGCAGGATTAATTATCAGACATATAACAGAATAAATTATGCAGATGGTCTTCCTTTATGCCTTCCATAATGCCCGCTGTTCGGAAGTAGCAGGTACTAACGAGGTCGTGTCTGCTTACAGGTTCAGAGACAATTCTTCATGAGGTGGTTCGATGTCAATTCCACTGCCTGGGAAGAAAAAAACAAATACAGTATACAGATATTGGTTTGTAAAGGATTAACTTCACTGGGCATTTTGATTATTCCATGAGTGCTCCTAGATCGTACTGTACCGGCGCCTTGCCGTCTTTACAGACGATAGTTTGCTACAGTTTACTTCAAGAAGGCATAACTAAACAAACAGACTATGGATTTAGTTATGCCTCTCCGTAGCACAAAGCCTGGGCTGAATTGTAGAGACCATGTGTTGCCCATGCAGCATGATCCCTTTCTCGGCCAGTGGCGTGCAAAGGGGGGTGCGGGAGTGCGACGGCCCTGGGCATCCCCGGGGGAGGGGCATCTAATTAGGGAGAGGGGGCAGCACAGTGCAGTGGGAGGGGAAGAGGAATGAATTAGGGAAAGAACAATTTAGCGGCATCCAATCAAGGGGTTGGCCCCGGGCATCAAAGAACCTCTGCACGCCACTGCTCTCGACCTGCCTAGTTTACTACAGTGGATAGGTAACACTAATTCATCTGGAACAAGACAAGCTGCAGACACTTATATCAAACGACAGGATCTGGGGGAGGTTTGACAAGCGGGAAGCTCGAGTGTTAGAGGCAGGGGTCAACAGAGGGAGAAAATGTCGGACGGAAGTGGCCTGGGAAGGCGATCAGAGGCTGAATTTATCACGGACGCTGAAGACAGATATTTGTGGAGCAACTGTAATTGTCTGGGTCACTGAACTTTGCAGATTTTTAAATTTTTTTTTGGGGGGGGGGGGGGGCGCGATCGTTTGCTTTGAACTCAGGCGTAGTCCATACACGTGCTAATACTTCGAGTACACTGGAATGATTTTTGCGCGTAGATTAGCTTTCTCTATTACCAGTGCTCCTCGCTATCGGGTGAACCCACTCCGACTTCAGAGGTACCTTGTCAGAATCTTCCCCGGGTCTTCATCATCTACAAATCAAGACTCTGACATACCTGTAATGTTCTTTTCCAAATCAAAGACGAGAAGTCAATATTTTAGACCAACTGACCGATGTACGGGTTGAACCCGCTACCTCGCCATCAGCACACCGGATGTTAAGAGCTAGCGCTCTTACCCATTCAGCCAGATTGACCTCCTTTCTTGTTATTATTGTTGTTATTTGTTTTTTGCTATTATTATTGTGGTTACTGTTGTTTATGTTATTGTTGTTACTTTTGTTATTATGCTTGTTGCTATGTTTATTATTTTTGACTACCTCGCCATCAGGGCACCAGATGTTTGAAATAACGGGCGCTCTTATCCATTCGGCCATGCTGATCACCTGCATGGCAGATGATGATGACTATGATGATGATGATGTTGTTGATGATGATGATGATGATGATGATGATGATGATGATGATGATGATGATGATGATGATGATGATGATGATGTTGAACCACACCGCCGGTGGACCGATGACATTAAAGACACCCTGAGCAAGAATATACATGAGGTAAGAGCCCTGGCAGAGGACCGAGCTCCTTTTCACCAGATTGTCATGAGAGTGACCATCAGCACAGGATACGTTACCTTACCCCTTTTATGACCCACAGCATATAGACTAGGTCACGGACTGGAGAGAATGGTGCTGCAGGGAATGACTAGAGAATCTAGTCGACGCTCGGGACTGGAGAGAATGGTGCTGCATGGAGTGATTAGAGGATCTGGCCAACGCTCAGGACTGGGGAGAATGGTGATGCAGGGAGTGACTGGAGGATCTGGCCGACGCTCAGGACTCCGAGGAAAGACCAGTTAAAGTTAGTTGCACATCCTTTATGTCGCGGTCAACGCCAGCAATTTTAACTGTTGTGATCTCTTGGCAAGTTTACGTTCAATTGCTTGCCTTTGCTTTCTGAATGACCAGCAACCATACCATTTCGTAAAAAAAACAAAACAACAACAACACAAGACAATCTGCTGCGAAATCGCCTGCAGCTCTGCTTCGAACGCAGGTATGCAGGATTACGAACTACGTCCTGTGGAAAGACCAGACGGACACATAATCATTATGGTTCAACTATGCCACCATCTTATTCCATCTATTCTAATTTCTCTTGGTCTGCCTGTGCCCTTTATCCCGCTGGTAATTTCAGTCTCGGCTTCGTGGCTTAGAGGTTATGACTTTTCTCCGTAATCTCGTATACTCTCGTCGGTAACGTGATGACGATGAGAATCAGCAGTGGTTCGAATCGCATCGGTAACTTACGGGGTATGTGAGCCGGCCGCTCAGAAAGCAATGGCAAACTACTGAGCGTAATCTTGCCAAGAGATCAACATACAGCTGAAAGATGCTGGTGTTGACAGCGATGTCCTGTAAAGGATATGCAAAAAAAAAAAAAAAAAATTTCAGTCTTATTTTCCAGTGCCTCTTTTCTCACCACATGACCAAAGAATGCTGCTTGTATCTTATAGTTATATAAATAATGTTCTACTTTCATTAGGCCGGCTCCGTGGCGAAGGGTGTTACGGGAGATACAGTTTGTAATCCCGCATACCGCGTTCGAAACACAGCTACGGGCGATTTGGCAGCAGACCGCCTTGCGTTTTTTTTTAAATGAAATGGCATGGGTGCCGGTCGTTCAGAAAGCAATGGCAAAGTAATGAACGTACACTTGCCAAGAGTTCACAAACAGCCAAAAAAATGTTGATGTTGAGTGCAACGTCCTGTAAAGGATATGCAACTAACTTTTAAACTTTCATTAGCCTGTTCCAGGCAATCGTTGTTAGTTACTCTGGCAGTCTGAGGATTTCACATCATTCATCAAAGGAACCACATCTCTGTTGCTTTCATGTGCTTCTAAATTTGTTCAACGACATTCCACAATTCACTGGCGTATAGCTAAACAGGTTCTACATAATAGTTCAGTATTCTTTTTATGACATTCAGTGATAATATCCTATTGCATAACCATTAATATTGGGATTCTTCGCTGTATGTTGAAGATGAGGATGGAGCAAATATGGAAATGTCCCCGGGTGCCCTGACGTCGGTTCTTGACACATCTCAACTCAGTATTCAATTTAGATTAGGCTAAGTCGTTTGCCTTGCACTTCGAAGGTTGTGGGTTCCCTCATTCGGTTCATGAGTGAAGATTTCTCGGATACTCCCGGGGGTATTTGCCGGAGCTACGGAGTTCTGCGCGACGCTTTAGGCAGGCAGAGGTCGAGCTGTATGAGATTAAAAGATCAGAAGGCTGCAGCAGGATATGACAATCTATATATATAAAAATCGTTGTATGTATGTATGTATGTATGTATGTATGTATGTGTGTATGTGTGTATGTGTGTGTGTGTGTGTGTATGTGTGTGTGTATGTGTGTGTGTGTGTGTGTGTGTGTATGTATGTGCGTGCGTGCGTGCGTGCGTGCGTGCGTGCGTGCGTGCGTGCGTGCATGTATGTATGTATGTATGTATGTATGTATGTATGTATGTATGTATGTATGTATGTATGTATGTATGTATGTATGTATGTATGTATGTATGTATGTATGTATGTATGTGGATCCGTTCTTTATGCATTCGCGAACGGTCCATCCGATTGAGATGAAATTTTCTACACGTTTTCCTTTCATTCCTGTGCAACCAACTGTCATAGTTTTATCTATCAGCTATCAGCTATTACCTTCCTAAAATTTAATTTTGTAATTACATGACTGAACATAAGAAAATATAAAAAAATATAAAAAAGAGACATAACTTTTAGTAGCATTGTTATATCTTAAGTTAAGTCCCCTGGCTATAGATATCTATATGAATTAAATGAGATGCTCCCCACCAGGGACTGGGTGCAGCCGGGCCAGGTCAGACAGACAGATAGACAGACAGACTGACAGACAGACAGATAGTCGGAAATGGGAGCTTATATGACTACAAGTTTACTTTAGATAGATCTCTTCCAATCATATTTTCTATCTATTCTTCTATTCTATCTATATTTTTAACGGGAACAGGCCGAACATACATACATAGATAGATATACAGACAGACAGACAGACAGACAGACAGACAGACAGATAGATAGATAGATAGATAGATAGATACATAGATAGATACATAGATAGATACATAGATAGATACATAGATAGATACATAGATAGATACATAGATAGATACATAGATAGATACATAGATAGATACATAGATAGATACATAGATAGATACATAGATAGATACACAGATAGATACATAGATAGATAGATAGATAGATAGATAGATCCCCGCCAGAGCCTGGGCGAAGCCGGGCCGGGCATCTAGTAGGAAATAAAAACAGGTAGTGTAACTCCTGCGAAAATGTGAGAGATACAACAACAAAAAATATCTTCTTCTTCAGCATTCCGAGCCATTGAGGTTCTTTGCTGCAGATACAAGCCGTCTCCATTCGTCTCTCTGGTTGACCTTCTCTCGCCAGTCGTTGATTCCAAGTGCTTGTAGGTCTGTATATACATTATCTCTCCACCATCTTCTTGGTCTACCTCGGGGTCTACGGTCATTTATTTCCTGAGTGTAAGCGAGTTTTGTTTCCCTATTATCTTCCATTCTTTCTACATGCCCCAGCCATTGTAGTCTATTAGCCTTCATGATACCAGTGATTAGCGGGGACTTAAACAGATCATAAATGTCTTTGTTGCTTCTTCTTTTCCACTCTCCACTTTGTGTATCCCTAATGGGCCCAAAGATGCGTCTTAAGACTTTGTTCTCAAAGGTTTGTAACAAGGCTTCGTCTCCTTTCGTTGTACTCCAGGTTTCAGAGCCATAAGCACAACTGGTCTAATCAGTGTTTTGTATATTGTGATCTTGGTGTTACGAGATAGCGCATTTGATAACAAACAAAATAAATAAACATTATAAATAAGCCTCGAACAAACAAAATAAATAAATAAAATAAAAATACTAGGAGACCACGAACGATGTTTCGATTATACTAATCTTCACCAGAAACAATGCAAATAGATCTCACAAAAAACATGAAACTAGATCATTTAACAGATTATGTGCCAAACAAAAAGTAGGATTGGACGAAACAAAAATGAAAGATGGAAAATGGAAAGTAGGGGTGTGTCACGGTTATAGCTTTAAAGTTGTTAATATGGTAGCTGACATGTTGTATTATAACGCAATGACAACATTTCGGCGATATATAAGCCCACTAGCCGGCTTCGTGGCTTAGAGGTTAGCGACTTTTCTCCGTAAGCTCGTATACTCTCGTGGGTAACGCGATGACGGTGAGAATCAGCAGTGGTTCGAATCGCATCGGTAACTTACGGGGTATGTGAGCCGGCCGCTCAGAAAGCAATGGCAAACTACTGAGCATAATCTTGCCAAGAAATCAACATACAGTTGAAAGATGCTGGTGTTGGCAGCGATGTCCTGTAAAGGATATGCACACACAAAAATAAAAAAATAAGCCCATTGCAGAAACGGGAAGTCGCTTAAGACGATTAATCATCCCATGGCTTTTGATAAGCTACTCCCGGGAAAGGCTAACCTAGTCAATAAACGCTCGCAGACGTCGGGTGTGCCGCCCTAAGGGTGCAAATAAAATTGGCACAACGCAAAAACGTCCGAGTGAGAGTAGAATGTTCTTCGTGAAAAATCCGAATCGAAAGCTCGCTGAGTGGACGTCGTCTGCAGACTGACCGTTCCTGGTTTGTGCGGGGAGCGGCCCGTGGCGAACGAAATGCCCAATACATGGAAGTGAGGAATTAAAGCAGCCATGAGCAGGACGAGACGATTCCTTGGGTGAGCCCGGTACCAGAGCGCTTTGTGTCGGCTCTGCAAGTATGGAAGCCTCCCTTGGATGGCTGATAATGTCCATGGACTACCCCTGCCTTCTCTTGAGGTCTGACCGTGAAGTCTTCGACCGTTCTAGCTGGGATGTGGACGGCACCACAACAGTGAGAGACGAAAGTCCTTTCAAACACCCGGGAAGGCTAACCCGGTCAACAAACGCCCGCCAAAGTCGGATGTGTTGGCCTAAGGGCGCATAACTGGACACTCTGCAATTACGTCTCGAAAAGAAAAAGAAAAAACACTGCGGATGAACGCAGAAGAAGAAGAATCAGCTACTAATATTAAAACATAAATCCTTTGTTGCTAGGAAGGCGGCGCAGAAGTTCAGTTGTGGAAGATGCCAAATAAGAAAATGCGGAGCCGAAGGTGTGGAAACAGTTAGATGTGGATAGATATATAGAAGGAAGTCAGCAGAGTTACACAATTCATATAAAACCCGGTACAATTAACTCGATCTTGTGAAGACAAAACAAGAACATAGTTGTACATCCTTTACAAGACATCGTAATCAACCCTGGCATTTTTGCCTGTTTGTGATTTGCTAGGCAAGTTTACGTTCAGTAGTTTGTCATTGCTTTCTGCACGACCGACACTCATACCACGGTTATAAATCAACACATGGTGTTCTGCTTCCAAATCTCCTGCAGCTGATTTCGAGCTCTAAATGCGGGATTGCGAATCGGATTCGCTGCCCCTTCGCCACAGTCGCTGGCCTCACCTTTAAAATCATTTCTTCTTCTTCTGCGTTCATCCGGAGTTTCTTTTTTTTCGGACGTGACTGCGTTATGCCTGTTTACAGCAGAGCTGCGTTCTTGCGCCGTTAGGCCGACACATCCGACTTCTTCGGGCATTTGTTGACCGGGTTAAACTTCCCGGGTTAAAATCATTTGAAACCTTTTATTCATTCTAGAAAGATGTGTTTTTTCTACGAGCAGTATGAAGATCCCCTGCCGGCTTGCAAGGCCAGTCGCAGGTTTAGGACAAAAATCTGACCATAGGCAGTCCATCCCCTATGGCGAGCCATATCCCCGTTAGCCCATGACCTCACGGTCATGGTTTTCCAGTCTACACCACGTGGAGGTGGGGTTGACTTGTGTAGTCTGCGGGTCGTCGGCAGGCTACTAATATTCACTTTTCATCCCTCCTGGACGCGGGGAATATCAGAGTCCATGGGAATATCGATACATGAAGCCCATAAGCGGGCACTCTCCCGCTGTTTATACTTCACCTCGACACCGCAAGGTACAAGAGGAACATGATGAGAGAGAGAGAGAGAGAGAGAGAGAGAGAGAGAGAGAGAGAGAGAGAGAGAGATGTGTGACGTCACTGGGTTATGAATGGCGGAGAAACTTGCCGGGGAAAGATTGAAGGTTGTACTCAGGCCACCAGGTGTAATTAATCCGCCGTTGGGCGGGACCGCGTCGAGCAAGACTGTACATTTATAATAAATAAATAAAAACTATACTCTTTGACACAATACATTATCCTACAACATGAAGCATTTAATTTTGGGGCTGTATCTTCTACTGTCTGACTAGGCTGTTTGTTTAACTCTATTTTACCGTGTAATTCACGATAGTTATTTGGTACTTCGGACATGATGTCACTCCACCAGCCACTACCGCAACCCATCTCCCAGACAGTACTTGAATCCACTCTATCATAGTCATCACCTCAATCTATCTCCCAGACAGTACTTGAATCCACTCTACCACAGTCACCACATCAACCCATCTCCCAGACAGTACTTGAATCCACTCTATCATAGTCATCACCTCAATCTATCTCCCAGACAGTACTTGAATCCACTCTACCACAGTCACCACATCAACCCATCTCCCAGACAGTACTTGAATCCACTCTATCATAGTCATCACCTCAACCCATCTCCCAGACAGTACTTGAATCCACTCTATCATAGTCATCACCTCAACCCATCTCCCAGACAGTACTTGAATCCACTCTATCATAGTCATCACCTCAACCCATCTCCCAGACAGTACTTGAATCCACTCTATCATAGTCATCACCTCAACCCATCTCCCAGACAGTACTTGAATCCACTCTATCATAGTCATCACCTCAACCCATCTCCCAGACAGTACTTGAATCCACTCTATCATAGTCATCACCTCAACCCATCTCCCAGACAGTACTTGAATCCACTCTATCATAGTCATCACCTCAACCCATCTCCCAGACAGTACTTGAATCCACTCTATCATAGTCATCACCTCAGCACATCTCCCAGACAGTACTTGAATCCACTCTATCATAGTCACAATCTCAACCTATCTCCCAGACAGTACTTGAATCCAGTCTATCATAGTCATCACCTCAACACATCTCCCAGACAGTACTTTAATCCAGTCTATCATAGTCACAATCTCAACCTATCTCCCAGACAGTACTTGAATCCAGTCTATCATAGTCACAATCTCAACCTATCTCCCAGACAGAACTTGAATCCATCTACCACAGTCACCACCTCAACCTATCTCCCAGACAGTACTTGAATCCACTCTATCACAGTCACTATCTCAACCTATCTCCCAGACAGTACTTGAATCCACTCTACCACAGTCACCACCTCAACCTATCTCCCAGACAGTACTTGAATCCACTCTACCACAGTCACCACCTCAACCTATCTCCCAGACAGTACTTGAATCCACTCTATCATAGTCATCACCTCAACCCATCTCCCAGACAGTACTTGAATCCACTCTATCATAGTCATCACCTCAACCCATCTCCCAGACAGTACTTGAATCCACTCTATCATAGTCATCACCTCAACCCATCTCACAGACAGTACTTGAATCCACTCTACCATAGTCATCACCTCAACCCATCTCCCAGACAGTACTTGAATCCACTCTATCATAGTCATCACCTCAACCCATCTCCCAGACAGTACTTGAATCCACTCTATCATAGTCATCACCTCAACCCATCTCCCAGACAGTACTTGAATCCACTCTATCATAGTCATCACCTCAACACATCTCCCAGACAGAACTTGAATCCACTCTATCATAGTCATCACCTCAACACATCTCCCAGACAGAACTTGAATCCACTCTATCATAGTCATCACCTCAACACATCTCCCAGACAGTACTTGAATCCACTCTATCATAGTCATCACCTCAACCCATCTCCCAGACAGTACTTGAATCCACTCTATCATAGTCATCACCTCAACCCATCTCTCAGACAGTACTTGAATCCACTCTATCATAGTCATCACCTCAACACATCTCCCAGACAGTACTTGAATCCAGTCTATCATAGTCATCACCTCAACACATCTCCCAGACAGTACTTGAATCCAGTCTATCATAGTCACAATCTCAACCTATCTCCCAGACAGTACTTGAATCCAGTCTATCATAGTCACAATCTCAACCTATCTCCCAGAGAGAACTTGAATCCACTCTACCACAGTCACCACCTCAACCTATCTCCCAGACAGTACTTGAATCCACTCTATCACAGTCACTATCTTAACCTATCTCCCAGACAGTACTTGAATCCACTCTACCACAGTCACTATCTCAACCCATCTCCCAGGCAGTACTTGAATCCACTCTACCACAGTCACTATCTCAACCCATCTCCCAGACAGTACTTGAATCCACTCTACCACAGTCACCACCTCAACCTATCTCCCAGACAGTACTTGAATCCACTCTACCACAGTCACCACCTCAACCTATCTCCCAGACAGTACTTGAATCCATTCTACCACAGCCACTACCTCAACCCATCTTCCAGTTATTCCAATGCAACAACTGCCTGGGACAGACGGAGTTAACATCTCAAGTGTCTGCCCAGGTTAAGACTCTACCAGATCTGTGATGTAAGAAGAGAAATATGCCACGACGCTCCTGCAAACCAGCAAGACAACTTATGAGTCACGGGCCCTCGTCTTGAATTTCGGCTAAATTCCTCGCCTTACCCTCACGACGTGCCTCACCCGCTCTCGTCTCTCCACATGAGTGCCAGACCGAAGGTCGGAACTGGAAATGGCGGTTCTTCCATCAATGAAGAGAAACAAACAGGAACCATTCGAGCTGTGATGGTGTGGTGGTTGGTGCATTGGCTTATGAACAGAGAGTATGAGTTTAAACGTCAATGAAATAAGCCTGTTTATATTTAATAAATTATATCAGGGACTTGGTGATAGTTGTATGTGCGACTGATCCCCATAGGTCAGTGGTTCTCAACCGGTGGGGAATTCCCCCCCCCCCCCACCCGCGTTAATACAAGAACCGATTACTTGATATAGTTTTTCCTTCCATACTTTACGGTTCTGTACTTCTCGTCCTTCTTAAATTCGTTTTATAACGTAAGTAGACCCGCAAATCACGTTTTATGTGGACGTCTAGACTTGTTCTAGTATGTGTTATTAAATTTATCTTCCATTTTTACGTATATTGTGTAGAGGGGGGGGATTTATAGGGAGGAAATACAAAGAGGGGAGATGAGGGAATGATGTTCTGAACATATGGTGAAGGGGTGCATGGGCCAAAAAGAGGTTGAGAACCACTGCCCTAGGCATTAGGCTGGAGTGGGGTAACAATTAAATACCTACAACTTATGGAGGAAATATGACCAAACTTGACCTAATCTCAGCCAATCTGTACGACCCGTACTGAGCCATGAACTGATTGCATGTTTGTACGCACCTAGACAGATGACATTCCAGTAAGGAGGTCAGCGTGTCCGAATGGAAAAGAGAGCTTGCTCTTAAAGATCCGGTGTGCTGATGTCGAAGTATCGGGTTCAACCCCTACACCCGTCAGTTGATCTAAAAGTCTGACTTCTCGTCCTTGACTTGTGGATGTAAATTACAAGTGCCTCTGAAGTCGGAGTAGGATTCGCTTGATGACGAAGGATACTTGTAATAGGGAAAGTTAATCCACACGCAAAAGTCAGTGCATGCACTAGAATTAGCAGCACGTATATGAACTACGTTTGAGTTCAAAGCGAGCGAGGAAAAAAGATCCAGTACTGGTCTGGCACACTCCGATAGTTTGCAAGCTTGGGGTGGGGAAGGGAGCCTCTTCAACCGACCCAATGGAGATAATACTTCGGGTTGGGAGAAAAGTATCTAAATCAACCGCACTCTGACGGGTGGAAGGCTTGGGCGACCTGAACGCAACTGGTTCGGAGCTAAAACTCACAATCTTGCAGGGAACCCGCAACCAACCAAAGCAATCAGCGAAACTTAACAGAACAGGGCAGTTCATTTGGTCAGTATCACAATTTCCTTCTGCATTTTCTCGGAGAGCGTGTGGGTACCGGATGAATGTCACTGGATCGACTCCAGAGTCATGCCGGTTGGAAAGTATGGAACCATGCTACATCTGAGGGATGGAAATGGTCCCTGTGTAGTTTTTTTTTTTTTTTCTTCCGCATATCCTTTACAGGACATCGCTGTCAACACCAGTATTTTACCGCTGTCGTTGATTTCTTGGCAAGATTACGTTCAGTAGTTTTCCATTACTTTCTGAGCGGCCGGCTCACTTATCCCGTAAGTTATCAACGCGGCGAGAACCCTACGTGGATAAACGGGATTACAGGGAAAGTCGTGTAACACCTAGGCCAGGGAGACCTACCTCTGTGTAGTTAGGAACGGGAAATAACAACTGCTTTAGGAGAACTCTCGAATCCACATGGCTAACATGCCAAGACAACTTAGTAGCAGGCCTTACAAAACCGAACTAAACCCAACTTGTGTGCCTTCTTGACAACGAAGGAGTTGCGTTTTGATATTATTCTATAATTTTATGTTTTTCCTTTCGATCTGTGTGTGTTTTACCGTCCCCCATGAAGATTTATAAAATCAAAATGCCGTTTGCTGTGTCCTAGAATAATTATTTTAATTTTATTATTTTATTGTTATATATTTTTTTATTGTCTCTTGTCTTGGGGGATTTTCACTCTGTGATTTATGTTCACCTTTATGGAGTCCGTTGTAAGGTACGTACACTGTGTCCGTGTTTATTATGTCTCATATTTCCGCAGGGGCTACAAAAACCTAACTGTTTCTATGTCCTATCAGTAGGGTCTAACAGAGTGCTGCTGTATTAGTTATATTGGTTCATATCCCTGCGGTAGACTTGGCTGCAGGGAGTGACCAGGAGGTCTGGCCGACACTCAAAACTCAGAGGAAAGGTCAGACTGCTACTGGTACCACAGTATTAGGACTCTTTGCTCTTCGCTGGCTGTTGCAGATTAGGACGGAGTGCGTATGGGAATGTCCCGAGTGCTGATTTGTCGGTTCTTGACTCCAGTTAACTCTACAGCAGACGTGATAGTTATTTCCCCTTTCGAAATCAAACAAAAAACTTAACAACAGCATCTTTCAATAAAACATGTGTTAGCAGAATCACATTTATAAATCACGCACAATACACACAAATCCTACGTCACATTGTAAAGCACACAGTCCCATATAGATACTCCATAAAACGTAGTTTCAAACACATACTCCATAACACGTAGTTTCCAACAGATACTCTAAAACACGTAATTCTAAACAGATACTCTAAGGCACGTTATTCCAAACAGATATTCTAAAACACGTAGCTCCAAACAGATACTCTAAAACACGTAGCTCCAAACAGATACTCTAAAATACGTAGTTACAGACGATCTAAAACACGTAGTTCCAAACAGATACTCTAAAACACGTAGTTACAGACGATCTAAAACACGTAGTTACAGACGATCTAAAACACCTAGTTCCAAACAGATACTCTAAAACACGTAGTTACAGACGATCTAAAACACGTAGTTACAGACGATCTAAAACACGTAGTTCCAAACAGATACTCTAAAACACGTAGTTACAGACGATCTAAAACACGTAGTTACAGACGATCTAAAACACGTAGTTCCAAACAGATACTCTAAAACACGTAGCTCCAAACAGATAGTCTAAAACACGTAATTCTAAACAGATACTCTAAGACACGTTATTCCAAACAGACACTCTAAAATACGTAGTTCCAAACAGACACTCTAAAACACGTAGTTCCAAACAGATACTCTAAAACACGTAGTTATAGACGATCTAAAACACGTAGTTCCAAACAGATACTCTAAAACACGTAGTTCCAAACAGATACTCTAAAACACGTAGTTATAGACGATCTAAAACACGTAGTTCCAAACAGATACTCTGAAACACGTAGTTCCAAACAAATACTCTAAAACACGTAGTTCCGAACATTTACTCTAAAACATGTAGTTCCGAACAGATACTCTAAAATACGTATTTCCAAACAGATATTCTAAACTTATAGTTCCAAACAGATTCTCTAAAACACGTAGTTCCGAACAGATACTCTAAAACACATAGTTCCCAACAGATACTCTAACATTTTAGTAGCAAGATGCAAGCACCCATCGGGTCGCAGTACTCTTCAGTCGCAACTTTGGCATTACTAAATGTACTCAATTTAAGTGATTGGTGAGAATCATCCAGGCCGATAACGCTGGGCTCCCATTCGGGAAACTCGAGTTCAAATTCTCCGTAAGATGAAGGATGTTTGTTTTTTTAAAGTCGGGGAAAAACAAAAAAACAAAACATAAAACTAACCTGCACTGCTCAAACCAGGAGGTCTTAATTCCCCAGACTTTAGACAACCCCCCGTCCTACACCGCAAGGTACTATAGACAGTTTGACAGTGAGGATCGTCATAATCGCACTCAAAACAAATTAATAGATACCCCGATCTACTTAACATCCCCACCAATGTATAGCGACTGATCTTATCGGTTCTGTATTGATTAGAAGTGTATTTAATGAATGACGAAAGTCCCCGAATAATCTTGTCAGATATCTCCATAAATCATCCCCGATTTCCGATCTCGTTCATTCGCGGGATTCACTAGTCATGCACGTGATTCACTAGTCATTCACGGAATTCACTAGTCATCCACGCCCCATAAACCAACTTATGATTCATACTCTGAATTGCTCCATACACAACCCCGTATCGACCCCATCCTTAAGGCAGATACGCAAATCACCAACCCATAAGATATCAAGGGCCGTAATATAAATCATGAGAAGGTCATATGGTTAGTTAGTTATAGTCTGTCCAGAAATGAATGCCCTGATTCACGATCAATTATTTTGAAAACTGTCTGTTGCATAGTTATGAAATTTTTCCTGCCGTCTTATATTTACCCCAACCCAAGAAATATGTCTTTGATAGGTCCAAAAGCAACTTAAATCATGGAAAGCGGCGACATTTCTTTGATGATTTGGTGAAAAACTAGTGGTTTCTCGCTAACCAACTTGTTTTGCAGTAATGCCCCGTTCCACTACGCGAGGCTCTTATCATAAGGCCAATCGCATGTCCCACGAGGAAATTAACTATTCAACGCTAATGTTTCCGTCTGAAGACGTAATGCATTTAATAATGTGCACTTCATCTCTGACCCGTAAATTATATACCGCATATAAACAAACTTTGAAATCTGTTGTACAATCTCCAGAACAAAAACAAATTTTTTTTTGGATGGACATAATGATAAGGTTATATGCTAAATCTCATCATTTTCCCTCAGTTGGTTACTGAGATTTGGAATTTATACTGGTGCAGACAAATGTAAACAGACTATAGTTCGTTATTTAGTCGCGGTTCCAACTTCACGGCAAAGGGTTGCCCCATTATGCCCTGTTCCTGTGCCAGTGATTATCATAGTATGCATATAGTTCATAGGGTGATGCAGTTCATTGTTCAGCGCTACAAATTCGACAAGATCTGGAACGTTTTGAAGATGTCGTACCTACTTATCATAAAATGACGGTACTAAGAAGATATATGAAAACTCTTGGGAAACATGCATATATATCTCATATATTTTCATAAGAATCGTTATATTAGTGTGAAAACAGAAAACCGCTACCAAGGTAGCCTGTGACACCATTAAACAAGAAGAGTCGCATATGAACCTGCTTTGGGGCAAGTGTGATTTATGGGATCATAGAAGATACTACGGAGTTCATGCACTGTGCTTAGTTAGTTAGTTAGTTAGTTAGTTAGTTAGTCGACAGATCACCCTCATTGCACATCGAACCATTCAGTCCATAAGTGCTCGGATCCCCTCCTTAGCAAATCCCGCAGCGTGTAGCGGCTAACGACACCAGTTCTGTGTTGATTTATCAATCTTCTTTGGCTTCCTGCGTAGTGTTCTTGTTTGGCCACACCTCTTTTAATTTGCTGTTCTCGCAGTCTGGCCATGGTTGTAGATTCACAGTCATCACTTGGTTCACGCAAAAGTCTTACTTCTCGTAGAGCATTCAGAATGTCAGCCTGGTCCATGGCGCGTCCGCCCTCCACAGTAGCCTTACCTGCGAGCTTGTCAGCCCGCTCATTTCCTTGTACTCCCGCATGCCCTGGCACGAAGATGAAGCTAATCTTTGCCAACCGAGACCGCTCCAGAGACAGCAACCATTCTCTTCGGATCCACCCCTCCTCTATCCTCCCCATCATGCACTGTGCTGAGAACTGTTAGCTTGTGGTCGGCGTGGTCGAGTTCGCTCTTACATTTCCGGTGTGCTGATGGGTTCGCCTGATGGCGAAGGACACTGATAATAGGCAGAGGAGCACTAGAACTAGTAGCTCATGTATGGACTACGTTTGAGCTCAAGGTGAGCGGACGCAACAAACAAAACTCTGCTTGTGTGATCTGCATGGAGGATACAACACAGAAGAAGACGCACGAATCGAAACGTTGAGGGGAAGTTAGCGGAAGGGCAGCAATGACTCACTGGTGTACCTAAGATATTTCACTCAGTCCAGGTAAAAAACTGCAGGTTGGTCTGATGCAGGCGGGGATAAGTGTATATTTTAGGGATGGGATGACGAAGTGGTACAACGGTCGTCTCTATCTTGAAATCAATGGGGGGGGGGGGGGGGGGGACCGTTGAGGCCACTAAGACAATTACATAAATAAACACACATAGTATTATTTGGCGCTCACAGAAGAAGAAGAAGAAGAAGAAGAAGAAGAAGAAGAAGAAGAAGAAGAAGAAGAAGAAGAAGAAGAAGAAGAAGAAGGAGGAGGAGGAGGAGGAGGAGGAGGAGGAGGAGGAGGAGGAGGAGGAGGAGGAGGTAGAGACCAACTAGATAGTTGGTCGTGCGTCGAAGCACACTTGTTCCTGCAGCGAGGCGCCGTCGTCATTTGGAGGCGACTGGTTCGATCCCGGTCGGTAACTATTATAGCTTTCAAATTTTATGTTGTCTAGTGTGTCTTATAGTCTCTACTTCATTCTTCTTCTTCTTCTTCTTCTTCTTCTTCTTCTTCTTCTTCTTCTTCTTCTTCTTCTTCTTCTTCTTCTTCTTCTTCTGTGCGCGCCAAATAATACTATGTGTGTTTATTTATGTAATTGTCTCTATTATGAGGAGGTCGGGTACGACTCGCGGTGAGCAGTGGAGATTTTTACTAGATGAAAGCTTGTCCCTTTGCTCCAGGGGTAGTGAATTTGCAATCTAGCTTTCTCAAATAAGGACAACATACTAGGAGGGTGCGTGTGTTCACTGCACACCTGCATTCAGCAGGTTAAAATGAGTACCTGGCTTTGGAGATCGAATATACTCATACGGGGTGCAATTCGGAAGCGGATTGCTTTGTGTTGTTTTTCACAATTGTATGAGTGTCGGCCGTTCAGAAAGCAATGACAAACTACTGAACATAAAACTACCTGGAAAATTTCAAACATCAAATAAATGCTGGGGTTACCTGCAATGTCATGTAAAGGACATCAACTAAATTTTTAAAATTTTTAGTTGGAAATGGAAAAGATTAATCGAACAGGTTGCTGCCCAGGCTAAAATTCTTCTTCTTCTTCTTCTTCGTTCATCCGGAGTTTTTTTTCGGATGTGATTGCGTTGTGCCTGTTTACAGCAGAGCTGCGTTCTTGCGCCGTTAGGCCGACACATCCGACTTCTGCGGGCATTTGTTGACCGGGTTAACCTTCCCGGGGGTTTCTGAGGACGTTTGACTCTCACTGTTGTGGTGTTATCCCCCATCCCAGCTGGTCCATATAGAACAGCCAAAGATCCTGGTCAGCCCTCAAGGGAAGGCAGGGGCAGACCATGGGCATTCCCCGCCATCCAAGGAGGCTTCCATACTTGCAGAGCCGATACATAGCGCTCTGGTACTGGGCTCACCCAAGGAATCGTCACGTCCTGCACATGGCTGCTTAGCCTCACTTCCGTATATTGGGCCTTCCGTTCACCATAGGCTGTTTTTCCGGAAACCAGAAGTATGCAGTCTGCAGATGACATCCACACAGTGAGCTTTCGATTCGGACTTTCCACGTAATGGATTTGCTATCCAAGCAATATTCCATTTCATGCCACTAGGACACTTTTCCACCTTTTATGAAGCCCACACAATGGGCTTTTGATTCGGACTTTCCACGTAATGGATTTGCTATCCAAGCAATATTCCATTTCGTGCCACTAGGACACTTTTCCACCTTTTATGAAGCCCACACAGCGAGCTTTCGATTTGGACTTTCCACATAATGGATTTGCTATCCAAGCAATATTCCATTTCATGCCACTGGGTCTTCATGCACATTTAAATGTCAACCTGTATGTAGTTAAAGTAAGCTGCGGTCAACTTGAGCTTGTTGATATCTCCATAGAGCTTGTCCTCAAATGAAGCAGGTGTGGGCCAAAATATCTTTCTCTGTTCTGCATACGTTGGGCAATCCTGCAGCAAATGTTTTGCTGTCATTTTTCCAGTTCTACAATTACATTCATCAGTATCTCCTATCTTTAGTTTATTGAACAAGTGGTATTTCAGCCTGTTATGTCCTGTGCGGAGTCTGAAGATTGCTACTTGTTCTCTTCGGTTGAGTTTGTAATATGCATCATCCTTCTGATGGCCTGGATGCTCAGATTCCCATTTGGTTCTATAAGTGCTTTTTATCAACCTCTTTGCCTCATTATAGGTTATGTCTATGTCAGGCTGTGGTAGTCGTCCGCCCTCTTTTGCCAGTCTGTCAGCCTCTTCGTTTCCAGGTATACTGCAATGTGATGGGATCCACTGTATTACAACTTTTTTGGATTTCTGGCATAGACCATGGAGTGCTGCTCTTAGGTCAGTTAGTTCTGTGCTGTTATTGCTCTTGAGTGTTGAGACAGCTGACTTTGCATCTGTGAAGATAGCTATTTGCTTCTCTTTATTTTCCTCCATCAGGAGCATTTCTGCTGCAGTTTTCAAAGCCTCTACCTCCGCTTTGAAGTTACTTGAAAATTTTCCAGTTGCCATTGAATGTGTTTTTTTCACTCCATTTTTTAAATTTAGGAGAATTCCTCCTCCTCCATTCTCTATTGAATTTTTGGCTGATCCATCTGTATATGCATGGGTCCAATTCCTGCTTGGGTAATGTTCTTTTATGTAGTTTAGGGTTATTTCTCTTCTTTCGGTTTCATGCTGAGTGTTCTTTTTCTCAATACCAGGAATGTTTTCTATCATCTCAGGCAGTTGCTGCTGTCTCCAAGCTGGAAAGTTGTGTGCATTGTGTATGGGCTTGACTGTTGATATGTTAAGTATAGGATCTGCCCTAATCCTTCGTTTTGCAGTTTCTACAAAGTTGCTACGCTTCAGTCTTCCCTTTCCAAAACCATTAAATCTGTTGTACATAGGGTGGTCTGTCAATCTTCTAAATTTTTCTGCTTGTTGCTGGGCTCTGCTATCTCTTCTATCCTGCATTGGTTGTAAACAAGTGATCTTTTCTAGTGCATTAATAGGCGTTGTCTTCAGGCTTCCAGTTATGATTCGCATTCCTTGGTTTTGGACTCTACTTATTTTGTTAAAGTTTGACTTAGCTGCTGTTGCCCAAGCTGCAATGCCATATTCCAGTACTGGCCTCACCCGTCCAGTATATAACTTCTTGAGAACTTTCTCATCTGCTCCCCACGTTGTACCAGCAAGCTTTTTCATGATTGCCATTCTCTGCCTTGCTCTTGTTCGATTTTTCTCAACCTGTGTCTTCCATGTCAGGCGACGATCAAAGGTGACTCCTAGATAGTTTGGATTTTCTTCATGGCGCAATATTTTTCCATTCAATACCAGCTTAGGTTGCTGAGTTTTATTTGAGAGGGAGAACACTGTGCATGTTGTTTTCTCCTCACTTATCTTCACTAGCCATGATTTTGACCAGTCCTCTAGCGCTAATAAGGCTTGCTGTATTCTGCTGTTAGCTGTACTAATATATTCTTCAGATGTCCATATGGCTAGGTCATCTGCAAAGGAGGATGTGTGTACTCTGGCTGGAAAATTTTCTGTGATGTCATTTATATATGCTAGGAATAATGTTGGTGAAAGAACTCCTCCTTGGGGGACACCTTGCTCCAGCAGCATCATTTTGCTTGTTTGTCCTTGTACTTTTGTCCTGGCAGTTCTGTTCTCAAGGTAGTGGCTGATCCATTTATACATTTTTCCACAAACATGCATGTTTTGCAGTTTTACTTTCAGTCCTTCCTTCCATACTTTATCAAATGCTTTTTCTAAATCTATCCAGACTGCTAGTGTGTGCCTTTTCTCTTGGAAGGCATCCTCTATTTCCTGAGCTATATAGGTTATTTGATCTTCAGTGGATCTGTATTTTCTGAATCCTGCTTGGTGTGGTGTTAAGAGTTTGTTTTCTTCCAGATGCCATGTTAGCCTGCCATTGATAATGCGTTCCATTAATTTTCCTACACAGCTAAGTAGACTGATAGGTCGATAGCCATTTGGTTCTTCCAGGTCTTTTCCTTTCTTTGGGACTGGTATTAGTATAGCTTCCTTCCATGCCTGTGGGACTATTCCTCTCTTCCAGCTGTTATTTAGGACTGCTAGTAGTTTCTTCTTTGCCTTGGTGCCTAGTCCTATTAGCATTTCATTTGTGATTCCATCCTTTCCTGGTGATTTCTTCTTTTTTAGGGTAATCATTGCCTGTTCCATTTCTTCCATTGTTAGATTTGCCATCATATATTCTGCTGCTGTCTCTGTATTTCTATGATGTATCTGTTTGTCTTTGATTGCTTTCTTCTGTTCGGTTGTAATATCAATGTGGTTTGCATTTGCATAGTGTTCCATTAGTGCATTTGCAGCCTTTTTGCCTGTAAGCAAGGCATTTCCTTGTTTAATTGTTATTTGTTTGTTTCTAGATCCTTCATTGTTCATGGCTTTCACTAGTTTCCATAGTTTGTTTCCATCCCTGTCAAAATTCAGGTTTTCTGTTTTTTCCCTCCAACAATCTCTTGTTGTTTGATTTACTGTTCTTTTATATTTTGCTGAGATGGCTTTGAGAGAGATGTTTGCTTCAATTGTTTGTTCTCTCTCTGCTGTCTTCCTGGCATCTTCAACTTTGTCCTCCAAACTTTGTAGTTCTTCAGTCCAGTATGGTTTGTAATTTTTCCTCGCTCCTCTTGGAATGGACTCAGTGGCTGCCTGTATTATCGCTCTGTTTAGACTTTCCACCATTTGCTTTATGTTGCCATATCGTGTATTTATGTTTTCACAATATTTGTCTGTTAGTATGGCAAATCTGTCCCAATCTGCTCGTTTGTAATTCCAGCGGGGCAAGGGCTTTTGCTCCTGTGGAACATACTCCATATTCATTTCAAGCTTGATTGGTCTGTGGTCACTACCTGCTAATTGGTCCAGCACATGGCGATCGATTTTGTGGAGGATGTCTCCTGTGCAGAAAGCTAAGTCTGGAGTAGAAGTGGTAAGCCATCTTCTGGAGTAGAAGCTCGGTGTGTCATCCGCTTTGTTGAGTAGATGGAGATTTGAGTCTATTTCCCAGTCCTCCAATTCATCTCCTCTTTTGTCAGTATCTGGGTATCCCCATCTTTCTGAACGGCTATTAAAGTCTCCGACAATGATGCAGTTTGTGTCAGTTATTTTCATGTTTGAGAGTGTAAGGTCCTTATCTGCTGGGCTATACAGATTGTAGATTCTTATTTTCACGTCCTTTATCATTATATCAACACCTATAATTTCTGTTTGGTTGTCAGAGATCACAGATACTTCGCTGCAAGGTATTGTATTTCGTGTAAGTATTAGGACTCCTCCTTTGTGTCCTTCGCGGTCGAAACGTGTGGCCTGATATCCTCTGACTGAGAATTTGTGATTGGCGTTGAGGTGTGTCTCTTGAATGCATGCCACATCTATTCTATCTTTATGAAGACGCTGTGTTAGGGAGTCTTTCTTCTTGTAAACTCCTTCGGCATTCCACTGTAGTATGTTGAGTGCCCGGGGTATTTGGTCAATAGCTCTTAACCTACTCCTCTGTGCCTTGACTCCACAGCACAGGGGAAGGTGACCACCAGTAGTCATGGGTGGACCCCCTCGAGGCAGGGGGCCCGGCACTATCACCGCCTGATGGGACTTCACGGGATTAGCACCATATCGATTAATTTTGATTTGTGACATCATGAATTAAGTTACGTTGCACTGCTTTGTCAAGCCTGTGGCTCAGTACATCCGATTTCGACAAGCATTTATTCAGGATGCTTTCCCTAGCCTTTGACTGTCCCCAGTCTACCTACAAGGCAGCAGGTTTCACGTTGCACTGCTTTGTCAAGCCTGTGGCTCAGTACATCCGATTTCGACAAGCATGTATTTGGGGTGCTTTCCCTAGCCTTTGACTGTCCCCAGTCTACCTACAAGGCAGCAGATTTGTGTGTCTCTTCGTCTGGTCCCTCTCCCTTGACCTGTCCGACATGGGTGGCCCTACCAGTAGCTGTGCTACCGTCGGCATAGCTCTTGGGGTCATTGGGACGCACAAGCCCCTCTACCTCGTCACGGTGGACACACAGCAGAGGGGGGCTAAAATTCAATCTTAGACACCTACCCACAAAACAATATGTACCCTGCGTGCTATTCTAATGTTGAGTTGAGCTGAGTTGAGCTAAGAACAGGCATAACTGCACTCAGGACATTCCTATACGCGCTCCGTTCCCTCGTTCACCATCCAGCGAAGAGTCATACTACTAATTGTTCCCACCGCTATCTGATTTAAAGTTACCCTTGTCTTCACTCTCAGTTTTGAGATTCTATTAGAACTCCTGCCAATCCCCCGCAATCTCATCATTTCCACATACGGGTTCTCAATCTGTTCCTCCACCTTCTTCACCTGGTCCCACGGGGGCACGACCACCTCCCCCTTGTCCATAGGTAATCTACCACCAAGAGGTGCATTTCCTGCCAGCCAATCAGCCTGTTAATTTCCGCATGCCAGGGCAAAAAAAAATTATATAATACAATATACAATACTCACAATTTGTGACCTCTGAAGAGAGGATAGCCATTTCACACGAAACGTTCATTTCTCCACCTTACTTAGCATATAAAAAATACACTCCTTGAGTCCGTAATGAATGCTCTTCTAATGAACACACAATATACTTCTTGTGTGATCTATAGGTGGGAGTTGGAACACTTATGGGAAGTATCGGTGTGCAACCTAAGTGATCCTGTCAAACCCAAAACCAACCAAGTGTAGTCTCAAGCATGCCTAGCTGGACTAGTGTTGTAATACACCAGTTAATAATAATAATAATAATAATAATAATAATAATAATAATAATGTTATTTTCATATCCTTTACAGGACGTCGCAGTTAACCCCAGCATTTTTGGCTGTGTGTGATCTCTTGGTAAGTTTACGTTCAGCCACTGTATGACGCGGAAGTCTGGACATTGAACTAGCAACTAGAAAGTCGCATAGAAACCCTGGAGATGTGGATATACAGACGAATATGTCGTATTTCATGGTAACAAAAACAATCAAATGCAGAGGTTCTAGAAAAACTGGGAATGAAGAGAGAGTTGATGAAAGAAATAAAGAGGAGGCAAGTGAAATATTTTGACCATGTTAAAAGACATGATACTCTTATAAAAACCATACTGGAGGGCAAGGTTGAGGGCAAGCGAGCAAGAGGTAGACAACTATACAAGATGAAGATAACATCAAGAGATGGACGAACATCAGCATGACAGAATGTACAGTCAAGGCGAGAGACAGACAGTGTTGGAGATCCACTGCAGCCAACCTTCATTGTGAAGACGGCACCTGATTGATTGATTGATTGATTGATTGATTGAACTAAGAGTTAATGACTACACACATGCGTTGACCTAGCCCAACGCATAGTGTATCTGAACCGGTACATCTCCATGTGCATGTCTGAGTGCGTACGCACGCACGCGCGAGTGCGTATGTATGCTGATATAGAATAATATAACGCATAATGAAGCGGGAACGTTGTAACAAAATCATCTTGACAAAAGAAGAAAACGCAGAAAGAGACACGTTGAAAGTTACCGGAAGTACGTGGCTGACTCACCTGGGCATCTGAGGTATTTTACCGCGATCTGCAGGAAGTAGACACAGCAGGTGTCTCTTATTAGTCGTACCCGGGGTGAGGAGATGCACAAATATAACACACTGTTACAAAACCTCACGTTTCAGATGGGAAATTTGTGTTTTCCTTTGCTAAAGAAGCATCATCATCGCAAACGGATAAGTCATCTGGTTTCTCTTCAGGAATATCACAATAAGAGATCTTAGCACAGTGCACGAACTCCGTAGTATCTTCAGGGATACCATAAAAATATTTGTCCCTAAGTAGTTTCATGTTATGGGACTTGATGTAATAGCTCTATCACATTATGTAGGCCTGCACGCACGGAAGATTAGCTGGCCGATCTTTCCTTCATTTTCGCAGGCGATGAGTTAATTCAGATATCTAGGCACATGGACAAAATCAGATGGAAGATGCATCAATGAGATATCTAGGCACATGGATAACATCAGATGGAAGATGCATCAATGAGATATCTAGGCACATGGATAACATCAGATGGAAGATGCATCAATGAGATATCTAGACACATGGATAACATCAGATGGAAGATGCATCAATGAGATATCTAGACACATGGATAACATCAGATGGAAGATGCATCACTGAGATAAAAAGCAGAACAGGACAAACAAAAACTACATTCTATCACATGAAGAACGTCTTGAGCAATAAGTCATTGTTCTTGACAGTCAGAAAATGAGTTCTTGCTTGTTACATAGAACCAATTTTAACATACGGATGCGAATCCTGGACAATTAGTAAACAGGTGAAATCATCCCTGGAAGACTTGGCGATGTGGTTTTATAGAAGAATGCTGACAATTAACTGGACAGTCAAAATGAGCAATCAGGAGGTTTTAAGATAAGCTAAGTCACAAAGACAACTTATCACAAACATCAGAAAGAGGCAGCCATCGTTTTTTTGGTCACGTTATGAGAAGACAAAAACTGGAACATGCTGTGACAACCGGAACGATTTGCGGAAAGAGAGATGGAGAAAGACAGTGTGAGAAGATTCTTGACAGTCTTGTGTCACGGCACGAAAGGGGGCCAACTGATCCTTGACGTCGGAGATCGAAATTTGTGGCGAGGCATGATCGCCCACGACAGCCGGCAAGGCACTGGATGATGATGAGCCAAGGTTTCGAACCCACGTTGCACAGGGACCATGACACCATCAACGCAGTTCGTTATCAACTCCGCTGACGCTTCTCGCGTAAATCATATTGTTCCAGTTAATCCGCTGCTTCTTCGTTCCTGTTTAGAAGGAAGTGAGTCATACCCAGATATGCACGTTTCCAGCGGAAGGGTCGGTGCGTCCGAGTTTACCATTCATTTATGCGCGGTTTACTTCCTCTAAAAGATCCCATCTAGTGTTACGTGCTCTATTTACTGGCGATTACGTTTTTATTTTCCCAACCTATGTTTCTAGGGGCGCTGAATTATGACCCATTCCACAATCCTTCTTCCCTCTCCTTCGTCGTCCTCTCCTTCTTTCTCTTCTCCTATCGTTACAATATGTTCTAGTTTCCGTCTTCTCATAATGTGGCCAAAAATTATCAGCTATACATAACATGTTGCATGTCCTTTGCAGGACGTAGCAATCAACCCAAATCCTATGTTGATTTATAAGGCAATTTTACAATAATTTGTTTGCCATTGGTTTCTGACCGAGAAGACAGCGTTTAAGTTCACCTGATTGACCGGTAGATGGAATGAACCCACAATCCAGCCCTAAGTGACCGGTAGATGGAATGAACCCACAATCCAGCCCTAAGTGACCGGTAGATGGAATGAACCTACAATCCAGCCCTAAGTGACCGGTAGATGGAATGAACCTACAATCCAGCCCTAAGTGACCGGTAGATGGAATGAACCTACAATCCAGCCCTAAGTGACCGGTAGATGGAATGAACCCACAATCCAGCCCTAAGTGACCGGTAGATGGAATGAACCCACAATCCAGCACTAAGTGACCGGTAGATGGAATGAACTTACAATCCAGCCCTAAGTGACCGGTAGATGGAATGAACCTACAATCCAGTCCTAAGTGTACCGAAAATTTAAGCATAAGCGCATTAAGCCAGCGGTGGCACTGCCCGCTTTCTGAGTGCTTAAAATACCTGCGCTTAAATTTCCTGTGCACTGACAGCGCAAAGGACATGCAACATGTTTTAAAATACGTAATATAAATAATTGTTCTGGTTGTTCATCATTTCATTCATTCAGTAGCATGTCCTTTGCAGAACTACGCTCCCATAACAACCTTCCTGACAACTTCTGCTTCATAAGCAAAATGTCGCGCGTCCGACATACCAATCTGGAGATCATCCGCCACATCCTGCACCTCTTCCTCTCTTCCCGGGCATATATCCCTACATTACTGTTCTCTCCAAATTTTCATAACGTTTCAAGTGACCAAAATATTTTAATTGTCTTTGTTTTATAAAATAAAAGCTATTGTGGACAAGATTGCCGGTATATTAATACGTGATGATAATGATGACGATGATATTGACAATGATGATGATGAGATGATGATAAATAGATAATGATGATAAATAGATAATGATGATAAATAGATAATGATGGTGGTGATGACGGTGATATTGCCAATGACGAAAATGATGTTGATGGTGACGATGAGGAGGATGATATTAAAGACGATTAGTTTAATTTAGTTTAGTCGTTGGATCAACATCACGGTACACGGTTAAACCCATAAGTGCTCCGTTTTTTCCTCCTAACTCAAACCTGAGTCTGGAGAAACTCAGCTCAATGCACGAACTCCGTTGCATCGGCGAGGATCCTGAAATACTTTGGGTAGATTTTTAACTCGAGATTTTGCCCAGGCAGCGCCGTTAGGCTACTCTTTTTCGATTTCCAACTGCCAAGGGATATTTTACGTGCGAAACAATACACACGGGCGTCCGATCTCACTACCCAGAGACCAGGGGAAATTTTATTACTGGAAGTCCAGGTGGATTTTTTAAATAACTCCCGGTCCTCACCGGGGACTGAACCAGGGACCTCCATCACTCGAGGCGGACACCATACCTCGAGACCACTCTCCCCCCCGTTTTTTTTTTCCATTAAAGATGATTATGGTGATGATATTGACAAAGACGATGATGTTGGTCTGGATAACTATGATACTGACAATGGTAAAGCTGATGATACTCACAAGGATAAAGATAATATTGACAATGATGATGGTGATGATTATGATGATACTGATAATGATAAAGTTGCTGACAATGATAATGATGATTATGGTGATACTGACAATGATAAAGATAATGATACTTATAATGACGATAATGATGATGAGGAACAGGTGGAGTAGAGGGATTATGATGATGACAACGACGATGATAATAATGATATCAACAACGATGATGATGACGATGCTTATGGTGAAGTGTTGACAGCGTTAATGACGATAATCTTTAAGAACATCATGTCAACATTTATAACCAAGCTGTCTATACACCTGCCTCGGATACACTGCCCTACCCCCCCCCCCCTCTCCTATCCTGTACCGTCTCTCGTGTTCAGACAAAATGACGAATGCGTGCGTGAGTCACTCCAGGTAAGATACTGACATTTTTCCTTTCTCACCTGGCCCTCGGTGAGTGAGCAGGAAGTGAGTTTTCTTTTGTGTGCGAGAATGAACAGCCGTGCGTGCATATGTGAGTATTTTGGAGATAGTTCGTGTGCCAACAGGTATGACGTAGACTTCTGCGAAATGTCGGCACTATAAGGATTGTTGCGTAAACACGGGATCATGTGTGTGTGCGTGCATGTAAGGGTGGATGTGTATGTATTCTAGCTGTATGTGTGAATATGTGTAGCTGTGCGCGAGGTGTAATTTTCTGTGTGATTGTCCGTCCGTCTGTACGACTGTCTGTCTGACTCTGCCCATCTCTCATTCTCTGTGTATGCGATCTGACCTCCAACGCATCATACTTCCAGCTTAGCCTTCAAAAGCATTCACCAACAAAAAAGTCGCTTAAAAGGGTCGACTTCATTGCACCGGGTTTATATCCCATATGGCTAAATCTCTTCTCTCAGCGCGGATAGTGTCGCACAAAGCACGAACTCCATAGTTCCAGCAACGACCTCCAGGAGCGTCCGAGAAAACAACCCCACAAAAGAAAACATGCACATTTGATCTGCTGGCGGGACCTGCAGGATGATCTGCTGGTGAGACCTGCATGAGGATCTGCTGGTGAGACCTGCAGAAGGATCTGCTGGTGGGATCTGCAACAGATCTATAGAGGTGTTATTTTTTTCTCGTTTGCTTGCTTTGAACTCAATCGTAGTCCACACGCACGCTCCTAGTTCTAATTACCTAGCTAATTTTTGCGTGTGAATTAGATTTCCCTATTACCATTGTCCAGCGCCTTCGAGCAAACTATAACAGAGTAGCCTTGCTACAGGGGAATCAAAAGTGGCGTGCAATGGGAAGATTAAGGGGTAGGTAGGGCTCGTCGTGCTATGACGAGCCACATGGAAACAAAGGCAGTTTGGGATTGTTCCATCATCCGAGAAGGATGCTTGTTTACATCTGGTCTGACACTTATTGATATTGTCAACAACGTTTGTACGATGTATCACCAATTAAACTGAATTAAGAATATTCGGCATTGGACTGACGTTTGTCCCTGTTGCTTTACTTTCCCGAGCTACTGTTACAAAACTCACTCCGAATTCTGAAGTACTTTGTAATTTACGTGTAATTTAAGTCAAGGACGAGAAGTCAACATGTTAGTCTAACCGGTGTAGGGACTGAACCCGCTACCTCGGCATCAGCATACGGGAAACTAATCAATTCAGCCATGCTGACCTCGTTATAGAAGTATTGGCGTTCAGTGAAAGTAAGGTAACCCAAACACCGACACCCCCCTCCCCCCCCCCCACACACACACACACAAACACACACTTTCAGGTGTTAATTTAATCTGGCCAGTGTTTATTAGGCCTACTCTATTGGATGCCCAGTGGGCAGGCAGAGTCCAAAGCCCGGGGGGGGGGGCACAATCTGCCTATGGGAGAAGGAATCCAGACAAGAAACCTCAACCGACCGTCGAAGTCACGAGCTGTTGGCCTAAGTGAAAAAGGGCTACAAAGCGGGCATATACGCACTACAAGGGATGCTATATATGATCCATGCTGGAATAGTCGCATAGCAAATGTCGATCGCAGAAGAAGAAGAAGAAGAAGAAGAAGAAGAAGAAGAAGAAGAAGAAGAAGAAGAAGAAGAAGAAGAAGAAGAAGAAGAAGAAGAAGAAGAAGAAGAAGAAGAAAAGGATTAGGAAGAGGAGGAGGAGGAGGAGGAGGAAGAAGAAGAAGAAGAAGAAGAAGAAGAAGAAGAAGAAGAAGAAGAAGAAGAAGAAGAAGAAGAAGAAGAAGAAGAAGAAGAAGAAGAAGAAGAAGAAGAAGCCCAATTACTGAGATATCTTTAGCTCATGTAAAGTGCACACGAGACCTCTTGTGTGTTTTATTTCGCCCTTACCAAAGAAGGTTAGGGTTCGATCCACTACCATGACATTAGTAGAGTGTGAATATCCCCGGGTAAAATCAACACCGTGGTTTGTTCCCAGTCTCTCTATTTTAGAGACCGCTGGGGGTCGTTCCTGGTGCTACCGAGTTCGTGATTTTAACAGGCCCTCTACGGGATAAAACCCGGGGCAATGAAGTCTTCCCTCTTACCCTTAACCAGTCATTTGGACTCAAACGTTGTCTTCTCGTGGAGAAAGCAATGGCAAACTACTTAACGTAAAATTGCCTAGTAAATCAACCTAGGTTTGACTGCAACGTCCTGAAGGACTCAAAAGGGACGATTCATAAGCCTTAAGACCACAGGGGAGGCAATTCAATAGTTCCGGAAACAAAGGGAAACGATTCAATAAATTCCTGACTCACATACATGCGCGATTAGATAGATGACTCAGAGAAGTGAGAAACCATAAGTCAACGGAAGACATTTCAATAAATTTCTGAAGGAAAGAAAGGTTAGTCAACTGATTTCCCTCCTAAGGAAAGATGAGGTAATAGATTTCGGACTCGGGGGAGGTAAGCCGATTAATATACAGACAGCACTATACTGGCGTCAAAACAGAATAATCAATCAACACAGAACTGGTGTCGTCGACTGCTACACGCTGAGGGAGATACTGAGAAAGCAATGTGAGCACTTATGGACTGAATTATCCATGTGCAGTGAGGGTAATCTGATGACTTACAAACTAGAGCTGATTAATCCCCGACTCAAAGGGGGTTAGTCAGTATACTCTTGACTGAAGCGGATTAAGTCAATAGATTCCTAAGCAGGCATATTCCAAGGTCCCTGATTCTTTAGGAAGAGATTCAATAGATTCTCTATATAAAGAGACACAAGTCAATAGATAGTTGACCAAAAGAGAGATAAGTCAATATTTGTGTGATACATAGCGAGTGAATACCTGACTCAAAGGGAAGTAAGTCAAATGATTTCTGACTCAAAGAAAGGGAGGTCAGTAGGTTCCGGTTCAAAGAGAAGTAATTCAAAAGGTTCCTTACCCAAAGGGAGATGATTCAACATGTTTAATTCGATCACTTTTTGGCATATCTCTCTGCCCAGATCGTTTAATCTTTACCAGTCTATTTATTTATTAATTATTCCTTAATCACCATTTACTATCTAAGACCCCTGACTAAAATGTAGGATGACTCATTACATTAGATTCCTAACTTAAAACAGCGGCATGATTTACTAGAACAATGACTATCCCAAAAAGCTGTAATTAAATGACGTAATATTTCGCTTGCTTTCAACTAGCAGTGCAAACGAACCGGCGCCCACTCTCATTCCAAGTTGCCATCGGCCGTGTTTATCGCAAACAAGACAAAAATACATCGACCTTGACAGAGGTGAAAGAATGAAGCGGGCAGGGGAGGGATGATGATGGGAGCAGAAGCCGTGAGCCAGAAAGTTACTAAGTTAAAAGTGAGTTGGCGTGGAAATCCCCCAGGTAACAGCCTACACCTGATCTGTCGGGTGCATTCTTTAGCTATTATTAATTTGCACAGATTTTCCTTCTCGGTTGTTACTCTGTCGTTCCTGTCTGTCTACCCATCCATCCGTTTATCCTATCCGGTGTATCTTCCTCGTCTTTTATTTTACTGTTTGTCCCGTGAAGCGTTGCGGAGAGGAGACAGGTGTAATGTTCTGTTTTTGCTCTTGTTTGGTGCGTGTGCTCATGTCAGATTTGATTCCCTGAGTGTCGCTTTTACTCAATCAATCCATCTCTGGCTGGATCGCCCTCTGGCCGTGTACCTCGATGTTCTCATGTAGAACGCTCCAGCCGCTGGTTGATCTTGTTCCACTCAAGCTGTCCGACCCATTTACTTATGTGGTGTTCTATAAAGTCAGTAATCCGCCCGTGTGTTGCCGGGGCCCATAAGACGGGGGGAAAAAGAATAGTAACACTGATGCCTACCATGCACGTCGTAAGAGGCGACTAAGGAGGCTATGGTTCCGTCGCCCTGCTACTGAGTGAGTGCGTGGCGCGACACTGTGAGCTGTGAATTTTGCGTGGAATGCTTTTGCATCTGTCCGCGGTTGTTTTTCGCGTGAGATGCATGTTCGGAACGATGACGACCGGGTGTTGCTGGATTAACTGGTTTTCCTTTTCGGTTCACGAGTGCATTTTTCAGGAGACTCCTGGGAGTCGTCGCTTTAGCTACGGAGTTCGTGCTTTGTGCGGCGCTTTCGGTGGGTCGCCCTGCAGAAAGAGACCGAGCCATATGGGATAAAACCCCGGTCAATGAAGTCTTTCTGGTGACTTCCGTTTTCATCGACGATGAGCTGTATTTTTCGTGGAGGACTTTTGTGTTGGCATTCTGGCGGCAGCATTATGCACAGTGTATCTGTGCGTGATGTTGGCTTGCCGATACTCCTGTCTATTCCATTGTTCACATGGGACAGTGAGGAGCATTGTGTGATATTCACTGGCACAGGAACGGAGCAATATGGGGACGACCCGTTGCCGTGAAGTTGGAACCGCGACTAACTAACTAAATAACTAAAGACAGTAATCGGTCTTATCCCTACACTTGGTCTTAGTTTGTTATTTGTCTCTCCTTTCCTTCTTGTTCTTCCCCAGCTGCGTTTCTTATGCCTCTCCGTGGCGACGGTGTTACGGACGCAGTTCGTAATTCCGCATACCACCTTCGAAACACAGCTGCGGGCGATTTGGCAGCAGACCGCCTAGCGATTGTTTTCATACAATGCTATGAGTGCCAGTCGTTCAGAAAGCAATCGCAAACCACTGAACGTAAACTTGCCAAGAAATCAGATAAAAATGCTGTGGTTGACTGCAACGTCCTGTAAAGGACATGCAACTGTTTTCTTATGTGTGTCATTTCACATGATGTGATTTTCTTATGTGTGTCATTTCACATGATGTGATTTCCTTATGTGTGTCATTTCACATGATGTGATTTCCTTATGTGTGTTATTTCACATGGTGTGATTTCCTTATGTGTGTCATTTCACATGATGTCATTTTCTGATGTGTATCATTTCACACGATATGATTTTCTTATGTGTGTCATTTCACACGATGTGATTTTCTTATGCGTGTCATTTCACACGATATGATTTTCTTATGCGTGTCATTTCACAGGATGTGATTTTCTTATGTGTGTCATTTCACATGATGTGATTTTCTTATGTGTGTCATTTCACATGATGTAATTATACGCCTGAGTGTGTCTAGGACTGTCCATGTCTGGCACTGGTATCACAGCATTGGGAGGAATAAAGCGTCCGTCAGCTTCGTTTTTGTATCTTCCTCTTCCTCTTCTCCTCCATTTACCTCAGTGAAGTGTTTGGGTAGATGTAAAAATCTTTCATATGCTCTTTCTAATGATCTTTGTAAGTTGGTTATTAATTTCTCATTTTCTCTAAGATTGTTCTTGATACCATCATTACGTAGTCTTCCCCTTTGCTCTGTACCCATTATATTTCTTCAATGTGGCTCTGTGTGGCAGATGGTACCAGGGCATTCTTGTGAGGTGGTCAAACTATTTAATCTTTGGTTCTTTAATGAAGTGCATGCCTGGTTTCAGACAGTCATCTTCTAATTTCCTCATTCCTAATTCTGTCTCTCGTATTTTGCATACATATTTTTTGTTTGTTTGTCTGTTTGTTTGTTTGTTTGTTGTTGTTTATTTTTAGGGGGGGGGGGGAATAAATTGTCGCTCGATTTGAACTCAAATGTAATGCCTTCCCCTGCCTCTTCAACCAATAATCCTCCAAGTCGCCCAATATTTTCCAATGTCTTCTTTCTTCTCAACATAACCAAAGATCGCGATTTGTGGCCTTCTAGGGCAGTGAGGAGAATTTTGTGTGATGTTCACTGGCACGGGAACGGAGCATAATGGGGCGACTCTTTGCCGCGAAGTTGGAACCGCGACTAACTAATTAACCTTTCATTAGACTTCCAGGCAATCTCTGTTAGTTACTCTGGCAGTCCAAGGTATACGCAACATTCGTTCCAGGAACCACATTTCCGTTGCCTCTTATCTCTCATTAAGTTACCCTTCCGGTTAAAGGGTCAAAGTTCAACGGTTACGTATTCCCAAGCTTTTGGTTTATTACGTAAAACATGAGCAAGATAAAGTAAAAAGTGGCGACAGTTATCGAACATAAATTATGATCTATGGACATGAATGTTTGGAAACACCGCCTCCAGATCCTGGCCGCCTATCTTACAACACTATCTAGCCCTAGGAACGCCCTGTGTGTCACCAGTTATTGTCCATGTGTGTCAAACAATATATGTGTGATCAGTTATTGTCCATCTGTATCAAACAACACATCATGTGTCACCAGTAATTGTCCCTGTGTATTAAACAACACATCATGTGACACCAGTTATTGTCCCTGTGTAGCAAACAACACATCATGTGACCCCAGTTATTGTCCCTTTGTATCAAACAACACATCATGTGACCCCAGTTATTGCCCCTTTGTATCAAACAACACATCATGTGACCCCAGTTATTGTCCCTTTGTATCAAACAACACATCATGTGACCCCAGTTATTGCCCCTTTGTATCAAACAACACATCATGTGACCCCAGTTATTGCCCCTTTGTATCAAACAACACATCATGTGACCCCAGTTATTGTCCCTTTGTATCAAACAACACATCATGTGACACCAGTTATTGTCCCTGTGTAGCAAACAACACATCATGTGACACCAGTTATTGTCCCTGTGTATCAAACAACACATCATGGGACACCAAGTATTGTCCCTGTGTATCAAACAACACATCATGTGACCCCAGTTATTGTCCGTGTATCAAACAATACATCATGTGACACCAGTTATTGTCCGTGTATCAAACAACACATCATGTGACACCAGTTATTGTCCGTGTATCAAACAACACATCATGTGACACCAGTTATTGTCCGTGTATCAAACAACACATCATGTGACACCAGTTATTGTCCGTGTATCAAACAACACATCATGGGACACCAGTTATTGTCCGTGTATCAAACAACACATCATGGGACGCCAGTTATTGTCCGTGTGTATCAAAAACACATCATGGGTCGCCAGCTATTGCCCGTGTGTATCAAAGAACATACAATGTGTCACCTGTTTATTGTCCCTGTGTATCAAACAACACATCATGTGTGTTCAGCTATTGAACGTGTTTACAGTCAATCTACCATATATCTATAGGTTGCCTGTCTGCCTGCCTACCTATCTCTGTCTGCCCTGCCTACCTGTCTGCCTACCTATAGATCCGTCCGCCTACCTATCTCTCTGTCTGCCTGCAGGTATATATGTCTACCCACATGTCTCTCTGTCTGCCTGCCTATAGGTATATCTGTCTACCCACATGTCTCTCTGTCTGCCTGCCTATAGGTATATCTGTCTACCCACATGTCTCTCTGTCTGCCTGCCTATAGGTATATCTGTCTACCCACGTGTCTCTCTGCCTATAGGTATATCTGTCTACCCACATGTCTCTCTGTCTGCCTGCCTATAGGTATATCTGTCTACCCACATGTCTCTCTGTCTGCCTGCCTATAGGTATATCTGTCTACCCACATGTCTCTCTGGTCTGCCTGCCTATAGGTATATCTGCATACCTGTCTCTCTGTTTGTCTGTCTATATGTCTGTCTGTCTGCCTGATCGCCATGGTGTCTGTCTGCCTGCCTGCCTGTCTGTTTGTCTGTCTGCCCGTTTATCTGTATATCTACACAGAGACGACGGGAGGGGAGTCTCCGTGGCGAAGTGGCTACATCGACTACCTTACGCTCCGAAAGGTTTGAGTTTGATTCCGGGTTACGCCTTTTGGATCACGAGTGCAATTTTCCCAGAGACTCCTGGGGGTCGTAGCTGGAGCAACGGAGTTGGTGCTTTGTGTGAAACAGACAGACAGACAGATGTGGCACATAATGGGGGTGTAGAGACGGCAGACAGAACAACAGACAAACATACAACGACCGGTAGATGAGAGAGAGACAGAGTGAGAGAGAGAGAGAGACAGAGTGAGAGAGAGAGGGAGAGAGAGAAAGAGAGAGAGAGAGAAGAGAGAGAGAGACAGAGAGAGAGAGAGAGAGAGAGAGAGAGAGAGAGAGAGAGAGAGAGAGAGAGAGAGCAACAAACAGGTGAAACTCAATGAACTTTAGTAGACCTTCCGCATACAGCCACGGGGCGATATGATCTCGCAGATTAGGCGAATATCGAGTCACGTGATCGGATACTGGTTTTGGGGGTCGGGGAGATCTAAGCGCTGTGATGTCACTGCCATTCAGTCACGTGATCGGTGAATCAGGTTGGGAATGGTAGCGTAGTTATTGTTTTTGTTGTTGTTGTTTGTCTATTTAGAGCGGAATAAACCAGACATGTCGGGGAGAAATGAGGTTTAACGGGCTGGTGATTGGTAGAAGGTAGACGTATTGTAGTGTGCTACAGCTGATAAAGAAATAGAATAACGCAGAGAGAGAGAGAGAGAGAGAGAGAGAGAGAGAGAGAGAGAGAGAGAGAGAGAGAGCGAGAGAGAGGTGAGAGAGAAGGATGAGAGAGAGAGTGGGGAGAAAAGGGTGAGAGTGGTGAGAGTGTGAGAGAGAGAGTGAGAGAGAAAGATCCAGTCGGCCTGCCAATCAGGGCGGACGGAAGGACTCACAGAAAGACAGTCTGATAGGTGGATATATGGGTGTGTGTGTGTGTGTGTGTGGGTAGATAGCAAGACAGACAGACAGACAGACAGACATTTTGTATTCACTTATAACATTCTGTCTGTCGGCTCCGTGGCGAAGGTGTTATGGACGCAATTCGAAATCACTCATACCGCGTTCGAAACACGGCTGCGGGCGATTTGGCAGCAGGGCCGCAATGTGTTTGGTTTTATAAAATGGTATGAGTGCCGGTCGTTCAGAAAGCAATGGTAAACCACCTGAGCGTAGAAACTTGCCAAGAAATCACCAAACAGAATAAAATAAGGCTGGGGTTGGCTCCCTGTAAAGGATATGCAATAACCTTTTTTTTATATCATTATTACTAAAAGGCTTGCCGACTGGCGCGGACAGTCATTCTTCTCCCCATTCAGCGATCTGCAACAGCGTGTATCAATCCCTGAGTCCCCGGGAAGGTTAACCCGGTCAACAAATGCCCGCAGAAGTCGGATGTGTCGGCCTAACGGCGCAAGAACGCAGCTCTGCTGTAAACAGGCACAACGCAGTCACGTCCGAAAAAAAATAAATCCGGATGAACGAAGAAGAAGAGGAAGAATCCCTGAGTGGCAATCCGTGTCATGGCGAAGGACCGACAAGAATCTTTTCTCCCAGTCTTCCTCTGTTTCTCTTTCCATAAATCTTTACTGTTGTCACAATATGTATCAGTACTCCTGTGAAATACTACTTCTTCGTTCCCGAGAGAGAGAGAGAGAGAGAGAGAGAGAGAGAGAGAGAGAGAGAGAGAGAGAGAGAGAGAGAGAGAGAGAGAGAGAGAGAGAGAGAGAGGGATGCGTTACACTTAGTTATACATCTCATAGGTCAGTGTGTTCCACTTCGGCAACAATTTCTGTACGTGCTTCTTCTAGACCAGTGGTTCTCAACCTTTTCTGGCCCATGTACCACTTCACCATATGTTCAGAACATCACCCCCCCCCCCCCCCCAACCTCTTTCGTATTTCCTCCCTATAAATTCCCTCCGCCCCTACACAGCATACGTAAAAATGGAAGCTAAATGTAATACCACATACTAGAACAAGTCTAGACGTCTATATAAAACGTGATTTGCGGGTCTATAAAACGCATTTCAGAAATGCGAGAAGTACAGAACCGTAAAGTATGGAGGGAAGAACAATATAAAGTAATCGGTTCTTGTATTAACGCGGTCTTGAGATAATCTTATCACCCCCCCCCCCCTCACCACCGGTTGAGAACCACTGCTCTAGGCAGATTTCCTCTCATGGTATCGCGCTCCATCTACGCTCTTTCTTCTCGAATAATTCTGCCATGGCAGCGAATGTACGGTCTACTCCTTGCGATTTACACCTGGGATGGAATGTGTAACATGTTCAACTTGTAGACTGAACCTCCTGTTTTCTCCCTTATCCGACAAAATAGGTATCCGATTTCACTCTTAAAAGATCAGGGGAGCGTGTGATATCATTAGGTGTTAATTGTTCTTGTAAAAATTGCCAGCCTAAGACGTGTTCTGAGTTGTAAGCGGAGAAATGAACCTCTCAGCCACGGCTCCCCCATTTGTTATTCAAGGTTATATGCTGTGTGCCGACGAAACAAAATAGAATTATATGAATACAGATCAACGCAACAATAAGAGTGGCGCTAAATATATCTGTTTATTTTCGGCCAGATAAGCGCTGCGTTTTACGGTTAATAATATTGCGCCAAATAGCTACCAGGCAGCTGTTGATATGGATATATGGTAATGGATATAGTAAAGATGGATCCTCTGCTGAGAAAAAGACAGGTCATTAGTCGTGGTTCCAACTTCACGGCAAAAGGTCACCCCCGTAATGCTCCGTTCCCGTGACAGTGAATATCACACAAAATGCTTCTCACTGTCCCATGTGAAAAGTGGAACAGACAGTGAGGGTCTGCAAAGGAAATGCTACTGAATTAATGAATGAAAAGGGTTAGTTTAGATTGTAATGTTGCGTTACACCTGCGACCTATCATGAATACCGTAAGAGGTATTTACAGGACTCTAAGATGAGGCAAAGAATATCACAATTCCCTAGATGAAGTAAAGAATATCACAATTCCCTAGATGAAGTAAAGAATATCACAATTCCCTAGATGAAGTAAAGAATATCACAATTCCCTAGATGAAGTAAAGAATATCACAAGTCCCTAGATGAAGTAAAGAATATCACAAGTCTCTAGATGAAGCAAAGAATATCATAAGTCTCTAGATGAAGCAAAGAATATCACGTCCCTAGATGAAGCAAAGAATATCATAAGTCTCTAGATGAAGCAAAGAATATCACAAGTCCCTAAATGAAGCAAAGAATATCACAAATCCCTAGATGACGCAAAGAATATCACAAATCCCTAGATGAAGCAAAGAATATCACAAATCCCTAGATGAAGCAAAGAATATCACAAATCCCTAGATGAAGCAAAGAATATCACAAATCCCTAGATGAAGCAAAGAATATCACAAATCCCTAGATGAAGCAAAGAATATCACAAGTCTCTAGATGAAGCAAAGAATATCACAAATCCCTAGATGAAGCAAAGAATATCACAAGTCCCTAGATGAAGAAAAGAATATCACAAGTCTCTAGATGAAGTAAAGAATATCACAAGTCTCTAGATGAAGCAAAGAATATCACAAGTCTCTAGATGAAGTAAAGAATATCACAAGTCTCTAGATGAAGTAAAGAATATCACAAATCCCTAGATGAAGCAAAGAATATCACAAATCCCTAGATGAAGCAAAGAATATCACAAATCCCTAGATGAAGCAAAGAATATCACAAATCCCTAGATGAAGCAAAGAATATCACAAATCCCTAGATGAAGCAAAGAATATCACAAGTCTCTAGATGAAGCAAAGAATATCACAAATCCCTAGATGAAGCAAAGAATATCACAAGTCTCTAGATGAAGCAAAGAATATCACAAGTCTCTAGATGAAGCAAAGAATATCACAAGTCTCTAGATGAAGCAAAGAATATCACAAGTCTCTAGATGAAGCAAAGAATATCACAAGTCTCTAGATGAAGCAAAGAATATCACAAGTCTCTAGATGAAGCAAAGAATATCACAAGTCTCTAGATGAAGCAAAGAATATCATAAGTCTCTAGATGAAGCAAAGAATATCACAAATCCCTAGATGAAGCAAAGAATATCACAAATCCCTAGATGAAGCAAAGAATATCACAAGTCTCTAGATGAAGCAAAGAATATCACAAGTCTCTAGATGAAGCAAAGAATATCACAAGTCTCTAGATGAAGCAAAGAATATCACAAGTCTCTAGATGAAGCAAAGAATATCACAAGTCTCTAGATGAAGCAAAGAATATCACAAGTCTCTAGATGAAGCAAAGAATATCACAAGTCTCTAGATGAAGCAAAGAATATCACAAGTCTCTAGATGAAGCAAAGAATATCACAAGTCTCTAGATGAAGCAAAGAATATCACAAGTCTCTAGATGAAGCAAAGAATATCACAAGTCTCTAGATGAAGCAAAGAATATCACAAGTCTCTAGATGAAGCAAAGAATATCACAAGTCTCTAGATGAAGCAAAGAATATCACAAGTCTCTAGATGAAGCAAAGAATATCACAAGTCTCTAGATGAAGCAAAGAATATCACAAGTCTCTAGATGAAGCAAAGAATATCACAAGTCTCTAGATGAAGCAAAGAATATCACAAGTCTCTAGATGAAGCAGAGAATATCACAAATCCCTAGATGAAGCAAAGAATATCACAAGTCTCTAGATGAAGCAAAGAATATCACAAATCCCTAGATGAAGCAAAGAATATCACAAGTCCCTAGATGAAGCAAAGAATATCACAAGTCTCTAGATGAAGCAAAGAATATCACAAGTCTCTAGATGAAGCAAAGAATATCACAAATCCCTAGATGAAGCAAAGAATATCACAAATCCCTAGATGAAGCAAAGAATATCACAAATCCCTAGATGAAGCAAAGAATATCACAAATCCCTAGATGAAGCAAAGAATATCACAAATCCCTAGATGAAGCAAAGAATATCACAAATCCCTAGATGAAGCAAAGAATATCACAAATCCCTAGATGAAGCAAAGAATATCACAAGTCTCTAGATGAAGCAAAGAATATCACAAGTCTCTAGATGAAGCAAAGAATATCACAAATCCCTAGATGAAGCAAAGAATATCACAAGTCTCTAGATGAAGCAAAGAATATCACAAGTCTCTAGATGAAGCAAAGAATATCACAAGTCTCTAGATGAAGCAAAGAATATCACAAGTCTCTAGATGAAGTAAAGAATATCACAAGTCTCTAGATGAAGTAAAGAATATCACAAATCCCTAGATGAAGCAAAGAATATCACAAATCCCTAGATGAAGCAAAGAATATCACAAATCCCTAGATGAAGCAAAGAATATCACAAATCCCTAGATGAAGCAAAGAATATCACAAATCCCTAGATGAAGCAAAGAATATCACAAATCCCTAGATGAAGCAAAGAATATCACAAATCCCTAGATGAAGCAAAGAATATCACAAATCCCTAGATGAAGCAAAGAATATCACAAATCCCTAGATGAAGCAAAGAATATCACAAGTCTCTAGATGAAGCAAAGAATATCACAAGTCTCTAGATGAAGCAAAGAATATCACAAGTCTCTATATGAAGCAAAGAATATCACAAATCCCTAGATGAAGCAAAGAATATCACAAGTCTCTAGATGAAGCAAAGAATATCACAAGTCTCTAGATGAAGCAAAGAATATCACAAGTCTCTAGATGAAGCAAAGAATATCACAAGTCTCTAGATGAAGTAAAAAATATCACAAGTCTCTAGATGAAGCAAAGAATATCACAAGTCTCTAGATGAAGCAAAGAATATCACAAGTCTCTAGATGAAGCAAAGAATATCACAAGTCTCTAGATGAAGCAAAGAATATCACAAGTCTCTAGATGAAGCAAAGAATATCACAAGTCTCTAGATGAAGTAAAGAATATCACAAGTCTCTAGATGAAGTAAAGAATATCACAAATCCCTAGATGAAGCAAAGAATATCACAAATCCCTAGATGAAGCAAAGAATATCACAAATCCCTAGATGAAGCAAAGAATATCACAAATCCCTAGATGAAGCAAAGAATATCACAAATCCCTAGATGAAGCAAAGAATATCACAAATCCCTAGATGAAGCAAAGAATATCACAAATCCCTAGATGAAGCAAAGAATATCACAAATCCCTAGATGAAGCAAAGAATATCACAAATCCCTAGATGAAGCAAAGAATATCACAAGTCTCTAGATGAAGCAAAGAATATCACAAGTCTCTAGATGAAGCAAAGAATATCACAAGTCTCTATATGAAGCAAAGAATATCACAAATCCCTAGATGAAGCAAAGAATATCACAAGTCTCTAGATGAAGCAAAGAATATCACAAGTCTCTAGATGAAGCAAAGAATATCACAAGTCTCTAGATGAAGCAAAGAATATCACAAGTCTCTAGATGAAGTAAAAAATATCACAAGTCTCTAGATGAAGCAAAGAATATCACAAGTCTCTAGATGAAGCAAAGAATATCACAAGTCTCTAGATGAAGCAAAGAATATCACAAGTCTCTAGATGAAGCAAAGAATATTAACACTGTAGCCAAACCACGCAGAAGAGGGAACTAAGTCGGGTTTTTACTCTATGTTATTTGGACCCTGAAGAAAAGCCAAGAATAGTAACACACTTTTGTTGACTATACGTGTCGTAAGAAGCGACAAAGGAGGGTTGGGTGTGGGGCTGGCTTCCCCATTCCGTAGAAAAAACTTTAGATGCAAAACTCAGTCAATTATGAACGGATAAAAGGGTTGATATGCGAGCAGATAGACACACAGAAGGGTAGACAGAATGGATGCATGAAGGCGGATAAAGAGAAAAATATGCCAGCAGATCAATACAAGTAGGCGGATAAATAGGATGTCGTGTGGGCAGGTAGATACAGACGCGAGCAGAAGGATGCATGGACAAGTAGGCGGATAAGCAGATTGATATGTGGGCAGACAGAAAGTCACACAGACAAGTAGATGACATATAGACAGGTAGATGACACACAGACGGGTAGATAAGTCCAGACACGTCTCAGTCTGAGAAAGCCAGACAAGCTGACCTAATTATTGCCCACAGGACACCTTAAACACACCGTTACAATTACCTCTCGATTAAGTTTTTATCGGTAGTTCAGACTGGAAGTGTGCGGGTATCTTCTACCTTTAATCGCCGTATCCAACAACGGGCCTCGTAGCAGGAACTTACTGTGGGTGTGTTAAGTGTTAGGGTCACCAGAGTAACGTCTTAACCGTTATATCAGGGATTTCAAATGAAAACCTTAAAATTGTAATAGAAATTACAATAACCATGCCATTATCTTGCAACCTGTCAGTATTATTAAGATTGTCAATAGCATTCAGCAAGTGACATCACGTAACAGACGAAAATGGTGACGTCATAATAACAGTTTCTTCTTCTTCTTCTTTTCGTTCATCCGGAGTGTTTTTTCAGATGTGATTGCGGTGTGTCTGTTATGCGCCCTTGGGCCGAAACCCGTAGGCTAACACATCCGACGATAGCGTGCTTTTTTTACCAGGTAGCATTCCTGGGAGACTCTCACTTTTGTGGTGCCATCTACAATCCAGCTGGCCAAGGTTGAACGGTCGAAGACAACGGTCATCCCTCAAAGGAAGGCTGGGACAGTCCATAGCATTTTCCGCCATCCAAGGTTGCTTCCATAGTTGCAGGGTCGACACATAGCGCCCTGGTGCTGGGCTCACCGAGGGAATCTACGTCCTGCTCATGGCTGCTTTAAATCCTCACTTCAATATATTGGTCATTTCGTTTGCCCCGGGCCATTCCCGCACAAACCAGACAGGTTTGCAGACGGTATCCACTCAGCGAGTTTTCGGACATGTGCTTGTCGTTGCGCCCGTCAGAGCTGTTCCAGGCACGACAGACATTCGGAAAACTACCTAGTCAGAGCTGTTCCGAACAAGAGCGGCATTCGGAAACTAGGTAGTCAGAGCTGTTCCTAGCACGAGAGACATTCGGACGAGACATTTCACTCGGACGTAATTGCGTAGTGTCAATTTTTAGTTTGCCACCCGTAGGACGACACTTCCGACTTCCGGCGGGCATTTTTTAATGAGGTTAGCCTTCCTCTGTAATAACAGTTTAAAGATGGCCGCCCCACTTTTGACTTGCACCAAAAAAGGACGTAGCGGGTTCAACCCTTACGCGGGTTAATTGGACTAAAATTTGTTGACTTCTCGTCCTTGACTTGGAGACGTAAATTACAAGTACCTCAGAAGTCCGGGTGGGTTCGCCTGATGGTGAGCGACACTGGTAATAGGGAAAGCTAATCCACATGCAGCCATCAGTCTAGGGCACTAGAAGTAGCAGCATGTTTATGGACTTCGTTTGAGCTCAAAGCGAGCGAACGTAAAACAAACACACAAGTGTGGAACGTGGGTTTTGAACAAATCAGCCGAAAAGAACAAATGCGCCAGAGAATATAAACATCACAGTACGAGAATATGAACAATTGACTGAACAAGACAGAGAATAAAAACATTACATTACAAAAGTATGAACAATTTATTGAGAACAAGCAGAGCTGGCCAACAAGAACTCAGTGTTCACGAAGATTGGTTATTAAGATCAATACTACTGATGATCATCAAGGTCTTGGATATGTAAACAGAAAAACGTGCCTGGGAAAAAATATTTATGGAGGGAGGTGTACCGGGGAAGAGGAAGACCACGGTGTAGGATTCAAAATTCAAGATAATTAACACATGAAATCAACAGAGGCGGCCACGTGACAGTAACAGAGGCAGCGCACGTGACAGCAACATGGACAGCACACGTGACAGCACATCTGGATTACGACGGAACGTTTCAAACACTGTTACAGCCAGCTCTATGGTGAAGGAGTTAAGAAAGCATACCGCGTTTGAAACACACCTGCGAGCGATTTGGTAGCAGATCGCATTGTGTTGGCTGTCATTCAATGGTATGAGTGCCCGCCATTAAGAAAACAATAACAAATTACTAAACGTAAACTTGCCAAGGAATCACGAACAGTCAACAAATGCTGGGGTTGACTGCGACGTCCTGTCGAGGATATGCAAATAATTTGTTTTGAACAATGGGGACGAAGTTTTGAACACCACAGACTACTGGGTGATGATGATGATGATGATGAAGACGATGATGATGATAATGATGACGACGACGACGACGACGATGATGATAATGATGATGAAACACAATGCTACACAGACACGAGTGAATTTCAAAAGAATATTTTCTCGTAGTGAATTTGAATAACAAAGACACAAACAATAAATTGCACGATTTATTGTCTGGCATATTTCACTTGTTAAAGGTCGCAGAAGCCATCGTGATTAATCTGCATAGGCCAGTTTTGTGAAGAAAAAAAAAAGATACGATAGTCAGTTTAAAATTATAGTGCTAGACAATTGAAATTACTGTGCCAGTATGGTTATATTTCAGCTTGAAGGATTTATCTAGTTAATTTACTTTACGGTGTGTGATTTCTGCAGTATGTACCTGATGAGATGCAGCGAAATATGCCAGACAATAAAACGATACTGAATACCGAATTTAAGAATCGACAGTAATGCAATTGGGACATCTCTACACATGCGCCATCTCTCTCTCTCTCTCTCTCTCTCTCTCTCTCTCTCTCTCTCTCTCTCTCTCTCTCTCTCTCTCTCTCTCTTTTCAGAAGCTACCCAAATGCTCCCATGTTGATTATTCCAGTCTGATTAAACATGCGCTTGCCTTTTTTTTAACTCTTTTGAGTTTCGCCCAGACCCTCTTGTCACTCCTTCCTGGGCCAGTCTTTCCAGATATGGATACACCGTACGTGCAACTGCATTCTCCAACCGATTCCAGCGAGCCTTCACCGTGTCACCTTAAGGAGCAAAGCAACTTCCTTCGACCATGAACTGTAATTCTAGTGGTGGATTGTTGTGTTGGCATTCTGGTAGCGACCGTATGCATGTATGCGTGTGCATGTTGTTGGTTTGTCGGGAATGCTTTATGTTCCATTTTTCATACTGGACAGTGAAGAACAGCTTCCCTTATAACGTCTTGTTGCTCATTTTGGCTATCCAATTAATTTTCAGCATTCTTCTATAAAACCACATCGCCAAGACTTCCATGGATGTGTTCGCCTGTTTAATAATTGTCCAGGATTAGCAGCTGTGTGTTAAAACTGGTTTCTGTGTAACATGCAAGAACTCTTTCCAACTTTCAAGGACAATGACTTATTGCACAAATCGTGCTTCATTTAATAAAATGCAGTTTTTGCTTGTCATGTTCTGTTGCCATCGTTCTATGAATGCAGATGGAAAGTTAGAGAACATCAAAAAAGAAGTGAAGAGAGAGAAGATTAACATATTAGGAATATCGGAAACGAGATGGAAAGGAGCAGGGATAAGGACTGGAGAGGATTGTAAGATTATTTACTCTGGGGGAGAAGAACAGCAAAGAGGTGTAGCCATTATATTAGATAAGCAAACATCAAATTCTGTCAAAGGATATCATGCTGTGTCAGACAGAGTCCTATTAGTAAAATTAAACGGAAGACCTTTTAAAATAAATGTCATTCAAGTATATGTCCCAACAAGTGAAAGCAGTGAAGAAAGCATTGAGGAATTTTATAATGACGTGGAGTCTGCTTTGAAGAACTGCAAAAAATCAGAAATAAATATCATAATGGGTGATTTCAACGCAAAAATAGGACAGCAAGGCGATGGATGCAGTGTAGGCAACCATGGTTTGGGAGAGAGAAATGAAAGAGGATACAGACTTGTAGAATGGGCAAAAGAACAAGAAATGGTTGTAGGAAACACCTGGTTTAAACAGCATCCTAGAAGATTATGGACATGGAGGAGTCCAGACAGCAGGATTTAAAACCAGATAGATTACATCCTGATTAGCAAAAGGTTTCGAAATGCGTTAACAGTCATAAAAACAGTTCCAAATGCAGACTGTTACAGTGATCACAGATTAATTACAGGCACATTGAGGGTAAAGTTAAAGAAAGTCAAGTATACAACAGGAAACCCTAAATATGACTTGTGCAAATTGAAAACTGACAAAGAAATACAAGATAATTTTAACATAGAAGTAAAGAACAAATTTGATATATTGTCTGATCTAGAGATCCTGTTTCAAGATGTAGATGATCAATGGGAAACGATGAAGAATTCAATCAGTTGCGCAGCAGAAAAAACTATTCCAAAAGTAAAGAAAGTGGGCCGTAAGACATGGATGACTGAAGAAATTTTACAACTAATGGAAACAAGAAGACAGAACAAAAATAATCCTGCCAAATATGAAGAAATTCACAGAAAAGTGAGAACCTTATGTAAGGAGGCAAAAGAAACATGGCTTGAGAAAAATTGCAGAGAAATTGAAAAACAATACAACAGTAACAATGCGAAACTAATGCACAAAAGAATTCAGGAGCTGACTAATCAAAGAACACGTACATCAGCAGGCTGCCTAAAGACAAAAGATGGAAGAGTCATAATAGAAAAAGATCAGATATTACATGAATGGTCAGATTACGTGAAAAACCTGTATGACGATAACAGAGACGAACAGTATGATGTTCAAAATAATAATGAAGGACCAGCAATTTTGAAGATGGAGGTTCAGAATGCTCTTAACCATATGAAATCTGGCAAGACCCCCGGTTCAGACAGCGTCACAACAGAAATGATTAATGCTTTAGAAGAATATGGAATAGATCAAGTTACCAGTCTGCTTAATACAATATATGATACTGGAAATATACCTCAGGAGTTATGTAATTCTGTATTTATTGCAATCCCAAAGAAATCAGGAGCCTTGGAATGTGATCAACATCGAACAATTAGTATAATGAGTCACATCACGAAGATTTTGCTAAGAATTATCATGCAAAGAGTTAGGAGGAAAATACAACCTGAAATAGGAGAAGAACAATGTGGGTTTGTGGAAGGCAAGGGTACAGTAAATGCTGTGTATATACTGAGAAACATAATCGAACGTTCTATAGAAGTAAACAAAGATCTACACCTTTGCTTTATTGACTACACAAAGGCTTTTGATAAAGTGAGACATGTCAACATGATAAGGATGCTTGAAGATCTTCAAATTGATGGAAAAGATCTTAGACTTGTAAAAAACATATATTGGAAACAAAAAGCTGCCATAAGAGTTAATAATGAAGTAAGCCAATATCAGCCTATTAAAAGAGGTGTGAGACAGGGATGTGTAATGTCTCCAGATCTGTTTTCCCTGTACAGTGAAAGTATTTTCAGAAATATTGAAGATATGGAAGTAATCAACATTGGGGGACGATGCATCAATAACATTAGATATGCAGATGATACAGTCTTGATTGCAGACAATGAACAGGACCTGCAAAATTTAGTAGATGCGATTGTTACACACAGTGAACAACTAGGGTTAGAATTAAATTGTAAAAAGACACAGATTATGGTCGTCACTAGGAAGGACGAAATACCACAATGTAATATACAAGTAAATGGGAATATTCTTCAACAAGTGAGCAGGTACAATTATCTCGGAACAGTAATAACATCTGATGGGAGATGCCTTGAAGAGATTAGAACAAGAATCGCCATGGCAAAAGTAGCCTTTAGCAAGATGAAAAACATATTGACCAATAAAAAGATGTCAATTGAAACGAGAAAAAGAGTGTTGAGATGCTACATTGAACCTGTACTTTTGTATGGATGTGAAGCGTGGACAATGAGCAGTCAGGCTGAAAAACATCTGATGGCTGTAGAGATGTGGTTTCTGAGGAAAATGCAAAGAATACCATGGACAGCCAGAAAGACCAATGAACAAGTCCTTCAAGAAACAAATGAAGGTCGTAAATTGATTAGAGAAATTAGACGTAGACAGTCAAAATTGTTTGGGCATGTTATGAGAAGAAATGGATTGGAGAATTTGGTGACAACTGGTAAGATCGAGGGGAACAGACCAAGGGGAAGACCTAGAAGCAAGTACCTGGATGGCTTGGCCTTGTGGCATGGTCGAGACAGAAACACGGAGCTGATCCACGACTCTGGTGATCGGGTGAGATGGCAGAACATGACCGCCCACGCTTACCGGTATGGCACATGATGGATGGATGGATGGTTCTGTTCTTTATTTCAGTGGTGCATCTTCCATCTGATGTTACCCCGTGTACCAAGATATCTGAATTTCTGCACTTGCCCCAAAATAACGTCCTGTACTTTTGCACATTTAGACACAATCTTTTTCCTTGATATCACCATGACTTGTCTTTCTATTATTCAAACTAAGGCCAATGTTTTCGCTGTATACCACCACTATATCTATTACTTCCTGTATCTGCATATCCTGGACAGAAAATTCATACTATGCTGGCAATCTCCATCCTGTCGAGAGATGCTACGCACTCAACTAGGAACACGCCAGCTTCCACTGTCCGCACCATACACAGTTGTTCCGCTAAACATGTCTGGCCATACCGTTCTCCAGCCTTCAGCCTCAACTTCCATTCTTGTGCTAAATGTTGTAGTAGTATAATAGAGGCACTATGTTATTGTCGATCAGGCATCAATGTAAACCCGTACACACTTTAGTCTCCCGGTATCTCGCAAAGGATGGTCGATAAACACAATGACACATCGTCAGAGCATTACTTTCAAAGAGGCAATACGTAAACACCGTACATAAAACATACAAGGGGGCATCAGATGAAAACCTAAAAAACAAAATGGGGGTTGGGGTGTTGTCAAGGACCCAATACCCTGTAGGACAGGGACAAACAGGAGATAGGAGAACAGGGCAGATAGCCTGGCGTTCTGCAGCAGGTTCGCCGAGTGCGAGTCAACTTACAACGAGGCTAAAGCCCGTGGTCACCGCACCACACCACAATATATTCTAAAAACATGTAAGGAACAAAAGTATAATATCCTCATTTAGTCACCGCTGCGATCAATGCGAGTCCTCCAGCGCCGATAAAGTGCTTGGGTTCCTGTAGAAAATGTTCTTGGTCACAGGTGTAACCACTATGCACCACCTGCTGTACCTCTTCATCGGACCGAAAAGTCTTTCCTCCCATTGACTCTGACATGTGGAAATCACTTGGGGCTAAGTTTGGCGAGTCTGAAAGTTGAGGTCTTCGGCGGTTTCAAATGTTTGGGGTATAGCACTGTCATGTTGCACAACACACCTTTACTCAGAAGTCCACGTCGTTTGGATTTGATTACGAGTCGAAGATGATTCCTGAGAAGATCTGTATACGTATCACTGGTGACAGTTTTCCCTCTTGGTATGTAGTGCTCTAAAATAACGCCTCGTTCATCCCAAAAGAGAGTTAGCATATCATTCCCTGTAGATGGCTGCGTGCGAAACTTCTTTAGTTTCACTGAGGAGGGATGGCACCATTCCATGCTCGCTGTCTTTGTTTTCGGCTCGTGGTAGTGAACCCAGGTTTTATTTCCAGTTTCACGTGGTCTTCCCTTCGCTCTGATCCATCTTATTTCTTCAATGTGGCTCTTTGTGGCAGATGGTACCAGGGCATTTTTGTGAGACGACCAGTGCGTTGCTAGATACGCTACACAAAATCAAGAAGTACGCCAAGTTTTCTACTGTTTGTGCAGGACGTGTCTGTTCTCCGCAAGCTGTCTTCTTGTGTGAAGATGCATCATCATGATGTGGCAGCTTCTATGCAGAACTCCGCTCTCATCACGCCCCACCGAATAAACTCTCGATCCTTTCCATTGCCATATCCATTTTCATTACAAAGTGTCGGTAATGTCCCGTGTCCATCTCCGTGTCGACCCCAGCTTCTTCTACCAGCAACCAAACCTCCCATCACTGTTCTCCCCCCCCCCCCCCCCCCCCAAGCCACTGGGATGTTTAATATGGCCACAGTATTTCCGTTTCCGGGACATGACATTTTGTGAGCCAGTTTTCTTCAATGTAGAATGCCAGTTTGTATTTTCTTCTTGGTCCACGGCATTCTGAGAATGTTTCTGTGACATTTAATTTCAAAAGCTGCCGTGGGACGCAGAGGTGTTTCCAAGGCACCAGGGCCAGGTTCTATTCTGGCCAAGACCTACTAACACGTCCTAGTCGTGAGTCCTGAGCAACAGGTCCCTTCGGGGTCCTGGCTAACGTCGTAGGATCGCTGATTCCTCCGAAGTCAGAGAGTATCTGCCTGTACGGCGAGGACCCACCAGTCTGCAGACCAATAAGCCAGACATGGGACAACGGATACTCACGCAAACCTCAGTCCGATATGACATTACACTGATGTTGGACAACAGGATATCTTCATCCGACATACAGGACTTAATGCTGGAGTTCACAGCTAGCGAACGCAAGCAAGCAAAAGTTAGTGATTGCGAAATTATATCAGTCAGATATGACTTAGCTACCGTATCACAGTAAACGGTACTAATTGCTTTCTATTAGCACCGAATGTTGGGCGGCGCTCACCAAACCTGACAACCCACATTGTGCCAACGGCTTCGGGCTGAAGAGTGGAGCTTTGAGGGTATAAGCTTTATCCTAGTGCGTGGAAATGCAACCTAAAATTAAATATCATGGCAGGGCAGATCAGGCCCTAAATCTTGGCCAGCAGCTGGTCTAGAATCCAAGCTCTGACAGGTGAATAGTTAGAGCATTGTTGATTCGACAGCTTCTGCTGCCTGTCTTGTTCTAGGCGTAATGGTGTTGCCTTTCCTCTGGAGTAAACTAGGCAGGCCAGGAGAGGGATCATGCTGCACGGGCAACACATGGTCTCTACAATTATGCTCACGCTTTGTGCTAGGAGAGGTATTACTCCATCCGAGGCCCGCGTCATGGGTTGTAGTTATTATGCCTTTCTTGAAGCACAATGTAACAAACTATCGTCTGAAAAAACGGCAAGATGCCAGTAGTAGTAGACAGTGGAATTATCTATGACCCACGCTAGTATGTTGCCCAGGAATGATGTATGTTCTCAAACATGTTACACTAATTTGTGTGCTGATGTTCTGCCAAAGACTCTCATATTGTTTTACACATGTACTGCCATGGCTAGTCTACATTGTGTTTTGAACAGTTCCCACTGTTGTTAATTGTGAAACCAAGATTAAAGCCAGTAATTGTTTGCAGCGATATTTTTCTCAATAGCTCATTCATGTAATGTGTAGTTATAAAGGAAACATTAAAAAAGTATAACCAGTTGAAAGACGTAACAAAAAGTGTTCTAAAGTTGCTAGCAACAGTTACTATCTTAACATTATCCCTCTCAAATGCTGACTCTTCCGCTTTACAGAGTTCTTTCTCTCTCTCTCTCTCTCTCTCTCTCTCTCTCTCTCTCTCTCTCTCTCTCTCTCTCTCTCTCTCTCTCTCTCTCTCTCTCTCTGCATCCGCCTATCCTTCACTCTCCTGGCCTACTGGACACAATTTGGCAGGATGGAGTTCCACAAAAGAGTAATACAAAACCACGAGAGCAGTTGGCTGATTAAGCTTCATGTTAGTTAAGGGAAGAAAGGAAAGGCACTCCGACCAGGCAACATTACATTACGTTGGAAGAAAGGAAGGGAACTCCAACCAGCCAACATTACATTACGTTGGAAGAAAGGAAGGGCTCCCCGACCAGGCAACATTACGTTACGTTGGAAGAAAGGAAGGGCACTCCGACCAGCCAACATTACATTACGTTGGAAGACAGGAAGGGCGCCCCAACCAGCCAACATTACATTACGTTGGAAGAAAGGAAGGGCACTCCAACCAGCCAACATTACATTACGTTGGAAGAAAGGAAGGGCACTCCGACCAGCCAACATTACATTACGTTGGAAGAAAGGAAAGGCACCCCGACCAAGCAACATTACTTAGAAAGAAATTGAAGGAAGACATGCAAGGCAACGTTTTGTTGAAGAAAATGGAGGCCCTGTATGATTTTAGAATAGAAATAACACAATTTCTAAATCTATTATAGTGGCAAGAGAAGGTCAACCAGAGAGACGAATGGAGACGGATTGTATCTGCAGCAAAGAACCTCAATGGCTCGGAATGCTGAAGAAGAAGAAGAATTATAGTGGTCATATTGTTTGTAACTTATTAAAATCCACGTGTATAGCTCTAGATGTGTGAAGATATTCGCACAAGTCTGTTGTAACTATAGAGAAACAAAAATCGTCGCACAATAAGTCTATTGCAACTATAGATAACCAAACATAATCGCACAATAAGCCTTGTGAGTACAATTATAAAGCAGTTACTGGGTATAATTATGAAAAGAATGAGAGAAGAGATCAGCAATGTGGATTCGAAGAGAGAAAGGGCATAAACAAGCCACAGACATTGTCAGGACACAATTATAAAGAGCTTTATATATGTACTTATGCTTCATAGACTACATAGAAGCGTTTGACAAAGAGAAACATTAAGAATGCATCCAAAATATCATTTAGGAATATTTCAGCACACAAAGAAAGCTGCCAGATAAGAAAGTGTTATGTCTCCTTATTCATTCTCGTTGTACAATCAGCATATAATGAGATCTACAGAAAATACGCCAGGGAACCTAGTTGGTGGACATAATATAAACAGCTTACGTTATGCTGATGACACCGTCTTGATAGCAAAAAGACAGAAGTATCTACAGGAAATTATACATACAGTGGTTGTAGGGGAAATAAATGGACCTTAGCTTGAATAATAGAAAGACAGAAGTCATGGTGATATCAAAGAAATAGATTGTGCCTAAGTGTGCAATTAAAGTTCATCGTTTTAATCTTGGGCAAGTGCAGAACTTCAAAAACCTGGGCGCATGGATAACCTTACATAGAAGCCGCATCACAGAGATAATGAAACAAAATAGGACCAGCAAAAAGTGCGTTTTACCAAGTGAAGAACGTTTATGCAATATGCCCTTGTTCTTCTTCTTTCGTTCCGTTGAAATTTGTCTATAGCTGCAATGTTGTCATTTGTGTGAATTTAACTGTCTTGTTTAGTTCACTCAGTGGTCCATCGAGTTTATCTTCCACTGTCGTCTCTCTAGACCAGAAGGTTTGCCTAGATATGTTGTATTTTGGGCAGTCTTGGAGCATGTGCTCTGCTGTCTGCGACGCCAATCCACATGTGCACATGGCTGATTCGCCAATCTTGAATTTTGTATAAACATGTAGCCGGGAAGGTTAACCCGGTCAACAAATTTCCGCAGAAGTCGGATGTGTCGGCCTAACGGCGCAAGAACGCAGCTCTGCTGTAAACAGGCACAACGCAGTCACATCCGGAAAAAAATCCGGATAAACGCAGAAGAAGAAGTATAAACATGTAGTAGCATTATCTACTGTGTCATGTTCTGAGGTGCAGAATAATGATTTGTTCTGGTCTGTCCATTAAGTGGTAATCTTGTGCTGGTGTAGGTGGCTTTCTGATTGATTTTATCATTCTTTTCTTTTGGTGGTGGCGCTTCCCTGTACATACAAGTCTTTTCTTCAAACCACTACCACTCCTTCTTTGTCAGCAGGCTTGATAAGAATACCATCTAGTACAACTAGCTAGTATCTTTTATCCAGATTATATTGTTTGCTTGGTCTTAGTAAGTGATTGAGCTTTATTCTCATAGGATATTCCAATCGTTTTACGTCGCTTAAAAAAAAAATTCAAAAGTGGCCAGTAAACCGCAAACCGACAATTGGGGCGGTGGGGAAGCTGGAAGTTATTACATTGTCCCCGCAAAGGACCAACAATTTCTAGACAAGACAGCCAGAAAGCCACAGCCATTCCCCGTGATGACAACAGTCTATGAGACACACGTTTTGCGTCCACCGCTTGGCGAGCACACGAGCCTGTTCGGTCAGTACGTTGTGTGACAACCTGGCCGTGAACTACGTCATCAGCACTTCCCAGTTCTTCGATTGTTGCAGGGGGGAATGACCTCTTCAGCGGCTTCTTCTGATTCAGAAAGTTTATATTTGAACTTTCTTTGTTTTTTTTTTTCCCATCAGGCGAACCCACTCCGACTTCAGAGGTACTTGTAAGTTACATCCCCAAGACCCCTTACCTCGGCATCAGCACACCGGATGTTTAAGAACACGCATTCTTACCCATTTGACCACGCTGACCTGCATTTGAACTTCTGGTTCAAAATGTTTATATTTGAACTTATGATTCAGAAAGTTTACATTTGAAGTTCTGGTTTAGAAGGTGTATACGTTAATTTCTACTGATCCAGAAAGTGTATATTGCAAACCCTTTACCCCTGATATAGAAAGTTATTTAAAATAACAAACAAGACAGGAACATTTAAAGTAACAACTAGGACATAAACATTTAAAGTAACAAGTAGGACATAAACATTTAAAGTGACAACTAGAACATAAACATTTAAAGTGACAACTAGAACATACACATTTAAAGTAACAACTAGAACATAAACATTTAAAGTAACAACTAGAACATAAACATTTAAAGTAACAACTAGGACATAAACATTTAAAGTAACAACTAGGACATAAACATTTAAAGTAACAACTAGGACATAAACATTTAAAGTAACAACTAGAACATAAACATTTAAAGTAACAACTAGGACATAAACATTTAAAGTAACAACTAGAACATAAACATTTAAAGTAACAACTAGGACATAAACATTTAAAGTAACAACTAGGACATAAACATTTAAAGTAACAACTAGGACATAAACATTTAAAGTAACAACTAGAACATAAACATTTAAAGTAACAACTAGGACATAAACATTTAAAGTAACAACTAGGACATAAACATTTAAAGTAACAACTAGGACATAAACATTTAAAGTAACAACTAGGACATAAACATTTAAAGTAACAACTAGAACATAAACATTTAAAGTAACAACTAGGACATAAACATTTAAAGTAACAACTAGGACATAAACATTTAAAGTAACAACTAGGACATAAACATTTAAAGTAACAACTAGAACATAAACATTTAAAGTAACAACTAGAACATAAACATTTAAAGTAACAACTAGGACATAAACATTTAAAGTAACAACTAGGACATAAACATTTAAAGTAACAACTAGGACATAAACATTTAAAGTAACAACTAGAACATAAACATTTAAAGTAACAACTAGAACATAAACATTTAAAGTAACAACTAGAACATGAACATTTAAAGTAACAACTAGAACATAAACATTTAAAGTAACAACTAGGACATAAACATTTAAAGTAACAACTAGGACATAAACATTTAAAGTAACAACTAGGACATAAACATTTAAAGTAACAACTAGGACATAAACATTTAAAGTAACAACTAGAACATAAACATTTAAAGTGACAACTAGGACATAAACATTTAAAGTGACATCTAGAACATAAACATTTAAAGTGACAACTAGAACATAAACATTTAAAGTGACATCTAGAACATAAACATTTAAAGTAACAACTAGAACATAAACATTTAAAGTGACAACTAGGACATAAACATTTAAAGTGACATCTAGAACATAAACATTTAAAGTGACATCTAGAACATAAACATTTAAAGTAACAACTAGAACATAAACATTTAAAGTAACAACTAGGACATAAACATTTAAAGTAACAACTAGGACATAAACATTTAAAGTAACAACTAGGACATAAACATTTAAAGTAACAACTAGAACATATACATTTAAAGTAACAACTAGAACATGAACATTTAAAGTAACAACTAGAACATAAACATTTAAAGTAACAACTAGAACATAAACATTTAAAGTAACAACTAGAACATGAACATTTAAAGTAACAACTAGAACATAAACATTTAAAGTAACAACTAGAACATAAACATTTAAAGTAACAACTAGAACATAAACATTTAAAGTGACATCTAGAACATAAACATTTAAAGTAACAACTAGAACATAAACATTTAAAGTAACAACTAGAACATAAACATTTAAAGTAACAACTAGAACATAAACATTTAAAGTAACAACTAGAACATAAACATTTAAAATAACAACTAGAACATAAACATTTAAAGTAACAACTAGAACATAAAAATTTAAAGTAACAACTAGAACATAAACATTTAAAGTGACAACTAGAACATAACATTTAAAGTGACAACTAGAACATAAACATTTAAAGTAACAACTAGAACATAAACATTTAAAGTAACAACTAGAACATAAACATTTAAAGTAACAACTAGAACATAAACATTTAAAGTAACAACTAGGACATAAACATTTAAAGTAACAACTAGAACATAAACATTTAAAGTAACAACTAGGACATAAACATTTAAAGTAACAACTAGAACATAAACATTTAAAGTAACAACTAGAACATAAACATTTAAAGTAACAACTAGGACATAAACATTTAAAGTAACAACTAGAACATAAACATTTAAAGTAACAACTAGAACATAAACATTTAAAATAACAACTAGAACATAAACATTTAAAGTAACAACTAGAACATAAACATTTAAAGTAACAACTAGAACATAAACATTTAAAGTGACAACTAGAACATAAACATTTAAAGTAACAACTAGGACATAAACATTTAAAGTAACAACTAGAACATAAACATTTAAAGTAACAACTAGAACATAAACATTTAAAATAACAACTAGAACATAAACATTTAAAGTAACAACTAGAACATAAACATTTAAAGTAACAACTAGAACATAAACATTTAAAGTGACAACTAGAACATAAACATTTAAAGTGACAACTAGAACATAAACATTTAAAGTAACAACTAGGACATAAACGTTTCAAGTAACAACTAGGACAGGAACATTCTAAATTAAGTAACAACAAGAGGTTTAACTATGTTATAATTGGCGCCCTTATGGTGTCTCTTTTCTGATTGTGAAATGAAGTTATGTGTTTCGGTTCCTGATGTAGGGTGTAGTTTTAATGACTGTGCAGTGTTTGAAAATATTGTTGGTTCAAGTTTTGTATTCACCCTCTGTAAAGTTCATGCAACATAATAGGTAAATACAAAACTTGGACCGGCAAATTTTTCAAAATCTGCAGTCATTAAAAATACACCTATCTAGGAACACCCATTTTATTCTACCACTAACAAGAGAAGTTATATTAGGGTCCATCCCTGGCTCAAAATAATAATCATGTGACCAACCAGCCAGAATTCGGATATTTGGAGGCGATTGTTGTCCAAAGAGGGTACTGGCTTAAATAAGGAACACCCAAAAGGTTTGTGTGTATATAAAGATTAACTGACCAAAGGTCACCTCTGTGGGAAAAACCCGGTTGGTTATTGCGAAGACCACGTGACCCAGCTGGTTAGCTGTCCATTTTTTCTGCTGTAACACAGCGACTCGCCGTGGTCATTTGTTAGAATCCACCCATCCGTGAAGGAATTTTTATCTTTTCAAAGACACAACTCCTTGGTTGACCCAGTTTAAAATGGGTAGTGAAAAACAGCCATTTTACTTGAGCTGGCCAATATTTTGTGAGCCGCTCCATAAACAAATACACGTGACCACACGGTGAAGTATTTTGCAGCGAGGTGCTTTCGTCATTTGGAGGTGACAGGTTCGAATCCCGGATTGATAATTATCATCATCATCATCAAGTGCCGTGCCGGCTGGCGTAGGCGTTCATGGCTCTCCATAGATCTCGGTCTTTGGTTTTCTGGATCAACTCTGGTGCTGATATTCCTCCATGCCACCGTCTCAATCCATCCAGCATCACTTCTCTTGGTCTACCTCTGCCTCTCTTCCCCTCGATCTTTCCAGTTGTTACGATGTTCTCCAATGCCTCTCTTCTCATCACGTGACCGAAGAAAGATGTTTGTCTCTGTCTTATTGTTGTATATAATGTTCTAGTTTCATTAGCCTGTTTCAGGCAGTCGTCGTTAGTTACTCTGGCAGTCCAAGGAATTCGCAACATTCGTCTCAGGAACCACATCTCTGTTGCTTCTAATTTCTTCTTAATTTGTTCATTTACGTTCCAAGATTCACTGCCATACAGCAAAACTGGTTCTACATAGCATTTCAGCACTCGCTTTCTTACATTCAGTGATAGTGACTTATTGCATAAGATACTCTTCATTTTCTGAAATGCGGCTTTTGCCTGCCCTATTCTGCTCCTAATCTCTGTTGTACATCTTCCATCTGATGTTATAAATGACCCTAGGTATCTAAAATTATCAACTTGGTTAAGGATTTTCCCTTCTATTTCTATGTCATATTTTGGTGTCACCATTTTCTTTGATATTACCATTGTTACTGTTTTCTTGATATTCAAGGAGAGTCCTTTCCTTGCACTCTCTGTTACTACAACGTCTAATAATTGTTGTAGGTCTGTTGAATTATCCGCCACCAATACTGTCATCTGCATAGCGTATATTATTTATATTATAACTTTCAGTTTTAATGTTGTCTAGTGTGTCCTCTAGTCTCTACTTCTGTCCTCTATTTCTACGAGCGCCAATCGATACTTGTGTATTTGTTGAAGTGTTGTCTTAATTTAGTAGCCTCAGGAGTTCGGCATCAATTAATATTTCCATGAGCCGCCTCGTACAGAATGAGTTAAATCACGTAAATCACAGAATGAGTTAAAACACGTATTTGCCACATATGGTTACAGAGGAGCGGCTGGCTGAGTGGTTAAAATGCCGGGTTGCTCAGGAGGTCTGCGTTCGAATCGTCGGTAAGGTGTAGATGTTTTTTGTCAGGGGAAAAAAAAAAGAAAACCCTAACCTGCACAGTTCGCGGCGACTGCACTAGCCATGCGGCCTGAAATCCTCAATACTTCTTGCCTGTAGAGAGTTAACTGGTAGGGAAGAGGGGTTAAATAAGTAACATCTAGGGCAAAAGAGTGTGACGTAGTTAACAACATTAATAAAATAACTAATTACTTATAATAAACTAAAAGTGGTTGATACAACATTACAACTGAGTGTAGGAAACGAAGCCAGGAAACAAAAGAACTGCTACACTAAACTAAACACTGATGGCGGGTTTTCCAGATTGCAAAGCTTACTTAAAGTTAAACCTACTTCGCACAAATTACTCACCATGGATCGGGAACACAGCAGCTGTTGCGAAATGGTCCCGCTCACTGTAGTAGGATAAAACTTTGCATCCAAGTATCCAGCCAGAATCCTATATCTTGAACGCAAACTCAATTAAACTGTTGTTTACAACGTAAAGTCCGGTGTACTGGTTACAGAAAGGGAGTAAGAATCTTACTCGAAACGAACACCATTCATAAACTTTCAGTTGCAAACAGAGGTGTCCTCATCGAAATATACTAGCCGAAACAACAGCACACAGTACTCAGAATAGAATAGTTCGTCCCCCCTCTCATCTCCCTTCTCTGCAAATGCTCAGGATCTGAACGACGCCTGCTCTCTCCCCATCTGTGTTGTTTATGATTCACAACTGCAGCGAACACACACACACACGCACACATGCATCCTTCCCCCCATTCGAGCCGCCTTCTCGGGGTGACTCATTCATTCCGGGCCTACTTTTCAGCCGCTTCATCCGCCAGGGCTGCGTTTTAACAATATGATTTCACATGTGTTAATTTGGTTTACATTCTGTTTAGTATGTACTGTGTCGGTCGCTTTTTCTGGGGGGAAGGTTGCAACCTTCAGATACGTACGGTCGACACAACCCAGCGGCACGGCTTGATCACAAAAGCGTATTTACATTGCCACAACGTACCGAATGGGCATACATACATACGGTTGTAGCACTCAGTTACTGCTGAAATACTCGTTATCTGCCCGCAGTATAGTCTAGACAGAAATTAGACCATACAATACCATCTGTATATATGTATGCGTGCGTGTATGTGTGTGTTTATGATATGCAATAATCAGAAATAATCTTCTTCCTCCTCCGTCTTCTTTTGCTATTCCTGCATTGGCTTTTGGCCCGCATTTTCATCTACTTGTTATACATATTATTATTATTATTATTATTATTATTATTATTATTATTATTATTATCACCATCATTATCATCATTAATTTGCAGCAACAGCGGTGACCTCTTCTTTGTCTTCTGTTGATGCTGCTTTCTCTCCTACACATTTTTGTACACGTTTTAAATATTATAATAATAAGAATTATTATTATTTTTCTGCCTCTCATAATTATTTTGCTTACTGTTTTTTCTGCTTCATCATCAACGTCATCTCATCCTTATCTACTTCTTCTTCTTCTTCTTCTTCTTCTTCTTCTTCTTCTTCTTCTTCTTCTTCTTCTTCTTCTTCTTCTTCTTTTTCTTCTTCTTCTACCTTTTATCTCACACTGGAACATTGAGCCCTCACAGACGCCAATCTATCCTTTGCTGTCTCCAGCTACATTTAACTGAAATGTTCTCATGTTTGGTACTCATTCATTCATTCATTCATTCATTCATTCATCCAGTAGCATGTCCTTTGCAGAACCTCGCTCCCATAACAACCTTCCGGAAAACTTCTCGATCATAAGCAAGATGTCCCGCGTCCAATACACCCATCTGGAGATCATCCGCCACATCCTGCACCCATCTTCTCTTTGGCCTTCCTCTCTTCCCGGGCATTTACCCCTCCATTATTGTTCTCTCCCAAACTTTCGTGATGTTTTAAGTGACCACAATAATTCAAATTTCTTTGTTTTATCGTCTCTAACCTTCTTCAATATTCAGCTCTTGAAGTATGGATGCATTTGTTCTTTTCTTTATCCAAGATATTCTTAGAACTCGTCTATAATATGTATATGTTGGTACTAAATATAGTTTATTTTGGCGACCCCAAGTGTCCTGGCGCTATGAAAGCTCCTCTCGCAACTTGTATCACGTGGTGGAAGGGATAAAAGCGCTCTAACACTTGAACTTCCGGTACACTAATGACGAGGAAGTGAGATCGTTTCCTATGCATGTCACTTTTGAATTCAACATTGATTTATCATTCGGAAAGCAAAGGTCAACTCATCATCATCATCATGTACCATTCCGGTGGACTGGGTAGTGATGTTTTGCCATCGCACACGATCACCAGAGTCGTGGACCAGCTCTCTGTTCTTGTCCCGACCATGCCAAACCATACAGATATTTATGTCTCTGCCTTTCCCTTGTTATTTTCCCCTCAATCTTGCCAGTTGTCACCAAGTTCTCTAGTTTATTTCTTCTCATAACGTGCCCAAAACAATGTGACTGTCTACGTCTAATTTCTCTAATCAGTTTACGGTTTTCATTTGAAAGGTCAGTTAATGGACGTAAAAAATCAACCAGGGTTTGAAGTTGGTGGCAACGTCCTACAGAGAACATGCAAGAATTTATTTATTTTAGTATATTTTTGTTTTCCCTCAAAACGCAGTTCATAATCCCGCATACCCGCGTTCGAAACACAGCTGTGGGCAGAAGACCGCCATTGGTTTTTTATGAAATGGTATGGGTGCCGGTCGTTCAGAAAGCATTGGCAAACTACTGAACGTAACCTTGCCAGAAATCACGAACAGCCGAAAAATGCTGTGGTTGACTGCTGCGTTCTGTAAAGGATATGCAACAAGTGTGTTTACATTGCTACCTAAATGTGTGTCAGATTCGAGCTTTTAAAGTGAGAATTCACCCAGGGACAATTGTTACCTGCTTGATTTATTCTCATTATATGGCAGTCTTCGTGGCGAAAAGCCGTTGGTATGGTTGTCGTGGCATTGTTATAACCGTAGTAGCGCGATCCAATAACAATTGTCCAGTTCCACAACAAGGAAACAGATGGGTAGCTTATTTAGTTTTAACGTAGTTTAGCTTTTCGTGCTTCGCTCGCTTTGAACACAAGCGTAGTCCATACGCGTGTTACTACTTCCAGTGCACTGGGCTGATTGCTGCATGTGGATTAGCTTTCCCTATTACCAGTGTCCTTCGCCATCAGGCGAACCCGGTCCGACTTCTGAGGGACTTGTAATTTACGTCCCAAGTCAAGGGGCTAGAAGTCAACATTTTAGCTCAGATGGCCAGTGAAGGGGTTGAACCAGCTACCTCGGCATCAGCACACCGGAAGTTTAAGAGCAAGCGCTCTTGTTGTGCAGTAAAGAGAACTGACTTGATCACCGAAATATGCTTGCTGCGGAGGTCGGCGTGGCCGAATTGGTAAGGGCGTTCTTAAACACTAATAGTGTCCCTCGCCAACAGACGAATCCACTCTGATTTCTGAGGTACTTGCAATTAACCCCCCCCCCCCCCTCCCCCCTCAAGTCAAGCCCGAGAAGTCAACATTTCAGTCCAACTGTCCGCTCTTATACTTTCGGTCACGTTACCCTTCTGAGACATGTTTGATCCCCGAACCTCCACGAAGAAAGTCGGGTCCACTGGTTAATACACTACCACTTAAATTTTGATTTAAAACAGAGGTAGAGTTAACTACCTTACTGCATGGTGGGGACACAACAGAGAGAGAACTAACTCTACCACGCTTCACCGTGGGGACACAACAGAGAGAGAACTAACTCTACCACGCTTCACCGTGGGGACACAACAGAGAGAGAACTAACTCTACCACGCTTCACCGTGGGGACGCAACAGAGAGAGAACTAACTCTACCACGCTTCAGAATGGAGACACAACAGAGGGGGAACTAACTCTACCACGCTTCACCGTGGAGACACAACAGCGGGGGAACTAACTCTACCACGCTTCACCGTGGAGACACAACAGCGGGGGAACTAACTCTACCACGCTTCACCGTGGAGACACAACAGCGGGGGAACTAACTCTACTACACTACATAGTGGAGACACAACACAAGGGGAACTAGCTCTACTACACTACATAGTGGAGACACAACAGCGAGGGAACTAACTCTACTACTCTACATGGTGGAGACACAACACATGGGGAACTAACTCTACTACTCTACATGGTGGAGACACAACAGCGGGGGAACTAACTCTACTACACTACATGGTGGAGACACAACAGCGGGGGAACTAACTCTACTACTCTACATGGTGGAGACACAACAGCGGGGGAACTAACTCTACTACTCTACATGGTGGAGACACAACAGCGGGGGAACTAACTCTACTACTCTACATGGTGGAGACACAACACAGGGGGAACTAACTCTACTACACTACATGGTGGAGACACAACAGCGGGGAAACTAACTCTACTACACTACATGGTGGAGACACAACAGCGGGGGAACTAACTCTACTACTCTACATGGTGGAGACACAACACAGGGGGAACTAACTCTACTACACTACATGGTGGAGACACAACAGCGGGGGAACTAACTCTACTACACTACATGGTGGAGACACAACAGCGGGGGAAAAAACTCTACTACACTACATGGTGGAGACACAACAGCGGGGGAAGTAACTCTACTACACTACATGGTGGAGACACAACACAGGGGGAACTAACTCTACTACACTACATGGTGGAGACACAACACAGGGGGAACTAACTCTACTACACTACATGGTGGAGACACAACAGCGGGGGAACTAACTCTACTGCACTACATGGTGGAGACACAACACAGTGGGAACTAACTCTACTACACTACATGGTGGAGACACAACAGCGGGGTAACTAACTCTACTGCACTACATGGTGGAGACACAACAGGGGGGGGAACTAACTCTACTGCACTACATGGTGGAGACACAACAGCGGGGGAACTAACTCTACTACACTACATGGTGGAGACACAACACAGTGGAAACTAACTCTACTACACTACATGGTGGAGACACAACACAGGGGGAACTAACTCTACTACACTACATGGTGGAGACACAACAGCGGGGGAACTAACTCTACTGCACTACATGGTGGAGACACAACAGCGGGGGAACTAACTCTACTACACTACATGGTGGAGACACAACAGCGGGGGAACTAACTCTAATACAATACATGGTGGAGACACAACACAGGGGGAACTAACTCTACTACACCACATGGTGGAGACACAACACAGGAGGAACTAACTCTACTACACTACATGGTGGAGACACAAGACAGGGGGAACTAACTCTACTACACTACATGGTGGAGACACAACAGCGGGGGAACTAACTCTAATACAATACATGGTGGAGACACAAGACAGGGGGAACTAACTCTACTACACTACATGGTGGAGACAACACAACACAGGGGGAACTAACTCTACTGCACTACATGGTGGAGACACAAGACAGGGGGAACTAACTCTAATACACCACATGGTGGAGACACAACACAGGGGGAACTAACTCTACTACACTACATGGTGGAGACACAACACAGGGGGAACTAACTCTACTACACTACATGGTGGAGACACAACAGGGGGAGAACTAACACTACCACTTCAAGTTGAAGGGAAAACAGAGAGGGAATTAACTATACCATTTCACTGTGGAAATAAAACAGTTAGAAGAACTAACTCCGCTACTTCAAGGCGTAAGGAAAACACAGAGAGAACTAACATTACCACTTCACTGTGGGGACATAACAGAAGAGAACTAACACGACTATTGTCTAATATCTTGCCCCAGGTAAATGATGTCACTGCTCCTAATCCATGCGTATCGATGCACGTAAAGATGTGGTGGGTGGGGCTTAGGCCAGCACCCCAAGGCCGAAGATTTCCCCTTGGTTGAGGTGTATCCGTCCTGGTTTATCCTACCCTTGATGTTATCTACCGATTGTTTTCTTTGTTGCGTGTAGCTGTTTTGTCTCCACACCTTTTAACTTGATCATTTTTGGTGCTTGGTCTTAGTTTTATTATCATCGGATAATCCAATCGTTGAATGTGCTTCGATTCATGATGTAGGCTCTTTCCCTCATTCTCCTTCTCTTCTTCTTTTTTTTTTTTTCCCTCCACCTCATTCTTCTTCATCTTTCTCCTCCTCATTCATCATCATCACCATCATCATCATCATCATCATCATCATCATCATCATCATCATCATCATCATCATCATCATCATCATCATCATCTTCTTCTTCTTCTTCTTCTTCTTCATCGTCATCTTTTCCTTCAGTAGAGCAAATGACTTAGTTGGTATCCTGAGCGCTTTACGAAATATAATGAGTTAAACTGCAGTAAAGCTGTAAAAATACACGTGTAAATCAATAAACTTAGGATTTAAAACTGGTCAGCTTTACTGTGGCTTTACAAACATACAATCGCAACTAGCAGAATGGACGATAGTCAGTCAGTCAGTCAGTCAGTCAGTCAGTCAGTCAGTCAGTCAGACAGTTAGTTAGTTAGTTAGTTAGTTAGTTAGTTAGTTAGTTAGTTGGTTAGTTAGGTAGTTAGTTAGTTAGTTAGTTATCCTTGCATTCCGGACATGACCATAGGTGCTCAGATCCTCCCCCAATAAACCCATCAGCATCCCGCGGATAATAGTGCCAGTTCTGTGTTGGTTGACAAGAACCCTCACCCGATGTGACTCTCGTGTTTGTGCCAATTCCTGCTCCCAAGTCTCTCATTCTATACAACGATGTGGGTTTACTGGCATCTAAGTCCGCTCTCCACAAGGGAATTAATCATAGCAAGATCCAAAGGCTGCTCCCATGAGAAATTGATTATAATACGTCTTATCTCGCTCATGAAGAAAGTATCATCATATTTGGCTAGGCTTCATTCTTAGGCAATGTAGTCGGTGTAGCGGCAGAAACTCGTCGGTATCAAGTTTCCCTACAGCATCTCAGTGAAAGCCACCCGACACCGCACGATGAAAAGGTGGGTCATCAAGAAAGTTGAGACCCATCTCACAAACGATCAAATCAGGGAGATAATGTCGAGAGACAACTGGACACTTAGGTCATCAGTGCCGAGAGGGAAGGATAACACCCCCTCACCAGTCGTCATCACAGTGGAAGACCTTATGATCCCTTAACCCTTTAAACCCGACGCACCGGTATCAAGGTTGCCATTCAAATTTTTTTTACATCTAGATGTAGATGTTTTCGTCTGCGTCTAGATGTAATTGTTTGACGTTTGGTTGCTGGATGTAATTTTAGATGTTTTTCATTTGAAGATATTTTAGACGTTTCTTTTCTTTGGATGCCAACCATGGCGTTTATGCCAAATTGAAAGAAGATATCCAATCTTTAACCCACATAAAATTTGCGTTTCATTCCTTGCAACTAGCATTATCACATGCCTCAGCAGAATGTTTACCAAGGAATTTGGAATTCCTTATTGCCGAAACACATAACTGGTTCTCCAAATCATCTGTCAGACAACAGCAATACAATAATTTATATAAAGCATTAAATGATAGTTCCTCACCACTGAAAATTATGCCATATTGAATAACGAAGACACAAATAATAGAATGTACGATTTATTGCCTGGTATATTGCAAAACTAGATGGTTATCAATTCAACCAGCTGTTGAAATAATTGTGAACCAATTGTTGGAGTCGAAGACACACTTAGAAATAACAAGACAAAGTGAAAAGTGCTAAACAGCTGAGATACTATAAGGCATGTACAGTGATGGGGGGAAAAAATATGACATTCCTTCTCTTTTTACAACCCATTCTAAGTGAAGTGCGAAAAGTTTAAAAACTGTTTGAATCTAAACATTGATAAAGATTACTTGACGATCTCACTTTGCTATTTCACTCAATTGGTAAAAGACTTATATTGTCAACTTCTAAAGCTGATTTGTTCACTTGCACTATATAGATCTATTTGGCTCCTAAGCCATACCTGGGATACCAAACCGAATAAAAAATTGATGGTTTTAAAACAAAAGGACTGTTAACAGAAAATGAAGAGAACAACTTAAGAAAGCGCTGTCAAGATTTTCTTGTCTCATTATTCAAGCAATTGAAGCAGAGACTTCCTGAAAAGTTAGGTGTATTGAAAAATATGTCACTCTTTTCTGTTAACAACATACTTCAGCCAGTAAAGGACATACCTAAATATTCTCAAGTTATGAAATTTTTAGGGGCTAATGATAATAGTATGGTGGAAGCAGAATAGAGTTAACCAAAATAAATTTGGTTGACTGGACAAACAAATCAGAAACTGAAGCTTTTTTGGAGTGAAGTAAGACAATTTAAAAATGCCTCAGGTAACAGTCCATTCTGTTAACTCTTTGAATGTGCGGCGTCTGCCATGATGCTACCCCATTCAAATGCTGATGCGGAAAGAGTTTTCAGTACTATGAATTATATAAAATGTAAACTAAGAAATAGGATGAAACTTGACCTCTTAAATACTATCTTGACAATAAGATTTGGCCTGATGAGAGCAGGAAAATGCTGTTCAACTTATCAGCTCCCTGATCGTGTATTAAAAGAAATTGGATCAGCTAAAGCATACCAGAGTCATTTTGAATCTGAAGATTCAACTTCATCATTCAAGCTAAGTGCATCTTGTGAGACAGACTTCAGTGAAGATGAGGACATGATTCTATAGGGTAAGTCACATCGATATCTATGTAATTTACTTTCTCAATCTAGATGTGTATTTTTTTTTCTAGATGTTTACCAAGACAATCTAGAAACTTCTAGACGTTATCTGTCAACCCTGGCCGGTATACCCGCTTTCACGTGTTTTCTGTTTACTTATTATTGTTGTTTGTCCATCAAGAATGATGACCATTCAGTTCATCCAGTGGGGTTGAAGGTAAGTATCCCCTCTGCCGTGCGTCCACCTTGACGAGGTAGAGGGGCTTCCGCGTTCCAATGACCCCAAGAGCTATGCCAACGGTAGCACTGCTACTGGTAGGGTCACCCATGTCGGACAGGTCAAGGGAGAGGGACCAGACGAAGTGACGCACAAACCTGCTGCCTTGTAGGTAGACTGGGGACAGTCAAAGGCTAGGGAAAGCACCCCGAATAAATGCTTGTCGAAATCGGATGTACTGAGCCACAGGCTTGACAAAGAAGTGCAACGTAACTTTATCATTTCATGATGCCACAGATGAAAATTAATCGTTATGGTGCTAATCCCGTGAAGTCCCATCAGGCGGTGATAGTGCCGGGCCCCCTGCCTCGAGGGGGTCCACCCATGACTACTGGTGGTCACCTTCCCCTGTGCTGTGGAGTCAAGGCACAGAGGAGTAGGTTAAGAGCTATTGACCAAATACCAAGGACACTCAACATACTACAGTGGAATGCCGAAGGAGTTTATAACAAGAAAGAATCCCTGACACAGCGTCTTCATAAAGATAGAATAGATGTGGCATGCATTCAAGAGACACACCTCAATGCCAATCGCAAATTTTCAGTCAGAGAATATCAGGCCACACGTTTCGACCGCGAAGGACATAAAGGAGGAGTTCTAATACTTACACGAAATACAATACCTTGCAGCGAAGTATCTGTGATCTCTGACAACCAAACAGAAATTATAGGTGTTGATATAATGATAAAGGACGTGAAAATAAGAATCTACAATCTGTATAGCCCAGCAGATAAGGACCTTACACTCTCAAACATGAAAATAACTGACACAAACTGCATTATTGTCGGAGACTTTAATAGCCGTTCAGAAAGATGGGGATACCCAGATACTGACAAAAAAGGAGATGAATTGGAGGACTGGGAAATAGACTCAAATCTCCATCTACTCAACAAATCGGATGACACACCGAGCTTCTACTCCAGAAGATGGCTTACCACTTCTACTCCAGACTTAGCTTTCTGCACAGGAGACATCCTCCACAAAATCGATCGCCATGTGCTGGACCAATTAGCAGGTAGTGACCACAGACCAATCAAGCTTGTAATGAATATGGAGTATGTTCCACAGGAACAAAAGCCCTTGACCCGCTGGAATTACAAACGAGCAGATTGGGACAGATTTGCCATACTAACAGACAAATATTGTGAAAACATAAATACACGATATGGCAACATAAAGCAAATGGTGGAAAGTCTAAACAGAGCGATAATACAGGCAGCCACTGAGTCCATTCCTAGAGGAGCGAGGAAAATTTACAAACCATACTGGACTGAAGAACTACAAAGTTTGGAGGACAAAGTTGAAGATGCCAGGAAGACCGCAGAGAGAGAACAAACAATTGAAGCGAATATCTCTCTCAAAGCCATCTCAGCAAAATATAAAAGAACAGTAAATCAAACAACAAGAGATTGTTGGAGGGAAAAAACAGAAAACCTGAATTTGGACAGGGATGGAAACAAACTATGGAAACTAGTGAAAGCCATGAACAATGAAGGACCTAGAAACAAACAAATAACAATTAAACAAGGAAATGCCTTGCTTACAGGAAAAAAGGCTGCAAATGCACTAATGGAACACTATGCAAATGCAAACCACATTGATATTACAACCGAACAGAAGAAAGCAATCAAAGACAAACAGATACATCATACAAATACAGAGACAGCAGCAGAATATATGATGGCAAATCTAACAATGGAAGAAATGGAACAGGCAATGAATACCCTAAAAAAGAAGAAATCACCAGGAAAGGGTGGAATCACAAATGAAATGCTAATAGGACTAGGCAACAAGGCAAAGAAGAAACTACTAGCAGTCCTAAATAACAGCTGGAAGAGAGGAATAGTCCCACAGGCATGGAAGGAAGCTATACTAATACCAGTCCCAAAGAAAGGAAAAGACCTGGAAGAACCAAATGGCTATCGACCTATCAGTCTACTTAGCTGTGTAGGAAAATTAATGGAACGCATTATCAATGGCAGGCTAACATGGCATCTGGAAGAAAACAAACTCTTAACACCACACCAAGCAGGATTCAGAAAGTACAGATCCACTGAAGATCAAATAACCTATATAGCTCAGGAAATAGAGGATGCCTTCCAAGAGAAAAAGCACACACTAGCAGTCTGGATAGATTTAGAAAAAGCATTTGATAAAGTATGGAAGGAAGGACTGAAAGTAAAACTGCAAAACATGCATATTTGTGGAAAAATGTATAAATGGATCAGCCACTACCTTGAGAAAAGAACTGCCAGGACAAAAGTACAAGGACAAACAAGCAAAATGATGCTGCTGGAGCAAGGTGTCCCCCAAGGAGGAGTTCTTTCACCAACATTATTCCTAGCATATATAAATGACATCACAGAAAATGTTCCAGCCAGAGTACACACATCCTCCTTTGCAGATGACCTAGCCATATGGACATCTGAAGAATATATTAGTACAGCTAACAGCAGAATACAGCAAGCCTTATTAGCGCTAGAGGACTGGTCAAAATCATGGCTAGTGAAGATAAGTGAGGAGAAAACAACATGCACAGTGTTCTCCCTCTCAAATAAAACTCAGCAACCTAAGCTGGTATCGAATGGAAAAATATTGCGCCATGAAGAAAATCCAAACTATCTAGGAGTCACCTTTGATCGTCGCCTGACATGGAAGACACAGGTTGAGAAAAATCGAACAAGAGCAAGGCAGAGAATGGCAATCATGAAAAAGCTTGCTGGTACAATGTGGGGAGCAGATGAGAAAGTTCTCAAGAAGTTATATACTGGACGGGTGAGGCCAGTACTGGAATATGGCATTGCAGCTTGGGCAACAGCAGCTAAGTCAAACTTTAACAAAATAAGTAGAGTCCAAAACCAAGGAATGCGAATCATAACTGGAAGCCTGAAGACAACGCCTATTAATGAACTAGAAAAGATCACTTGTTTACAACCAATGCAGGATAGAAGAGATAGCAGAGCCCAGCAACAAGCAGAAAAATTTAGAAGATTGACAGACCACCCTATGTACAACAGATTTAATGGTTTTGGAAAGGGAAGACTGAAGCGTAGCAACTTTGTAGAAACTGCAAAACGAAGGATTAGGGCAGATCCTATACTTAACATATCAACAGTCAAGCCCATACACAATGCACACAAGTTCCAAGCTTGGAGACAGCAGCAACTGCCTGAGATGATAGAAAACATTCCTGGTATTGAGAAAAAGAACACTCAGCATGAAACCGAAAGAAGAGAAATAACCCTAAACTACATAAAAGAACGTTACCCAAGCAGGAATTGGACCCATGCATATACAGATGGATCAGCCAAAAATTCAATAGAGAATGGAGGAGGAGGAATTCTCCTAAATTTAAAAAATGGAGTGAAAAAAAAACACATTCAATGGCAACTGGAAAATTTTCAAGTAACTTCAAAGCGGAGGTAGAGGCTTTGAAAACTGCAGCAGAAATGCTCCTGATGGAGGAAAATAAAGAGAAGCAAATAGCTATCTTCACAGATGCAAAGTCAGCTGTCTCAATACTGAAGAGCAATAACAGCACAGAACTAACTGACCTAAGAGCAGCACTCCATGGTCTATGCCAGAAATCCAAAAAAGTTGTAATACAGTGGATCCCATCACATTGCAGTATACCTGGAAACGAAGAGGCTGACAGACTGGCAAAAGAGGGTGGACGACTACCACAGCCTGACATAGACATAACCTATAATGAGGCAAAGAGGTTTATAAAAAGCACTTATAGAACCAAATGGGAATCAGAGCATCCAGGCCATCAGAAGGATGATGCATATTACAAACTCGACCGAAGAGAACAAGTAGCAATCTTCAGACTCCGCACAGGACATAACAGGCTGAAATACCACTTGTTCAATAAACTAAAGATAGGAGATACCGATGAATGTAATTGTAGAACTGGAAAAATGACAGCAAAACATTTGCTGCAGGATTGCCCAACGTATGCAGAACAGAGAAAGATATTTTGGCCCACACCTGCTTCATTTGAGGACAAGCTCTATGGAGATATCAACAAGCTCAAGTTGACCGTAGCTTACTTTAACTACATACAGGTTGACATTTAAAGGTGTATGAAGAAGTATTCAGACTGCCACACTTCATACCACAGGTATGTCGGTTACAAAAGCCTCCCAGAGGCATGAAATGGAATATTGCCGGATAGGAGATCCATTACGTGGAAAGTCCGAACCAAAAGCTTACTGTGTGGGCTTTCAAAAACGGTGGAAAAAGTGTCCTAGTGGCACGAAATGGAATATTGCTTGGATAGCAAATCCATTATGTGGAAAGTCCGAATCAAAAGCTCACTGTGTGGGCTTTCAAAAAAGGTGGAAAAGTGTCCTAGTGGCACGAAATGGAATATTGCTCGGATAGCAAATCCATTGTGCGGAAAGTCCGAATCGAAAGCTCACTGTGTGGATGTCATCTGCACACTGCATTCTTCTGGTTTCCGATAGAACAGCCTATGGTGAACGGAAGGCCCAATATACGGAAGTGAGGCTAAGCAGCCATGTGCAGGACGTGACGATTCCTTGGGTGAGCCCAGTACCAGAGCGCTGTGTGTTGGCTCTGCAAGTATGGAAGCCTCCTTGGATGGCGGGGAATGCCCATGGTCTGCCCCTGCCTTCCCTTGAGGGCTGACCAGGATCTCTTAGGCTGTTCTATATGGGCCAGCTAGGATGGGAGATAACACCACAACAGTGAGAGTCAAACGTCCTAAGAAACCCCCGGGAAGGTTAACCCGGTCAACAAATGCCCGCAGAAGTCGGATGTGTCGGCCTAACGGCGCAAGAACGCAGCTCTGCTGTAAACAGGCACAACGCAATCACATCCGAAAAAAAAAACTCCGGATGAACGAAGAAGAAGAAGAAGGTAAGTATGGAGCCATGAGATCTAAGATGGCTGATAATGCCTGTAATATTGTCGTGTCCTCCTTTAAAGTGTCGTCCCTGGAGTGAAGAGAGTCAACACTCACATTATAATATTTTTTTTTTCTTATCAATATCCTGGAGAATCCACCAGCTTCCGTCCAACACACTCCATCAGCCTATGGACACCTTTTCCTATCACTCTCTCACTGTCGTACTATGCCCCCTCTCATACTTCCCCAACGCAACATACTCAACAACTCTTGCTTCCAAAAATTAATAAAGATTAATTTATTAAAAGAAAAGTGTAACGTATATGAGATGTGTATGCGAAGAAAATGCGTGATGTGTTCTATACTGTGTGTATGATCGGACTTTCAGATAACAGCACAGTTTCTTCATTGCAAGGGCACACCACAGCACATTAAATCATAACCAGTGCACCTCACCCGGTGTTGAAGCCCTCTTGCCGGATACTGACTGTCATCTGTAGCCACCTGGTAATCCATCTTTCCTTAACCCTTTCCTTAGTCACTGTCAAAGTTGTCATCAATTGTTTCTACTCCCCCAACAAATTAACGAGTTACTGTATGATCCCAACAACAGTTTTTCCCAACAAGCTGCCAGTCTTCTTGATGTTCCGGAAACCAAGAATTGACAGAGGTACTGTTTACCTCCGTGCTGAGTACTTCCGTTTTTCCCTCTGATATGTTATTGACTTGTCAAAGCGATGTATGATTCAGCGCACTCACTTCCGAGTGTTGCCAATCCGTCAACCAGATGTACAAGTACAGCTGTTATTTATGCCCGTCCTGTTTGGGACCACGTGCAGCCACAACTATGAATGTTTTCTCTGTATTAGTTGAAACACTTGATGCTTAGCAGATAGTCCGGTTAATCAGAAAATCCTCTATAATAATCAACCGGTTAAACACACGGTTTTATTTTGTGACATAGGCCCCCTCCTAAGAGAGTAGTCCATCTCACTCTTCTCCACCGTGAGTTTAATCCAGATGATTCATTCTTCTTCTTCAGGAGCTGGGTGTCTTGACAAGAAATCCGCTCCAACATTTTCCTTCCCAGGAATGTACTCTACTGTGAAATTATAAGGTTGAAGTAACAACGACCACCGCTTCAAACGGGCGTTGAGCTTCTGAGAAGTAGCCAAGAACATCAGGGGTTGATGATCCGACTGGACTCGAAACTTAACTCCATACAAATATGGCTGAAATTTTTGCACTGCCCATACGAGGGACAAGCACTCTCTCTCGACGGTTGAATAATTCCTCTCCGCCTGTAGAAGTTTCTTACTTGCATATGCCACAGGTTTCAAAACCGAAGCATCGTCTTTTCCTTCCTGTAACAAAGCGGCTCCAATTCCAATCGCACTCGCATCCGTTCTCAACACAAATGGTTTTGAAAGGTCAGGGAGCTGTAATACAGGTTTGCTGACCAAGGCCTCCTTTAACTGACTATAGGCATTCTCACATTCTGGTGTCCAAATGATTTGGTCCGGGAATCCCTTTTTCAAGGTTTCCGTCAACGGAGCTCCCAGTTCCGTGAAATGTGGGATAAATTTGTGGTAGAACCCACACAACGAGAGAAAAGATCGCACATCCTTCTTCGTTTTTGGCCTTGGTGCATTTCTGATTTTCTCCAGGTTCTTCTCTTCTGGAACAATGTGTCCTGGAGTGATGGTGTGACCTAGAAATTCCAGAGTCTGGTAACCAATCATGCACTTGGTTGGACGAGCAGTAAGCCCTGCTTCCTTGAGTCTATTAAACACTCTCTCCAAGGATTGTAAGTGGTCATCCAAGCTGTCACTGGAAATCAGAATATCATCCATGAATGAGATGATGGACGGATCCTGTAACGGATCTAGTAAAGTCCTCATCATGCGTGTAAACACACTAGGTGTATTGCTGAGTCCAAAGGGCATGACCTTGAATTCGTAGTGTCCACAGGGTGTACTGAAAGCTAACAGTGGTCGAATCTCCGGTTTGACTGGTATCTGATAGTACCCCCGACTCAGATCCACCTTTGAAAAGTACCGAGCCTTATGGAGCCTAGCGAATAACTGAGCTGGATTCGGCAAAGGTTCCACCTGAAATTGTGTGTGACTGTTCAGAAGTCGGTAGTCTATACACAACCGGTGTTCTCCACTTGGTTTGCGTAACAAAACTACCCCCGCATTGTATGGGGATGTGGATGGTGCAATCACTTCATCCTCCAGCAGTTTTTGTATTTCCTCCTCCAGGGCCTTTTCTTTAGAGAATGGCACTGGGTAAACCTTTTGGCGAACAGGCCCCTGTGTGGTCAAAGTCATCTCGAACTCAACCAACCTCGTTCGTCCTGGTTTATCAGTCAGTATCTCCTTATGAGACTTGAGAACCTGGGTTATCCTTTCCCTCTCCTGGGAGGTCAGATCAGGGTTCACTTGCACATCCCTATAGGTTTCCTGGTGTACCAAGGGATATTCCCTGCCCTCGCTGGTTCCCACTTCTGTCTCCACTGCAACTGTCATTGCCATGAGGTGAGCTGCCTTGTCTCCGGGTCTCTCTTCGTATTTCCGCAAGAGATTGATATGGAAAATCTTCGACTTTCCCCGGATCCGGATCTGATAGTTGGTTCTGGATATCACCCTTTCCACGGGAAATGGTCCTTGCCAACCTATCTCCAGTTTGTTGTTTCCCGTTGGGAGTAGCAACAAGACTTTATCTCCCACCTCTAGAGATCTTTCTTTAGACCTACGGTTGTAGTAAGCCGCATGTCTTTTCCTGGCCTTTTTCAAGTTTTGATTTGCCAGAGTCCATCCCTTGTGGAGTTTTTCTTTCAGTTCCTCCACGTATTTGTAGGATGAGATCACTTCTTCTGACGTCCCCTCTTCAGTCCAACTCCTCAACATGGCTTCCAACGGTCCTTTGATTGGACGACCAAACAGCAACGTAGCGGGTGGTAGTCCTGTTGAGCCATGAGAGTGCTGCTGGGATATATTCATCCCACCTATCAGGTTTTTCCTGCGCTAGTTTCCTGAGCATTGTCATCAACGTGCCGTTGAAACGCTCTACTTGGCCATTGGCTTGAGGGTGGTAAGGGCTGGTATGTATGTGGTTAGAGTGAAACACCCTAAATACCTCCTCCATGAGTTTTCCACAAAACTGAGATCCATTGTCCGTCAGAATTTGATCCAGAAAGCCTAATCTGGTAAAGGCCTCCATCAGTGCGTCCGCCACTCTTTTCGAGTCAATCGTGGTCAACGGTATAGCCTCACCCCACATTGTACAGCAATCCACCATTGTGAGTATATACATGTTCCTCTTCCTAGTCCTGGGAAGTGGACCCACGATATCGATGGCTACCCTCTCGAAAGGAGAGTTCATGATGGGCATCTCACCCAACACCACCGGTGCTGTCCAGTGTTTTGGTGCCACCCTCTGGCACTCAGGGCATGACTTCACATACCGACGCACATCATCTGTCATTCCCGGCCAATAGTAATGGCAGGAAATCCGCTGCATGGTGGCGGCAATACCCATGTGTCCACTAAAGGAGATGGTATGCCCCATATGAAGAATCTGGGACCGGTGAGCTTTCGGGACGACCAACTGACCGTATAGGTTGTCTCCCCTTCCTGCTCTCCTGTAGAGTATCCTATTCTTCATGTAGTACTGCCCCCGTCCTGGTGGATCAGCACTTTTCTGCAGCTTTTTGTAGCAAGGACGTAAAGTATCATCCTCACTCTGGGCAGTTCGTAGCTCCCCCGGAATTGGGTTAGTCACAATTGCGTCTGCCTCTTCCGTTTTCGTCTGAGAGCGAGTCTGCATTGCTCCCATATGGATTGGCTCCATGGGCATTCCCAGAAAGACATACCGGCAACCTAGGATGACTGGAAAAATGGGATCGGTCAATACAGCGGCCTTGATGGTGCCGGTGACGTACCTTGACCGAATCTCCACATTAGCAATAGGCAACTTCATGACTACAGCACTCTTCTGTGCAGGCTGTATATCCAATGTCTCACCTGTGAATTGTTCTGGATGTACCAGATCCGCAGAAATCACGGCCTCCCCGTCCAGTCCTGTGTCGTATAAACACTCCACTTGACGACCGTTAACCTCTACCAATTCCACTACAGGTGGTTTTTCCTGGTCTGGAGTCTCTTCCTCGGCCTCGACCTGTTCGGTGGGCTCCACCTTAGGTTTCCCGGGGCACACGACGAATTGAGTGTCTCCTGACTTTCCCCTGCAGTCAATAGCATTGTTCGTATTCGACTTGCATTGGTTGCACCAGTTCCCTGTCCTAGATTTTCTAGGGCCGGACTTGAGTGAGCTCTCCTGGTGGCGAGCTTCCTTGTTGACCTTGGCATTTTCTGTGACAACCTTCTTGGAAGCTTGGAAGTCACTTGACATGCTGCGAAGTGAGGGTTCTTAGCCTTTGATTTGCAGTCCCTCGTATTGTGAGAGGGTGACTTACAAATTGAACACCACTTCTTCGACCACGGTCGTTTAGGTGTAGAGCTTGAAGTGCTCTTGCTTCCCTCCTTCTTCTTCTCTGAACTATCCTCTGATTTTTGCACATAAGGTTCCCACCTTTTTGTTCCTGAGTTTTTGGCTTTCTTCTTATCATGTTTCTCTTGACTTTTGGTGTTGGTGGAAAGGTTTTCCCCTGCCTCCCCATGTACCTCGACGAACCGTTCTGCTAATTTAGTCACGAGGTCAATACGTTCCGCTCCTTGTTCTCCCAGGAACGTCCTGAGAGGTTTAGACATTTGCTTCTTCAGCTGGTCGACCACCATGAGCTCTTCCAGACTCTCATAGTCATGTGCGAACCCAGCCAAATCCATCCACTTATGGAGATAAGATTTTAGACGCAAACTGTAGGCGGCAAACAACTCTCCCGGTTCTCGTTTCGCTGCTCGAAATTTTTTCCGGTAGGTATGTGACGTAACCTCGAAGCGTTTCAGCAGAGCCGTCTTTAACTCGTCATAATTGTTCTCATGTCCTGGTGGCAGGCGAGAATAAACCTCGTATCCGGTCCCGCGTAAACCCTGGGATAGCTTAAGATTCCATTTGTTACGCTCCAGACCCATAGCAACTGACATAGCCTCGAAGCGTTGAAGGTACTGGTCAATCTTCTCTTTGTAATCCTCGTAGACCGCCAAAGGAAACTTCATGGCATGGCACCCATGTCCACCCACCGGTGTTGAGCCTGGGATGGAGGAACTTCCAACTGCTCCCTCAGTTTCTCCATTAGATTGACTCTTCAACTCGAGTTCCCTCATCCGGTACTCTTGCTCCCTTTTCTGAGCTTCTTGTTCAGCTTCCAGTTTCCTAGCTGTTTGCTCAGCTTCAAATTTCTTAGCTGCTTGCTCAGCTTCCAATTCCATCCTTCTCAATTCCAACTCGGCCTTTCGATCTTCCCTTTCTGCTTGACGATACTCTCTCTCTCCACTTCCTGTATGTAATCCGTTAGAGCAGACCCCGCCAATCCCATGTCCTCCCCCTTTGCCTTTAATTCTGCTGTGCTAAGTTTAGGGGTGGCCATTATACAGAGAGGTAAGCTAGCAGGTCGAGTACAATATAACTACAAATTACTATACAGATATATGAACAAGTAATATAAATCTAGATATTACCACACACAGCACTTTCACTCAGTGACAAGAGTAGAATCAGGAACACAGACCTATGCAGACGTGTGAAGTGTGAACAGGTAAGATATTTGTCCTAACCCCTATCCACATTCACTCTAGCTGGATTCTCCAAAATGATATCTCCCTCTTATAACTAAGGATCCCGTGTCAAAAGACCCCGTTGTCAGAAGATCCGACTGTCAAAGGTTCCTGCTTGCAGGAGATCTCGCTGTCCAAGGATTCCGTTTACGAGAGATCCCGCTGTCCAAGGATTCCGTTTACGAGAGATCCCGCTGTCCAAAGATCCCGCTATCGAGCCCCCAATAATGTCGTGTCCTCCTTTAAAGTGTCGTCCCTGGAGTGAAGAGAGTCAACACTCACATTATAATATTTTTTTTTCTTATCAATATCCTGGAGAATCCACCAGCTTCCGTCCAACACACTCCATCAGCCTATGGACACCTTTTCCTATCACTCTCTCACTGTCGTACTATGCCCCCTCTCATACTTCCCCAACGCAACATACGCAACAACTCTTGCTTCCAAAAATTAATAAAGATTAATTTATTAAAAGAAAAGTGTAACGTATATGAGATGTGTATGCGAAGAAAATGCGTGATGTGTTCTATACTGTGTGTATGATCGGACTTTCAGATAACAGCACAGTTTCTTCATTGCAAGGGCACACCACAGCACATTAAATCATAACCGGTGCACCTCACCCGGTGTTGAAGCCCTCTTGCCGGATACTGACTGTCATCTGTAGCCACCTGGTAATCCATCTTCATGATCATCCGAAATAGATACTGTTTGTAAGTACAGATTGATCACGGACTGATTGTCAACTAACTTTGTAAGTTCCTATCGGTCCTACAGAATGCACAAATCCTTTGTAGTGTATTTAGGTTTTACTGTTAATGTTTCTACACTTGATCCTAACTAGTGTTCATATAGGTTCAAGTATATGTCCTATGTAATATTTCACTGGAATCTAGCACACTATGTGACTTATCCGTTAATGTTCTCGTTCCTTAAACAATGGTTGTCTGATGTGTTATATATCAACAATCATCACCCATCCTATGTGAACCATACCACGCAGGAGTCGTTATATTGGCTGGCTCTTCTGGGCCATGCCATGGTGAACCCTTCTGAGTATGAGTCCAGCGTCAACATATACCATCTTTCTTCTCGGACGTTATTCCTTTTCCGTAAGAATCATTTAGAGTCCAACTGGTGGTCATCCAATTGGAGTGCACTTCTTCAAAACCAGTTTTGAGTTTCCTAGTAACTGGTGGGGAACCTTATGCAAAACCGCCTCATTCCCGGGATGGCTACTACACTTTGCCATAACGACACATGCTAGTTAATCTAGAATTAATCTAACACTGTAGAGCTCTCCCACAAACACGTCCATCATAATCCACGGTTTTTGTCAACTCCCTTTCTCCCAATCATGGTTTATGGCAAAACCTAAGATTGGTCACGTGATATGGGTGACGTCCTGCAGGTGTTATTTATTTTCATATCAGCCATTGTCAAGAATCGATTCTCCCTTTCCTTAGTCACTGTCAAAGTTGTCATCAATTGTTTCTACTCCCCCAACAAACTAACGAGTTACTGTATGATCCCAACAACAGTTTTTCCCAACAAGCTGCCAGTCTTCTTGATGTTCCGGAAACCAAGAATTGACAGAGGTACTGTTTACCTCCGTGCTGAGTACTTCCGTTTTTCCCTCTGATATGTTATTGACTTGTCAAAGCGATGTATGATTCAGCGCACTCACTTCCGAGTGTTGCCAATCCGTCAACCAGATGTACAAGTACAGCTGTTATTTATGCCCGTCCTGTTTGGGACCACGTGCAGCCACAACTATGAATGTTTTCTCTGTATTAGTTGAAACACTTGATGCTTAGCAGATAGTCCGGTTAATCAGAAAATCCTCTATAATAATCAACCGGTTAAACACACGGTTTTATTTTGTGACAAATATAATGAAAACGTCCCTACCCTTTCCTATTTATTGACTCCCTTAAAAATAAACAACCCCTTACAATTACTGTTTAAGTAACTTACTTAAGGTAGGAGAAAATAAAACAGCGATAGACTGACCGTGGCACAGCTAAATCTATTTTGGCTTATTTTCTCTCCCGTACCTGGCCAATCCCGGCGAGGGGGAAAACAAAGACTGAAGCGGCCATTTCTAGCCAAGAGAGCACACAAGAAAGTCGACCTTCCCCTTCGGGGAGAAGGTATTTTGCCTTAGAAATATATCAGTCTCTGCAACTATTGGTATGTTATATCTACATTATTAAAATGTATTCATGTATTTTTATAAAGTACATATACCAGTGTGTTAATTAAGAATTAATTAGAATGATAATTCAACAGTTCTTGTAAGCTAGAGTCTGATTTTATTTTTACCCATGAAGCACATGTTCTGCCACGCTGTAATTTTTCCTATGTTTTACAATTTCTAATCCGTATGTTAATATCTTTTATAGGCATTATGAACTTATATCTAACTAGTAGTGTTTATAACCTATGAATATTATGTGTACTGTAGTACACATAAAGTATCAACTCTCATGTCTGAAACACATTCTAGAGATTTTCTCAATGTAGGAGCAGACCCCTGATTCATGCTTCACAGTAAAGAACTAGTGTCTGTCAATTTCATATTCCTATGTTAAAACTTCTAGGCACTGTGAACAATATCTCACTATTTATGCTTAGAAATCTGCAAATAATCTATGTACTATAGAAAGGTGTTTTATCCATGCGGGGACATACAAATGATTACGCGTATTCCTGACTCTTAGTCAGGGGATAAAATACTTCGCCACATCATAATCTGTAACTTGGAACTATAGTGTTAAATTTTAGTACCATCCTTTTGTTAACAGATTAGTAACCACTCCATATGAGGGTGAACATATAATCATTTCATAAAATAGTGTTAGGGACATGCCATGTTTGAATATAAATTCATGAACAATTAAAGTAAACGCGTAATGTAAATGCATGTTCGGATAGGATTCAATCCCCATCGCCTCACCGTAGTAGAAACAGAAGCGAAGATTGATGTGAATAAATTGCTTGCAATATTCAGAAGACTGGACCATGCGGCATAAGTTATTCTTATAAATACCCTCCGAATAATAGCAGTCATTGATAAAATATATCACAGCGATTACTATCCTCATGTGCTGTACGCAGTGGGGGAAAATAATGGATGTTTTAGTTATGGATTAACCCCTGAGAAAATCCAAAAACAAAGGCTCCCCGCATCAGCATTATGATTAATTATTATATAGGATTATCATGCACTTGATATCAGAAAAATGGACATGTATTTTTTTTTCTGGTATGAGAATTTTCCCTGTTCTGATTGTTACTTTTTACTGTGGGAATATACATTTTAATGTTGCACCTTGGGATTAGAGGATGTTGATGTAAGAATCCATGTGTAGGTCAGTACTTAAGAAGACAATGTTGAATAGTCTTGACCTAGTGATGATTATAGTGCCGAAAGGAAGACGCGGCATTAGAAACCACAGGGATTCTGTATAGGCTATCCTCTTCAAGTAATGAGAGAGACAATATCAACAGGTTGGATGGACAGAATGACTTCACCCATCCAATAGTCCCAGTAACAACAGAACAAAATATAAGTGAGAAAATACCTTACTCACTATGAAGAGTCAGAATGGCTCTACTCAGCAATGAGGGACAGTGGAACGTGGACACCCACTCCTTTCCCCTTCTCCCTTTGTTGTTTTGTATTTGTGTTTGTAATTGTGTTGTAAACTTTTACCATAACACAGTAGGTTAATGCTCGTGTTGTATTCTTGTCATCCCTTTTCTATAGAAGAGAAGCAGGTGGTGGTTGAATGTGGTGGGACTATATCACTACACCTGGATCCTGGGTCAACAGCCAGAAAGTGAATGTCCTAACCATAGTCTGCATCTAAAAATACCCATGGACTGCTGCGCTCAATAGCTCCATAGCGAGCAACAGATAAATTAGAAGACAACTGACTGGGTGAGTGATTAAGTCCTATTTTAGTAGGAATATCCAGGATGGACTTCAAGATCTAATAATCTACAAAGATGAAGATCATCAGAGTACTGACAACAGTGTATCGTCTGCGTTACTTCTGAGAAGTATCACCTATGGCCTCATCATTCAACCAAGTCAGTGAAACTGGGACAATCCTTCTAGCAAGTTACTAAAACTAACAACAGTGAGTAACCTTCAACTGTTGGTTGGATTACCAAGTTAATATCCACAATGGATAAGTCTTCGAAAGAACATCTCACAGCTGCAACAGTCAAAAATAAGGTTCCAGCCATGCAACACCAAAGTCTAGAATACTAGACACCAACTCAACCAAATGGGAAGAGACACTGAAACAACATTATAGCCAATACAAACAAATGTACCAACTTCAGAACATCTGAACCATAACTACACCAGATTACCTCAAGGTTCAAAACCTGAACACCATCAAAAGAACCATATGAAAGCAGCTAGCTGAGTAAATGCCTTTACGCCTGCAACCAAAGGAATCACCTGATGGCTTGCAAACTTGGATATGTGGTGGAGTAATATTCTTCAGTTACATGCCTGCAGCAGAATTTTCAGATGAAACCAAATGAATGACTCACCACTGTATGTTCTACACAGAAATGGAATGAATCAGAACTCTATGCTGGTCCCATGTCAGCCTAACTGCCCATCATCAAGTGTGGGATGGCCTATCAACATGAACCGGGTGTGTGACAAAGCCTTTTGAACTAAATTGGGAAACGGTTAACATAAACCGTGCTGTTGGACAGTCGTCATCTTTTCATCGATAAGATGATATAGGGAAGAACCTTCTGCAGAGCTTAAGTTGCATCTCCTGAAAGTATGACAGACCTAGGCATCAATTTCAATTAGAACACAACCCAAATGGCAACCGAGTATTCTTAAATTCAGTCTCATGGAGAGAATATGTGCTTATGTATAATTCTATTCTTGGATTATGGATTAGAAACATTCGCCAGCCAACTTCGGTGGACATACTGTGAGTAGAAAATGACTGTGAGTATAATTCTGCATGGATAATTATGGACATTAACTGCTTTGCACTGGAGAAGAATACCCATCCGCAACGCCTAAATGAACACTATAATTAATTAATTTAATTATTAGTATCAACTGTTTTCATGAGGGTGGTTTTCTTCTATGACAGGAAAAGGGTACAGAGTGTTTTACATGGTAATGGTGTACAACTAAAGGGTTATGTTATGACATATATGTATAATATTTTGACACCCACTCATTATTTTTAAATATGAGAATTGTACATGGTGTCAGAAATAAATGTATGTATGTTGGGTTTCTGCACCTAGACCAATGTGATTTTATCTAGGTACAATGAGTCAAGTTAGCAGAACCAATTTGTGGTTGTTGTGTTGTTTGTAATAACCTTGTTTTTTCTGGGGTCACTGGGTACTATATTGTAATAATGCAACTAATTCCCATGCCTGTCTGAAAATGCATAGTGATTATTACACCTATATATATGTAACTACAGATCTTGAGTTAATACCTGAACTGTTTGTCCAAAAGTGTTGTGTACATCAAGTAAATGTGGTGTCCAACAAGTGGTTGTTTATATGTTGTGAGCAATCAATATCCTTCTAGCACTATAGTTAATTTAAAGGGTGATGAAGTGGGAAGGGAAACCTACACACAGATGCCGTTGTTTCAAGGATTGAACTCTTTTCTCCTGGGATTTGTGGTAAATATCCCTGATCACCCTGCATTCTAACCAGTGACCAGAGAATCAATAAAAACCCCTAGACATCTTAACAATATCACGTGTTTTCTGTTTACTTATTATTGTTGTTTGTCCATCAAGAATGATGACCATTCAGTTCATCCAGTGGGGTTGAAAGTAAGTATGGAGCCATGAGTTCTAAGATGGCTGATAATGCCTATTTTGACTCGAAATGTTCTTTGACAACGTGGGCAATGAATTCTTGACGTTCCAGGAGGAGGGTCTCCTGCGGTGGTTTTTCTGTCAAGCCGTTTCTTCACAGCTCTTGCAGTCCTGGTTGCTTCACAAGTGACTGCACCCTTGCGTAATAATGTACGCCACGAATTTCGGTTTTTGGCAGCAGGTGTCAAGATGAATTCGAAAAGCTTTCAGTGAGATTTTCAGAGTGTCTTTAAAGCGTTTACTCTGGCCGCTTTGGTAGCGTTTACCATAACGTAGCTCGCCGTAAACAATTCGTTTAGGGAGCCTGTGATCTGGCATGCGATTTAAGTGACCAACCCAGCGAATCTGATTCTTCATTATAGTCTGTTCAGAAATGAATGCCTTGATTCACGATCAATTTTTATGAAAACTGTCTGTTGCATCATTATGAAAGTTTTCCTGCCGTCTTATATTTACCCCCACCCAAGGAATATGGCTTTGATAGGTCCAAAGGCAACTTAAATTATCGAAAGCGGCGACATTTCTTTGATGTTTTGCCGAAAATGTAGTGAATTAACGCTAACAAACTGGTTTTACGGTAAAGCACGTCATTTCGGGTAACGACACAAGTACAAGGCGTAGCCAGATTCGCATGGGAGTGGGTGCAATATAAAAAAGTCGCCTAATAGTCGACAGGATCGACTACATTGCACCGGGTTTTATCCAATATGGCTCAGACTCTTTCCGCAGCGCGGAAAGCGTCGCACAAAGCACGAACTCCGTAGCGCCAGCGACGACCCTCGGGAGTCTCCGAAAAAATGCACTCGTGAAATGAAGGACGCGGCCCGGAATCGAACACACAACCTTCGGAGCCCGAGTCAGACGGCTTGACCACTTCACCACGGAAACTCCCGAGAGGGGTGCAATGTGTAATATTAGTAAAGATAGAAAATTTACTGAGGCATGGGATAAATAATGTTTAAATTGACAGGACAGTAGAAGGAATATATTTCTTACCTTATTTTTCATTTCCTTCTTGTTTCTTCAGCTGCTGGTTAATAATGTGTACATAGGGAGTCATATTACTAGGATGCATTTAGGATTTTATATTGAATTCGTGAAAGCTTCCAAATAGCTGTGCGCTAATGTGCGTATGGAGTGACCAGAGATGATGCCGCAATTTAGTCATCATTTATACATTTTTAAGGATCTGTTCAGCTGTCTGTGTAGTTTGTTCACATGTACACATAGGTGACAGACCTGCTTTGAGTCTTCGTGAAAGATTGTCTACTCTGCTGTTTACTGTTCAGAGACGGAACATGATTATTACCTGTTTTGCAAGACGAATATAGCTGTGAATGTCTCTGTAGTGGGCTTCCTTCTTAACGACCAAGCTGTTGGCCCTCTTTTCATTGAAGTTTATAGATTGATTCGTATGTTCGTGTGCTGTTCCCTCATTTGACAGCGTGTTTGTTCTCACGTTTCTTGGAATGCAACACAATGTCAGTTTCCACCACAATACTACTCTTCTATTGGTATTCAATGCGTTTAGTGTTTGTTTGTTTTTTCTCAATACCCGTTGTTTGTTACCGCTGACGGCTTGTGGGATTGAAAATTCATCACTGTGGAATACAAGCTATTACCATTGACATTGTGCTGCTGCTGTAATGTTTAGAGCATGCAATTCATCTCAATAGTTGAAGCAAAATATCCCAGTAAGTATGTACGTGGATTAAGGTCTGCGATCTGCCCAGACCTTAATCTGTGTAGGACAATTCCAGTAGGTTGATGACTGTTCTCGGTTGCATAAACTTCAATCCATCCTTTCTCCAATAGTCCTCTTCCTCTTTCAACACATAGTCCTCACATTTTTTCCAGTAGCCTTTATCAATATTTAATAGCGCGGACTGGGTTAGTATCTTGACTTCAGACAATTTGAATGTAGTATTAATTTTAACCCACAGACGTTCTATAGGGTTTAAATGAGAATGGTACGGCGGAAGTCTCAAGCACCTATGGCCATGCTCTTCTATCAACTTGTCGATTTCATATTTATTTCTTACTTTTGTGCGCCTGTTTTACACGGGACAACAACTGTAGCTTGAAATATGTTTCTGGAAATGGTATATTGTCCCTTCGGAGCCATATCTTTATTGCTTCCTTTGTGCTTGATGACGGAGGTATTTTGTCTTCTTGGGCAACAACATTGTGATATGATGCATTGTCCATGATTAGACAAGACGGTCTATCAAGGGATGGAAGTACTGTATTCTCTAGCCAATCTCTAAATACATTACCATTCATATCATTATGATAATCCCTATTGTCTGTATGCTTTGACACGAACACGAGTCCAGCATTCTGTAGTAAGCCATTATGAGTACTACCAGCATGGGCTATGACCAAACGCTGTCCTTTACCACTGGGCACATAACGTTTTATCTTTCCATCCACTTCTAGCCATTCCTTTTCACTTGTGTGGTGCGTATTGATCCACGTCTCATCCAAATACACTATGTCATAATTTTCTTTGCGCATTTTCCTTATTTCACGTAGTTATCTGCTTCTCATGGCTCCTAAATGCGGTTGCTCGCAAAGGATATTTCTACCTCCATTGTACTTTCTAAAAGTGAAGCCTAATGTCCTTATAATTTTCCACAAAGTTGTTTTGGATAGCTCTATGTTATTGTTCTTTCTCAACCAAACCCTAGGTCTTCTTACAGTCACTGTTTCTTTGGCATCAAGCATTTTTATAATAGCTCGCCTTATGACATCCTTGTCAAAGCTGTCTACAATTGCCTTTCTACCTACCGTTTGCTTATCGCGTGTTGGTTTCATTCCAGATTCGTGTACCCATCGACGAAATGACTGTTTACTCAAACCCAATGCATGCACTGTTCTTTTTTCGGGATTTTTAACAGTATGAAACAATTTCCTGCGATCAGCTTCTTGACGAAAATATGTGTACAACTTCATAGCGATGCTTTGAAGTGTACAAAATTTCACATTCAATCCCATTGAACAATATTCACACATTCAAATATTAGCTATTAATATTATATTAATGGTAAGATTCATTTATATAATCACGTTTCATGAAAGAACCCACATTGACGACACCTCTGAACACTCCCATTTAAATTCGCGCCGTTCGTGCCATAACGTGTACCACAAGGAAATTTAAAAAAAAAAAAAAAAAAGCGCGGATGTGTCTGGGTGAAGGTGTAATACATTAAATAAATATGGATTTAATCTCTGACCCGTAAATTATATACCGCATATAAAACAAACATTGAAATATGTTGTACAATCTCCAGAGCAAAAAAAAAATAATTTTTGGGTGGACATAATGATAAGGTTATATGCTAAATCTCATCATTTTCACTCAGTTGGTTACTGAGATATGGAATTTTATATTGGGGCAGACAAAAGAAAACAGACTATAGTAGAGATCTCACTATTACTCGGCAACCAGCCGACCAATAAGTATCCAGTTACAGCTAGACATGGCTAACATTTTTGAGGTCACTCTCCTGCCGAAGATTCAAAAAGTATTAGATAGTTGACGGGGTTTTGGCCAAAATAAGCTGTGAACATGGAAATTGGCAAAGAACAGTTTGGATTTTGTGGAAAGAAAGGGTACAAACAATGCAATATATATATATATAACGGACAATAATATAATGATAATGGCTGAGTGATCTCGAGATATGGTGTCCGCCTCGAGTCCTAGAGGCCCCGGTGAGGACAGCAATTTTTTTTATTTTTTTTTTGGAGTGAATTTTTGGAAAAATCTGCTAAAACGATGGCAAATATACACTTTTCCCAAAAATTTCAAAAATATTTTTTTTTTTTTTTTAAATCACTTATAAACATTTTTTTTCTCTCTTAGAAACATATCCTACGTTTCTTATTGTTCACCAATGATTTTGTTTCAAGAAATAATGTCTTTTTCAAGTTGAAACACTGAAATATTATTACTATGCCAAAAAACAAAAAAGGGTGTAATGACCCCGGAGGCCCAGGGTTCAAAGGGTTAAATCATCAGATAGCACAAAAGAGAGCAAGCTCCAGAGAATTACATACGGGGTGTATTTTTCATGACTGTGCAGTGTTTGAAAATATTGCCGGTCCACGTTTTGTATTTACCTTTCATGTTGCATGAACTTTACAGAGGGTGAATACAAAACTTGGAACGGCAATATTTTCGAACACTGCACAATCATTAAAAATGCACCCAATACCTAGAGTGTTGCAGTGCTCCTGTTGCCAGAAGTTTTTGGCAACCCGTGCCACTTGTGTAAGTGAGGTGGAGGTCTGCAGGTACTGCTCTGGACCCTACCCATATAGCCAGTGCCGTCATGATATGCTTGACAAGGACTTCAGAAGGCCGAACATGAACAGAAAGTACGCCAACTGCCTCGGCAACCACGGAGCTAGATACCTCGGCTGCCCCTGCCACATAGACAGCAAGGAAGCTATGAAGACTGTTATTACAGCCAGTTTACCTTATAAAGAGACTATGGGGCAGTATGAGTCGGCCACCCGCATAATAAAATGAGACAAAGCACAATTAGAAGGCCACCCGAAGGACCTGAGATCGAAGTTTATCAGCATGGAGGAGAAATGAAGCCAGACACAAGAGACGCAGTTAACAGCCGTTCAGTGCATCCTGAACAAATCAAAGCAAGTGCGGCAGAAGACTGAACAGGATGTCGCTCGAATGGCTGCAATCAAAGCCGAGACGAAGGGGACTTTAAAAAATTCAAGAAGAAAGAAAACAGATAGAACGGTTGAAGACAAAGAAGGAAACATCAGAAGCAGAAGATATCAACCCCCTTTTCCTCCCCCGATGTGTCTCCACCTTGACGTGGTGGGGGAGCTTGCGTGTCCCATAGACCCCATTTGCTTGCCGATGGGTGAAAAATTACATATCGGACAGCTTACGGGATAGGGACCAGACTAAGAGAGACACAACCTGCTGCTCTGCAGGCATAGACTGCGGATAGCAGTCAAAATTTAAATGAGGTGCACAAAGGCAGAATTTCTTGGTTCGGACAAAACTCTTAAGGCTCCCTGTCGAGGGCTGTGGCTGAACGCCTCTAAGCCACAAACCCTCGGATCTTAGAGCCAGGCTGATACCCGTCTACCGGAAAATAGAAACATGATACTGAGCAAGCTACATGCTCAGGTCTGATACATGTTCGAAGGCTCCCAGCTGGGGGATATGAGAGTTTCCCGGATGAAGGGGCCTGGCCGTTTCCCGTTCACTGCTGCACGAAGGTAAGGTGCTGAGCCGGCAGCACATGTAGCCTACCTCGTGAGCGAGTACAAAAAAGTCAGAAAAGTGCCCCAGTCGAAGGGTTACGGAAACTGTCTGTATCTAACTCATAGAGAGTGTAGACAAAAGTGGAATAATGTCTCATCAACGCAAGATGGAACGCACGGCGAGCGAACCTATTGCGTGGTCTGAAGTCACAAGCAAAAGCTTACCGAGTGGATGTCACTCGCAGTCTGACCGCGCCTGGTGTGTGATTGAGCGATCAGTGGCAAGTGGGATGCCCAACACATGGAAGTGAGGAACTAAAGCAGCCATGAGCAGGACGTGGAAACTCCTTGGGTGAGCCCAGTCTCAGAGCAATATGTGCCGGCTCTGCAATTATGGAAGCCTCCTTGGATAGCGAGATAATGCCCATGGTCTGCCCCTGCCTTCCCTTGAGGGCAGACCACGATATCGTTGATCGTTCTATCTTGACCAGCTGAGATGTGGGTGACATTACAACAGTCTAACGTGTCTCGAAACCAGAGGAAGGCTAACCTCACTAAAAAATGCCCGCCGGAAGTCGGAAGTGTCGTCCTACGGGTGGCAAACTAAAAATTGACACTACGCATTTACGTCCGAGTGAAATGTCTCGTCCGAATGTCTCCCGTGCTAGGAACAGCTCTGACTACCTAGTTTCCGAATGCCGCTCTTGCTCGGAACAGCTCTGACTAGGTAGTTTTCCGAATGTCCGCCGTGCCTGGAACAGCTCTGATGGGTACAGGGACAAGCACATGTCCGAAAACTCGCTTAGTGGAAACCAACCGCAGAGCTGACTGGTTTGTGCAGGAACGGCCCAGGGCGAGCGAAATGCCCAATATATTGAAGTGAGGAATTAAAACAGCCATGAGCAGGACGTGACGATTCCCTCGGTAAACCCAGCACCAGAGCGTTATGTGCCGGCTCTGCAATTATGGAAGCCACCCAGGATGGCGGAAAATGCTATGGACTGTCCCTGCCTTCACTTGAGGGATGACCGTGTAGTCTTCGACTGTTCCAACTAGACCAGCTGAGATGTGGACGGTACCACAAAAGTGAGAGTCTCCCAGGATTGCTAACCTGGTCAAAAATGCACGCTAAAAGTCGGATGTGTTGGCCTGAGGGTTTCGACCCGAGGGTGCCTAACCAGACACACTGCAATCACATCTGAAAAAATCACTCCGGATGAACGCAAAGAAGAAGAACCCCCTTTTCAGAAGAGGAAGCAACAGAAGAGGATGTAGAAGAGGAGGAAGAAAACCAAAACGACAGCAACAAAGAATGGACGGTCGTCGGGGAGAAGAGATTACTTTCCACCAAAATCAAGCTATCAAGCCGTCCACGATATAAGATACCAGAGAAAACAAAGAAGATGCGAAAACAGACTAAGGCTGGGAAATAGATGGAATCTCAGGAGGTAAGGAGATTGGAAAAACACTCCCTGAAGGAAAAAATGCCATGAAACGGGGCAGCAACACAACTACACCAGGCCTTATAAGTGTGCGACTCTGACCAGACATGTGAAACGACACCAAAGATGAAATGAACAACAAAGACAGCTAAACAGACAGAATCCAGGAAATGAAAATACGCAACCCTATCTACGCACGGAGAAGTGGTACGCAATAAGGGACCCAATTATAACCAATCGAAAATTCGACGTTAAAACGGTCCGAAATATCATTTTTTTTTTTCAAAATCGAATCGGATCGGATTTGGGTCCGTACTGTATTTACGATATTCGCCCTGTCCGTGCTTCTTCCTGCTTTAATTGGTGCATTGTTTGCTAGCTGGTGCCCGGCGTTCATTGCCCTGCACACTAGCGTGGCCGGATTCGAACATCCTGGAAAGTGATGTGAGGCGTGACTTTAGAGCTATGTTAGAGCCGTTCGTAATTTTTCTGTAGCATATTTAAGGATTGATGATGGCATGTATGGCTTCTAAGTACTGATGCTCATGAGAGTTCTCCGGGGGCCGCGGTGATCTCCATATTCATGTTTGCTGTAGTTGTCAGGTATGCGCCGGTATCTTTGTTTTTCCCAAAATTTGAGCTGCTGACCAGGGCGATTCCCAGACCCTTCTGTGTAGATCGTGACGTCATCTGGCGAGGATGCTGTTCTATTTTTTAAAAGAAGTCGCTTAAAAGTCGACAGGGTGGACTTCATTGCACCGGGTTTTATCCCATATGGCTCTGCCTCTTTCGGCAGCGCGGAAAGCTTCGCACAAAGCACGAACTCCGTAGCTCTAGCGACGACCCACGGGAGTCTCTGAAAAATTTAACTCGTGAACCGAAGTACACAGCCCGGAATCGAATCCACAACCTTCGGAGCCCGAGTCAAACGGCTTGACCACTTCACCACGGAGACTCCATACTGTTCTATTTGTGCGCTTATGTTTGTGTCTATATCGATTGGGGAACCCTATGAGGCACTAAGCTGTATATCCCTTTCGAGACGTAGCAGTCAACCCCAGCATGTTTTAGCTGTTTCTTATTTCCTGGCAAATTTACATTCAGTAATCTGCCATTGCTCTCTAAACGTCCAGCACTCATACCATTGTATAAAAACCAGCGATAGACGGTCTGCTTCTAAATCAGGCGCTGCTATGTTTCGAATGGGGTATGAGGATTGCGAATTGCGTTCCTAACCCTTTCGCTAGAGCGCCGGAAAGCCACTAAGACAGTTCATAAATGCCACCAAGACAGTTCATTAATGCCACCAAGACTGTTCATTAATGCTACTAAGATAGTTCATAAATGTTACCAAGACAGTTCATTAATGCCACCAAGACAGTTCATTAATGCCACCAAGACAGTTCATAAATGCCACCAAGACAGTTCATAAATGCTACTAAGACATTTCATAAATGCCACCAAGACAGTTCATAAATACCACTAAGACAGTTCATAAGGCCACTAAGACCATTCATAAATGCCACTAAGACAGTTCATATATTCCACTAAAACAGTTAATAAATTCCACTAAGACAATTCATAAATGCCACTAAGACAGTTAATAATAAATTAAAATGTATTGTTTGGCGCCCACTGTTGTAGAAAAAAGGGAGAGACTAGAGGACACACTAGACAACAAAACAACATAAACATTGATAGCTAGTCACCCAACAGGAATTCGAAACTGTCACCTCCAAATTACAAAAGCGCCTCGCTGCAAGAACAAATGTGCTTCCCAGTGTTTGTGACGGCGGGCACTTGGCAATATCCTCCTAGACTGTAAAATGATAATGCATGTTTATAGATGTGTGAGTTCGTTCTCCTCGCATTAAAGCTCGTCATTGTCGTATGGTTACCTAACTGCTTGCTTGCTTGTGTTCGCTGGCTGTGAACTTCAGCGTGAAGTCCTGTATGTCGGATGAAGACATCATGTTGTCCAACATCAGTGTGATGTCATACCGGACTGAGGTTTGCGTGAGTATCCGTTGTCCCATGTCTGGCTTATTGGTGTGCTTCCCACTTCATCACCTTGTAAATTTACTATAGTGCTAGAAGGATATTGATTGCTCACAACATATAAACAACCACTTGTTGGACACCACATTTACTTGATGGACACAACACTTTTGGACAAACAGTTCAGGTATTAACTCAAGATCTGCAGTTACACACACACACACACACACACACACACACACACACATATATATATATATATATGTATATATATATATATATATATATATATATATATATATATATGTGTGTGTGTGTGTGTGTGTGTGTGTGTGTGTAATAAACACTATGCATTTTCAGACAGGCATGGGAATGAGTTGCATTATCTTAGTACATTTACAACCTTTTTGCCCAAGAAAAAACTAATGTTATTACAAACAACACAACAACCACAAATTGGTTCTGCTAACTTGACTCATTGTACCTAGATAAAATCACACTGGTCTAGGTGCAGAAACCCAACATACATTTATTTCTGACACCATGTACAATTCTCATATTTAAAAATAATGAGTGGGTGTCAAATTATTATACAGATATATCATAACATAATCCTTTAGTTGTACACCATTTCCATGTAAAACACTCTTTACCTTCTTCATGTCATAGAAGAAAAACACACACATGAAAACAGTTGATACTAATAATTAAATTAATTAATTATAATGTTCATTTAGGCGTTGCGGATGGGTATTCTTCTCCAGTGCAAAGCAGTTAATGTCCATAATTATCCGTGACAGCAATAAATACTCACAGTCATGTTTAATGTCCACTGAAGTTTGTTGCGGAACTACTTATAATCCCTATTAGGAAATAAATTCACCACATATACATATCTCCTCCGTGGAGCTGAATTCAAGAATCTTCTGTTGCGAACGGCTCGGTGTCAGTGTGAAATTGAGACCTGGGTTGGTCATACCTTCAGGAGATGCATCTTGGGTCTTGGACTAAGGTTCTACCCTATATCACCATATCCGATGAAAAGGATGCCGACCTTTTAGCTTCTCGGCTTATAGTATCCGAATCTCAATTTTGTTCCCACAGATTTTTCACCCACCTAGTCATCAGGCTATAACCTATTCCACAGTTGATGACATTTAGGCTGACATGGGACCAGCACAGAGTTCTGATTCATTATTTATTTTCAGTGTAGACATACAAGTCTGCTTGTTATTCATGTGGTTTGTGATATAATAAAACGTCCTTACCCTTTCCTATTTATTGACTCCCTTAAAAATAAACAACCCCTTACAATTACTGTTTAAGTAACTTACTTAATGTAGGAGAAAATAAAACAGCGATAGACTGACCGTGGCAGCTTAATGTATTTGGCTTTATTTTTTTCATGTACCTGGCAAGACCGGGACTGAGGGAAAAACAAAGACCCAGTGTAGCCATTTTAGTTCAGCCAAACAAAGGGAGCAGACATGTAAAAGTTCCCCGTGTGGGGAAAAGGTATTGTTGCCTTTAAAAACATGATTCTCTTCAACTATTGGTATGTTATATCTACATTATTAAAATGTATTTATGTATTACATAGACTAGTATGTTTAATTAAGAATTAGAATAATAAGTCAACAATTCTTTTAAACCAGGCTGGATGATGTTTACCAAAGAAACACATGTGGGCGCCACGCTGTAATTTTTCCTATGTTTTACAATTTCTAATCCTTATGTTAAAATCTTTTATAGGCAGTATGAACTTATATCTAACTAATAGCGCCTAACCTATAAATATGTGTACTGTAGAGTATCAACTCTCATGTCAGAAACTCTTCTCAATTTAGGAACAAACTCCTGATTCATACTTCAAAGAAGAAAACTCGTTTCTGCCAATTTCATAGTCCTATGAAAAATAACTTCTATGCATATCATATCATTGGCACCTTGCCGTCTTGACAGACGATAGTTTGTGCTTTAAAAAGGCATAATAACTTTTAACTATGGCGGTAGCGAGTGTGACTGATAAGGCCAATTTGCGCTGTAAATGTCCGTTCACAGTGGGTGCATGTGAACACGTGGTCATTTCCACCATCATGCACCATCTTACGTCTCAAACGCTTGGTGTGTGACTTTTCTGCAATAATTTTCTCATTTGACTTTATTCCATTTCTGATATTTGCCCTCCATGCAACACGTTCAGCGGCGACTTGCTCCCAATGTGCATTATCAATGCCTGTATCAATCATGTCCCGCTTACACACATCTTTGTATCGTAGTAGAGGCCGACCCTGAGATCTCTTACCCATCTGTAATTCACCAAAAAAGATATCCTTTGGTATCCTACCATCATCCATCCTCCTAAGATGTCCTATCCATCTAAGTCTACGAAGACTGAGCATGGAATAAACTGTCACACAACCTGATCTTTCCAATACTTCAGTATTTGTGATTTTGTCTTGCCACTTAATACCAAGAATTCTTCGCAGACACCGCATATGAAAGCTGTTTAAATTGTTCTCTTGGTGTGAGTAAGTTGTCCAGGTTTCACTGCCATAGAGAAGAGTACTAAGGACACAGGCTTGATAGACAAGGACTTTTGTTTTGGCAGTAAGCTTCCTGTTCTCCCAGACTCTTTTTCTTAACCTGTTCATTGTTGTTGCTGCCTTACCAATCCGGATGTTGATTTCCTGATCTAGGGATAATTTGCTATTTACCACTGATCCTAGATATGTAAAATGGTCTACTATCTCTAGTTTGGCGTCGTCAATAAAGATTGATGGTACCCCATGTGCACCTTGTGACATAATCTGTGTCTTCTTTTTGCTAATTGTTAAACCAAATTCAGAACAAGCATTGGAGAATGCAGATAGTAGACATTGCAATTCTTCCTCAGAGTGGGTCGTAACTGCAGCATCATCTGCAAAAAGCAACTCTCTGATCAGTACCCTCCTAATTTTGGTCTTAGCCTTCAATCTCTGAGCATTGTAGAGGCCGCCATCTGAGCGTGAGTGGATGTATATACCACCATCCTGATCACGAAATGCATATTTCAGTAGAAGTGAAAAGTATATTCCAAAGAGGGTGGGAGCTAGTACACAACCTTGCTTAACTCCACTCTTGATTTCAAATTCTTCAGAAGTTGCACCATCAAACTTGATTATACCCTTCATGCCTGTGTGGAACGATTCCACAATGGACAGAAGAGTTGGTGGGCAGCCAATCTTCTTTAGTGCCTTGAACAGACCCTCACGACTGACCAAATCAAATGCCTTTGTGAGGTCGATGAAGGCAATAAACAGTGGTTGATTCTGTTCACGGCATTTTTCTTGCATTTGTCGCAATGAGAATATCATATCAGTGGTAGACCGGTTCTGTCGAAAGCCACACTGTGATTCGGGGTAGACTTGATCTCCTAGGACTTGAAGTCTGCGCAGAACAATTCTGGCAAATACTTTTCCAACAATACACAGAAGTGAGATACCCCTATAGTTGTTGCAGTCGCTCCGATCGCCCTTGTTCTTGTACAGTGTTATGATGCTTGAATCACTCGCTTTGATTCCGAGACCAGTTAAGACCAGGGATGGAGTTATTGCCTCTCCATAGCACAAAGCCTGGGCTAAAATATAGAGATCATGTGTTGCCCATGCAGCATGATCCCTCTCTCGGCCTGCCTAGTTCACTCCAGAGGAAAGGTAACACCCCTACATCTGGAACAAGACAAGCTGCAGAAGCTGCCGGATCAGCAAAGCAATGCTCTAACTGTCCGCCTGTCGGAGCTTCGATCCTAGACCAGTCGCCAACCAAGGCTTAGGGCCTGGTCTGCCCTGCCATGACAATTTTGTCTTTAGCTTGCATTTCCTCGCACCAGGGTAAGGCTTGTACCCTCCCAATTGCGCTCTTCCGCCCGAAGCCGTTGGCACAATGTGGGGTGTCGGGTTTGGTAAGCGCCGCCCAACGTTCGGCGCTAACAGAAACCAGGTAGTACCGTCTACTGTTATACGGTAGCTCAGTCATATCTGACTAAGACCTGACTATGCAATGGAACTATATATCCCTATCGATGCTTAGAAATCTGCAAATAATCTAGGTACTGTAGAGATTGAACTCTAAAGTACAGTTTCAAAGGTGTTTTATCCATGCGGGGACATACAAATGATTACGCCTATTCCTGACTCTTAGTCAGGGGATAAAATGCTTGCCACATCATAATCTGTAACTTGGAAATATAGTGCTAAATTTTAGTACCATCCTTTTGCTAACAGATTAATAACCACTCCATAGTAGTGAAGAACATATAATCATTTCATAAAATAGTGTTAGGAGAATGCCATGTTTGAGAATATAAATTCATGAACAATTAAAGTAAACGCGTGATGTAAATGCATGTTCGCATAGGATTCAATCCCCATCGCCTCACCGTAGTAGAAACAGAAGCGAAGATTGATGTGAATAAATTGCTTGCAATATTCAGAATACTGGACCATGCGGCATAAGTTATTCTAATAAATACCCTCGGAATAATAGCAGTCATTGACAAAATATATCACAGCGGCTACTATCCTCATCTGCGGTACGCAGTGGGGAAAAACAATATATGTTTTAGTTATGGATTAACCCCTGAAGAAAATTCAAAAAAATTGGTCCCGGCATTACATTTTATGATTAAATTATTATGTATGATTATCATGTACTTAATATCAGAGAAATGTACATGTATGTTTTTTTTCTGGTATGAGAATTTTCTCTGTTCTGATTGTTACTTTTTCCTATGGGAATATACATTTTAATGTTGCACTTTGGGATTAGAGGATGTTGATGTAAGAATCCATGTGTATGTCAGTACTTAAGAAGCCAATGTTGAATAGTCTTGACCTAATGATGATTATAGTGCCGAAAGGAAGACGCGGCATTAGAAACCACAGAGATTCTGTATAGGCTATTCTCTTCAAGTAATGAGAGAGACAATATCAACATATTGGATGGACAGAATGACTTCACTCATCTAATAGTTCCAGTAACAACAGAACATAAAATATAAGTGAGAAAATACCTTACTCACTATTAAGAGTCAGAATGGCTCTACTCAGCAATGAGGGACAGTGGAACGTGGACACCCACTCCTTTCCCCTTCTCCCCTTGTTGTTTTGTATTTGTGTTTGTAATTGTGTTGTAAACCTTTTACCATAACACAGTAGGTTAATGCTCGTGTTGTATTCTTGTCATCCCTTTTCTATAGAAGAGAAGCAGGTGGTGGTTGAATGTGGTGGGACTATATCACTACACCTGGATCCTGGGTTAACAGCCAGAAAGTGAATGTCCTAATCATAGTCTGCATCTAGTAATACCCATGGACTGCTGTGCTCAATAGCTCCATAGCGAGCAACAGATAAATTCGAAGACAACTGACTGGGTGAGTGATTAAGTCCTATTTTAGTAGGAATATCCAGGATAGACTTCAAGATCTAATAATCTACAAAGATGAAGATCATCAGAGTACTGACAACAGTGTATCGTCTGCGTTACTTCTGAGAAGTATCACCTATGGCCTCATCATTCAACCAAGTCAGTGAAACTGGGACAATCCTTCTAGCAAGTTACTAAAACTAACAACAGTGAGTAACCTTCAACTGTTGGTTGGATTACCAAGTTAATATCCACAATGGATAAGTCTTCGAAAGAACATCTCACAGCTGCAACAGTCAAACATAAGGTTCCAGCCATGCAACACCAAGTTCTAGCTATTAACACCAACTCAAAATGGGAAGAGACACTGAAACAACTTTATAAGCCAATACAAGCAACTTCAGAACCTCTGAACCAGATTACACCAGTGAACTACACCAGATTACCTCAAGGTTCCAAAACCTGAACACATAAAAAAGACCATATGAAAGCAGTTAGCGGAGTAAATGCCTCTACGCCTGCAACCAAAGGAATCACCTGATGGCCGGCAACCCTGGATATGTGGTGGAATAATATTCTTCAGTCTCAGGCCTGCAGCAGAATCCTGGAATTAATTCCAGATGAACCACATTAATAACAAGCAGACTTGTATGCCTACACTGAAAGTAAATAATGAATCAGAACTCTGTGCTGGTCCCATGTCAGCCTAAATGCCATCAACTGTGGAATAGGTTATAGACTGATGACTAGGTGGGTGAAAAATCTGTGGGAACAAAATTGAGATTCGGATATTATAAGCCGAGAAGCTGAAAGGTCGGCATCCTTTTCATCGGATATGGTGATATAGGGAAGAACCTTAGTCCAAGACTCAAGATGCATCTCCTGAAGGTATGACCAACCCAGGCCTCAATTTCACACCGACACCGAGCCGTTCGCAACAGAAGATTCTTGAATTCAGCTCCACGGAGGAGATATGTATATGTGGTGAATTTATTTCCTAATAGGGATTATAAGTAGTTCCGCAACAAACTTCAGTGGACATTAAACATGACTGTGAGTATTTATTGCTGTCACGGATAAATATGGACATTAACTGCTTTGCACTGGAGAAGAATACCCATCCGCAATGCCTAAATGAACACTATAATTAATTAATTTAATTATTAGTATCAACTGTTTTCATGTGTGTGTTTTTTATGCCATGTATAAAGAGTGTTTTATTTGGTAATGGTGTACAACTAAAGAGTTATGTAATGGTATATATATATATATATATATATATATATATATATATATATATATATATATATATATATATGGTATAGTATTTTGACACCAACTCATTATTTTTAAAATGAGAGAATGGTGAAAGGTGTCAGAAATAAATGTTATGTTGGGGTTCTATGTACTTTGATCATTATTTGCCTTAATTATGAGGGTAAATGAAAGTAGACCCAAATTGTGGTTGTTGTGTTGTTTGTAATAACATTGTTGGTTTTTTGGGGTCACTGGGTACTATATTGTAATAATGCAATGAATCCCATGCCTGTCTGAAAATGCATAGTGTTTATTACACATATATATATGTAACTGCAGATCTTGAGTTAATACCTGAACTGTTTGTCCAAAAGTGTTGTGTACATCAAGTAAATGTGGTGTCCAACAAGTGGTTGTTTATATGGTGTGAGCAATCAATATCCTTCTAGCACTATAGTAAATTTAAGGGTGATGAAGTGGGAAGGGAAACCTACACACAGATGCCATTGTTTCAAGGATTGAACTCGTTTCTCCTGGGATTTGTGGTAAATATCCCTGATCACCCTGCATTCTAACCAGTGACCAGAGAATCAATAAAAAAAACCTAGACATCTTAACAATATTCTCAGGAATTAAAATCCACATCCCACTTGTGTGGGCATCGTCCGTAAATTTAAAACTCAGGGTAAACATCACAATTGGTGTATTATTGTTGGTATATGAATTCAGGGAAAACCTCTCGCGGGTAAACCAAGTCACTTCAGAATGTTATATTGTTAGTAACAGACCTAATCACTCATTAGTATGAGCTGAGTCAAGTGTTATGTGAACCCATAATGGCTCAGATAAATATAGGGTTTTTTGGTACAAAACTGTTCACAGGTAATATCTTGATTCTGGTAGATGCATCATGTAGTTGGTTGTTGGGTATGAGATTTTTTTTTTTAAACTCATATTTTATATCTTATTGATGGGAAACTAAGTCCAGTAATGAACCTCCAGTAGTAAGGTCTCTGGGATGGTAAACTCACATAAGATAGGTAATTCAGTGAATGTTTAGAATTCATAGTCATTCCCATTTGATGTTTGAGGTATGGTTCTGCTACTCTGATATTCTCTTTAAATGGTTTAAAAGTGGTGTAGTCATGAACACACTACTATATTATGTATCAATAAGGTTTATGTTCCTACATATGAATCATGTGTTAATTAACTATTTTGTCATTGATTATCATTGTATTTTCATGCTTGATCTGCTTGTATAATTCATGTAATATTGAAAAGTTACCAAGGCAGCAGAGAGTGATAGACAATTTTATAGATAATTAGGACATATAAGTTAAAAATCCAATAAATTTTTTTTAAGGGAAAAATTTAATCAACAAATGATGATTCAGTAGGACAGTAAATAATACCTGAGAGATGAATTAAACCAGGGGAAAATAACAGTAACTAAAGTAAATGAACTAAGGTTAAGGCCTAAACCACCACTTGCAAAAATGTAGACATAGTTAATGGAAGGGAAGGAATATTTAAGAATTTTCAGTATTTAGGGGCACCCTAAATTAATCCTCTCTCATATAACATAACATGTTCTACAACACCGGTAGTCAAGTAAAGTGAATAAATGATGGATACTTAGGAAGAAAAGCCATACAGACACTTATGCTATCCCACCGGTGATATGAGTAGTATTATTAACTAACTCAGATGGCCCATATGTTAAATAGGGTCAACCAAAATATTCATCTGGTGATTTAAGGGAGCCTGATTAACTCACTTAAAGATCCAACAGAATATAAGGTATTTCTTTAAATTATCCACCCCGATTCCATTATTGATGGTAGCGGAAACAGACCGTATAGGTATGTAAAAGGTATAATTTCTTCTTCGTTCATCCGGAGTTTTTTTTCGGACGTGATTGCGTTGTGCCTGTCCACAGCAGAGCTGCGTTCTTGCGCCGTTAGGCCGACACATCCGACTTCTGCGGGCATTTGTTGACCGGGTTAACCTTCCCGGGGGTTTCTTAGGACGTTTGGCTCTCACTGTTGTGGTGTTATCCCCCATCCCAGCTGGCCCATATAGAACAGCCAAAGACATCCTGGTCAGCCCTCAAGGGAAGGCAGGGGCAGACCATGGGCATTCCCCGCCATCCAAGGAGGCTTCCATACTTGCAGAGCCAACACACAGCGCTCTGGTACTGGGCTCACCCAAGGAATCGTCACGTCCTGCACATGGCTGCTTAGCCTCACTTCCGTATATTGGGCCTTCCATTCACCATATGCTGTTCTCCCGGAAACCAGAAGTATGCAGTCTGCAGATGACATCCACACAGTGAGCTTTCGATTCGGACTTTCCACATAATGGATTTGCTATCCAAGCAATATTCCATTTCGTGCCACTAGGACACTTTTTCCACCTTTTATGAAGCCCACAGAGTGTGCTTTCGATTCGGACTTTCCACATAATGGATTTGCTATCCAAGCAATATTCCATTTCGTGCCACTGGGACACTTTTTCCACCTTTTATGAAGCCCACACAGTGAGCTTTTGGTTCGGACTTTCCACGTAATGGATTTGCTATCCAAGCAATATTCCATTTCGTGCCTCTGGGGCGCTTTTGTAACCGACATACCTGTGGTATGAAGTGCGGCAGTCTAAATACTTCTTCATGCACCTTTAAATGTCAACCTGAATGTAGTTAAAGTAAGCTGCAGTCAACTTGAGCTTGTTGATATCTCCATAGAGCTTGTCCTCAAATGAAGCAGGTGTGGGCCAAAATATCTTTCTCTGTTCTGCATATATTGGGCACTCCTGCAGCAAATGTTTTGCTGTCATTTTACCAGTTCCACAATTGCATTCATCGGTATCTCCTATCTTTAGTTTATTGAACAAGTGGTATTTCAGCCTGTTATGTCCTGTGCGGAGTCTGAAGATTGCTACTTGTTCTCTTCGGTCGAGTTTGTAATATGCATCATCCTTCTGGTGACCTGGATGCTCTGATTCCCATTTGGTTCTATAAGTGCTTTTTATCAACCTCTTTACCTCGTTATAGGTTATGTCTATGTCAGGCTGTGGTAGTCGTCCGCCCTCTTTTGCCAGTCTGTCAGCCTCTTCATTTCCAGGTATTCTGCAATGAACAGGACCTGCAAAATTTAGTAGATGCGATTGTGACACACAGTGAACAACTAGGGTTAGAATTAAATTGTAAAAAGACACAGATTATGGTCGTCACTAGGAAGGACGAAATACCACAATGTAATATACAAGTAAATGGGAATATTCTTCAACAAGTGAGCAGGTACAATTATCTCGGAACAGTAATAACATCTGATGGGAGATGCCTTGAAGAGATTAGAACAAGAATCGCCATGGCAAAAGTAGCCTTTAGCAAGATGAAAAACATATTGACCAATAAAAAGATGTCAATTGAAACGAGAAAGAGAGTGTTGAGATGCTACATTGAGCCTGTACTTTTGTATGGATGTGAAGCGTGGACAATGAGCAGTCAGGCTGAAAAACATCTGATGGCTGTAGAGATGTGGTTTCTGAGGAAAATGCAAAGAATACCATGGACAGCCAGAAAGACCAATGAACAGGTCCTTCAAGAAACAAATGAAGATCGTAAATTGATTAGAGAAATTAGACGTAGACAGTCAAAATTTTTTGGACATGTTATGAGAAGAAATGGATTGGAGAATTTGGTGACAACTGGTAAGATCGAGGGGAACAGACCAAGGGGAAGACCTAGAAGCAAGTACCTGGATGGCTTGGCCTTGTGGCATAGTCGAGACAGAAACACGGAGCTGATCCACGACTCTGGTGATCGGGTGAGATGGCAGAACATGACCGCCCACGCTTACCGGCATGGCACATGATGGATGGATGGATGGATGGTATCCACTGTATTACAACTTTTTTGGATTTCTGGCATAGACCATGGAGTGCTGCTCTTAGGTCAACTATTTCTGTGTTGTAATTGCTCTTCAGTATTGAGACAGCTGACTTTGCATCTGTAAAGATAGCTATTTGCGTCTCTTTATTTTCCTCCATCAAGAGCATTTCTGCTGCAGTTTTCAGAGCCTCTACCTCCGCTTTGAAGTTACTTGAAAACTTTCCAGTTGCCACTGAATGTGTTTTTTTTTACTCCATTTTTTAAATTTAGGAGAATTCCTCCTCCTCCATTCTCTACTGAATTTTTGGCTGATCCATCTGTATATGCATGGGTCCAATTGCTGCTTGGGTAATGTTCTTTTATGTAGTTTAGGGTTATTTCTCTTCTTTCGGTTTCATGCTGAGTGTTCTTTTTCTCAATACCAGGAATGTTTTCTATCATCTCAGGCAGTAGCTGCTGTCTCCAAGCTGGGAACTTGTCTGCATTGTAAATGGGTTTGACTGTTGATATGTTAAGTATGGGATCTGCCCTAATCTTTCGTTTTGCAGTTTCTACAAAGTTGCTACGCTTCAGTCTTCCCTTTCCAAAACCACTAAACCTTTTATACATAGGGTGGTCTGTCAATCTTCTAAATTTTTCTGCTTGTTGCTGGGCTCTGCTATCTCTTCTATCCTGCATTGGTTGTAAACAAGTGATCTTTTCTAGTTCATTAATAGGCGTTGTCTTCAGGCTTCCAGTTATGATTCGCATTCCTTGATTTTGGACTCTGCTTATTTTGTTAAAGTTTGACTTAGCTGCTGTTGCCCAAGCTGCAATGCCATATTCCAGTACTGGCCTCACCCGTCCAGTATATAACTTCTTGAGAACTTTCTCATCTGCTCCCCACGTTGTACCAGCAAGCATTTTCATGATTGCCATTCTTTGCCTTGCTCTTGTTCGATTTTTCTCAACCTGTGTCTTCCATGTCAGGCGACGATCAAAGGTGACTCCTATATAGTTTGGATTTTCTTCATGGCGCAATATTTTTCCATTCAATACCAGCTTAGGTTGCTGAGTTTTAGTTGAGAGGGAGAACACTGTGCATGTTGTTTTCTCCTCACTTATCTTCACTAGCCATGATTTTGACCAGTCCTCTAGTACTAATAGGGCTTGTTGTATTCTGCTGTTAGCTGTACTAATATATTCTTCAGATGTCCATATGGCTAGGTCATCTGCAAAGGATGATGTGTGTACTCTGGCTGGAAAATTGTCTGTGATGTCATTTATATATGCTAGGAATAATGTTGGTGAAAGAACTCCTCCTTGGGGGACACCTTGCTCCAACAGCATCATTTTGCTGGTTTGTCCTTGTACTTTTGTCCTGGCAGTTCTGTTCTCAAGGTAGTGGCTGATCCAATTGTACATTTTCCCACAAACATGCATTTTTTGCAGTTTTACTTTCAGTCCTTCCTTCCATACTTTATCAAATGCTTTTTCTAAATCTATCCAGACCGCTAGTGTGTGCTTTTTCTCTTGGAAGGCATCCTCTATTTCCTGAGCTATATAGGTTATTTGATCTTCAGTGGATCTGTACTTTCTGAATCCTGCTTGGTGAGGTGTTAAGAGTTGGTTTTCTTCCAGATGCCATGTTAGCCTGCCATTGATAATGCGTTCCATTAATTTTCCTACACAGCTAAGAAGACTGTTAGGTCGATAGCCATTTGGTTCTTCCAGGTCTTTTCCTTTCTTTGGGACTGGTATTAGTATAGCTTCCTTCCATGCCTGTGGGACTATTCCCCTCTTCCAGCTGTAATTTAGGACTGCTAGTAGTTTCTTTTTTGCCTTAGTGCCTAGTCCTATTAGCATTTCATTTGTGATTCCATCCTTTCCTGGTGATGTCTTCTTTTTTAGGGTATTCATTGCCTGTTCCATTTCTTCCATTGTTAGATTTGCCATCATATATTCTGCTGCTGTCTCTGTATATCTATGATGTATCTGTTTATCTTTGATTGCTTTCTTCTGTTCGGCTGTAATATCAATGTGGTTTGCATTGGCATAGTGTTCCATTAGTGCATTTGCAGCCTTTTTTCCTGTAAGCAAGGCATTTCCTTGTTTAATTGTTATTTGTTTGTTTCTAGGTCCTTCATTGTTCATGGCTTTCACTAGTTTCCATAGTTTGTTTCCATCCCTGTCAAAATTCAGGTTTTCTGTTTTTTTCCTCCAACAATCTCTTGTTGTTTGATTTACTGTTCTTTTATATTTTGCTGAGATGGCTTTGAGAGAGATGTTCGCTTCAGTTGTTTGTTCTCTCTCTGCGGTCTTCCTAGCATCTTCAACTTTGTCCTCCAAAATTTGTAGTTCCTCAGTCCAGTATGGTTTGTAATTTTTCCTCGCTCCTCTTGGAATAGACTCAGTGGCCGCCTGTATTATTGCTCTGTTTAGACTTTCCACCATTTGCTTCATGTTGCCATAACGTGTATTTATGTTTTCACAATATTTGTCTGTTAGTATGGAAAATCTGTCCCAATCTGCTCGTTTGTAATTCCAGCGAGGCAAAGGCTTTTGCTCCTGTGGAACATACTCAATATTTATTAAAAGCTTGATTGGTCTGTGGTCACTACCTGCTAATTGGTCAAGCACATGGCGATCGATTTTGTGGAGGATGTCTCCTGTGCAGAAAGCTAAGTCTGGAGTAGAAGTGGTAATCCATCTTCTGGAGTAGAAGCTCGGTGTGTCATCCGCTTTGTTGAGTAGATGGAGATTTGAGTCTATTTCCCAGTCCTCCACTTCATCTCCTCTTTTGTCAGTATCTGGGTATCCCCATCTTTCTGAGCGGCTATTAAAGTCTCCGACAACAATGCAATTTGTGTCAGTTATTTCCATGTTTGAGAGTGTAAGATCCTTATCTGCCGGGCTATACAGATTGTAAATTCTTATTTTCATGTCCTTTATCATTATATCAACACCTATAATTTCCGTTTGGTTGTCAGAGATCACAGATACTTCGCTGCAAGGTATTGTATTTCGTGTAAGTATTACAACTCCTCCTTTGTGTCCTTCGCGGTCAAAACGTGTGGCCTGATATCCCTCGACTGAAAATGTGCGATTGGCGTTGAGGTATGTCTCTTGAATGCATGCCACATCTATTCTATCTTTATGAAGACGCTGTGTTAGGTAGGCTTTCTTGTTATAATCTCCTTCGGCATTCCATTGTAGTATGTTGAGTGTCCGGGGTGCTTGGTCAATAGCTCTTAACCTACTCCTCTGTGCCTTGACTCCACAGCACAGGGGAAGGTGACCACCAGTAGTCATGGGTGGGCCCCCTCGAGGCAGGGGGACCGGCACTATCACCGCCTGATGGGACTTCACGGGATTAGCACCATAACGATTAATTTTCATCTGTGGCATCATGAAATGATAAAGTTACGTTGCACTTCTTTGTCAAGCCTGTGGCTCAGTACATCCGATTTCGACAAGCATTTTTCGGGATGCTTTCCCTAGCCTTTGACTGTCCCCAGTCTACCTACAAGGCAGCAGGTTTGTGCGTCACTTCGTCTGGTCCCTCTCCCTTGACCTGTCCGACATGGGTGACCCTACCAGTAGCTGTGCTACCGTCGGCATAGCTCTTGGGGTCATTGGAATGCTCAAGCCCCTCTACCTCGTCAAGGTGGACGCACGGCAGAGGGGAAAGGTATAATTAAAGAATTAACTTAAGTAATTGGAATTTCAAATGAACTTCAGGAGATACCGGAAAAAATCTGTGCTAATCTCTAGTAAGAGACTAAACATTTCAGAAATTGGCTCCTTAAATTGAAATTTACAGTTTAACCTCACTAAGTGAAATGTTCACTATGAGAAGTCCTCATCAAAAAGAGGAGTGAAACAACTTTTTAGTTAGCGATTAGCTTACGTAAAGTTATTTCAATAATTGCCTAACTAACATTAATACTCTCATAAGGGAAGAATTAAAAAGGGCAAAATAAAGTAGTACAATAGAGGCGCGCGACTCAATTGTATTTTCTTTAAAACTAACCGAATAACTAAATTCTAGATAATGCTCGAAGTCTACTAATAGGTAGATGAATCAGAAATCAATCGCAAGGCGAAACAGATTTCTACATCTCACTTCTGATTTGGATGATATGCCAGCATTAAATGTGTGAAAGCAGATCCAGTCTGACAGAGATGAGCTGCAAGAACTGATATTCATCGGTGAAAGCAACAATTAAATAAACAACTCTTGAAATAGATGCTGTTTATAGATAGGACGAACCTCTTGACGTAAAGAGAGAGGAAACGCCTAAAAACTTATACAGTGAACCCATGCTAGAAAAATGGAATATAGCTGTGTAAAAACCAAGCAAATTGGAGCATATAGCTGAAGAATTGCTTGATGTTTACTAGATTAGGAATTTCAATCAGGAATCCAGCTAGTAAATTATATAACAGTTCAAAGATAGACCTTAGTCAATCTAAATAAATCCAGAGTTTCCACGTATTAAACGGATGAAAACAAAACTGGAGAGAAACATTAAGAGTACCTTACCTGTTATCTTGAGGACACAACTCAGGAGACGCCAGTATGAGAGGGATATACAAATGGAATAGTAATTTTACAAATACTAGTAATCCACATCCATAACTGAAAGTGAACCAGCAACTTGATTGTCTGGACGACTATCACAGGAACCATAAATATGGGCTTTTAACTTCTCACTGAACTGATTATATATGGTAGGAGACAGTACTCCTGAACCTACATAACAATGTATGTTGCTAAGTTGAAAATAGTCCTAAAACATGGAGGGAGGTAGACGAAGATCAATGTACGCCAAGCGACGCAAAATTGCTCGTAATTCAACACCAGAGCAACATATACTGAGTGAAATTCAAACACATCAGCTTAGAATTACTAATAAGGATTATAGCGTAAAATAGATCTAGGTTAGAAGGAAAATCAGAGAGAGTAAGCTAAGAATTAACTCAGTCTGACAGATTCATGTTCCCCGTAATATTCGGTTCAGAACGGAAATCTAGAAAAGTTGGACCGTTGGTTACATATTAGACGAGATTCTCCGGGTAAACCCGCAAGAGAAAGGGACACCACTCTAATCAGTAGTTATCAAAACTGATCGGAAAATCCAATAACTCGACTAATAACCCAAACACATGATGTGTTGGATGAAAATGTATTCAACAGGAACCATCTTTAGCTTCCTTTAAATATCAGATCTATAGTTAAAACAAACGTCTAACTTACAGGGAGACGGGCGAGTTTAATATGCTATCAGTAGACGCAGAATTAACCGTCGGTTTTAACATAATCTCAAGATTAATAATCTAACGAGAGAGGAATCAAGCTGTTATATATCCTAACTAGTCATGCTTAAGTTAGCAGTGGTTACACGTAGACCATAAATGAACTACAAGGAGAGAAGATACTTTCTGATGGGAAAAGAATCTGAGGGGAGTGGACGCACAAAACCCAGAATCAGCAAAATGCAGATGTTAGATTTCTTAATAACCCATGTAGGAGTACTCAGGACTTTCTCCAGTTCCTAACTCCAGACTAAATATAGTGGGAAAAGAAATTCAGCAAATGATCTCATATGAACAGTATCATCTGGCTATTGAAAGCTTAATGATGATATTTTAATTGCTTCAAAAAGTCGGTTTGGTGCAGACACATCAGTACTAAAAGTAGCAAATTATCAGATAACCACGCATATTTACAAACCATAGCTGACAACAGTGGAGAGGGTACTACACTTTTTCACTAAAAGGGAAGTAAGCCTTTAAGGTTATGCCAGTTGTCGTGACTATAAGAAAATGGACGTGGCCCTGATAGATTATCTAACATAGGGAAGTAATGTAGGAAATTACAAAGGGATGGATACTAGGTGAGTCAATGTAAAGACGGAAATTGTAGAGTACTACTTGACCATTTATTTTCTGAAAGAAATCAATGGCTTAAACGGGGGAGGCGTGTGATATAATAAAACGTCCTTACCCTTTCCTATTTATTGACTCCCTTAAAAATAAACAACCCCTTACAATTACTGTTTAAGTAACTTACTTAATTTAGGAGAAAATAAAACAGTGATAGACTGACCGTGGCAGCTTAATGTATTTGGCTTTATTTTTTTCATGTACCTGGCAAGACCGGGACTGAGGGAAAAACAAAGACCCAGTGTAGCCATTTTAGTTCAGCCAAACAAAGGGAGCAGACATGTAAAAGCTCCCCGTGTGGGGAAAGGGTATTGTTGCCTTTAAAAACATGATTCTCTTCAACTATTGGTATGTTATATCTACATTATTAAAATGTATTTATGTATTACATAGACCAGTATGTTTAATTAAGAATTAGAATCATAAGTCAACAATTCTCTTAAACCAGGCTGGATGATGTTTACCAAAGAAACACATGTGGGCGCCACGCTGTAATTTTTCCTATGTTTTACAATTTCTAATCCTTATGTTAAAATCTTTTATAGGCAGTATGAACTTATATCTAACTAATAGCGCCTAACCTATAAATATGTGTACTGTAGAGTATCAACTCTCATGTCAGAAACTCTTCTCAATTTAGGAACAAACTCCTGATTCATACTTCAAAGAAGAAAACTCGTTTCTGCCAATTTCATAGTCCTATGAAAAATAACTTCTATGCAATGGAACTATATATCCCTATCGATGCTTAGAAATCTGCAAATAATCTAGGTACTGTAGAGATTGAACTCTAAAGTACAGTTTCAAAGGTGTTTTATCCATGCGGGGACATACAAATGATTATGCCTATTCCTGACTCTTAGTCAGGGGATAAAATGCTTGCCACATCATAATCTGTAACTTGGAAATATAGTGCTAAATTTTAGTACCATCCTTTTGCTAACAGATTAATAACCACTCCATAGTAGTGAAGAACATATAATCATTTCATAAAATAGTGTTAGGAGAATGCCATGTTTGAGAATATAAATTCATGAACAATTAAAGTAAACGCGTGATGTAAATGCATGTTCGCATAGGATTCAATCCCCACCGCCTCACCGTAGTAGAAACAGAAGCGGAGATTGATGTGAATAAATTGCTTGCAATATTCAGAATACTGGACCATGCGGCATAAGTTATTCTAATAAATACCCTCGGAATAATAGCAGTCATTGACAAAATATATCACAGCGGCTACTATCCTCATCTGCGGTACGCAGTGGGGAAAAACAATATATGTTTTAGTTATGGATTAACCCCTGAAGAAAATTCAAAAAAATTGGCCCCGGCATTACATTTTATGATTAAATTATTATGTATGATTATCATGTACTTAATATCAGAGAAATGTACATGTATGTTTTTTTTTCTGGTATGAGAATTTTCTCTGTTCTGATTGTTACTTTTTCCTATGGGAATATACATTTTAATGTTGCACTTTGGGATTAGAGGATGTTGATGTAAGAATCCATGTGTATGTCAGTACTTAAGAAGCCAATGTTGAATAGTCTTGACCTAATGATGATTATAGTGCCGAAAGGAAGACGCGGCATTAGAAACCACAGAGATTCTGTAGAGGCTATTCTCTTCAAGTAATGAGAGAGACAATATCAACATATTGGATGGACAGAATGACTTCACTCATCTAATAGTTCCAGTAACAACAGAACATAAAATATAAGTGAGAAAATACCTTACTCACTATTAAGAGTCAGAATGGCTCTACTCAGCAATGAGGGACAGTGGAACGTGGACACCCACTCCTTTCCCCTTCTCCCCTTGTTGTTTTGTATTTGTGTTTGTAATTGTGTTGTAAACCTTTTACCATAACACAGTAGGTTAATGCTCGTGTTGTATTCTTGTCATCCCTTTTCTATAGAAGAGAAGCAGGTGGTGGTTGAATGTGGTGGGACTATATCACTAAACCTGGATCCTGGGTTAACAGCCAGAAAGTAAATGTCCTAACCATAGTCTGCATCTAGTAATACCCATGGACTGCTGTGCTCAATAGCTCCATAGCGAGCAACAGATAAATTCGAAGACAACTGACTGGGTGAGTGATTAAGTCCTATTTTAGTAGGAATATCCAGGATGGACTTCAAGATCTAATAATCTACAAAGATGATTGATTGATTGATTGATTTAGGAACCGACATCACAGCATTCAGGACATTCCCATAAGCGCTCCGTCCCCATCCTCAGCAGCCAGCGAAGAGTTCCAACACTAATAGTTCCAGTAGCAATCTGATTATATGTCCGTCTCGCCTTTCCTCCGAGAGCCGAGCGTCGGCCGGATCCCCTCGTCACACCTCGTTGTCTCATTCTTACCAGACCATGGTGCTCCATCTGCTCCTCCGAGGTGTACACGTGCTCCCACAAGGCCGCAACCACGTCTGCCCTGTCATGCATCAATACTACACCAAATTTTGCAGAGCCAGCCAATCAGTCCGCCTGTTCATTCCCCAGCACACCGGCATGCCCAGGAGAAAAGATCCAGGTGATGATTACTACCCGTGACCTCCGAAGCGAAGCAAGCCACTCTGCACGAAGCCTACCTGTTCTCACCCTTCTCAGCATGCTTTCTGAGTCAGTTACAATCACAATGTGTGTATGTCTCGTGTTTTCTATCCAGCGGAAAGCTGCACTGACCGCCTCCACCTCCATTCTTAAGCTAGATGTAGTGTTATCATACGCCAGGCTCTCCTGCACCAGACGCCGACCATTAGTTTTTGCCAAGAACCCCCAGGCACTTCTCCTACCTCTCAACACTGACCCATCTGTGTAGATAATCACATCACCCGGGCGAGAATTTTCCTGAATTAGTTGCTGAATTCCAGTTCCGTGGCCCCTGCTGGCCACTCCCTGCACTCCCGGCTCAAAGTTATTACAACTCTGCACAAGTCTGACTGCACGGCTGGCACTCTGATCCACTCCTCTCCTCGCCTGATGTTCTCCAAGGGGCACACCTGTCTGATCGTATCCTCCCCCTGAGCCATCCATGATTTCCCTCTTATCAGTCTCTGACCCTTAACTACGTCCAGCGCCTCATGCAACGGGTGATCTGTGTCTGCAGCTACTCTGAGGTATGCCTTCGCTTGCATCACCTTGTGCCTACTAGCAACAGTAGGCAGACCAAGAATGTAGCGCATACACACTACTGGAGTGTCTCTGGTGCATCCCAGAATGACCCGCATCGCTTCATTCTGTATGCGCTCTAATTTCACCAGCTGACTCTTTGAGACAGTAAGCATTCCTAGTCCATAATCAATGACTGAGAGGATCAAGTGCTGGTATAGTGTGAAGAGCATTCTCTGCTCTGTGTCCATTGCAGCCATAGTTTTAAGTGCATTGAGTCCCTTTTTAGATCTTGTCACAACTGTCTCCACATGGTCCTTGAAGGACAGACTCCTGTCAAATGTGATTCCCAGATACTTCAGTTTGTTCTCTCTGTTGACGCTTCTACCATCTATCGTGAGACTTGGGGTATCATCTCTCACAATCCTGTTGTCCAGAGAGCACCACAACACCGCCGCCTTTTCCGGGTTGATGACAGCACAAAGATGAAGATCATCAGAGTACTGACAACAGTGTATCGTCTGCGTTACTTCTGAGAAGTATCACCTATGGCCTCATCATTCAACCAAGTCAGTGAAACTGGGACAATCCTTCTAGCAAGTTACTAAAACTAACAACAGTGAGTAACCTTCAACTGTTGGTTGGATTACCAAGTTAATATCCACAATGGATAAGTCTTCGAAAGAACATCTCACAGCTGCAACAGTCAAACATAAGGTTCCAGCCATGCAACACCAAGTTCTAGCTATTAACACCAACTCAAAATGGGAAGAGACACTGAAACAACGTTATAAGCCAATACAAGCAACTTCAGAACCTCTGAACCAGATTACACCAGTGAACTACACCAGATTACCTCAAGGTTCCAAAACCTGAACACATATAAAAAGACCATATGAAAGCAGTTAGCGGAGTAAATGCCTCTACGCCTGCAACCACAGGAATCACCTGATGGCCCGCGACCCTGGATATGTGGTGGAATAATATTCTCCAGTCTCAGGCCTGCAGCAGAATCCTGGAATTAATTCCAGATGAACCACATTAATAACAAGCAGACTTGTATGTCTACACTGAAAGTAAATAATGAATCAGAACTCTGTGCTGGTCCCATGTCAGCCTAAATGCCATCAACTGTGGAATAGGTTATAGACTGATGACTAGGTGGGTGAAAAATCTGTGGGAACAAAATTGAGATTCGGATATTATAAGCCGAGAAGCTGAAAGGTCGGCATCCTTTTCATCGGATATGGTGATATAGGGAAGAACCTTAGTCCAAGACTCAAGATGCATCTCCTGAAGGTATGACCAACCCAGGCCTCAATTTCACACCGACACCGAGCCGTTCGCAACAGAAGATTCTTGAATTCAGCTCCATGGAGGAGATATGTATATGTGGTGAATTTATTTCCTAATAGGGATTATAAGTAGTTCCGCAACAAACTTCAGTGGACATTAAACATGACTGTGAGTATTTATTGCTGTCACGGATAAATATGGACATTAACTGCTTTGCACTGGAGAAGAATACCCATCCGCAATGCCTAAATGAACACTATAATTAATTAATTTAATTATTAGTATCAACTGTTTTCATGTGTGTGTTTTTTATGCCATGTATAAAGAGTGTTTTATTTGGTAATGGTGTACAACTAAAGGGTTATGTAATGGTATATATATATATGGTATAGTATTTTGACACCAACTCATTATTTTTAAAATGAGAGAATGGTGAAAGGTGTCAGAAATAAATGTTATGTTGGGGTTCTATGTACTTTGATCATTATTTGCCTTAATTATGAGGGTAAATGAAAGTAGACCCAAAATGTGGTTGTTGTGTTGTTTGTAATAACATTGTTGGTTTTTTGGGGTCACTGGGTACTATATTGTAATAATGCAATGAATCCCATGCCTGTCTGAAAATGCATAGTGTTTATTACATATATATATATATGTAACTGCAGATCTTGAGTTAATACCTGAACTGTTTGTCCAAAAGTGTTGTGTACATCAAGTAAATGTGGTGTCCAACAAGTGGTTGTTTATATGTTGTGAGCAATCAATATCCTTCTAGAACTATAGTAAATTTAAAGGGTGATGAAGTGGGAAGGGAAACCTACACACAGATGCCATTGTTTCAAGGATTGAACTCGTTTCTCCTGGGATTTGTGGTAAATATCCCTGATCACCCTGCATTCTAACCAGTGCCCAGAGAATCAATAAAAACCCCTAGACATCTTAACAATATTCTCAGGAATTAAAATCCACATCCCACATGGTTCATCTGGAATTAATTCCAGGATTCTGCTGCAGGCATGAGACTGAAGAGTATTATTCCACCACATATCCAGTGTTGCAGGCCATCAGGTGATTCTTGTGGTTGCAGGCGTAGAGGCATTTACTCCGCTAACTGCTTTCATATGGTCTTTTTTATGTGTTCAGGTTTTGGAACCTTGAGGTAATCTGGTGTTATTAGGGTTCAGAGGTTCTGAAGTTGCTTGTATTGGCTTATAAAGTTGTTTCAGTGTCTCTTCCCATTTTGAGTTGGTGTTAATAGCTAGAACTTGGTGTTGCATGGCTGGAACCTTATGTTTGACTGTTGCAGCTGTGAGATGTTCTTTCGAAGACTTATCCATTGTGGATATTAACTTGGTAATCCAACCAACAGTTGAAGGTTACTCACTGTTGTTAGTTTTAGTAACTTGCTAGAAGGATTGTCCCAGTTTCACTGACTTGGTTGAATGATGAGGCCATAGGTGATACTTCTCAGAAGTAACGCAGACGATACACTGTTGTCAGTACTCTGATGATCTTCATCTTTGTAGATTATTAGATCTTGAAGTCCATCCTGGATATTCCTACTAAAATAGGACTTAATCACTCACCCAGTCAGTTGTCTTCGAATTTATCTGTTGCTCGCTATGGAGCTATTGAGCACAGCAGTCCATGGGTATTACTAGATGCAGACTATGATTAGGACATTCACTTTCTGGCTGTTAACCCAGGATCCAGGTGTAGTGATATAGTCCCACCACATTCAACCACCACCTGCTTCTCTTCTATAGAAAAGGGATGACAAGAATACAACACGAGCATTAACCTACTGTGTTATGGTAAAAGGTTTACAACACAATTACAAACACAAATACAAAACAACAAGGGGAGAAGGGGAAAGGAGTGGGTGTCCACGTTCCACTGTCCCTCATTGCTGAGTAGAGCCATTCTGACTCTTAATAGTGAGTAAGGTATTTTCTCACTTATATTTTATGTTCTGTTGTTACTGGAACTATTAGATGAGTGAAGTCATTCTGTCCATCCAATATGTTGATATTGTCTCTCTCATTACTTGAAGAGAATAGCCTATACAGAATCTCTGTGGTTTCTAATGCCGCGTCTTCCTTTCGGCACTATAATCATCATTAGGTCAAGACTATTCAACATTGGCTTCTTAAGTACTGACATACACATGGATTCTTACATCAACATCCTCTAATCCCAAAGTGCAACATTAAAATGTATATTCCCATAGGAAAAAGTAACAATCAGAACAGAGAAAATTCTCATACCAGAAAAAAAACATACATGTACATTTCTCTGATATTAAGTACATGATAATCATACATAATAATTTAATCATAAAATGTAATGCCGGGGCCAATTTTTTTGAATTTTCTTCAGGGGTTAATCCATAACTAAAACATATATTGTTTTTCCCCACTGCGTACCGCAGATGAGGATAGTAGCCGATGTGATATATTTTGTCAATGACTGCTATTATTCCGAGGGTATTTATTAGAATAACTTATGCCGCATGGTCCAGTATTCTGAATATTGCAAGCAATTTATTCACATCAATCTTCGCTTCTGTTTCTACTACGGTGAGGCGGTGGGGATTGAATCCTATGCGAACATGCATTTACATCACGCGTTTACTTTAATTGTTCATGAATTTATATTCTCAAACATGGCATTCTCCTAACACTATTTTATGAAATGATTATATGTTCTTCACTACTATGGAGTGGTTATTAATCTGTTAGCAAAAGGATGGTACTAAAATTTAGCACTATATTTCCAAGTTACAGATTATGATGTGGCAAGCATTTTATCCCCTGACTAAGAGTCAGGAATAGGCGTAATCATTTGTATGTCCCCGCATGGATAAAACACCTTTGAAACTGTACTTTAGAGTTCAATCTCTACAGTACCTAGATTATTTGCAGATTTCTAAGCATCGATAGGGATATATAGTTCCATTGCATAGAAGTTATTTTTCATAGGACTATGAAATTGGCAGAAACGAGTTTTCTTCTTTGAAGTATGAATCAGGAGTTTGTTCCTAAATTGAGAAGAGTTTCTGACATGAGAGTTGATACTCTACAGTACACTTATTTATAGGTTAGGCACTATTAGTTAGATATAAGTTCATACTGCCTATAAAAGATTTTAACATAAAGATTAGAAATTGTAAAACATAGGAAAAATTACAGCGTGGCGCCCACATGTGTTTCTTTGGTAAACATCATCCAGCCTGGTTTAAAAGAATTGTTGACTTATTATTCTAATTCTTAATTAAACATACTGGTCTATGTAATACATAAATACATTTTAATAATGTAGATATAACATACCAATAGTTGAAGAGAATCATGTTTTTAAAGGCAACAATACCTTTTCCCAACACGGGGAACTTTTACATGTCTGCTCCCTTTGTTTGGCTGAACTAAAATGGCTACACTGGGTCTTTGTTTTTCCCTCAGTCCCGGTCTTGCCAGGTACATGAAAAAAATAAAGCCAAATACATTAAGCTGCCACGGTCAGTCTATCGCTGTTTTATTTTCTCCTACATTAAGTAAGTTACTTAAACAGTAATTGTAAGGGGTTGTTTATTTTTAAGGGAGTCAATAAATAGGAAAGGGTAAGGACGTTTTATTATATCACAAACCACATGAATAACAAGCAGACTTGTATGTCTACACTGAAAATAAATAATGAATCAGAACTCTGTGCTGGTCCCATGTCAGCCTAAATGTCATCAACTGTGGAATAGGTTATAGCCTGATGACTGTCCTGTTCTTCCCCGAGAGGAGAGTGGGAATCAACAAGTACATCTTCAACTTATTATCTGTTGGGATTATTGCCTGACTTTAGTCTACCCTCCTCTCTTCTGTCTTCCCTTCCATATATCTAGTGGTTTCACTCTCTCTCTGTTATTCTCTCAACACATACTCCGACAACAGTTTCTTTCAACAATAAACAAAAGATTTATTAATAAAACTATGTCTGGTGTATGTATTGATTTTGTAAGTGTAGTTGATAGGGTGTTCTATGGTTGGTGTTAGAAAGAACTCTGCATGTCTATCAGCGGTGTTGTTTCTCGCCCCATTCATTCTTCAAGATCACAGGACAGCACATCAAACAGGACAGAGCTCACCCGGGATTATCCGTATGCTTGAATCTGATGGTAAATCCGTTATTGAATGAAACAAAAACTGTTCACCACTGAGTCACTGTACCGTAATAAAAGTCCCGTAAGTTTATGACTGCGCTCGAGTCTGTTTCATGACGGTGCATATCCAACATCGAAAAAACCACCACCTCGTCACAGTTATTCCTATTGTCTATAGATTAATATCAATGTCTCTAATTGTCTATTCTTTCTTCTTTGTTTACTCAAGGGTATTCCTCTCCATCTCTTCTCTTTCAGGGCCTTAGAGTTATATTCGTTTGAGCATACAGTGTTCTGTATTTATTTTAACTTATTTCTTTCTTCATCGTAAATATGTTCATATTCTGTTTTGTTCCATGTAAGTACTTTAGTGGTTTAATGTAGTACTCTTCATCCTGTCTCTGCTTTCACTAGGAGAGTAGAACCTGGAAAAGTATAACAAATCCAGTGATAAGCAGCCGCCCCTTTCTACTACTTATGCAAGTGTCCTTCTCCAGCCATAATGATAAGGCTTCCGAAGTACATCCGCATAAGACATATGAATTCACCAAAGTCTAAACTATCCATAAATAGAAAGAAATGGTAATTGCTATTCACACACATCTATATTCCTATGCTAAACTATATCTAATATCTTTATACCTTATTTAGGCATCTATGTTCTTGGAATCGAAAAAAACACTTAGCGAATAACACACTATTATCCCCTCTTTCCATCATTAGGGACGTGTATTTCTATTCCCACTCAAGAACATATCTCCTTCAGGTCAGTTTGGAACACACACTAAACTTACACAAAGAAATGGATACTCTTTATAGGTCATATCTGCCGCATAGTCCTTGACCTTGCTTGACATCTCAAGTCCCTACTTCATTATCACCTTTTAGTGGAAAATTACAGAACTGGAACTTTTCCGTTATTCATTCACCCAGACCGCAATATGCTGTCCAATAATGCTGTCTGCCTTTGTCCCAAACGAATCTTTCCACTCGACCCTTTTACCTGCGCGGTTAGCCGGACCCTTCTCCTGTCTTGACCTATAAACACATGCGCCTGGTCTCTCCTTTGTTAACCCTTCTCCTACCTGGGCAGTCGGTGTATACAGTCGTCCATCTGGGAATCATTAACTCTTCAGTATTTCACGACATAGGCCCCCTCTTAAGAGATTAGACCGCGTCGAATCTTTCTCACTGTAGGTTTGATTCCCATGATCCACAATCCTAGTCTTCTTCCTCCGGAGCTGGATGTCTGGATATCAAATCCGATCATACCTTCTCCTTACCAAGGATGTATTCCCTTGTGAAGTCCAGTTGCAGCAACAACGTCCATCACATCCACCGTGCGTTGAGCTTCTGCGAAGTAGCTATTAACATCACGTGTTGATGATATGATTGGATCCTCACGTGGCTCACTTCATTATCCAGTAGGCGCTCTAATTGACACCCTACTATACTACTAACGACTGAAACTAGTGTTGGCTCCTCGCTCCTGTACGTCCGGTCGACCTACTTTCGACTTGCGTCAGCGACGGCTCACAATACAGACGGATTGTCCCATCTTGATTGTAACACTGCTTCCATGTCCTCTTGGTTTCCCCCGGCTTTGCCTCTGGGGATGTTCCGCCTCGTCCTCGTCGGACCGAGTCGTCTTTCCCAAACCTCCTGGACTTTTGCTTCCAGGACCATCTTGGGCGATATTGTATCTGGTCAGCCAATCTTCGGTTGGAGTCCTGGGTAATTCTCGCTTTTCCCGACGTTACCCACCCCTTCTGAACTTGGTTACCGGTGAAACTTTCACTCCTGTCCTTTCCCTGACTTGTGATTTCCCTCCTCCTGTCGTTGGGTAAATCTGACCTATCACGTACTGTCCCATAGGCCCTCCTATGTTGTACTGGCGATCTCTGGTCTTCGTCTGGACTGGTAACCTTTGTCCCAATGGCTGCCATCACCATAAAGTGCTAAGCTTTGCTCCCGGATCTCTCTTCATATTTCCTAATGAGATGTCTATGGAGATTTGTCTTCTCTTCCCCGATCCGTATTTTGTAGATGTTCTTGGACACCACCTTTTCCACAGGATAAGGTCCTTTCCATCCTACTTGGAGTATATTGGTCTCTGCTGGACTCCACACTTCCACTTTGTCTTCCACTTTAAGAGCTAGTTTCCTCTTAATTCGCTTGTTGGGTGGTGCTTTCTGGCACTCCGAACAAGACTTCACCCACCGGCGTACATCTCCGGTCATTCCTGGCCAGCAATAATGGCCGGATATTTGCTGCAAGGTCTCTCTGACACCCATATGTCGATTCTCGCCTATGATGTGTCCACTCTGAAGAATGTGAGGACGGTGGGTCTCTGGAACCACCCACTGCTCATGCAGGTTATCTCCCCTCCCAGCTCTCCGATAGAGTAGTTGATTCTTCAGAAAGTACTGTCCCCGTTCTGGTAGCTCAGCACTTCTTTGCAGCTTCCTGTAGCAAGGATGCAACGTAGTATCCTTCCTCTGGGCAGTATGCAATTCTCCTATCCCTGAGTTGTCGCATAGTGTCTCTGCCTCTTTTTCCTTCCCTTGAGATCCACTGACTACTGTTCCCTTGTGGGTTGGCTGTTTGGGCATCCCCAAAAAGACATATTTCGTGCCAATGATCATTGGGAATAGGGAGTCAGCTAATACAGCCGCAGGAATAATGCCCGTGACGTACCTGGATTTAATCTCCACCTTGGCGATTGGCAGCGTCATGGTAACAGCACTCCTCATTGCCGGCTTTAGCTCTATGGTCTCCCCTGTAAGTTGGTCTGGGCTTACCAAGCTGGCGTCTATCACCGCTTCCCCATCCAAACCTGTATCGTAGAGACAAGCAACCTGCTGGCCATTTACTTCAATCAGTTCAACCACAGGTGGTCTCTCTTGGTCCTGAGTGTCTTTCATCTCCTTGACCGTTTCCTTGCCTTCCTCTTTTGATTCCTCGAGGTTGGTTATGCAATTGGCGTCGTTTGCCTTGCATCTGCAGTCCACCGTATTATGTGTTATCGACTGGCAGTGTGTGCACCATGTTCCTTTCCTAGGTTTCCGTGTGTCCTTTTTGTTCCTTTCTCCTTCGCCGACCTCAGCCTTGTCTGTGATCACCGATGTAGGAATCACTTTGCATGCTGCGAAGTAAGAACTTTTAGGTTTCGATCTGCAGTCCTTCGTGTTATAAGAGGGCACTTTGCAGAATGAACACCACCTCTCAGACCACGGTCGTTTCGCTTGAGAATTCGAGGTGCTCTGGTTTCCTACCTTCACCTTCTCTGAACTCTCCTCTGTGTGCTTTATATAAGGTTCCACTTTTTCTCCTTCCCAGTTTTTAGGTTTCTTTTTCTCTGGTTTCTCCTGACCTTTGGTTTGTGTACTTAGTTCCTCCGCCTCTCCATGTACCTCTACGAACCGTTCCGCCAGCTTATTCACAACATCAATCCGTTCCGCCCCTTGTTCTCCCAAGAAGGTTCTGAGAGGTTTCGACATTTGCTTTCGCATCTGGTCGACCACCATCATCTCTTCGAGACTCTCATAATCCCTCTTGAATTCTGCCAAGTCCATCCATTTCTGGAGATAGGATTTCAGCCTTAGACTGTAGGCGGCGAATAGTTCTCCCGGCTCTCGTCTAGACGATCTAAACTTCTTCCTATACGTTTGGGCTGTGACTTCATAATGTTTCATCAAAGCGGCTTTCAATTCCTCATACTGATTTTCCTGTCCTGGTGGTAGGCGTGTGTAGACCTCGTACCCTGAACCACGTAAAGACTGGGATAATTTAAGAGCCCATCTGGTTCTATCCAGTCCCATAGCGACTGCCATAGCCTCGAACCGATCCAAAAACTGGTATATCTTCTCTTTACTTTCATCAAAGACCGCCAAGGGAAACTTCATGGCATGGTAACCCTGTCCACTCATGTATGTTGCCCCAGGTGAAGATGAACTTCCTTCTGCTGCATCTATTTCACCCTTAGTTTGTGTCTTGAGTTCTAACTCTTTCAAGCGGTATTCATGTTCCATTTCTTGTCTCCTGGCAGTCTGTTCCATTTCCAGTTTCTTGGTCTCCTGGTCCATTTTCTTGGCCTCTTGTTCCATTTCCAGTCGCTTGGTCTCCTGGTCCATTTTCTTGGCCTCTTGTTCCATTTCCAGTCGCTTGGTCTCCTGGTCCATTTTCTTGGCCTCTTGTTCCATTTCCAGTCGCTTGGTCTCCTGGTCCATTTCTAGTCGCTTGGTCTCCTGGTCCATTTCTAGTCGCTTGGTCTCCACCTCTATTCTTCTCACTTCCCACTCGGTCTTGCGATCTTCTCGTTCCGCTTGACGAATCTCTCGCTCTCTTTCCTGGATGTAATCAGTTAAGTCTGAACCAGCCAACCCAATTTCTTCTCCGTTGGCCCTAAGTTCTGCTGTAGTTAGTTTGGGAGTGGCCATAGTTAAAGCAGGTAAGTCAGCCCGTTGAGTAAAGACACCTCAAGGCAGTAAAGAATACTCACTATAAACAGATAATCTACCTAGAACCTATATCATTAATCTATGCCTATCTACTATTATTAATCTACAACACCACACCGTACATCACAACCACTCTCTCATCCACAAGAGGAGATATAGGATAAAGACTTATGTAGACGTGTGACCGTGTGACTAGGTATGTAATGTGTCTTACCACCTATCCACATTCACTCTGTCTGGAACTTTCTCACTGTAAAGTCACCAGCATTAATGAACTGTTTCTACCATAAATGTAATGGCACCATATATCCAATGGACGTCCTTCCATTAAAAGTCATCAATATATACTTCTTTTTCTTTTATTCCAATCAGTATGTCCCAACATGCAGGTACTCCGCTATGCCTGTGCCAATATGCAGGTACCCCTCTATGTATATGCCCTGTTATGCCTCCAGGTCATATGGGTATTTTTCCTACCCGGCTCGCTCCACCAATTATGTCCTGTTCTTCCCAGAGAGGAGAGTGGGAATCAACAAGTACATCTTCAACTTATTATCTGTTGGGATTATTGCCTGACTTTAGTCTACCCTCCTCTCTTCTGTCTTCCCTTCCATATATCTAGTGGTTTCACTCTCTCTCTGTTATTCTCTCAACACATACTCCGACAACAGTTTCTTTCAACAATAAACAAAAGATTTATTAATAAAACTATGTCTGGTGTATGTATTGATTTTGTAAGTGTAGTTGATAGGGTGTTCTATGGTTGGTGTTAGAAAGAACTCTGCATGTCTATCAGCGGTGTTGTTTCTCGCCCCATTCATTCTTCAAGATCACAGGACAGCACATCAAACAGGACAGAGCTCACCCGGGATTATCCGTATGCTTGAATCTGATGGTAAATCCGTTATTGAATGAAACAAAAACTGTTCACCACTGAGTCACTGTACCGTAATAAAAGTCCCGTAAGTTTATGACTGCGCTCGAGTCTGTTTCATGACGGTGCATATCCAACATCGAAAAAACCACCACCTCGTCACAGTTATTCCTATTGTCTATAGATTAATATCAATGTCTCTAATTGTCTATTCTTTCTTCTTTGTTTACTCAAGGGTATTCCTCTCCATCTCTTCTCTTTCAGGGCCTTAGAGTTATATTCGTTTGAGCATACAGTGTTCTGTATTTATTTTAACTTATTTCTTTCTTCATCGTAAATATGTTCATATTCTGTTTTGTTCCATGTAAGTACTTTAGTGGTTTAATGTAGTACTCTTCATCCTGTCTCTGCTTTCACTAGGAGAGTAGAACCTGGAAAAGTATAACAAATCCAGTGATAAGCAGCCGCCCCTTTCTACTACTTATGCAAGTGTCCTTCTCCAGCCATAATGATAAGGCTTCCGAAGTACATCCGCATAAGACATATGAATTCACCAAAGTCTAAACTATCCATAAATAGAAAGAAATGGTAATTGCTATTCACACACATCTATATTCCTATGCTAAACTATATCTAATATCTTTATACCTTATTTAGGCATCTATGTTCTTGGAATCGAAAAAACACTTAGCGAATAACACACTATTATCCCCTCTTTCCATCATTAGGGACGTGTATTTCTATTCCCACTCAAGAACATATCTCCTTCAGGTCAGTTTGGAACACACACTAAACTTACACAAAGAAATGGATACTCTTTATAGGTCATCTCTGCCGCATAGTCCTTGACCTTGCTTGACATCTCAAGTCCCTACTTCATTATCACCTTTTAGTGGAAAATTACAGAACTGGAACTTTTCCGTTATTCATTCACCCAGACCGCAATATGCTGTCCAATAATGCTGTCTGCCTTTGTCCCAAACGAATCTTTCCACTCGACCCTTTTACCTGCGCGGTTAGCCGGCCCCTTCTCCTGTCTTGACCTATAAACACATGCGCCTGGTCTCTCCTTTGTTAACCCTTCTCCTACCTGGGCAGTCGGTGTATACAGTCGTCCATCTGGGAATCATTAACTCTTCAGTATTTCACGACAATGACTAGGTGGGTGAAAAATCTGTGGGAACAAAATTGAGATTCGGATACTATAAGCCGAGAAGCTAAAAGGTCGGCATCCTTTTCATCGGATATGGTGATATAGGGTAGAACCTTAGTCCAAGACCCAAGATGCATCTCCTGAAGGTATGACCAACCCAGGTCTCAATACCCTAAAAAAGAAGACATCACCAGGAAAGGATGGAATCACAAATGAAATGCTAATAGGACTAGGCACTAAGGCAAAAAAGAAACTACTAGCAGTCCTAAATTACAGCTGGAAGAGGGGAATAGTCCCACAGGCATGGAAAGAAGCTATACTAATACCAATCCCAAAGAAAGGAAAAGACCTGGAAGAACCAAATGGCTATCGACCTATCAGTCTACTTAGCTGTGTAGGAAAATTAATGGAACGCATTATCAATGGCAGGCTAACATGGCATCTGGAAGAAAACAAACTCTTAACACCACACCAAGCAGGATTCAGAAAGTACAGATCCACTGAAGATCAAATAACCTATATAGCTCAGGAAATAGAGGATGCCTTCCAAGAGAAAAAGCACACACTAGCAGTCTGGATAGATTTAGAAAAAGCATTTGATAAAGTATGGAAGGAAGGACTGAAAGTAAAACTGCAAAACATGCATGTTTGTGGAAAAATGTATAAATGGATCAGCCACTACCTTGAGAACAGAACTGCCAGGACAAAAGTACAAGGACAAACCAGCAAAATGATGCTGTTGGAGCAAGGTGTCCCTCAAGGAGGAGTTCTTTCACCAACATTATTCCTAGCATATATAAACGACATCACAGAAAATTTTCCAGCCAGAGTACACACATCATCCTTTGCAGATGACCTAGCCATATGGACATCTGAAGAATATATTAGTACAGCTAACAGCAGAATACAGCAAGCCTTATTAGCACTAGAGGACTGGTCAAAATCATGGCTAGTGAAGATAAGTGAGGAGAAAACAACATGCACAGTGTTCTCCCTCTCAAATAAAACTCAACAACCTAAGCTGGTATTGAATGGAAAAATATTGCGCCATGAGGAAAATCCAAACTATCTAGGAGTCACCTTTGATCTTCGCCTGACATGGAAAACACAGGTTGAGAAAAATCGAACAAGAGCAAGGCAAAGAATGGCAATCATGAAAAAGCTTGCTGGTACAACGTGGGGAGCAGATGAGAAAGTTCTCAAGAAGTTATATACTGGACGGGTGAGGCCAGTACTGGAATATGGCATTGCAGCTTGGGCAACAGCAGCTAAGTCAAACTTTAACAAAATAAGTAGAGTCCAAAATCAAGGAATGCGAATCATAACTGGAAGCCTGAAGACAACGCCTATTAATGAACTTGAAAAGATCACTTGTTTACAACCAATGCAGGATAGAAGAGATAGCAGAGCCCAGCAACAAGCAGAAAAATTTAGAAGATTGACAGACCACCCTATGTATAAAAGGTTTAGTGGTTTTGGAAAGGGACGACTGAAGCGTAGCAACTTTGTAGAAACTGCAAAACGAAAAATTAGGGCAGATCCCATACTTAACATATCAACAGTCAAACCTATTTACAATGCAGACAAGTTCCCAGCTTGGAGACAGCAGCAACTGCCTGAGATGATAGAATACATTCCTGGTATTGAGAAAAAGAACACTCAGCATGAAACCGAAAGAAGAGAAATAACCCTAAACTACATAAAAGAACATTACCCAAGCAGCAATTGGACCCATGCATATACAGATGGATCAGCCAAAAATTCAATAGAGAATGGAGGAGGAGGAATTCTCCTAAATTTAAAAAATGGAGTGAAAAAAACACATTCAGTGGCAACTGGAAAGTTTTCAAGTAACTTCAAAGCGGAGGTAGAGGCTCTGAAAACTGCAGCAGAAATGCTCTTGATGGAGGAAAATAAAGAGAAGCAAATAGCTATCTTCACAGATGCAAAGTCAGCTGTCTCAATACTGAAGAGCAATAACAGCACAGAAATAGCTGACCTAAGAGCAGCACTCCATGGTCTATGCCAGAAATCCAAAAAAGTTGTAATACAGTGGATCCCATCACATTGCAGTATACCTGGAAATGAAGAGGCTGACAGACTGGCAAAAGAGGGCGGACGACTACCACAGCCTGACATAGACATAACCTATAACGAGGCAAAGAGGTTGATAAAAAGCACCTATAGAACCAAATGGGAATCAGAGCATCCAGGCCACCAGAAGGATGATGCATATTACAAACTCGACAGAAGAGAACAAGTAGCAATCTTCAGACTCCGCACAGGACATAACAGGCTGAAATACCACTTGTTCAATAAACTAAAGATAGGAGATACCGATGAATGTAATTGTCGAACTGGAAAAATGACAGCAAAACATTTGCTTCAGGATTGCCCAATATATGCAGAACAGAGAAAGATATTTTGGCCCACACCTGCTTCATTTGAGGACAAGCTCTATGGAGATATCAACAAGCTCAAGTTGACCGTAGCTTACTTTAACTACATACAGGTTGACATTTAAAGGTGTATGAAGAAGTATTCAGACTGCCACACTTCATACCACAGGTATGTCGGTTACAAAAGCCTCCCAGAGGCATGAAATGGAATATTTCTGGATAGGAGATCCATTACGTGGAAAGTCCGAACCAAAAGCTCACTGTGTGGGCTTTCAAAAAAGGTGGAAAAAGTGTCCTAGTGGCACGAAATGGAATATTGCTTGGATAGCAAATCCATTATGTGGAAAGTCCGAATCAAAAGCTCACTGTGTGGGCTTTCAAAAAAGGTGGAAAAGTGTCCTAGTGGCACGAAATGGAATATTGCTCGGATAGCAAATCCATTGTGCGGAAAGTCCGAATCGAAAGCTCACTGTGTGGATGTCATCTGCACACTGCATTCTTCTGGTTTCCGGTAGAACAGCCTATGGTGAACGGAAGGCCCAATATACGGAAGTGAGGCTAAGCAGCCATGTGCAGGACGTGACGATTCCTTGGGTGAGCCCAGTACCAGAGCGCTGTGTGTTGGCTCTGCAAGTATGGAAGCCTCCTTGGATGGCGGGGAATGCCCATGGTCTGCCCCTGCCTTCCCTTGAGGGCTGACCAGGATCTCTTAGGCTTTTCTATATGGGCCAGCTAGGATGGGAGATAACACTACAACAGTGAGAGTCAAACGTCCTAAGAAACCCCCGGGAAGGTTAACCCGGTCAACAAATGCCCGCAGAAGTCGGATGTGTCGGCCTAACGGCGCAAGAACGCAGCTCTGCTGTAAACAGGCACAACGCAATCACATCCGAAAGAAAACTCCGGATGAACGAAGAAGAAGAAGAAGAAGAAGAGTTGGTGTTCATAGCTAGAACTTGGTGTTGCATGGCTGGAACCTTATGTTTGACTGTTGCAGCTGTGAGATGTTCTTTCGAAGACTTATCCATTGTGGATATTAACTTGGTAATCCAACCAACAGTTGAAGGTTACTCACTGTTATTAGTTTTAGTAACTTGCTAGAAGGATTGTCCCAGTTTCACTGACTTGGTTGAATGATGAGGCCATAGGTGATACTTCTCAGAAGTAAAGCAGACGATACACTGTTGTCAGTACTCTGATGATCTTCATCTTTGTAGATTATTAGATCTTGAAGTCCATCCTGGATATTCCTGCTAAAATAGGACTTAATCACTCACCCAGTCAGTTGTCTTCGAATGTATATGTTGCTCGCTATGGAGCTATTGAGCGCAGCAGTCCATGGGTATTTCTAGATTCAGACTATGGTTAGGACATTCACTTTCTGGCTGTTGACCCAGGATCCAGGTGTAGTGATATAGTCCCACCACATTCAACCACCACCTGCTTCTCTTCTATAGAAAAGGGATGACAAGAATACAACACGAGCATTAACCTACTGTGTTATGGTGAAAGTTTACAACACAATTACAAACACAAATACAAAACAACAAGGGGAGAAGGGGAAAGGAGTGGGTGTCCACGTTCCACTGTCCCTCATTGCTGAGTAGAGCCATTCTGACTCTTCATAGTGAGTAAGGTATTTTCTCACTTATATTTTGTTCTGTTGTTACTGGGACTATTGGATGGGTGAAGTCATTCTGTCCATCCAACATGTTGATATTGTCTCTCTCATTACTTGAAGAGAGTAGCCTATACAGAATCCCTGTGGTTTCTAATGCCGCGTCTTCCTTTCGGCACTATACTCATCACTAGGTCAAGACTATTCAACAATGGCTTCTTACGCACTGACGTACACATGGATTCTTCTATCAACATCCTCATGACCCATAAGGGTAACATTAAAAGGTATATTCCCACAGTAAAAAGTAACAATCAGAACAGAGAAAATTCTCATACCAGAAAAAAACATACATGTACATTTCTCTGATATTAAGTACATGATAATCATACATAATAATCATAATGATGATGCAGGGAGCCTAGGTTTTGAATTTTCTTCATTTGTTTGTCCACAAACTAGATTATTCTTTTTTCCCTTTATTTTATGAAATGATTATATGTCCCTCCTCATATGGAGTGGTTACTAATCTGTTAACAAAAGGATGGTACTAAAATTTAGCACTATAGTTCCAAGTTACAGATTATGATGTAGCAAAATATTTTATCCCCTGACTAAGTAAGAGTCAGGAATATGCGTAATCATTTGTATGTCCCCGCATGGATAAAACAAGTTCAGAGACATTCTTACCAGTGAATTTACACTACATAGGATATATGAAAGTGGCAGACACCAGTTCTCTACTTGTGAAGTATGAAATCAAGAGTCTGCTCCTACATTGAGGAAAATGTTTCTTTAAAGTCCAATCTCTACAGTACATAGATTATTTGCAGATTTCTAAGCATCGATATGGATATATAGTTCCATTGCATAGAAGTTATTTTTCATAGGACTATGAAATTGGCAGAAACGAGTTTTCTTCTTTGAAGTATGAATCAGGAGTCTTTCCTAAATCGAAAAGAGTTTCTGACATGAGAGTTGATACTCTACAGTACACATATTTATATGTTATAAGTACTATTAGTTAGATATAAGTTCATAATGCCTATAAAAGATTTTAACATAAGAATTTGAAATGGTAAGACCTAGGAAAATTTACAGCGTGGTAGAACATGTGCTTCATTGGTAAAAATAAAATAAGACTCTAGCTTACAAGAACTGTTGAATTATCATTCTAACTAATTCTTAATTAACACACTGGTATATGTACTTTATAAAAATACATGAATACATCTTAATAATGTAGATATAACATACCAATAGTTGCAGAGAGTGATATATTTTTAAAGCAAAGTGCCTTCTCCCCGAAGGGAAAACTTTTACATGTCTGTTCTTTGTGTCGTACTGACCAAAAATGGCTACACTGGGCCTTTGTTTTTCTATTAGTCCCGGTCTTGCCAGGTACGTGAAAAAATAAAGCCAAATAAATTTAGCTGTGCCACGGTCAGTCTATCGCTGTTTTATTTTCTATTCCTACCTAAGCAAGTTACTTAAACAGTAATTGTAAGGGTTTGTTTATTTTAAGGGAGTCAATGCTTAGGAAAGAGTAGGGACGTTTTTATTATATTACAGTCCTGTATGTCGGATGAAGACATCCTGTTGTCCAACATCAGTATGATGTCATACCGGACTAAGGTTTGCGTGAGTATCCGTTGTCCCATGTCTGGCTTATTGGTGTGCAGACTGGTGGTTCCTTGCCGTGCAGGCAGATACTCTCCGACTTCGGAAGAATCAGCGATCCTACTACGTTAGCCAGGACCCCGAAGGGACCTGTTGCCTAGGACGCACGGCTAGGACATGTTAGTAGTCCTTGGCCAGTACAAAACCTGGCCCTGATGCCTTGGAAACACCTCAGAGTCCCAACTACTTCCTCAACCTCGGCCATCAAAGGAGTGGCTTCTTTTTAACTGATTAAGTGTTAAAGGATAATATATCGCCAGTTGTGCTTTCCCATTTGGACAGGAGGACGATATATCGCCATACTAGGGTTATCGTGTTCTTTGTTTTGTTTCGTAATATCTTCTTCAATTTCAATGAATCTTTTATATACCAAATATTCTCATCCACTTTTGCTTTCTGAAAATGGTACATCTTGAATGTACCTACAAAATGTTCCATACATTAACCATCGAAACAAGCATCCCTTTTTACAAGTACATTGCAAAATAGATATATACAGATTCAGTGCTAAACAAAAAGTAAACTTGTACCTAACAAAAATGGATGGCGGAAAATGGGAAGTAGTGTCACAGTTATGATTTAAAAGTTGTTAATATAGTAGCAGACATGTTGTGTTGTGTATCAACTTAAAGGGGGTTGCAGGGGGATGCGGGTGTCAGGTTTTAGTCAGATGTGACTAAGCTACCGTATGACACTAGTGTATGTCTGGAGTCAGGTTTGAGTCAGATATGACTGAGCTACCGTATGACACTAGTGTATGTCTGGAGTCAGGTTTGAGTCAGATATGACTGAGCTACCGTATGACACTAGTGTATGTCTGGAGTCAGGTTTGAGTCAGATATGACTGAGCTACAGTATGACAGTAGACGGCACTACCTGTTTTTTGTTAGCGCCGAATGTTAAACGGTGCTCACCAAGCCCGACTCCCCATATTGTGCTAACGGCTTTGGACGGAGGAGCGCAATTGGGAGAGTACAAGCCTTTATTCCTGGTGCGATGACATGCAACTTAAAGACTTAATGTCACAGCAGGGCAGACCAGGTCCTAAGCCTTGGTCGGCAACTGGCCTAGAATCGAATCTCCGACAAGCGGACAATTAGAGCATTGCTTTGCTAATCCAGCAGCTTCTGCAACTTATCTTGTTCCAGATTTTACCTTTCCTCTGGAGTAAAGTAGGCAGGCCGAGAGAGGGATCGTGCTGCATGGGCAACACATGGTCTCTACTATTCATGCCAAGATTTGTGCTATGGAGAGATATAATTCTTCTTCTTCTTCTTCTTCTTCTTCTTCTTCTTCTTCTTCTTCTTCTTCTTCTTCTTCTTCTTCTTCTTCTTCTTCTTCTTCTTCTTCTTCTTCTTCTTCTTCTTCTTCTTCTTCTTCTTCTTCTTCTTCTCTTCTTCTTCTTCTTCTTCTTCTTCTTCTTCTTCTTCTTCTTCTTCTTCTTCTTCTTCTTCTTCTTCTTCTTCTTCTTCTTCTTCTTCTTCTTCTTCTTCTTCTTCTTCTTCTTCTTCTTCTTCTTCTTCTGCGTTCATCCTGATTTTTTTTTTCCGGACGTGATTGCGTTGTGCCTGTTTACAGCAGAGCTGCGTTCTTGCGCCGTTAGGCCGACATATCCGACTTCTGCCGGCATTTGTTGACCGGGTTAACCTTCCCGAGGGAGAGACATAATTCCATTCTTGGTCGCAGCCATGGGTTGTAAATATGTCGTTTTTTAAAACACAATTTTCCCCTCTGCTGTGTGTCCACCGTGACGAAGTAGAGGGGCTTGTGCGTCCCAATGACCCCAAGAGCTATGCCGACGGTAGCACAGCTACTGGTAGGGCCACCCATGTCGGACAGGTCAAGGGAGAGGGTCCAGACGAAGAGACACACAAACCTGCTGCCTTGTAGGTAGACTGGGGACAGTCAAAGGCTAGGGAAAGCATCCCGAATAAATGCTTGTCGAAATCGGATGTACTGAGCCACAGGCTTGACAAAGCAGTGCAACGTAACTTAATTCATGATGTCACAAATCAAAATTAATCGTTATGGTGCTAATCCCGTGAAGTCCCATCAGGTGGCGATAGTGCCGGGCCCCCTGCCTCGAGGGGGTCCACCCATGACTACTGGTGGTCACCTTCCCCTGTGCTGTGGAGTCGAGGCACAGAGGAGTAGGTTAAGAGCTATTGACCAAATACCCCGGACACTCAACATACTACAGTGGAATGCCGAAGGAGTTTACAAGAAGAAAGACTCCCTAACACAGCGTCTTCATAAAGATAGAATACATGTGGCATGCATTCAAGAGACACACCTCAACACCAATCACAAATTCTCAGTCAGAGGATATCAGGCCACACGTTTCGACCGCGAAGGACACAAAGGAGGAGTTCTAATACTTACACGAAATACAATACCTTGCAGCGAAGTATCTGAGATCTCTGACAACCAAACGGAAATTATAGGTGTTGATATAATTATGGGAATATTCTTCAACAAGTGAGCAGGTACAATTATCTCGGAACAGTAATAACATCTGATGGGAGATGCCTTGAAGAGATTAGAACAAGAATCGCCATGGCAAAAGTAGCCTTTAGCAAGATGAAAAACATATTGACCAATAAAAAGATGTCAATTGAAACGAGAAAGAGAGTGTTGAGATGCTACATTGAGCCTGTACTTTTGTATGGATGTGAAGCGTGGACAATGAGCAGTCAGGCTGAAAAACATCTGATGGCTGTAGAGATGTGGTTTCTGAGGAAAATGCAAAGAATACCATGGACAGCCAGAAAGACCAATGAACAAGTCCTTCAAGAAACAAATGAAGATCGTAAATTGATTAGAGAAATTAGACGTAGACAGTCAAAATTTTTTGGACATTGTTATGAGAAGAAATGGATTGGAGAATTTGGTAATTTGGTGACAACTGGTAAGATCGAGGGGAACAGACCAAGGGGAAGAACTAGAAGCAAGTACCTGGATGGCTTGGCCTTGTGGCATAGTCGAGACAGAAACACGGAGCTGATCCACGACTCTGGTGATCGGGTGAGATGGCAGAACATGACCGCCCACGCTTACCGGCATGGCACATGATGGATGGATGGATATAATGATAAAGGACGTGACAATAAGAATCTACAATCTGTATAGCCCAGCAGATAAGGACCTTACACTCTCAAACATGAAAATAACTGACACAAACTGCATTATTGTCGGAGACTTTAATAGCCGTTCAGAAAGATGGGGATACCCAGATACTGACAAAAGAGGAGATGAATTGGAGGACTGGGAAATAGACTCAAATCTCCATCTACTCAACAAAGCGGATGACACACCGAGCTTCTACTCCAGAAGATGGCTTACCACTTCTACTCCAGACTTAGCTTTCTGCACAGGAGACATCCTCCACAAAATCGATCGCCATGTGCTGGACCAATTAGCAGGTAGTGACCACAGACCAATCAAGCTTGTAATGAATATGGAGTATGTTCCACAGGAACAAAAGCCCTTGCCCCGCTGGAATTACAAACGAGCAGATTGGGACAGATTTGCCATACTAACAGACAAATATTGTGAAAACATAAATACACGATATGGCAACATGAAGCAAATGGTGGAAAGTCTAAACAGAGCGATAATACAGGCAGCCACTGAGTCCATTCCTAGAGGAGCGAGGAAAATTTACAAACCATACTGGACTGAAGAACTACAAAGTTTGGAGGACAAAGTTGAAGATGCCAGGAAGACAGCAGAGAGAGAACAAACAATTGAAGCGAATATCTCTCTCAAAGCCATCTCAGCAAAATATAAAAGAACAGTAAATCAAACAACAAGAGATTGTTGGAGGGAAAAAACAGAAAACCTGAATTTTGACAGGGATGGAAACAAACTATGGAAACTAGTGAAAGCCATGAACAATGAAGGACCTAGAAACAAACAAATAACAATTAAACAAGGAAATGCCTTACTTACAGGAAAAAAGGCTGCAAATGCACTAATGGAACACTATGCAAATGCAAACCACATTGATATTACAACCGAACAGAAGAAAGCAATCAAAGACAAACAGATACATCATACAAATACAGAGACAGCAGCAGAATATATGATGGCAAATCTAACAATGGAAGAAATGGAACAGGCAATGAATACCCTAAAAAAGAAGAAATCACCAGGAAAGGATGGAATCACAAATGAAATGCTAATAGGACTAGGCACCAAGGCAAAGAAGAAACTACTAGCAGTCCTAAATAACAGCTGGAAGAGGGGAATAGTCCAACAGGCATGGAAGGAAGCCATACTAATACCAATCCCAAAGAAAGGAAAAGACCTGGAAGAACCAAATGGCTATCGACCTATCAGTCTACTTAGCTGTGTAGGAAAATTAATGGAACGCATTATCAATGGCAGGCTAACATGGCATCTGGAAGAAAACAAACTCTTAACACCACACCAAGCAGGATTCAGAAAGTACAGATCCACTGAAGATCAAATAACCTATATAGCTCAGGAAATAGAGGATGCCTTCCAAGGGAAAAAGCACACACTAGCAGTCTGGATAGATTTAGAAAAAGCATTTGATAAAGTATGGAAGGAAGGACTGAAAGTAAAACTGCAAAACATGCATGTTTGTGGAAAAATGTATAAATGGATCAGCCACTACCTTGAGAACAGAACTGCCAGGACAAAAGTACAAGGACAAACAAGCAAAATGATGCTGCTGGAGCAAGGTGTCCCCCAAGGAGGAGTTCTTTCACCAACATTATTCCTAGCATATATAAATGACATCACAGAAAATTTTCCAGCCAGAGTACACACATCCTCCTTTGCAGATGACCTAGCGATATGGACATCTGAAGAATATATTAGTACAGCTAACAGCAGAATACAGCAAGCCTTATTGGCGCTAGAGAACTGGTCAAAATCATGGCTAGTGAAGATAAGTGAGGAAAAAACAACATGCACAGTGTTCTCCCTCTCAAATAAAACTCAGCAACCTAAGCTGGTATTGAATGGAAAAATATTGCGCCATGAGGAAAATCCAAACTATCTAGGAGTCACCTTTGATCGTCGCCTGACATGGAAGAGACAGGTTGAGAAAAATCGAACAAGAGCAAGACAGAGAATGGCAATCATGAAAAAGCTTGCTGGTACAACGTGGGGAGCAGATGAGAAAGTTCTCAAGAAGTTATATACTGGACGGGTGAGGCCAGTACTGGAATATGGCATTGCAGCTTGGGCAACAGCAGCTAAGTCAAACTTTAACAAAATAAGTAGAGTCCAAAACCAAGGAATGCGAATCATAACTGGAAGCCTGAAGACAACGCCTATTAATGAACTAGAAAAGATCACTTGTTTACAACCAATGCAGGATAGAAGAGATAGCAGAGCCCAGCAACAAACAGAAAAATTTAGAAGATTGACAGGCCACCCTATGTATAAAAGATTTAGTGGTTTTGGAAAGGGAAGACTGAAGCGTAGCAACTTTGTAGAAACTGCAAAACGAAGGATTAGGGCAGATCCTATACTTAACATATCAACAGTCAAGTCCATATACAATGCACACAAGTTCCCAGCTTGGAGACAGCAGCAACTGCCTGAGATGATAGAAAACATTCCTGGTATTGAGAAAAAGAATATTCAGCATGAAACCGAAAGAAGAGAAATAACCCTAAACTACATACAAGAACATTACCCAAGCAGGAATTGGACCCATTCATATACAGATGGATCAGCCAAAAATTCAATAGAGAATGGAGGAGGAGGAATTCTCCTAAATTTAAAAAATGGAGTGAAAAAAATACATTCAATGGCAACTGGAAAATTTTCAAGTAACTTCAAAGCGGAGGTAGAGGCTCTGAAAACTGCAGCAGAAATGCTCCTGATGGAGGAAAATAAAGAGAAGCAAATAGCTATCTTCACAGATGCAAAGTCAGCTGTCTCAATACTGAAGAGCAATAACAGCACAGAACTAACTGACCTAAGAGCAGCACTCCATGGTCTATGCCAGAAATCCAAAAAAGTTGTAATACAGTGGATCCCATCACATTGCAGTATACCTGGAAACGAAGAGGCTGACAGACTGGCAAAAGAGGGCGGACAACTACCACAGCCTGACATAGACATAACCTATAATGAGGCAAAGAGGTTGATAAAAAGCACTTATAGAACCAAATGGGAATCAGAGCATCCAGGCCATCAGAAGGATGATGCATATTACAAACTCGACCGAAGAGAACAAGTAGCAATCTTCAGACTCCGCACAGGACATAACAGGCTGAAATACCACTTGTTCAATAAACTAAAGATAGGAGATACTGATGAATGTAATTGTAGAACTGGAAAAATGACAGCAAAACATTTGCTGCAGGATTGCCCAACGTATGCAGAACAGAGAAAGATATTTTGGCCCACACCTGCTTCATTTGAGGACAAGCTCTATGGAGATATCAACAAGCTAAAGTTGACCGCATCTTACTTTAACTACATACAGGTTGACATTTAAAGGTGCATGAAGACCCAGAGGCATGAAATGGAATATTGCTTGGATAGCAAATCCATTATGTGGAAAGTCCAAATCGAAAGCTTGCTGTGTGGGCTTCAAAAAAGGTGGAAAAGTGCCCTAGTGGCACGAAATGGAATATTGCTTGCCTATCAAATCCATTACGTGGAAAGTCTGAATCAAAAGCCCATTGTGTGGGCTTCATAAAAGGTGGAAAAGTGTCCTAGTGGCATGAAATGGAATATTGCTTGGATAGCAAATCCACTACGTGGAAAGTCCGAATCAAAAGCCCACTGTGTGGGCTTCATAAAAGGTGGAAAAGTGTCCTAGTGGCACGAAATGGAATATTGCTTGGATAGCAAATCCATTACATGGAAAGTCCGAATCGAAAGCTCACTGTGTGGATGTCATCTGCAGACTGCATACTTCTGGTTTCCGGAAGAACAGCCTATGGTGAACGGAAGGTCCAATATACGGAAGTGAGGCTAAGCAGCCATGTGCAGGACGTGACGATTCTTTGGGTGAGCCCAGTACCAGAGCGCTATGTATCGGCTCTGCAAGTATGGAAGCCTCCTTGGATGGCGGGGAATGCCCATGGTCTGCCCCTGCCTTCCCTTGAGGGCTGACCAGGATCTTTGGCTGTTCTATATGGACCAGCTGGGATGGGGGATAACACCACAACAGTGAGAGTCAAACGTCCTAAGAAACCCCCGGGAAGGTTAACCCGGTCAACAAATGCCAGCAGAAGTCGGATGTGTCGGCCTAACGGCGCTAGAACGCAGCTCTGCTGTAAACAGGCACAAGTCAATCACATCCGAAAAAAAAAACACTCCGGATGAACGAAGAAGAAGAAGAAAACACAATTTAACAATCGTCTGTCAAGACGTTGCCTCTGAACCGGTGGGAGATGACTACAGGTGTCACTGTTCAGCTACCGCCTGCCTCAAGCTGGGCATCCCCCGGCCAATTGGGTGCTGATCCGCAACAGCCTGCCTGCTTCAATTGGTGCTGTAAAACCAAAGCACCAGGTACTAATAAAAAGAAAATTAGAAACCTCAAGCTTCTGCTTGCAACCTTAGGATTTTCCGCTGACTTGACCAAGATTGATGATGTGAGAAAAACGGCTGTGATTGATGCCGAACTCAATCTTCTTAACATTGATATTGCTGGCCCGCAGGGGACTCGTCTTGCTGAGGAAGGGTCACTCAGGGAAAACAATTACACCTTTTTTTGGTGGAAGGGTAGAGAGCAGGCAGAAAAAAGGCAACACTGTGTGTGCTTTGCAGTGAAGAATTAACTACTGGGAATGATTAACACCCCAGCAGGAGGTAATGAAAGACTATTATCCCTGTGCTTGGCAACCTCTTGTGGCTTTGCCACCATTATTACTGCATATGCACCGACACTCGATTCCTCTTGACGATGTGACGTATTCGTTCTATGAGGAGTTAGACTCTGTGATCAAGGCAATTCCAAAATCTGAATACATTTATATGCTCGGTGATTTCAATGCTGGTGTGGGCAAGGACTCAAGTTCATGGCCAGTGTGCCTTGGAAAATACAACATCGGTCGCATGAATGAAAATGGGCAAAGGCTGCTGGAGCATTGCACCAGAAATGACCTATGTATTACAAACTCCTTTTTTAAAACAAAAGAGATACATAAGGTCACATGGAAACATCCAAGATCCGGCCATTGGCACCAGCTGGACTTCATTATCACACGGAGACAACATCTGAACCATATATCATTGACTCGAAGTTACGACAGTGCTGACTATGATAGGATCACTCTTTGGTTGTTGCAAGGGTTAGACTGAGACCAAAGAGAATCTACACAGCTAAACACAAATCAAGCCCCAGGATAAATATATTATTAACACTCATGATCCTGAAAAGTGCTTTCAGTTTCAACAGCAACTTGAAGACGCTTTCACTGATACAGCAGAAAATTGTACAGTAAGTGAAAAGTGGGGTCAACTTAAGGAAACTCTTTATAAAACTGCCGTAGGGGTTTACGGCACTGTGGATCATAAGAGGCATGACTGGTTTGCGGCAAACAACCAGACTCTGCAGCCCTTGATTGATAAGAAGAAGATAGCTCTCTTAAGAAACAAGGAATAACCAACGCGTACCACTCTGAGTGATCTAAAGCAAGCTAGGAAGGATGTGCAAAAAGCTGCCAGGCGGTGTGCGAATGACTATTGGATCAAGTTATGTGAGTCCATTCAAATCGCAAGTGATAAGGGAAACATAAGAAGCATGTATGAAGGAATAAAGAAAGCCTGTGGTCCAGTGATCAAAAGAAGTGCGCCATTGAAAACCTTGACTGGAGAAATCATCACTGATAAGAAACATCAGATAGACAGATGGGTAGAGCACTATTTGGAGCTTTACTCAAGTGAAACCAAACTAGCGGATGATGCCCTCAACGCCATAGAGGCCCTACCAACTCTTGACCACCTGGACACACTTCCCACCATAACAGAAGTTAAGTGTGCTATACATAAACTTGTATCTGGCAAGGCTCCAGGTAAGGATGGGATTCTGCCAAGTAGCAGCGCAGATGATATGACGCAAAATAGAGTTGGTGAGAAAATCGCGAACCAAATTTTACGAGAAACTAGGAGGCTGACGTAAAATGAGAAGACTTCAGTAAGATTGTCAACAACAACAAACAGTCAGATCTTAGACTTTGAACGAGGAGGCAGCACGATTCGATTCTCAGCAAGAAGAGAACTTATATACTGGCTGGACACGTACTCCGATTGCTAACGAATATTGGAAAAAAGGACGAGACTATTAATGCATGATGTATATCGGCCTGAAAGCCACGGACAGATGCGACAATATTAGAATGGGACTCAGTAAGCCACAGCAAGCTGACACATAGGCACATTGGTGAAGGACAGAAGTACCGGGACATGATAGTTGTAAATATTTAATGTGTTCAACCGTTTACGATTCATATCTAATAATGTTTCTATACCTTCCCGCCTGTCCATAACAGGCACGGTAATAATAAATCGAAATTGATGATTTGGATTGTAAATCTGTAACGAGTTGGACTTGGGCAAATAAATATTGCCTCAGCAATTGTCTATACCGGCTTCGAGTCCTTGATTACCGTATTATCATGTTTCTGGACACTGTTATATTGGTGAAATCCCTGGACCATTGAACGTTTGGCGATGTTCGCATTATTTATTGTAAATCACCTTACAGCAGATTCCAATAGAGGTTATCAGGAGTGGGCAAGACACACTCACTCTACAGATCCACCAGCAAATAGAGCTATGCTGGCGAGAAGGACAAGTCCCACAGGATTTCAAAGATTCAAGCATCATAACACTGTTCAAGAACAAGGGTGATCGGAGCGACTGCAACAACTATGGGGGTATCTCACCTCTGTGTATTGTTGGAAAAGTATTTGCCAGAATTGTTCTGCGCAGACTTCAAGTCCTAGGAGATCAAGTCTACCCCGAATCACAGCGTGGATTTCGACAGAACCGGTCTACCATTGATAAGATTTTCTCATTACGACAAATGCAAGAAAAATGCCGTGAACAGAATCAACCACTGTTTATTGCCTTCATCGACCTCACAAAGGCATTTGATTTGGTCAGTCGTGAGGGTCTGTTCAAGGCACTAAAGAAGATTGGCTGCCCACCAACTCTTCTGTCCATTGTGGAAACGTTCCACACAGGCATGAAGGGTATAATCAAGTTTGATGGTGCAACTTCTGAAGAGTTTGAAATCTAGAGTGGAGTTAAGCAAGGTTGTGTACTAGCTCCCACCCTCTTTGGAATATACTTTTCACTTCTACTGAAATATGCATTTCGTGATCAGGATGGTGGAATATACATTCACTCACGCTCAGATGGCGGCCTCTACAATGCTCAGAGATTGAAGGCCAAGACCAAAATTAGGAAGGTACTGATCAGAGAGTTGCTTTTTGCAGATGTTGCTGCAGTTACAACCCACTCTGAGGAAGAATTACAATGTCTACTATCTGCATTCTCCAATGCTTGTTCTGAATTTGGTTTAACGATTAGCAAAAAGAAGACACAGATTATGTCACAAGGTGCACATGGGGTACCATCAATCTTTATTGATGATGCCGAACTAGAGATGGTAGACCATTTTACATATCTAGGATCAGTGGTAAATAGCAAATTATCCCTAGATCAGGAAATCAACATCCGGATTGGTAAGGCAGCAACAACAATGAACAAGTTAAGAAAAAGAGTCTGGGAGAACTGGAAGCTTACTGCCAAAACAAAAGTCCTTGTCTACCAAGCCTGTGTCTTTAGTACTCTTCTTTATGGCAGTGAAGCCTGGACAATTTACTCACACCAAGAGAAACGTTTAAACAGCTTTCATACGCGGTGTCTGAAGAATTCTTGGTATTAAGTGGCAAGACAAAATAAAATACTGAAGTATTGGAAAGATCAGGTTGTGTGACGGTTTATTCCATGCTCAGTCTTCGTAGACTTAGATGGATATGACATCTTAGGAGGGTGGATGATGGTAGAATACCAAGGGACATCTTTTTTGGGGAATTACAGATGGGTAAGACATCTCGGGGTCGGCCTCTACTACGATACAAAGATGTGTGTAAGCGGGACATGATTGATACAGGCATCGATAATGCACATTGGGAGCAAGACGCCGCTGAACGTGTTGCATGGAGGGCAACTATCAGAAATGGAATAAAGACAAAGGAGAAAATTATTGCAGATAAATCACACACCGAGCGTGTGAGACGTAGGACGGTGCATGATGGTGGAAATGACCACGTGTTCACATGCACCCACTGTGGACAAACATTTACAGCGCGAAATGACCTTATCAATCACATTCGCTACCGCCATGGGTAACAGTTATTATGCCTTTCTGAAGCACAAACTATCGTCTGTCAAGACGGCAAAGTGCCAATGATGTCAAGGCGGCAAGGTGACAGTATATCATGAGTGCAGAAGTGGGTAACAGGGGAAAACCTTGCCTTATGATGTCACAAGTCGTGCTCTGTACCTAAAGTCTTTTATCCACTGTACAATCTATATCCGTGATTAATAAAAACTCGTATCCTGAAGTTGTTTATTTCCATCCCTGAATATAAACTCACTTCCGCCAAATCACCACTGCCCCGCCCTTATGGACAGGTCATTGCGTCGTGTCTTTTGTGAAATACGTCAAGGTTTTCCATTGTTTACAGTTGCCAGAGCACTTGATGCTCCTCCGCCACAAGGTTGAAGTGCTCCAGTGGTTTCTGGATCAGTTGTTGTATACCTGTACCGAAATGTCGAAGTGCTCCAGGGTTTGAGTCTCAGCTGTATACAGAAAATAACAATGAATGAATCACACAAAAGCGCGGGCGCGCGCACGCACACGCACGCACACATACAACTAGAAGAAGACGGTAAGCTTTACTAGAACATGATCACAAGTAACCAAATAGACGTTGCGGCCAAAAACTTCGTCAGCACAGAAACAACAAGCACACACCGTTACAACTAGATGAAAATAAGGGGTGTATTTTTAACTACTGTGCAGTTTGAAAATATTGCCGTTCCAAGTTTTGTATTTACTTACTGTGGAGTTCAGGCAACATGATAGGTAAATACAAAACTTGGAAAGGCAAAATTTTCAAAACCTGCAGTCATTAAAAATACACCCTATATAAATCTTTTCGATCAGGTCGAAGTCTACACCGTGCGACACAACCTTGATGTATACCGAAAAGTGTATGGTTTTTCGATATACAGTAATCATCACCATCATGTGTCATGCCGATCAGAGTGGGCGGCCATGTTTCGCCATCTCACGCGATCACAAAAGTCGTAGATCAGCGCCGTGTTCTTGTCTCGACCATGCACATGGCCAAGCCATCCAGATAGTTACTTTTTATTCACTCCAGAAAAGGGCAGTGCGTTTAATTAATGGTGAAAATCTCACTGACAATTCTAACCTACACGAACGTCTTCAATTACTGCCACTCCACAAACGCCTACCTTTTAATAAGGCTAAAATAATTCACAAAATCCTATTTCAAAATGCTCCAAATTATCTTTGGTCATTGTTTAAATATAACGCAAGACATAGCGAACGACTAAATATACTTCATGTCCCTAAACCTAGGATAGACTTATATAAAACAAGCTTAGCATACTTTGCCACTCAGTTGTGGAACAATCTTCCACAAGAAATCAAAGACGCCACCAATCATTATACATACAGTCGCAACCTGTTTGAATACTACCCCAGGACAGACTACATGCCCCCTTAAAAACAGCAACAAAGACAATAATAATGGTAAATTATCTCGAACGACAACTAGCCATTAAACATTCCCATATGTAAGGTACGCAACATTTTCCTTGGGTATTTATAATGCCCATGTTAAACATTGCATCAGTGAGTCGTGTAGTATTGATTATTTTTCATGCTTTTTAATGCTTATTGTTCTTTTGTTGTCTAAGATTAGCTTCATAAGTGATGTTGAATGAAATAATGTATGAGAGTAGAGAAGAAGGGCAGAATGTCAGACGGGCCTGCGTGCCCAATTTTTAACCCTTTGAAAATAAAGTTTGTTCGTTCGTTCATTCTTCTCTGTCTTCACCTTGTTCTTCCCCCCCCCTTCCCCCCCCCTCAATCTTGCCAGTTGTTACCAAGTTATCTGGATATACAAATCCAACGCTTTACAAGCACTCGGACTAAGAATCCGTGCAGATTTGGGTTTACAAACGCTAGAGAAATTGTCTTCAACTTTCTGGCTAGGACTCAGTATCACTCCACCGTGTTTCACCTTCAGACAGCGTGCTTCAACAGACCCTCCTCGTGTTCGTTGCGGCAGATGTTTCAGACAGAAAATATGCGTCGCTCCTGGCATGCATAGGCCAGGCAGATGAGTACTTCCTGGATACAAATCGACAGGTCTTCGTGGTGAAGTGGTTAAGCAGTCTAAGATCATAATAATGATGATGACTAAGATTACATTGATGTTGATGATCAAGATTATGATAATGATGAATAAGATTATAATGATGATAATGAAGAAGATTATAATGATGAAGATTATAATGATGACTAAAATTATAACGATGATGATTAAGTTTATAAGGATGACTTCCTCCGAAGCCGGAGATATCTGCCTACATGGCGAGGAACCACCAGTCTGCACACCAATAAGCCAGACATGGGACAACGGATACTCACGCAAATCTCAAGTCCAGTATGACATCACATTGATGTTGGACAACAGGATGTCTTCATCCGACATACAGCTGGAGTTCACAGCCAGCGAACACAAGCAAGCAAGCATACGGATGACTAAGATTACATTGATGTTGATGACCAAGATTATAATGATGACGAATGAGTGAACTAAAACAGACAGTGAAGTTTATACATGAGGCAAAATTGCAGATGTTGACAATACATGTGAAGCGAACGAAGGAGGAGGAAGAAGAAAAAGAAGAAAATAAATGTTACCTAGGAAACCACAGTCAATAAATACGGGAGAAGAAGGAGAATAAGATGAAGAAGGTTGGCGCTTCCTTCTTCTCCTGGGTGCAAACCAATATTTGTGAATTTCCTATGCATCATCTTGACATCTTTTCCTTCTTCATGCACACTATACACCGAATTCAGCTTCGCAAGCCTGTAAGCAACTAACGAACGAAAGAAGAAGAAGCTTTAAGCAACACAAGCAGCCGCAAACTTTTAAAAGAATATCTGGAATCCAGAGCTGGAAAGAAAATCAGTTACGCAAACGTGTCTTTAAAGAAAAAGAGAAAACAAGGCATAAGATACATACATACACACAGAAGAGTTTGCGGGTGATCACGTGATTCAGGTGATATCTGCCCACACAGTTCAGGCTGTGGAGTTGCATGTTTTCTGTCGATTATTTCTTTCTTAAATTTTAGTTTCGTTTCTGCACTAATTTTTCTTCCAGCCGCCTGAGAATTGTAGAGAAATAATTTGTGAGTACGGTTGAACTTGTGTCTACGAGACTCCGAGGAATGGGCAGGTGGACGCATAATCAGGCTGCATCTGGTATCATTAGTATTGGGACTCTTCGCTGGCTGTTGAAGATAAGGCCGGAGCACGTATGGGAATGTCTCGAGTGCTGTGATGTTGGTTCTTGATTCAACTCAACACAGGTTCAACCAAATGTTGCATCTTTATTGCATTAAGTTGCGATAAACTCCTACTGATTTTACAGGCGATTTTACAGTCAGTAGTTTGCCATTGTCTTCTGAGCAAGAAATCAACGTGTAAGTCCGCCTGTCTGGTGTATGGAATAAACCCACAAACCCGCCTTTAGCGCAAAGGAAGTTGAAACGAGAGCGCACTAAACAAGCTATATTTTAGAAATAACAAGGAGAGAGAGAGAGAGAGAGAGAGAGAGAGAGAGAGAGAGAGAGAAAGAGAGAGAGAGAGAGAGAAAGAGAGAGAGAGAGAGAAAGAGAGAGAGAGAGAGAGAGAGAGAGAGAGAGAGAGAGAGAGAGAGAATACAGACAATCCGGCAAATGTGGTTTGTTCGAAGAGAATAAATAATCTTAGTCCACAATGGGGTGTGTGCTACCCGGCCCCATTCGATTGATTTATTCATGTTTGTTTTTGTTCGCCCGCTTTGGACTTAAACGTACTCAACATACTACAGTGGAATGCCGAAGGAGTTTACAACAAGAAAGTCTCCCTAACACAGCGTCTTCATAAAGATAGAATAGATGTGGCATGTATTCAAGAGACACACCTCAACGCCAATCGCAAATTCTCAGTCAAAGGATATCAGGCCACACGTTTCGACCGCGAAGGACACAAAGAAGGAGTTCTAATACTTACACGAAATACAATACCTTGCAGCGAAGTATCTGTGATCTCTGACAACCAAACGGAAATTATAGGTGTTGATATAACGATAAAGGACGTGAAAATAAAAATCTACAATCTGTATAGCCCAGCAGATAAGGATCTTACACTCTCAAACATGAAAATAACTGACACAAATTGCATTATTGTCGGAGACTTTAATAGCCGTTCAGAAAGATGGGGATACCCAGATACTGACAAAAGAGGAGATGAAGTGGAGGACTGGGAAATAGACTCAAATCTCCATCTACTCAACAAAGCGGATGACACGCCGAGCTTCTACTCCAGAAGATGGCTTACCACTTCTACTCCAGACTTAGCTTTCTGCACAGGAGACATCCTCCACAAAATCGATCGCCATGTGCTGGACCAATTAGCAGGTAGTGACCACAGACCAATCAAGCTTATAATGAATATGGAGTATGTTCCACAGGAGAAAATGCCTTTGCCCCGCTGGAATTACAAACGAGCAGATTGGGACAGATTTGCCATACTAACAAACAAATATTGTGAAAACATAAATACACGATATGGCAACATGAAGCTGGAATTACAAACGAGCAGATTGGGACAGATTTGCCATACTAACAAACAAATATTGTGAAAACATAAATACACGATATGGCAACATGTTCCACAGGAGCAAATGCCTTTGCCCCGCTGGAATTACAAACGAGCAGATTGGGACAGATTTGCCATACTAACAAACAAATATTGTGAAAACATAAATACACGATATGGCAACATGAAGCAAATGGTGGAAAGTCTAAACAGAGCGATAATACAGGCGGCCACTGAGTCTATTCCAAGAGGAGCGAGGAAAAATTACAAACCATACTGGACTGAAGAACTACAAAGTTTGGAGGACAAAGTTGAAGATGCCAGGAAGACAGCAGAGAGAGAACAAACAACTGAAGCGAACATCTCTCTTAAAGCCATCTCAGCAAAATATAAAAGAACAGTAAATCAAACAACAAGAGATTGTTGGAGGGAAAAAACAGAAAACCTGAATTTTGACAGGGATGGAAACAAAGTATGGAAACTAGTGAAAGCTATAAACAATGAAGGACCTAGAAACAAACAAATAATAATTAAACAAGGAAATGCCTTGCTTACAGGAAAAAAAGCTGAAAATGCACTAATGAAACACTATGCAAATGCAATCCACATTGATATTACAACCGAACAGAAGAAAGCAATCAAAGACAAACAGATACATCATAGAAATACAGAGACAGCAGCAGAATATATGATGGCAAATCTAACAATGGAAGAAATGGAACAGGCAATGAATACCCTAAAAAAGAAGAAATCACCAGGAAAGGATGGAATCACAAATGAAATGCTAATAGGACTAGGCACCAAGGCATAAAAGAAACTACTAGCAGTCATAAATAACAGCTGGAAGAGAGGAATAGTCCAACAGGCATGGAAGGAAGCTATACTAATACCAGTCCCAAAGAAAGGAAAAGACCTGGAAGAACCAAATGGCTATCGACCTATCAGTCTACTTAGCTGTGTATGAAAATTAATGGAACGCATTATCAATGGCAGGCTAACATGGCATCTGGAAGAAAACAAACTCTTAACACCACACCAAGCAGGATTCAGAAAGTACAGATCCACTGAAGATCAAATAACCTATATAGCTCAGGAAATAGAGGATGCCTTCCTAGAGAAAAAGCACACACTAGCGGTCTGGATAGATTTAGAAAAAGCATTTCATAAAGTATGGAAGGAAGGACTGAAAGTAAAACTGCAAAAAATGCATGTTTGTGGGAACATGTATAAATGGATCAACCACTACCTTGAGAACAGAACTGCCAGGACAAAAGTACAAAATGATGCTGTTGGAGCAAGGTGTCCACCAAGGGGTTCTTTCACCAACATTATTCCTAGCATATATAAATGACATCACAGAAAATTTCCCAGCCAGAGTACACACATCCTCCTTTGCAGATGACCTAGCCATATGGACATCTGAAGAATATATTAGTACAGCTAACAGCAGAATACAGCAAGCCTTATTAGCGCTAGAGGACTGGTCAAAATCATGGCTAGTGAAGATAAGTGAGGAGAAAACAACATGCACAGTGTTCTCCCTCTCAAATAAAACTCAGCAAAATAAGCTGGTATTGAATGGAAAAATATTGCGCCATGAAGAAAATCCAAACTATCTAGGAGTCACCTTTGATCGTCGCCTGACGAAAAATCGAACAAGAGCAAGGCAGAGAATGGCAATCTTGAACAAGCTTGCTGGTACAACGTGGGGAGCAGATGAGAAAGTTCTCAAGAAGTTATATACTGGACGGGTGAGGCCAGTACTGGATAGGGCATTGCAGCTTGGGCAACAGCAGCTAAGTGAAACTTTAACAAAATAAGTCGAGTCCAAAACCAAGGAATGCGAATCATAACTGGAAGCCTGAAGACAACGCCTATTAATGAACTAGAAAAGATCACTTGTTTACAACCAATGCAGGACAGAAGAGATAGCAGAGCCCAGCAACAAGCAGACAAATTTAGAAGATTGACAGACCACCCTATGTATAACAGGTTTAATGGTTTTGGAAAGGGAAGACTGAAGCGTAGCAACTTTGTAGAAACTGCAAACCGAAAGATTAGGGCAGATCCCATACTTAACATATCAACAGTCAAACCCATTTACAATGCACACAACTTCCCAGCTTGGAGACAGCAGCAACTGTCTGAGATGATAGAAAACATTCCTGGCATTGAGAAAAAGAACACTCAGAATGAAACCGAAAGAAGAAAAATAACCCTAAATTACATAAAAGAACATTACTCAAGCAGCAATTGGACCCATGCATATACAGATGGATCAGCCAAAAATTCAATAGAAAATGGAGAGGAGGAAATCTCCTAAATTTAACAAATGGAGTAATAAAACACAGTCAGTGGCAACTGGAAAATTTTCAAGTAACTTCAAAGCGGAGGTGGAGGCTTTGAAAACTGCAGCAGAAATGCTATTTATGGAGGAAAATAAAGAGAAGCAAATAGCTATCTTCACAGATGCAATGTCAGCTGTCTCAATACTGAATAGTAAAAACAGTACAGAACTAGCTGACCCTAAGAGCAGCACTCCATGGTCTATGTCAGAAATCCAAAAAAGTTGTAATACAGTGGATCCCATCACATTGCAGCATACCTGGAAATGAAGAGGCTGACAGACTAGCAAAAGAGGGCGGACGATTACCACAGCTTGACATAGACATAACCTATAATGAGGCAAAGAGGTTTATAAAAAGCACTTATAGAACCAAATGGGAAATCAGAGCATCCAGGCCACCAGAAGGATGATGCATATTACAAACTCGACCGAAGAGAACAAGTAGCAATCTTCAGACTCCGCACAGGACATAACAGGCTGAAAAACCACTTGTTCAATAAACTAAAGATAGGAGATACCGATGAATGTAATTGTGGACCTGGTAAAATGACAGCTAAACATTTGCTGCAAGAGTGCCCAATATATGCAGAACAGAGAAAGATATTTTGGCCCACACATGCTTCATTTGAGGACAAACTGTATGGAGATATCAACAAGCTCAAGTCGACTGCAGCTTACTTTAACTATATTCAGGTTGACATTTAAAGGTGCATGAAGAAGTGTTTAGACTGCCACACTTCATACCACAGGCATGTCTGTTACACAAGCCTCCCAGAGGCATGAAATGTAATATTGCTCGGATAGCAAATCCATTACGTGGAAAGTCCGAGTCGAAAGCTCACTGTGTGGATGTCATCTGCAGATTGCATTCTTCTGGCTTCTGGAAGAACAGCCTATGGTGAACGGAAGGCCCAATATACGGAAGTGAGGCTAAGCAGCCATGTGCAGGACGTGACGATTCCTTGGGTGAGCCCAGTACCAGAGCGCTGTGTTGGCTCTGCAATTATGGAAGCCTCCTTGGATGGCGGGGAATGCCCATGGTCTGCCCCTGCCTTCCCTTGAGGGCTGACAAAGATGCCTTTGGCTGTTCTATATGGGCCAGCTGGGATGGGAGATATCCCCACAACAGTGAGAGTCTAACGTCCTAAGAAACCCCGGGAAGGTTAACCCGGTCAACAAATGCCCGCAAAAGTCGGATGTGTCGGCCTAACGGCGCAAGAACGCAGCTCTGCTGTAAACAGGCACAACGCAATCACGTCCGGAAAAAAAAAAAACCTCCGGATGAACGCAGAAGAAGAAGAAGAAGAACTCAAGCGTAGTCCATATAAGGGTTATTACTTCTAGTGCACTGGACTCATTTTTGCGTGTGGATTAGCTTTATCTATTACCAGTGCTCGTCGCCATCAGGCAAATCCACTCCGACTTCTGAGGTACTGTAATTTATGTCCCCAAGTCAAGGACGAGATATCAATATTTTAGTCCAAATGACCGGCGTGGGGGTTGAACCCGCTACCTCAAAATTAGCACATTAGAAGCTTACGAGTGAACTCTCTTATCCATTGGCGCATGCTGTCTTCTGTGACCTGGGCACGAGGGGAAGCAAGAAAAGAAACACCTGTCATCTGTGACCTGGGCACGAGGGGAAGCAAGAAAGAAACATTGTAATCTACTAGTCATGTGGCAAACAATGACCAGAGGCCGGTTATCTCATGCCGTAGACATGTATAGATGCAGAAACCGATCAACCACAAACAAATGCGACAAGGGGTGGCTTGAGTTGGTTGGGGGCGTGGCTTGAGTTGATTGGGGTGTGGCTTGAGTTGATTGAGGGTGTAGATTGAGTTTGTTGGGGATGTGGCTTGATCTGGTTGAGGGTGTGGCTTGAGTTGGTTGAGGGTGTGGCTTGAGTTGGTTGAGGGTGCGGCTTGGGTTGGTTGAGGGTGCGGCTTGGGTTGGTTGAGGGTGCGGCTTGGGTTGGTTGAGGGGTGCGGCTTTGGGTTGGTTGAGGGTGCGGCTTGGGTTGGTTGAGGGTGCGGCTTGGGTTGGTTGAGGGTGCGGCTTGGGTTGGTTGAGGGTGCGGCTTGGGTTGGTTGAGGGTGCGGCTTGGGTTGGTTGAGGGTGCGGCTTGATTGGTTGAGGGTGCGGCTTGGGTTGGTTGAGGGTGCGGCTTGATTGGTTGAGGGTGCGGCTTGGGTTGGTTGAGGGTGCGGCTTGGGTTGGTTGAGGGTGCGGCTTGATTGGTTGAGGGTGCGGCTTGGGTTGGTTGAGGGTGCGGCTTGGGTTGGTTGAGGGTGCGGCTTGATTGGTTGAGGGTGCGGCTTGATTGGTTGAGGGTATATATTCCACTGGGAGATAAAAAGCATATACATAAGAAGAGTTGATTATTTTGCTGGTTGGCAGACAGATTCCAAACTGATCATGTTGGTTGGTTGGTTAGTTGATTGCTCGGTCGGGTTGGTTGGTTATTTTGTCAGTTGGTTGCCTGGTCGATGCCGAAGTCAGACAATACTTACCTTTGATGTGAGAAACTTGGTGTGACGAACTTCCCTCGAAAGAGGAACGAAGAAAAACGACGTAAAACATGGTCACCAAGAAATGGCTGTCAACTGCAGCGAGAAAAAGAATCACACAGATGAGTTATATTAAATAACGTGTACCGCTGTACGCGTTTCAAACATGGATAACCAGCTGCGAGACTAATGACAGTGCCGGTCTCTGAGAAAAATTTCAAAGACGGACAAAAATACAAATGAGACAATTATTCCAGGAAACAATGTTTTTTTTTTTTGCTCGCTCGCTTTGAACTCAAGCGTAGTCCATAGACACTATTTATAGTAGTGATGGGCTGAATTTTGCATGGGCGTTAGCTTTCCCTTTTAACAGTGTCCCTCGCCATCAGGCGAACCCACTCAGACTTCAGAGGTACTGTAATTTACATCCTCAAGTCAAGGACGACAGGTCAACATTTTAGTGCAACTGCCCGGTGTGTGGGTTGAACCGCTTAACTCAGCATCAGCACACCGGATGTTTACGAACACGCGTTCTTACCCATTCGACCATGCTGACCTGCAGGAAACAAAATGAAAATTATTGATTAGAGAAATTTGACGTAAACGGTCAATATTGTTGGGCACATTGTGATGATAAATAAACATTAGAGATATTTGACGTAAACGGTCAATATTGTTGGGCACATTGTGATGATAAATAAACGACAGTCAAAGCTACACAACTTTCTGGGGGGAAAACAGCAGACGGAAACAAAGTGGTAAATGCCTAGATGGCTTTGTCCACTTCTCATAGTTGAGACAAGAAAACAGACTAGATGCAAGCCTAGTGTTTGTGTGAGATAGCGAACCATTCCCCTCGACATGGCGCATTATGATTATGATAGAGAAAAGGATCAATAATACTATAATAGACAATTGTAATACTCAGAAGCGTCTGCAAACATGAGATAAATCCGGGCATCTTCATTGTTCCAGCAAGAACACGTTTAGTTGTGAGAGCACTGCTAGAATGTGTCTTGATAAATTCAAATACAACTCAGCAACAATAAATGGTCCAGGGTGACACAAACTCCAGCAATTTTCTTGAAGCAATAAAATGAACGGCAATGAAAGACTCCAAGGCCGGCAATCATGTCATTGAAGGCATTATTTATTTGTTATACTCCAATCAATAAATCAATCAGGTGCCGTATCCACAATGAAGGTTGGCTGCAATGGATCTCCAACACTGTCTGTCTCTTGCCTTGATTGTACATTCTGTCGGGCTGGTGTTCATACATCTCTTGGACTTATCTTTCCACTTGTATAGTTGTCTACCTCTTGCCCTCAAGTATGATTTTTATAAGAGTGTCATGTCTTTTAATGTGGCCGAAATATTTCACTTCTCTTTTTTATTTCTTTCATCAACTCTTTTTTCATTCTCAGTTTTTCTAGAACCTCTAACTTTGATTGTTTCTGTTTCCATGAAATACGACATATTTTTCAGTATATCCATATCTCAGGGGCGTCTATTCGACTTTCTAGTTGCTTGTTCAATGTCCAGGTTTCCGCGTCATACAAGAGTGTTGAATATAAGTAGCATTTGACAATTCTCATTTTTAATGCATTGTTAATCTCTCTAGATGTTAATACTGATTTCATGCGGTTGAAAGCATTATTGCCCATTCCAATTCTATTTTTGATTTCTATTTCACTTCTGCCATTACATGTCCAAGGTAGGAGAAACGGTTGCAAATGTTGCTGTATGTAGCCGGGGCGCAGAGTTGGGTATGAGTGCCCAACCTGGCATAAATACCCAAATGGCTCGTGCATTCATCACCTCTCCAGCAAAAGTCCAAAACCTGGCCTTCACGTCGTGGAATTGTTTTAACTAACAGGAGAAGGGGAGGCGGCGAGTCTCTGGCGCCGAAAAATAACCAGTACGCTCTAGATCTGTATGCACGTACATGCATGCGCAGACACTTGTGTGTAGGCCTACACATCTAAACTCGAGTAAGATCAGTCTGCTCTATCAAAGGAAGGGTGCTGAAGACGGAGGCAACCAGCCACGAGGCGCACCACAGAAAGGATGCCACGCAATTACGCCATGAAATATGTCGACTACAGTTAAATGTTATGGTGCTCTCTCTGCTTTGGACTCTCAGGCAGGTGCAGTGCCGGGCCCTATGTCTCGAAAGGGTCAAACTACAACTAATGGGGGTCCTTCTCAGAGGTCCCGTGGAGCCGGGGAACCTGACAACAGATCGTCTGGTCATACCATATACAGGTTAAAAATAATGCACTGGAATGCGGAGGGAGTCAGCAAAAAAAACAAAAAAACTAGAATAACATCTTGGACCAAGAAATAGTAAGCGTATGTTGCTTGCAAGAAACTCACCTCAATGAAAATATAGCCCTCAATATCAGCGGCTACCAGTGTTACCGATCTGACCGAAAGGACAGGCGAAAGGGTGGGATACTGACCTTGTAAAAAATAATATCACTGCTTCCCAAATTGAAGTTTACATGGAAAGGGCTGAGTATCAGACACGTAAACATGCAATACAGACCTACATCTGATAAATTAATACTATCCAAGTGACCGCCCACAGGCACTGGACACACTATCATCAACAGAAAAAAAATGATTGTGTGTGGCGATTTCAACAGCCACTCGCAGAGCTGGGGCTATGATCACATGGACCATAGAGGAGAGCGACTGGAAGGATGAGAATAGATTCATCATGATTAACAAGCCGTGTGACCCACATACCTTCTACTCGAGATCATGGCACACTTCATGTACAACTACACCTGACCTGGCTTTTATTCACCAGACATGGAGTGGAACATTAAATGAATTGTTGGGAAACAACTTAGTGGCAGTGACTATCGGCCAGTCTTTCTAACTGTAGAAAACGAGCTTGTAAGTGAAAGCAGCACCCTCTCGAGGTGGAACTACAAGAAAGTAGACTGGGCAATGTACAAGCATCGTACCAGCATACTGGTTAGAAACCTGTACACTGAGAATGACATAAAGTACTTGAAGAGTTTGGGAAATGCATACTGCAGGCAACGCGAGAAACAGTACCAAGAGGAGCCCGTAAACATTATAAACCCTACTGGAGTAGTGAACTGGAACAGTTGCATAATGATGTGGAAGTGTGTAGAAAGCAAGCAGAGGCCACACCCAGCCAAGGGCACCACAATAAATACCAGCACGCAAAATCCAAATTTCAAAGAACCAAGCTGCAGGTTAGACGGAAAAGCTGGCAGGAGAAAACAGAGTCTCTGAACTTTGAAAGAGACACAAGGAAATTGTGGAAGCTAATAAAACAACTTACCGATGAGGGCACAGGGAGAAACTCAAACATTGCACTACATAAAGACGGAAACATCTTAACAGGAAAGCAAACAGCTGACCATTTTGCGGACAAGATAACAATATCAAAATTAGTCCAGAGTAATAAAAAGAGATTCGAGAGAAATGGCAACATACAGGAAACAGTACATGAGGTTCTGGCGGCACCTATCACAATCAGCGAACTGGAGCTAGCCATATCAAAACTGAAAATGAGAAAGTCACCAGGAGCTGACGGTTTCTCCAATGAAATGATCAGGAACCTAGGAACAGAGGCCAAACCAAAGTAGTTGCAGATCTACTATACATTGAAAGTGAAAACATCCTTGTGCCACAGCAGGCTTTCTTTAGGCAGTGCTACACAACGGAAGATCAGACAACCTACCTCTCTCAATAAATTGAGGATGCATTCCAAGAGAAGAAGCTGGTGTATGCGGTATGGTTAGGCCTGAAGAAAGCCTTTGGCAGTCTGGAGAGGTCTGATGAAGAAACTGTAAAGTCAGCGGAAGAATGTACAAATGGGTGAAAGCATACTTGCACAACAGAAGAGCCCGAGTACAGATAGACGGACTCAATAGCAAGAATGTACTACTGTGTCATGGTGTTCCCCAGGGCGGAGTCTTATCCCCAACACTTTCTACTCTTCATCAATGATCTTGTTGCTAATCTACTGCATGGAATTAAAGCGGCAATGTACGCTGATGACCTGGTTCTATGGAGCACAAATAAACATGCATCAGTGGCCACCAGATTACTACAAAGTGCTGTAGATACATTTGTTGCATGGGCAAATAGATGGTGTGTCAGCATAAACACTGACAAGTGCAGCACCACCCTATTTACCCTCTCTCCAAAACAAAAGGCAGGGATTATCCAGATAAATGGAACACCCCTAAGAGAAGATAAAGAACCAACATTCCTTGGAGTAACATTTGAAGGCAGGCTGACATGGAGAAAGCACATCACCAAAGCAGTAACAAAAGCCAGAAGGAAAATAGCCATCCTGAGAAAGCTAAGTGGAACCACATGGGGAGCCAGTGGGAAAATACTTAGCAAAGTTTATCAACAGAGCATACGACCACACCTGGAATACGGGTCAACTCCATGGTGTTCAGCACCAAAAACCACACTACAAGAGCTGGACAGGGTGCAGAATCAAGCACTTACACCACAGGAGGGATAAGATCAACCCCTGTAGTGAAGATGCAGATGATGGGGAGGTCACAGCACTGAGAGAGCGCAGAGATACGAAAACGCCAATACAAGCAGAACAGTTCCTCAGCTTGCCAGGCCACTCTATGAAGAATAGATTTGAAAACTTAGCTATGGGGCGGTTGAAAAGAAGTAGTTTTATCGACCAGGCCAAACGACTCTGCAGAGAAACAACCGATCTGCCCACAATTGGTATACCCCTGAAAACTATGCCAGAGCGAACTCCGTGGAAAGATGAACGTAGACTTGCACTACAAATCCAGACAGAAGTGAGAGGAATATATTACAAGGAAGAACAGAACAGTGTACAGCGCAGAACAGCCACTCTCAGCTTCCTTGATGAAGAATACCTACAGGACCTTTGGATACGAGTCTACACAGATGGGTCACCACAAAATGCTGTTCGAAATGGAGGAGCGGGGGTGTACTAGATTATCAAAATAATACTAGGGACATGGCCATAGTACCAACAGGAAAGTACTGCCATAACTACGATGCTGAAATTGAGTCAATCAAGATAGCCACGGAGAAATTACTAAAAACCAGCCATGGTACTAAAACCTGTAGCGCTATTGACAGATGCAAAATCAGTACTCGAGGCACTCCTGTCTGGGAAATTGCCAGTACTAACGACACTACTTTCTGAACTTAGCAGTCAGCATAAGATCACCATACAGTGGATATAATCCCACTTTGGAATACCTGGAAACGACAGCGCTGATCGATTGGCTATGGAAGGAGCAAAAGAAGAACAGCCTGATGTGCCCGATACATACCACCAAAAGAAAAGAATTATCAAATCAGTCAGAAAGCCACCAAAACCTGCCCAAGGCGACTACCATGTTATGGACAGACCAGAACAAGTCATTATTCTGCGCCTCAGAACAGGACACAATAGATTACGCATAATTACACCACCACATGTATACAAAATTCAAGATTGGTGAATCAGCAGTGTACGCATGTGGATTGGCGTCGCAGACAGCAGAGCACATACTCCAAGACTGCATGTGGATTGTCGTCGCAGACAGCAGAGCACATACTCCAAGACTGCCCAAACTACTCTACGGAAACGATATTGTAGTCTTACAAGAAACACAGCTCGGCGACGGAACAGTCAATGTCGCGGGATTTCAGGGATTCTTTAACAGGCGGCACCTCGGACAGGCTATTCTGGTCCGCGACAACATACTGGTGTCTGAGATAGATATGTCTTCCTGGAACAGTGATGCCCTGCAAGTGCAGGCATTAAGAATAATGACGCCAGTGCAGCTTGTAATCGTGATCGTTTATGCGAGAAATGGGAAGGTCGACGTTCGACAATGGCAGAGTTTGTTCGATATGGATGAAAGGCATATCATCTACTGTGGGGACTTCAATGCCAGAGGCAGTCAATGGGGGAATTGCATCACCAATAGACAGGGAGAAGATCTGGAGGACGCCCTGGCATCTGCTGCCCTCTGAATTATGGGAAGGTCACTAGAATAGCCACTCGACCAGTTGACTCTGACAGCGTCATTGACTTGGCTCTGGTGTCGCCCACCATCGCACCAAGGTGCCGGTGGGGCACATTGGGATACCACGATAGTGACCACTACCCTTGTGTCATCCTGATCAAGAAAGACAGGGCCATGAGTCAAAGAAACAAGACAAATGCCTTCCCGTACGACAACACTGATCAAGACGCCATAAGCAAGATCAGAAGAAGGAAACTAACTTCCTCCCGCAGGAGACAAGAAAGATGGTTGCAGCCACCATGTTGGAATGGACAGGTCGAGAAGGCATGGCTGGGAAAGAGGCAGGCTGTCAAAGACTGGCAAAAGGCCAGAAAGGCTAACATGCCACAGGTTGAGTTGGCGAACCTGAAGACTGAGGTCCATAGGACGATCACTTTATTCAAATCCTGCGCCAAACAGGCCAAGGCCGAGAAATGGGACGAGTTCTGCAGGAAGGTGTGCTCCGAGCGATCTCTTACGACATTCTGGCGTCTCCATAAGAGCATGAACGGTGCTGCACAACGTAGGGGTATTCCAGACTTTCAAGGCACAGACCTCACATGGAAAAAGTCGGATGCGGATAAAGGTAAGGCCCTTCTTGCACGCTACATAGAGCAGACTGACCAGAAAGACGAGCCCGCCAGACAGAGGACCACAACGACACTATCTCAGTTGTGCGAGGGGATCGGGACAGATGAAGAATGGATAATCACAGCTGAGATTAATGCGTGCGATGCTCAAGAAATCATCTAACACCGCCCCAAGCCCAGACGGCATCCGATATGGTGACCTAATGGTGATATCAGATGATGACATGGAAGAACTGGCCAGAGAATTCAACACCAGTATCCAGAGGGGTCAGATCAAAGAAGAATGGCTACACAGCTACTTGCTACCGCTGCCAAAACCGAACAAAGACCATTCCAAGATAAGCGGCTACAGAATCATTACGATGCAGAACACTGCGGGCAAGTTACTGGCGAAAATTGTAGCACACAGACTTGCTTGTGACTTGGAACAGCTCGGCTGCTTCCCGCCCACACTTGGAGGATACAGACGCAACAAAGAGTCATGGCTGAATGCGGCGGTCTTTGCTCAAGATGTTTACGAAGGATTTCAGGTCAGAGAAGAGACATGTGCGGCCGCCATAGACTTAGAGGACACATATAATAGAGTATCCTTCGACCACTTGATGCAAACCCTCCTCAGACTGAAAGTGCACCCTCACCTTATACGATGGATAGCTGCAGTCCTGCTCCAAAGGAAGGTGGTGCTAAGATGCAGGAGTTGGTCTTCTGAGCCGATAACGATATGTCCAGGATTGCCGCAGGGTTCACCACTGTCACCAGTACTATTCAACGTGTATACGGTGCCGATCACTGAACCACAGTTGGACGGGAGGGGTAGGACTTTGTCATTTGCTGACGACATTCTCGTGTATCGACAGGGTCGAGATAGACAGGCGGTTGCCAATGATATGCAGGGCGAACTAGATCGAATTTCCTCATGGTGTGCTGATGCCGGCGCCCTTGTCAACCCTGCAAAGGCATCGGTTACATGGTTCTCCCTAAACAACCATATTGTGAACACAGACCTGCCGGCAGTAAGAATGAATGGGAGCATTTTGAGTAGAACCCAGTCAATGACATATCTTGGCGTGAGGCTTGATCGTAGCCTGTCCTTCAGAGATCATGTCGATTATGTCATAACGAAAGCTCGAAAAGGCTTGTCAGCAATGAGAGTCATGGCGACTGCCAATATCGAGCAAAGACTGCTAATACTTCTGTTCCAAGGACTGGTGCTTTCACGCATCGAGTATGCCCTGGCCATCCTCACTGTCAGCCCTACACAGACTGGAAGACTTGAAAAGGTACAAAACGAAGCAATGCGCATCATTTTGGGCTGCACGAGAGACACCAGCTGTGTAGCAATGGGATACCTCCTTGACTTTCCGACAATGGAAGACAGGATCAAGATCTGGAGAGCTCATGCATACTTAAAAATAAGTGCAGATGAGCAGCACCCTCTGCATGACGCTATATTCAGAGAAAAGGTGACAGGCTAAAGCGGGGCAAATCATGGATGGGTCGGGCGGAAGATGTCGTCAGACAGGTCTGCAGTCTTACCAGTATCAACCCCGGCAAGGAATGGGTGCCTGTGCCTCCAGCTTTTAAGTGCACTTTCTCCTGCATTATCACACTCGACAGACGGTGCAGAGAACAGAACCCTGCCGCTGTCAATGCAGAGATTAACGCGCTCATCTATGAACACTCAGATAGCCCCGAAGTGCTCATCATTACAGATGGATCTGTTGTAAAGCAGCAGAGAAGTGCGTGGGCATTTACAGCCCGTTCAGGGGGCCGAACCGTTCAAGAATCCAATGGTGCCCACTCTATGACCACGACGATGGCAGTTACACTGGCTTTCATATGGCTGGAATCACAGCATTATATCAAGGTGTGTGTACTAAGTGACTCAATGAGCATAATTCAGAAGGTCGAAGCTGGATCTGTACGTAGATTGTGGACTGAGTCGCTGCGGAAGGTAAAGTCACCTTCATCTTCGTCCCGGGACATGCGGGAGTCGAGGGTAATGAACGAGCTGATCTGGCTCTGCACCCCCTGTAGATGGTCAGCCCATGGATCGTGCCGATGTTATTAACGTCCTCAAAGATATGGCGAGAACAGAGGACTTTGACGTCAGCGAATGGCGAATCCACATCGCTGTCCAGGATGAAAGACCTGGGAGTAAGAATCGGCACAGCCAGACGCGAGAGGTACATCGGGAAAACAAAGCGCCTCGTCAACCAACACAGAACTGGCACTATTAGCCACCGGACGCTGATGCATATGCTGGGGGGAGGATCTGAGCAACTATAGACATGCCCGGAGTGCAATGAAGACACCCCAACTGATAACTGAACTGCCCAAACTACAACATATCTAGGCTTTTGGCCTAGAGACAAAAGTGGCAGATAAATTCTATGGATCGCTGAGTGAACTAAACAAGACAGTTTCATACAAGTGACAACATTGCAGTTATAGACATATTTCAAGCTAACGAAAGAAGAAGAATAGGAAAAACGTGTTACGTGTACTTGTTCTAGTATCTCCCCTTTTTTGTTCATTGATGACCTTTCCTGTCAACTGCTAACTATCATAGTTTTCGTTTTTAGGCTATCTTGCAGCCTTTCCTTCTTTCGTCTTTTTAATAGCCTTCTCTACTTTAGCCTTGAATGTGTTAGGTCCATCTTGAATATTAAACAATTTTTCCATCTTTTCCTCTGATAGAACCGTTTCCTGTTATTATTTTTCTTCTTTTGTAAATGTTTTTATATATTCATGCAATTCTTTCGAGTTGTTTTATTTCTAACTCCTATATTTCTTTAAAATTTTCCGCAACCACTCATCTTTAGCAACTCTGCACTTGTGATTTCCCTCTCTATGGGACCAAGAATTACCCGTATCACTGTTCTTTCTGTTGTGATCGCACTGCTGTCTATGGACTGCATGGTGAGGTCCTAATCTCTTCAACTATGGCTAGCCATGTTCCCTATTGTGCGTGTGCATTTGGTTCCATATTTCCAGTGACTGTCACCAACAGGCAAACCCAATCCTACTTCTGGGGTAATTTCGTCCCAAAATCAAGGACGTGATTTTAGTCTAACTGACCACTCGGCATTAGCACACTGTATGTAAGAACGAACACCCATACATTCAGCTATACTAGTGCCCTTTGGAATGAAGTCGCATGCACAACACACTGCTTAAAAGTCGACTTCATTGCACCGGGTTTTTATCCCATATGGCTGGGTCTCTTTCCGCAGCACGGAAAGCGTCGCACAAAGCACGAACTCCGTAGCTTTTAGCGACGACCCATGGGAGTCTCCGAAACATTTAACTCGTAAACCGAAGGACGAGGTCCGCAATCGAACCCACAACTTTCGGCTCACGAGTCAAATGGCTTGACCACTTCGCCAATCTTGTAAACAGTTTATGGATTAAGAAAAACGCCACTGCTTAGGTAATGGACTCTTACACTTGGGGCATATGAAGCTAGACGATTCGACAGTGGTTGACTTCTTCCCAAATAACATGACCTGGTACTTGTAGGTATGGTGGGCAATGGAAGATAAGACAGATTGACCGGCACTGTCACAAGATGTTACAAAGCAAGCGTTATAGAAGAATAGTGTGGCAAGTACAGAGAACTCGGGTCGGGGTACTCATCAATCAATCAACTAGCCGTCAGTCCACGGATTTATTTCCATCCATCCATCATGTGCCACGCTTCGCCATCTCGCCAGTCGTGGATCAGCCCCTTGTTTCTGTTTCGACCATGACACGCGGCCAAGCCATCCAGGTATTTACTTCTTGGTCTTCCCCTTGATCTCTTTCCTTTAATCTTTGTTGTTAATCGCCAGTTGTCACCAACAAAGTTCTTCAATTCATTTCTTCTCATAACATGCCCAAAAAATGACGGTCTACATCTAATGTCTCTGATCAGTTTACGATCTTCATTGGTTTCTTGTAAGACTTGTTCGTTGGGTTTTCTGTCTGTCCATGGTATTCTTTGCATTTTCCTCAGAAACCACATTTCCGCAGCCATCAGATGTTTCAGCTTGTCTGCTCATTGTCCACGCTTCACATCCATACAAAAGTACAGGTTCTATGTAGCACTTCAACACTTTTTTTTTCTCTTTTCATTTTATATCTTTTTATTGGTCAGTATGTTTTTTATCTTGCAAAAGGCTACCTTCACCATGGCAATTCTTGTTCTAATCTTTTCAAGGCATCTCCCCATCAGATATGACTTCCGAGATAACTGTACTGATTCACTTGTTTAAGAATATACCCATCTACTCGTATATCACATTGTGGTATTTCTTTCTTCCCAGAGACGACCACAATCTGTCTTCTTACAATTCAATTCTAACCCTAATCGTTCACTGTGCAACAACCACATCTACTAAATGTTGCAGTTCCTGTTCATCTGCATATCTGTTATTGATGTATCGTTCTCCAATGATGATTCCTTCATATTTTCTTTGTACAGGATAAAAAGATCTCTGTCTCACACCTCTTTTAATAGGCTGATATTGACCTACTTCATTATCAATTCTATTATTTCAGAGATCACAATACCTGTGGATATGTTTAGCATTCATGTCTCTTGACAGATCCTGAACCTTGGCTTTTTAAGATCAGTTCAATTGATATTTTTCACACCATCGTCTTTAAAAATACCCATTGCCAGGCGCTTAAATCGCCCATCCTTGTTGGCTGTGATTAATTAGACATAGTAGTTTGCAACTGGTTTATAAACATTTGGAAGTCTTAACTAGCAGGAGAATCAAGCTCCACTTGGCAGCTGTGAGAAGAGGAAGTGTAATACCCCTGCCACCATGATTAGAAACTATCTTCTTATTTGCCTTAGCTTTGTCTATTGCTTATGTTTTGTCATGGTATCCAATGCCTCTCCAACACAATTTCTTATATCAGTCTATATTCTACTTTATTTAGCCTCTTTTGGGGACAAAAAAATGTTTTTGTTTGTTTTTAACTACCTTTATTCTACAGGATTTCAACACTGTTGAAGTCTTCCTTCCACTTCAGTTTCATTTAGTCTCCGAGGCATTTCAACATACCACCCTCCCTCCCTCAGTTAGCCCATATATAACGCAGTGTTTGGAGAGTTGCAATCACCATGTCTCCATTCAAGTAAGAAAGCATTGTTTATTTTTTATTCCACCACCTATTTTGACTTCCAATTTCTATTATTCATTTTGCTCTTTCTCACACACACCACACAGAAAGCCTGTACACAAAGATCCAACCAAGTCTGTTATGTCAGAAACAGCAGTCAATGTATTTATTAGATTTGAATCAGGTATAATTAACCTGCCCAGACATCATATTTAGTCATCCTCCTCCTCTTCTTCCTCATCCTCGTTAACCTGGAAGTAACGAAGTTCAAATGCCTCCTTGGAAGATGCCACAACCCGGAGCCAGTCGCGGAGGTTGTTTTTCTTCAGGTACTTCTTGGTGAGGTATTTCAGGTACCTGGATAACACAACAAGCAGATTCATTACAATCACAAATTCACAGATGAATGAAAATGGGTGTATTGTAACAGATTAGGCTGAGTATGGTGGGATGGCGTACTCAGGTAGGATACCCCTGTCCAGCGAGTTAGGTTTAGGGATGGGACAACGTGGTAGGTGCAGTAAGGCCAACAAGGTTATAGTGTGACTAGTAAAAGATAAACAAATCGGGTTTTAAACTGCACGTAGTTTGGTGTGAAGTGTGTCCAGCTGAGAAATGTCTATGGCTAGACTTGAAGATAAATGTATTTTTATGTCTGGGTCAACAAGAGTACCTAGAAATTAGCATGTTTATCAAGAAAAGCGTGTTAAAGTGAACTTTCATGAGCAATGAAAAAAGAATGATGAAACGGAAGGGTGTTTAAAGCGCAGCAAGCTGCAACAGAGGACTCAAGCATTGACTCATTCTGACATTGAGGCGGTCATTCATTCATTCATACATTGATTGCATATTAGCAATTAGCTTGGAAGGGAGAAGAAAGGAGGAGAGTTTTTGGAGACAAATTCTTAGACAAAACTTACAGCTTTTATTTTGAGAGTTTTTAGAGAATGTTTAGCTATTTAGCTAGAAGTTCAAACCAGAGGAAATCAGTTGAGAGGCGAGAAGTGAGTTGGGGAATGCTGCTGAGAGTTTAGCAGTCCTGTGCCAATGTGTTCAGTGATGTAATGAAAATGGGACTTAATAAAAGTGATATTTCTGGGTGCAGTGTTTTTCCTTAGTTCAAGTAATAAAAGACACATTTGTTGAATTGTTACACTAGTCTAGTTTGAGGTGCAGATCACGTGAGGGTCAATAATAATGAACCACTATACACATCTGGTGTGAAAAACACGTTGTGGTACAACGATGACAACTGCATACTATGGCTGATGATGTGATGCTGATCCTAAGGCAGTTAGAGTATAATACATTTTCTTTCATTCTGATAACGCTATTTTGGATAGAGCTTGCACAAAATCTACATGTCGCTTAAAACAAAACAAAAAATCTTTTCCAACCTCAACCAATTATTTTCTTAAAGAGCTTTTAGCCTATTGTGGTCAACCAAGGCCTGTATGCCAGTATCAGTCAACATGATTTGGTGATTCATATGTGCACCTTGGCCAGATCAAGTGCTGATAAATCTGGATCTTTGCCAAAAGGCTGAGAAGAAACCTAAACCAGAACTCCATAGGAAGACCCCTGGAAGGTTAACCCAGTCAACACATGCCCGCAGAAGTCAGATGTGTCTGCCTAATGGTGCAAGAACGCAGCTCTGCTGTAAGCAGGCACAATGCAATCACGGGGGGAAAAAAACTCCGGATGAACGCAGAAGAAGAACATTGGAAGACAAGACATGCTCAGAAATTGCATATACTAAACTACTCATGGTGGCAGGTGAAACAGCATCTCTGGTACTCTTTTATCAGTGGTGATAACCTTGAAATGACTCATTCAATATTCGAGATGTTTTAACTAGCTTGTCAATATAGATGTTTTTAACTAAGTTGTGAAGGAATAAGATTTGAAGGTGACTAGACCAGAGGGAAGAGATTCAGAATATCCCAATTCCAGGGGTGCAACCCACAATATGAATAAATTTAAGGGATAATGCCCACAGTAATGCTGCGGTCAGTGGCTAGACTTGCCTGTCTTGTGTCCGATAAGTCAAATTTGCATTTTTTAAAACCGAACCGGGGTTTGAGGTCCAAATTAAAAGGAGTACCAGGAGATGTCTTGATATATAACGGTGTTAGTAATGCCTACCACATCACCGACTTGACACCTTTTCATCTATTAACATACAGGTCTACCCCATATGTCCAATGTAACAGGCACATAAAATGGACTTTTACGCCTTACTTATAATCCACATTATGACGTATTCCTGGAACAATCAACAAAATGTACCTATTCATGGGATACAATTATGGCCTGCTACAAAGATATGCAAGAAAAACCTTAACAGATACAACCTGCTAGATCAATAACTTTACTAACCAGAAACTAAACGACGACTTGACAAAGTTATAAATGAGACAAGACTGGGAGGAGAGTGAATCATTACTTTAATATAGTATTCACTATCCCTAGCAAATGTTACAGGAGCAATTGTGTACGTATCTCATAAATCTTGGAAAAGTTTCAGCAGATGGGTTAAGACTGCGTAAAAAATGCAAAAAATTAGCAGAGTCCTTGACTGTGGTTTGCCACAGCACTTGAGAAACGGTTATACAGAGATAGGAATGGCAAACAAGCCCCTGGACCAACCTCCTTAGTCACCTGATGGCATCACAGGTTACAGTGATAAAGCTCAGTGGAAGAAAAGACATACAAGCGATCATTTCAACCAATATCTTAAACAGTGCAAAAACACTTATCTGGATAACCGAAGTATCATAGTCACAGACAAGTAAATCACACAATTTACATGGTGCAATGGATACATTTGTTGCTACTCAGTACTTTATCAGCCTGATGCTGAGTCACATTTCAATTATGGCTTTCCCCATTATTTCCCCCAATTATTAAACAGGAATTCTGGAAAGAGCGACAGAGAAAAAGAGAAAACCTGTATTTATCCTGTAGTTAAAACACTCACCTTTTGGAAAACGGGACTTCGCTGGTTACAGAAATCTTGTTTTTCTGGAGCTCTACTGCCACATTGTTACCAAAGTTCCCAGTTTTGCCATCAACCTTGATGTGGTCACGAAGGTATTTGTCCTGCAAATGGCAAAAGAAAGGGAGCGACAGACGTCACCCCACCAATATTAGGGAAGTTGACCCTAATATCACTAGGGAAGATGTCCCTAGCGAACGGAGAATCATTAGATTTCTTAGATGTGTTTATATTTGTGTGCTGTAGTTTAAACTCAAAATTACATCCAAAAATCATTCACTTTCCATAATTACAAAAAATGAGTAATGTTCTGCTTGACAATCCTGTGACTAAGTGCATCAGATTTCAGAGTTAATTTTTTTGAATTGCTGTCTCAAGAATTGACTCTACTCAATCTACCTGTAGGTAGCTGCCGCCACCACTAGGACGTGGACACATATTTTATTACTCAAAAGGCCTAAATGGTTTAGGGGCACCACATTATAATTTTAGTTTACCAGGAAAATTATACTTTAGTTGTACATAAAAAGCAGTGCATGATTTGCAGAAAAACAGACCTGCACAATGAAAAAAAATATGATTTGTGTGAGGATTTTGGGTTCTGATGGTAAAGAGAAGTCAGCCCACATTTGCAAAATAAGTACCAACTGCAGCAAGTTCTGTTCATCGATTTTAAATGTCACTTTTTTTTTTGTTGCTTTCTAGCTGACTATTTTCACTTGCTTGATTTAGTCGTTTTTTCTTTCAGCCTTCAGACACTCCATTAAAAACAAGGCCTTTCCAGGAGAATGGACTAAAAACAAACAATGTCTTGGAGCCAGAGTTCTCGGGGCAAGTTATATTCAGTTAGATAGTCATTAAATTATCCTCACTGTAAATGAGACTTCAGTTCATTAAGCACTTAGATCCCATCCTTAGAATCTCCCCCAGCTTGTAGCAGTCAACGAGACCAGCTGTGTAAGGGTTGACTAATCGGGTCTTTAGAATCTAATAAAGCGCCCTTTAGTCCAATGAACATAACCACAGCCAGATCATTTACGCCATTCAAATCTTACATGCTGATCGTTTGGAATACATATCCAGCCTGCAACAAGAATACAGAAAAGTAACATTTATATTTTCATGTAGTTGTCTCGGCTTGTGTTTGTTAATTCTGTGCTGACGAAGCTTTAGTCACAACGTCCATTTGGTTCTAGAAATGCTCACAATCTACTTCTTGTTTTCTGGTGATAACATTCATTGCCTAATAAACTGAATGTACTAAACCCGGGGTACTTGCCATTATGAAGCGTTTTGTTTTGTATAATGTTAAACACTGACCAACTGAAGAAAAACATTTGATTTTCAAATATAAAATAAATAAAATTACAAGACAACTGCAAGACTTACAAAGCTAGCTACATCCAAGATGCCATCTTCAACAGGGTGTGTGCAGTCAATACTGAACTTCAAGCTGATCTTCTTCTTCTTGCCACCTTTTCCAGCTTGTGGTTTGCCAACACGTTTTACTGCTTTCTGGAAATAGTGAAAATGTTACATTATAAATCTGTCTATTTGCATATAATACAATTGCAATAACTATAATGCATGGAAAATTTTAACTCCTAAATACAGTGAGCATTTACTGCAAGGAACTGGAAAGATACAAAATATATAATAAAACTATGTTCTAGCTTTAATCAAAACCAGCACTGTGATAGGGTAGAGCTGCTAAGAGAAAAAAAACTGGTATATCTTTGTTTTTTGAGCATCAAATACTTGTAGATTAGTCCATGTCTTTCCACACGTATCCTTGCGCTTTATGGATCAATTCTATTGATATTCCTCCTCTGGCTTGAAATGTGTCTATATCCGCAAGGTTGTCTCTTATGAAATATTGATATTCCTCTTTTCGTTCAACTGAAATTTGTCTGTATCAGTCTCTTGTATGGAGTATGTATTAGCGAAACGATTCAGAATCACCGAATTTAACCAGAAATATATTTGCTGCATTTTCCCGCTACTATTTTTTTTTCAATCTGGGTACTCTATTATTTCAAGATCGTGTTAAAACACACAGATTATTTGATATAGTTTTCCCCTCCACGCTTTAAGTTCTGTATTTCTCGCACTTCGGGAATGCTTGTTATACCAGAAAATCAAGCTGGCTATTCTAAGTGGTACTGTTTTATGAGACGTGGTACATTGTTCTATGTATTATTCAATTTAGCATCTATTGTTGCATGTATTTAAGTTGGCAATCAATCTCTCACTAAAATTATTCAGATGTAATGTGGTATTTCAATGGCGGAAATGAGTTTTCCTTATACTTCAGCTATGACAATTTAATACTGCTAAGGAATATTCAGAGCAAATAACATAATGAATGCATATGTACATTCAACACCCATTATTGTATTTGTGTAATTATTCCTCTACACGAACCAGATCAATGATTTTTCAACTTTTTAATGGGACTTCTCTGGTCAAAATGGATCTTCGCTCACAGCCTTGTGCTGAAATCGTGCGCATATTGACGTCATATCATGTTCCTCTTGTACATTGCGTGTCGATGTGAAGCATAAACATCGTGAGTGCCCGATTATGAGCTCCATATATCGATGGATTCTGCTATTCCCTCTATCCAACGTTTACGTGGTCGGCCTCTTCCTGTTTCCATCTGGTCTTCTGCGTTCATCCCGTTTTTTTTTCGGATGTGGTTGCGTTGTGCCTGTTTACAGCAAAGCTGCGTTCTTGCGCCGTTAGGCAGACACATCCGACTTCTGCGGCATTTGTTGACCATGTTAACAGCCCTCAAGGGAAGGCAGGGGCAGACCATGGGCATTCCCCGCCATCCAAGGAGGCTTCCATACTTGCAGAGCCAACACATAGCGCTCTGGTACTGGGCTCACCCAAGGAATAGTCACGTCCTGCACATGGCTGCTTAGCCTCACTTCCGTATACCATAGGCTGTTCTTCCGGAAACCAGAAGAATGCAGTCTGCAGATGACTACACCGTGAGCTGTCGATTCGGACTTTCCACGAAATGGATTTGCTATCCAAGCAATATTCCATTTTGTGTCACTAGGACACTTTTTCCAACTTTGATGATGCCCACATAATGAACTGGTCTTACATCATTGTGGTATGCTGTTGACTGGTAACCTGCTTGCATGGCCAAACCATTTGACTTGCTGCTTTCTAATAAAATCTAGTGCTGCTATAACCACTTTAGTCCTGATTTCTTCATTTCTGATCTTATCTCTTCTTGATACGTTGTGCATTCTTCTCAGGAACCTCATTTCCGTTGTGATTTTTCTTCTCTTTTTCTGTCATTTTCCAGGTTTGGCATTGGTAGCATAGAGTTGGTGGGAAGATTGTGTTGTAAAGTGCTTTCTTAGTAGTTATTGATACTTGTTCTTTAGTATTGGTGCCATTTGCCCAATGAGTGCCTTATTGCACATATTTTCGATCTCGTCTTCTGATCTGCCATTTGATGATATATCCTAGGTACTTGAAACTCTTTACTTGTTTCAAGGGATATTCGTTTAGGTGAATTGTTTGTTCTTCTTTAGTTATAGTCATTACCTCTGTTTTGCTTGGAAAGTGTCTATTCGGACTCCAGCTCCGAATAAACTACTGTTTAGTGTTTATTCAGAGCTGAACTATCACGTGATTTTTCCCGGTCCCGGAAACCCAGAGTAGTCCTGGTCACGTGATTTGCCTAGTCACGTGACTTAACGTATGTGACGTCATCGGGACAAGAGCGTGGCTATGTTATATACTTTTGTTGATTCAAAATCATATCCTCAGTAGCATAGTGGTGTCTCTGCCTGATAAGCGGGAGCTGTTGGTTCGATTCCCTTCTGGACACTTATTTTTTTTTTTAATATTTCAGTAATTAATTGGGTGCAAGCGACTTTTTAATAAAAAAAATATTAGGAACTATGATTATGAACACTTTTAGGTCTTTCAACACACCTTTCTCATGTCTCTCACACTAGCTTCGTTATCTATCTATCTCCTCTCTCTTTTCAACCTGCTTCACATATACCAGGTTTTCCTGCACTTTATGTGCGTAGCATTTCCTTGTTTATTTGTTAATTCATCAGGCCAGTAAGTCGGAAGCCTGGTGTTTGAATTGCCTAATCATATCTTTCTGAGGCGACGCATATTACTGTCAGCTTGGACCGGAATGATGAGGACATCAATAGCAGGAAATAGTAGGGCGGTAATGTCAACAAAGATGGAAGCCTGTAAACATTAAGTGTACAGAAACGCAAGTTAACAATTCTTTAACTCGCATGGGAACACAATTATTGTTATTGGGGATACCAATCTGGAAAATTATTCTTGATATTTAAACAGTTTCATACTTCAGCTATGTATAAACTACTCTGTCTATTCGGACTCCAGCTCGGAATAAACTACTGTCTATTCGGACTCCAGCTCGGAATAAACTACTGTCTATTCGGACTCCAGCTCGGAATAAACTCTCCCTTTTGCTTGAGCTAATTTTCATGTTATGTTCCCTACACATTTCATTTAGACTATCATGTGGTCTTGTAATTCAGCTTCTGATATTGCTATTAGTGCGGGTCATCTGCAAACTCCTTACCTAATATAAGACCGTAATGGCTTACTTAATAATTATGTATTTATTAATATATTATTTAAAAAATAATAGCAGGATGGATGATGGTAGAATACCAAAGGACATCTTTTTGGTGAATTACAGATGGGTAAGAGATCTCAGGGTTGGCCTCTACTACGATACAAAGATGTGTGTAAGCGGGACATGATTGATACAGGCACTGATAATGCACATTGGGAGCAAGTCGCCGCTGAACGTGTTGCATGAAGGGCAATCATCAGAGATAAGTCACACACTGAGCGTGTGAGACGTAAGATGGTACATGATGGTGGAAATGGCCACGTGTTCACATGTACCCACTGTGAACGGACATTTACAGCGCAAATTGGCCTTATCAGTCACATTCGCTACCGCCATAGGTAAAAGTTATTATGCCTTTTTAATGCGCAAATTATCGTCTGTCAAAACGACAAGGTGCCAATGTATGTATGTATGTGTTTAAAAAATTAATTACTATCAGTGACCAGTAAGTTAGCTAATTTTGTCAAAACGCCGAATAACTTTTTATATAGTTATCTTGTCGCTTTTAGCTAAATATGTTTCTGAAAAATGGGGATTTAAAAATTTGCCGGCGGGGAATCCAACCACGGTCTCCTGCATTACAGGCGGAGATACTTAACGCTATGCTACTGAAGACACGATTAAAGCTTGATAAAAATATGTAATATCCCGATGACGTCGCCTTTGATTTCGAATAGACCGTTTATTCGGAATTGGATTGCAAATAGGCACACACACAGCAGTTATCTTTCCTTTAGTTAGGAAACAGCAGTCCCTAAAACGTCTTTTACCAAAAGTGGTGCGTGTGTAGGTCACTTTTAAACTTTGTCAAAGTGCTCAAATAGTATTTTCCTTTGTTCAAATTAAATGATAAATTGACTCACAAACATTAATATCTCAGCTTAGAATTGACCTAAAGACTTTAATAAGGTACCATTGGATTTTTTTTCCAAGGGGTATCCAACTATGCAGGTTGCATAATTAAAAAGCAATTTAGAAATTAAAATCACTCGATATAATGGCGATCAAGTAGACTAGCTTCACAGTATTTAAAAACAAATTTTGAATTGTTCAAAACACGAAGTAAAATATCTCAATCAATCTGCTGAACATTTTGCAATTCCAAGCTTTATTTCAAACCTGTAAACAAATAAATAGCCATTGTCTTCTTTCTGTGCTCTTTATTCGCCATGTTGGAGCATTTTCCCTCAACAAAGTCAGGCCACGCTATCTACCTCCTACACAGCCTACAGGTCCTGCCATTTCAGTTTTGTCAGCATTTCAATTTCATCACGTGGTTGTGGAGTCCATGTTCTCCCAACCATTTTACGTTTATTTGTCTGTAATTCTATTCTCTGTGCGCTATATGCCTTGCTTCCTCTATTTCGTTTGCCCAGTATGAAAGTATATTACATATGAAAAGATACGATCAAATGACTGTGTATAAAAATTATAAATAAATTAAACCGAGAGACGTGAACTCACCGCCGGCATCTTGATCAACGTGTACGAAAAAAAGAAAGTAACTTTCTTGTGCATGCGGCAAGCAAAGACCTTTAGATCACGTGACAGGAAATGAGCCGTTCAAAAACTGCTTCGCCTAAAATATGCGTTCAATGTTTCTTAATTCTCATCAAATATATTTAAACATCTGTTGATTTAGCAGTCAGCTTGAATTGAGGTTGATGACATCACTGTCAATTTTACCATCTCCTTTTGATGAAAAAGCATCAAAATAGACCCAAAAAGCACCAAAAATTTTTGGAAAGCACCAAAAAATTTTTTACAAAGCACCAACGGTTTTTATTACAAATGTAACATCGTAGACATTATACTTTATTATTATCACTTCATATTACAATGAATTTTATTCCAGATCTGCCAAATCCCAGTCAGAACTACTCTCGAGCCATAAAAGCACTAAATTACAATAATATTTTTTGGGGGAAAGCACTAAAACAAGCACTGGGGGTATTCATTCAAAATGTTATAAAGTAGCACATTATAATTTATTAATATCACTGAATATTAGAATGAAGTTTATTCCAGATCTGCCAAATCCCAGTCAGACAACTCCTCTTCAGTTTCTTTAGCTATTTCCTGCTGTGTTTGCTCCTGTGATGATGATGATGATGATGATGACGATGATGATGATTGAAAGAAACGTATATATGCCTCATGTAATCCAAATTTTTTTTAGAATATCCTTAGATAGTTTATAATCATGACAGCATTTGCCATATCTTTTCATTCCATTCTCAAAGTCAAAACAACTGTCAAACTCTTGATGCTCAGTCTGTTTCGCAATTTTGATTTCTTCTTCTTCTTTTCGTTTATCCGGAGTGTTTTTTCAGATGTGATTGCGGTGTGTCTGTTATGCGCCCTTGGGCCGAAACCCGTAGGCCAACACATCGACTTTAGCGTGCTTTTTTGACCAGGTAGCATTCCTGGGAGACTCACTTTTGTGGTGCCATCTACAACTATGCTGGCCAAGTTAGAACGGTCGAAGACAACGGTCATCCCTCAAAGGAAGGCAGGGACAGTCCATAGCATTTTCCGCCATCCAAGTTTGCTTCCATAGTTGCAGGGCCGACACATAACGCCCTGGTTCTGGGCTAGCCGAGGGAATCGTCACGTCCTGCTCATGGCTGCTTTAAATCCTCACTTCAATATATTGGTCATTTCGTTTGCCCCGGGCCATTCCCGCACCAACCAGACAGGTTTGCAGATGGTATCCACTCAGCGAGTTTTCGGACATGTGCTTGTCGTTGCGCCCGTCAGAGCTGTTCCAGGCACGACAGACATTCGGAAAACTACCTAGTCAGAGCTGTTCCGAACAAGAGCGGCATTCGGAAACTAGGTAGTCAGAGCTGTTCCTAGCTCGAGAGATATTCGGACGAGACATTTCACTCGGACGTAATTGCGTAGTGTCAATTTTTAGTTTGCCACCCGTAGGACGACACTTCCGGCTTCCGGCGGGCATTTTTTAATGAGGTTAGCCTTCCTCGGGTTTCGAGACTCTTGTTTCGGCTTACACACAGCAAGCTTTCGCTTCGGGCTGCCACGTAATGGATTCGCAAGACAGGCGTTCCATTTCGTGTCAACGAGACAATTTTCCACCTTTGACTACACTCACTCCATGAGTGTGGTTACAGACTATCGGACGTCTGCGAGACGTGCGACCGTGGTGTTTTTCCACCTTTTGTACTCGCTCACGAGGTAGGCTACATGTGCTGCCGGCTCAGCACCTTACCTCCGTGCGTCTGTGGGCGAGTAACGGTCAGGCCCTTTCATCCGGGGATACCTAATATCCCCCAGCTAAGAGCCATCGAACGAATCTGCGCCGAGCATGTAGCGTTCTCAGCATATCATCACAATTTTGATGTAGGTTTGTGTCGGCCAGGCTCTCACTTCCGAGAGTTTATGGCTTAGAGACGTTCAGCCATACACCTCGGATGGGAGCCTTAGAGGTTATGTCCGGACTGAAATTTTAGGGATCGTTTGTCTGATTTTGACTGCTATCCTCAGTCTTACCTGCAGAGCAGCAGGTTGTGTCTCTCTTAGTCTGGTCCCTATCCCACGAGCCGTCCGATATGTAGTTTTCACCCATCGGCAAGCACATGGGGTCGATGGGACACGCAAGCTCCCCCACCACGGCAAGGTGGAGACACATCGGGGGAGCAATTTTGATTTTATAACTCCCATCTGACTGAAAATACGCTCCACGTCCGCATTAGAATGAGGTAAGATGATCACAGTTAAAGCTTGCTTGCTTGCTTGCGTTCGCTGGCTGTGAACTCCAGCGTGAAGTCCTGTATGTCGGATGAAGACATCCTGTTGCGTGAGTATCCGTTGTCCCATGTCTGGCTTATTGGTGTGCAGACTGGTGGTTCCTCGCCATGCAGGCAGATACTCTCCGGCTTCGAAGGAATCATCGATCCTACTGATGTTAGCCAGGTCCCCGAAGGGAGCTATTGCCCAGGACGCACGGCGTGGACGTCTCAACAGGTCTTGGCCAGTATAGATCCGGGCCCTGGTGCCTTGGAAACACCTCTGCGTCCCACAGTTAAAGCTAAATCTGTAAGATCTTGGAAAGGATTTTCACCGGTGGCATCCCTGTATGAGGCTGTTTCTGCCCACAATCCAAGTGTGTCAGAGGTCTGTGTCCACTGCATATGATGAAGTTTTCTCCACTGGAAATCGATGCGGGTGAGAGTAGCTGCATCTTCTACAAACATTTTGTGTCAACAACTCTATTAAAATCTGGATGCACCTTCCACGAATTTCTTTCTCATCAGGAAACTGGTAGCCTGCTATTTCTTTCTCAAACCCAACCTAGATTGGGATTAGGATCTAAATAATCTCGAATAGCATCCCTTTCTGTTATTTTCCCCCCAGGAATAGCAATCTTTGAACTGATAGAATCAATGAGCTGGACAAGATCGCCGAGTAGTTTTGTTGGATCCTGTATATCTGCTTCGAATTTCTTATTCACACTTTGAACTTCTCCGAGAATATGCTTGAGAAATATGAGATACACATAGTTTTTCATGTCGCTAAACATAGAGTGTAGAATTTCTGCTGTATAACAGCGCTCGCTGAGTCTTGCTATATCAAAATGAGTTCTGAGCTCGACCCACTGCTGTAATATTCTGACAATGGCAGATTGAATGGACATCCATCGTGTGTGGCTTAATTGAACAACCTTCAGTGGATGTTGTCCATCATTTATTGAAGCAAAAAGCTCCCTGTATGTTGCATGACGAAGACTTGAGTGAGAAAGCCAGTTATATGTTTCTCTAATCATGAACTCTATGTTCCTGGGCAGACAAGAAGCTGCAGCCTGTGACACTGTCAGCTGAAGGGAATGACATACACACCTAATTAGTACCAGATGAGGAACTTCGGATTTTAATTTTGTATATACTCCATTGTTTACACCTGTCATGACAGATGCATTGTCAGTGCCGAGTGCAACTGGTCTTTGCAACTCAAGTCCATTCTTGTTTAAACAATCTTTTAACGCATTGCATATTGCCTGCGCGCTGCAGTTACTCACTTCAACTATATCGTATTAAAGGGAGTTAATGTGCTTGAATATTGCGCGGTAATGTACCAAGACTGTTTTACTCCCTCGCTTCAGTTCAAATTCGGCTTTTTAGTGTTGCCAAATGATTTTTAAAGTAATTTTTACCTACCCTAAGAAAGCACCAAATAGCACCCCCAAAAAATTGTGAAGCACCAAATTCGAGCGGCCGCGCTAAATTCAACATTTTGGCACCAAATGACTTGAAAAAGCACTAATTTTGGTGCGAAAAGCGTCAAAAGGGCAACACTGATCAAATATATAAATATATATAAATATATATACACAAATATATTTGTCTTTGTTGGACGTTCTTGTAGCAAATGTGTAACAGTCGTTTTCTAATTCCATAATAAATACAATCATCAGTATCTTATAACGCTATCTTATTGAAGTTCAATAATTGCTGACCCCAATGTTTCCACATTGCCGTGGTGGGGGAGCTTGCGTGTCCCAGTGACCCCATGTGCTATGCTGATGGATGAAAACTACATATCGGACAGATTAAGGGATAGGGGCTAGACTAAGCGAGACACAACCTGCTGCTCTGCAGGTAGACTGAGATAGCAGTCAAAAGTTTAAATCAGGCGCACGAAGGCAGAAGTTCTTGGTCCGAATACATACTCTAAGGCTCTCTGTCGAGGGTTGTGGCTGAACGCCTCTAAGCCATAAACCCTCGGATGTGAGAGCCGCGCCGACACCCACCTACCGAAAAATGGAGGTGAGATTCTGAGCACGCTACATGCCCAGTTCTGATACTTGTTCGAAGGCTCTCAGCTGGGGGATATGAGGGATCCCCGGATGAGAGGGCCTGGCCGTTTCTCGCTCACTGCTGCACGGAGGTAAGGTGCTGAGCCGGCAGCACATATAGCCTACCTCGTGAGCGAGTACTAAAAGGTAAAAGTAGTGCCCCAGTCGAATGAAATGGTTAAGAAAACTGTCTATATCTAACTCATGGAGAGTCTAGACAAAGGTGGAAAAACGTCTCAATAACACGAAATGGAACGCACGGCTAGCGAATCCATTGCGTGGTCCGAAGTCCAAAGCGAAAGTTTACATAGTGGATGTCGCCCGCATACTGACCGTTGCTGGATTGTGTTTGAGCGACCAGTGGCAATCGAAATGCCCAACACATGGAAGTGAAGAATTAAAGTAGCCATGAGCAGGACGTGGCAACTCCTCGGGTGAGCCCAGTCTCAGAGCAATATGTGCCGGCTCTGCAATTATGGAAGCCTCCTTGGATAGCGGGGTAATGCTCATGGTCTGCCCTTGCCTTCCCTTGAGGGTTGACCGTGATGTTGTTGACCGTTCTACTTTGACCAGCTGAGATGTGGGTGACACCACAACACTAACAGTCTAACGTCTCTCGAAACCCTGGGAAGGCAAACCCGTAAAAATGCCTGCTGAAGTCAGATGTACTGGCCTACGGGTGCAAATAAATCAGGCACAACGCAAAAAACGTCCGAGTGAAATGTCCTTCGTGCTAGGAACAGCTCTGACTAACTGGTTTTCCGAATAGCTCGTGTACGGAAAAGCTCTGACTAGCTAGTTTCCGAATGTTCGTTGCGCCCGGAACAGCTCTGGCGGGCACATGCGCAAGCACATGTCCGAATCGAAAACTCGCGGAGTGGATATCGTCTCCAGACCGGTCTGGTTTGTGCGGGAAAGGCTCGCGGTGAACAATATGCCCAGTATATCGAAGTGAGGAATTAAAGCAGCCATGAGCAGGACGTGACGATTCCCTCGGTGAGCCCAGCACCAGGGCGCTATGTGTCGGCTCTGCAACTATGGAAGCCACCCTGGATGGCGGAAAATGACATGGACTGTCCCTGCCTTCCCTTGAGGGATGATCGTAAAGCATTCGACTGTTCCAACTTGACATTCTGTGATGTGGACGGCACCACAAAAGTGAGAGTCTCCCAGGAATGCTACCTGGTCAAAAATTCACGCTAAAGTCGGATGTGTTGGCCTACGGGTTTCGGCCCAAGGGCGCACAACTTAGACACACCGCAATCACATCTAAAAAAAAACACTCCGGATGAACGCAAAGAAGAAGAATAATTGAACAAGTGATATTTCAGTCTGTTAGTCCAATACAGTCTAAAAGTTGCTGCTTTCTCACCTCGGTCGAATTTAGACGAATATGCCTCATCCATCAACAGACCTGGGTGCTCTGATTCCCACTTGATTATTTTGGTTTTATTATCAATCTCTTCGTCTCATCATAGTTTAGGTCTATAATAACATGCTGAGGTGGTCTTCCACATTTCTTTGCCATTTCTCAGTCTCTCAATTTCCATAAATCCTATACTCTCTCCCAGTTCATGTTCAACATCTACGTCAAATATGTAATTAGAAACGTCAAAAATTATGAGACTAAAGAAAATTATGATCTATACATAATTGACGGGAATTCAGTTGCAGAAGTCAGATATGCTGCATGCAGATGACACGTTCCTGCTCCCAGATAGCGCTACGGGAATAGAGAAGTTGACAATGTCTGTCAAGAGACACAGTTGTTCAACAACAACTTGTTGTGTTGTTGCGCTCGCTCGCTTTTGAACTCAAGCGTACTCCATACACGTGTTTCTATTGCAGTTGGACTAAAATGTCGAGTTCTCGTCCTTGACTTGTAGTCGTACATTACAAGTACGTCAGAAGTCGGAGTGGGTTCGCCTGATGGCGATGTGCACTGGTAGTAGGGAAAGCTTGCCCATATGCAAAAATTAGTCCAGCGTGGTCTACGCTTGATTCAAAGTTAGTGAGAAAAAGAAAAAAAAAACATGTTCCGAGATAGTTTAAGCGATTCATTTGTTCAAGATTTGACCCAAGGCCTTTGGCGTTGCATTATATTTCTTCTTCTTCTTCTTCTTCTTCTTCTTCTTCTTCTTCTTCTTCTTCTTCTTCTTCTTCTTCTTCTTCTTCTTCTTCTTCTTCTTCTTCTTCGTTCATTCGGATTTTTTTTTCGGACGTGATTGCGTTGTGCCTGTTTACAGCAGAACTGAGTTCTTACGCCGTTAGGCCGGCACATCCGACTTCTGCGGACATTTGTTGACCGGGTTAACCTTCTCGGGGCATTATATTTCATTCTTAACAGCCCCCCCCCCCTTTTTTTTTGTTTCCCCACCCCACCCCTTTGAAGACCATAATTTTCTGTTTTCTTACAACTTAATTCTATTCTGAATTGCCCACTGGTGTGCGTTAACAACATCCACAAAATACAGAAGATCGTTTTCATTGTTTGCAATCAATACTGTGTCATGTCTGTGTTTATATTGTTCATCTTATGATCTTTGACGATATTATTCTCACATCTGTTAAATTATTCATATTTACAGCCTTTACAGCTCGGGCCGGAGGGAGAATTGTGAAGGAGGACTCTGGTGCTTTCACTGAAACCACAAGTAGCCTGACCATGGAAGTCATGGCAGTAAGTAAAGCAATAACATGGCTCGAGACACAGACATTCACTAGGGCTTGTTTCCTTAGCGACTCAATGAACATGATCAAGAGGATAGAGGAGGGGTCGATCCGAAGAGAATGGTTGCTGCCTCTGGAGCGGTCTCGGCTGGCAAAGATTAGTTTCATCTTCGTGCCAGGGCATGCGGGAGTACAAGGAAATGAGCGGGCTGACAAGCTCGCAGGTGAGGCTACTGTGGAGGGCGGACGCGCTGTCATATATTTTTGAAGGGAGTGGGAGATCACTGTAGTGCATGCCCCATCTCTAACAAAAGAAGTAGAGCCCCATCCTCTTCTATCTTCAATAACCCCAGAATATGAACCTTGAGTTATCTGCAGGCCTCGTTCTATTAAGTATGTCTAGGAGATATAGATTATGCCTTGGTGAGAATGGTAATTACTAACTGGGAATCTGCCCCTTCTCCAATGATTCTTATAGCTCTGGAGCCCCCTTTTATTGGTTATCAAATCTGAGGAAAGTCTGGAGAATTTTCTCAGCCTGATTTAGATGAAGAAAACATGGATATTGAGCAGTTGATAGATCTAGAGTCTTCTCTCCCCCATTTTAGTAAGTCATTATCAGTGGATTTATTGTTAAACAATCAAACACATAATCAATCACATTAGATTCTGACAACATGATGTACAAAGAAGTTGTTGACTCACAGATAGGTTTGAACTGATAAATTAACAGAAGGTCAATTCATGTTAATCATTTATTGACTGGGCCTGAGCCTTCTGGCCAGTACATACATCTCTATTGTGATTTACACAAAATATTAGAAAAGTTGCACATTGGACCAGTCACACAGACCATCAATAAACAAGCAGCAATTCATGAGATGTCAACAAGTGTGAAACATAGTAAACATTTTGATGTTGTACATATTAAGTGTGATGGTAATTCAACAATTAAATATCAGTTCCCTGAAATTGGGTGTGGTGTGTACCAATGAGAAAGGTAACCTGGTGACTGGAAGATTAGGTAAGCCAGGGTCCATTGACTGATGGATCCACTTCAGGTCTGCCCGTATAGCTCCTCTGAAGGCCTCCCCATACTCTGCTCATGGCCAAGTCATCTTCCATCTCACTTGTGGTTCATCTCTTTCTCTCGGCTACCCTCTTTCAGGTCTGATATAGGTGGTTAGTTTGCTGATGTGTTGGGTGGTTGTTGGTATGTAGCCACCAAGATCACTCAGATCTAGACACCCCGCAATTCCATGTTTAAAAATTTGGTCACACCAGCTTCTCACATCTATTCATCAGGCTGGTTGCAGGAAAAAGTGCGGGCTTACTAGATTCTGATGAAATATTAACATATGCAAATCCGGCGTTGGCGCGAAAGCGGGTCACATGTCTCCTCCTATCCAATGGGTTTCCGAGCTTTGTCAGATGAAATCTTTCTAAGAATCCACGTCATCTGTCACTTATGCAGTTCCAGTTTCGATGTTAAGTTTTAAGTCCTAGTCTCCGTTTGCGGTTGTGAAGTCAGTCAATTTCTGTTAATGTTGTTTCCTCTTCTGGTGGCATGTTTTGGTAAATGAATAATGGTGGTTAGCGTTATGCCACATGGCCCCACTCCAGATTGTTCTATGGTATGGAACTATGTTTCCAACATTTTCAGTTATCAAGCTGTTCCCATTTTTCTTCCCTTGTATTCTCTTCTGCATCTGATTGACCTGGTTCATCAGGCACTGGGTGTCGACTCAGGAAGTCCGCTCCCACATTCATTTCCCCAGGAACATACTCAACCTGGAACGAGTAAGGTTGAAGAAGCAGCGACCACCTCATAAGTCGGGCATTCAGAGTCTTAGATGCTGCGAGAAACATGAGTGGTTGATGGTCACATTGCACTGTGAAGTGTTTGCCATATAGGTATGCCTGAAATTTCTGTACACTCCATACGAGCGCAAGACATTCTCTCTCGATAGTACTGTAATTTCTCTCTGCTGCATTCAATTTCCTGCTAGCATAGGCTACAGGGAATAGCTCTGATGGTACATCTCCCTCTCTCTGCAACAGCGTTGCCCCAATTCCTATGTTACTGGCATCGGTGCGCAGCACAAATGGTTGGACGAGGTCTGGTAGATGTAAGACTGGATGAGCAGTTAATGCCTGCTTTAGTGCTGTGAAAGCTCTCTCACAGTCAGCTGACCAAGTGACTTTCTCTGGTTTCCCCTTTTTGGTAAGATCTGTTAAAGGTGCTGACAGAGTATTGAAGTCCTTGATGTATTTTTGATAGAATCCACATAAGGATACAAATGATCTTACATCCTTCTTTGTTTTTGGACGAGGTGCTCTCTGGAGTTTGTCCACATTTCCCTCTTGTGGAGTTATCAGTCCATGAGATATCTTATGACCTAGAAAGTCCAATTAAACAAGGAAATGACTTGCTTACAGGAAAAAAGGCTGCAAATGCACTAATGGAACACTATGCAAATGCAAACCACATTGATATTACAACCGAACAGAAGAAAGCAATCAAAGACAAACAGATACATCATAGAAATACAGAGACAGCAGCAGAATATATGATGGCAAATCTAACAATGGAAGAAATGGAACAGGCAATGAATACCCTAAAAAAGAAGAAATCACCAGGAAAGGATGGAATCACAAATGAAATGCTAATAGGACTAGGCACCAAGGCAAAGATGAAACTACTAGCAGTCCTAAATAACAGCTGGAAGAGAGGAATAGTCCCACAGGCATGGAAGGAAGCTATACTAATACCAGTCCCAAAGAAAGGAAAAGACCTGGAAGAACCAAATGGCTATCGACCTATCAGCCTACTTAGCTGTGTAGGAAAATTAATGGAACGCATTATCAATGCGCGGCTTACATGGCATCTGGAAGAAAACAAACTCTTAACACCACACCAAGCAGGATTCAGAAAGTACAGATCCACTGAAGATCAAATAACCTATATAGCTCAGGAAATAGAGGATGCCTTCCAAGAGAAAAAGCACACACTAGCAGTCTGGATAGATTTAGAAAAAGCATTTGATAAAGTATGGAAGGAAGGACTGAAAGTAAAACTGCAAAAAATGCATGTTTGTGGGAACATGTACAAATGGATCAGCCACTACCTTGAGAACAGAACTGCCAGGACAAAAGTACAAGGACAAACCAGCAAAATGATGCTGTTGGAGCAAGGTGTCCCCCAAGGAGGAGTTCTTTCACCAACATTATTCCTAGCATATATAAATGACATCACAGAAAATTTTCCAGCCAGAGTACACACATCCTCCTTTGCAGATGACCTAGCCATATGGACATCTGAAGAATATATTAGTACAGCTAACAGCAGAATACAGCAAGCCTTATTAGCGCTAGAGGACTGGTCAAAATCATGGCTAGTGAAGATAAGTGAGGAGAAAACAACATGCACAGTGTTCTCCCTCTCAAATAAAACTCAGCAACCTAAGCTGGTATTGAATGGAAAAATATTGCGCCATGAAGAAAATCCAAACTATCTAGGAGTCACCTTTGATCGTCGCCTGACATGGAAGACACAGGTTGAGAAAAATCGAACAAGAGCAAGGCAGAGAATGGCAATCATGAAAAAGCTTGCTGGTACAACGTGGGGAGCAGATGAGAAAGTTCTCAAGAAGTTATATACTGGACGGGTGAGGCCAGTACTGGAATATGGCATTGCAGCTTGGGCAACAGCAGCTAAGTCAAACTTTAACAAAATAAGTAGAGTCCAAAACCAAGGAATGCGAATCATAACTGGAAGCCTGAAGACAACGCCTATTAATGAACTAGAAAAGATCACTTGTTTACAACCAATGCAGGATAGAAGAGATAGCAGAGCTCAGCAACAAGCAGAAAAATTTAGAAGATTGACAGACCACCCTATGTACAACAGATTTAATAGTTTTGGAAAGGGAAGACTGAAGCGTAGCAACTTTGTAGAAACTGCAAAACGAAGGATTAGGGCAGATCCTGTACTTAACATATCAACAGTCAAGCCCATACACAATGCACACAAGTTCCCAGCTTGGAGACAGCAGCAACTGCCTGAGATGATAGAAAACATTCCTGGTATTGAGAAAAAGAACACTCAGCATGAAACCGAAAGAAGAGAAATAACCCTAAACTACATAAAAGAACATTACCCAAGCAGGAATTGGACCCATGCATATACAGATGGATCAGCCAAAAATTCAATAGAGAATGGAGGAGGAGGAATTCTCCTAAATTTAAAAAATGGAGTGAAAAAAACACATTCAATGGCAACTGGAAAATTTTCAAGTAACTTCAAAGCGGAGGTAGAGGCTCTGAAAACTGCAGCAGAAATGCTCCTGATGGAGGAAAATAAAGAGAAGCAAATAGCTATCTTCACAGATGCAAAGTCAGCTGTCTCAATACTGAAGATAAAAAACAGCACAGAACTAACTGACCTAAGAGCAGCACTCCATGGTCTATGCCAGAAATCCAAAAAAGTTGTAATACAGTGGATCCCATCACATTGCAGTATACCTGGAAACGAAGAGGCTGACAGACTGGCAAAAGAGGGCGGACGACTACCACAGCCTGACATAGACATAACCTATAATGAGGCAAAGAGGTTGATAAAAAGCACTTATAGAACCAAATGGGAATCAGAGCATCCAGGCCATCAGAAGGATGATGCATATTACAAACTCGACCGAAGAGAACAAGTAGCAATCTTCAGACTCCGCACAGGACATAACAGGCTGAAATACCACTTGTTCAATAAACTAAAGATAGGAGATACCGATGAATGTAATTGTAGAACTGGAAAAATGACAGCAAAACATTTGCTGCAGGATTGCCCAACGTATGCAGAACAGAGAAAGATATTTTGGCCCACACCTGCTTTATTTGAGGACAAGCTCTATGGAGATATCAACAAGCTCAAGTTGACCGCAGCTTACTTTAACTATATACAGGTTGACATTTAAAGGTGCATGAAGACCCAGAGGCACGAAATGGAATATTGCTTGGATAGCAAATCCATTACGTGGAAAGTCCGAATCAAAAGCCCATTGTGTGGGCTTCATAAAAGGTGGAAAAGTGTCCTAGTGGCATGAAATGGAATATTGCTTGGATAGCAAATCCATTACGTGGAAAGTCCGAATCAAAAGCCCACTGTGTGGGCTTCATAAAAGGTGGAAAAGTGTCCTAGTGGCACGAAATGGAATATTGCTTGGATAGCAAATCCATTACGTGGAAAGTCTGAATCAAAAGCCCACTGTGTGGGCTTCATAAAAGGTGGAAAAGTGTCCTAGTGGCACGAAATGGAATATTGCTTGGATAGCAAATCCATTACATGGAAAGTCTGAATCGAAAGCTCACTGTGTGGATGTCGTCTGCAGACTGCATACTTCTGGTTTCCGGAAGAACAGCCTATGGTGAACGGAAGGCCCAACATACGGAAGTGAGGCTAAGCAGCCATGTGCAGGACGTGACGATTCCTTGGGTGAGCCCAGTACCAGAGCGCTATGTATCGGCTCTGCAAGTATGGAAGCCTCCTTGGATGGCGGGGAATGCCCATGGTCTGCCCCTGCCTTCCCTTGAGGGCTGACCAGGATCTTTGGCTGTTCTATATGGACCAGCTGGGATGGGGGATAACACCACAACAGTGAGAGTCAAACGTCCTAAGAAACCCCTGGGAAGGTTAACCCGGTCAACAAATGCCCGCAGACGTCGGATGTGTCGGCCTAACGGCGCAAGAACGCAGCTCTGCTGTAAACAGGCACAACGCAATCACATCCGGAAAAAAAAAACTCCGGATGAACGAAGAAGAAGAAGAAGAAGATATCTTATGACCTAGAAAGTCCAATTCTTGGAATCCTATCTGACATTTCTTTGGTCTAGCCGTCAATCCAGTTTCTCTGAGGCGCCTGAACAAAAGATGCAGGGTTTCTACATGCTCTTCAAATGTTTCAGTGGCGATCAGGATGTCATCCATGAAGTGACTGATGTCTGGATGCTGTAGTGGGTCAAGTAATTTTCTCATCATACGTGTAAAGACGCTGGGAGCATTACTTAATCCGAATGGAAGAACGTTGAACTCATAGTGTCCTCCAGGCGTGCTGAAAGCTAACCATGGTCTAACTTCCGGTTTTACAGGAATCTGGTAATATCCCTTACTGAGATCAATCCTAGTAAAGTACTTAGCTCGGTTGAGTGCTGTGAAGAGTTTATTCTGATCAGGCAGAGGTTCTGCTTGGAATTCAGTAATAGCATTGAGCTGTCGATAATCGATGCACAATCTATGTTCTCCGCTTGGCTTTCTCAATAGGACGACGCTAGCACTGTAAGGTGATTCAGATGGTGAGATTATCCCTGCAGTGAGCAGCTGTTGTATTTCTTCCTCTAAAGTCTTTTGCTTTGCATAAGGAACTGGGTAAGTCTTGACTCGCACAGGCACTGTGTCATTCAACTTCATGTCAAATTCCTCCAAATCAGTTCTTCCTGGCTTATCAGTAAGTACTTCTGCATATTTTGCCATAAGTTCCCTAATCTGCTTTTGCTGATCCTTTGTTAAGTTGGGATTGATTTCCACATCCTTAAAGGTCTCTTTGGCTTGCAGTTGGCACTCGACTCCCATTGTTGATCCTTCTTCGACTTCAGTAGCCACACTCATGGCCATCAGATGTGCAGGTTCGGTGGTTGAGGGTCTTTCATGAAACTTCTTCAAGAGGTTTATGTGAAATACTTTCATCTTGCCTTTGACTGAAATTCTGTAGTTGGTACGTGAGATCTTCTCCGTCACTAGATAAGGTCCTCTCCATCCTATTTGCAGCTTATTCTGACTGGTTGGAAGCAGCAACATCACCTTCTCTCCTACCTCTAACTCTCTATCCTTGCGGTTGAAGTTACGAGCAATTCTTCGTCTGGCTTGACGTAGATTGACATTCGCTTGTTTCCAACTGTGTTGTAAACGATTTTCCAACTCGGCAACATATGTAGATGCAGTCACGACTGTATCATCTGTAGTATTATCAGTCCACGTTTGAAGTAACGCCTCCAGTGGTCCCTTGAACGGTCGTCCAAACAACAGTGTGGCTGGAGCAAAACCTGTTGAGTGATGGGGTACTTCCCTGTAAGCGAATAAAGCTGCGGGTAAATACAAGTCCCAATCCTCTGTCTTCTCCTGGGCAATTTTGCGCAGGATACTAATCAATGTCCCGTTCCACCTTTCCACAAGTCCATTTGACTGAGGGTGATATGGTGAACTGAAGATATGGCGTGCATGAAAAAGTCTGAAGGTCTCTTCCATGAGCTTACCACGAAACTGTGAACCGTTGTCCGTCAAGATCCTTTGTGGGAATCCTAGACGTGTGAATATTCCTAATAATGCATCAGCGACGTGTTTGGAGTCACAGCTGGGCATAGGAACTGCTTCGGCCCACATGGTTGTTGTCTCCACAAGCGTTAATATGAATCGGTTTCACCTCTTCGTTGCTGAGAGAGGTCCGATTATGTCTACAGCCACTTTCTCAAATGGGATTCCAGTGATTGGCGATTCACCCAACATTGCCGGTGGTGTCCGGTGTTTTGGTGATACTTTCTGACACTGTGGGCATGATTTTACAAACCGTTGTATGTCTGAATTCATCCCTGGCCAAAAGTAGTGAGTGGTAATCAGCTGTGTAGTAGTGTTGATACCCATGTGCCCACTGAATGGTAGACTATGACCCATCTCTAAGATCTGAGTCCTGTATTGAGTTGGTACAACAAGTTGATTAAACTCTTGTCCAGCTCGTCCTGCTTTTCTGTAAAGAAGTGCTGACTTCATGAACAGATCACCTTTACGTAGAGGTAAATGTGATTTTGGCAGTTTTCTGAAGCAGGGTTCCAAGGTGCTGTCGGCTTCTTGTGCCCTCTTCAGTTCCTCCGTTCGAGGGATTGGCGTAGTTGTTTCTGGAGGTTTTGTCGCCTGGTATCGAGGGGTCATGGTCGCCATCGCCACAGGTTGAACAGGTTCTCATAGAACGATAAATCTACGGCCGAGGATTACAGGATATATCGGATCGTCCAAGACTGCTGCCTTGATTGTCCCGGTGACATACCGCGAGGCTATGTTCACTTTTGCCACTGGAAGAGACATATTCGTTGAACTCTTCAGTGGTCCCTGTAATTCCACTATTTCCTCTGTCACCTGTTCAGGGTGAACTAAGGATGATGAAATAACACAGTCATACGATAATCCAGTATCATATAAACAGGTCGTTTTGAATCCATTTAGCAAGATGGATTCTACAACCGGAATACGAGATGATGTGTCTTGATGAGGTGTCTGTTTGGACGTTTCACCAGTGCTCACTTTTTTCTCTTTTCAGTTGGCCAAACATGCCGCTGTGTGTGGAGGTGGCTTTTTCCTGCAATTCTGAAATGTGTGACCTCTAATTTTGCAATGGGTACAGAATGGTTTGTCCTCCTTCGGCGCTGTTTGGACTGAGTTTTGAGTGTTTTTTTTGGGATTTCCCCTTTTTCCTGGTGGCTACAGTGTTTTCACCCTCTTTTGGCTGTGGAGTTTTGTTTTGAGAGGGGGTGTTGTTCGAACGTCCCTTTCCTCCCATCTCCTTCTGAGATTTCTCAAATCTCTCTGCCAGGATGATTATAGTTTCCAGGCGGTCAGCCCCGTTTTGGGTTAAGAATGCCTTCATTTCGTTCTGCATTTTCCCCTTGATCTGATCAATGATGATCATTTCACGGAGTCCTTCAAAATTTTCCTCAAATCCTCCCAAGCAAGTCCATCTTTGTATGTATGACTTCAGTCTTTCGACTAGTTGCGCGTAACTCTCACCCGGTTCCTTCCTTGCGGCTTTGAACCTGAGTTTATAAGATTCGGCGTCCACTTCGAAGCGGCTCAAGAGTGCCGTCTTAAGTGTTGTGTAGTTCTGTTGTTCCTCTCTAGTGAGGCGCGAGAACACACCATACGCCGTGGATCTTAAGGCCTGCGCTAACTTCGTCGCCCATCTACTTTCTTCAAGCCCACAGCTGACAGCCATTGCCTCGAAGCGTGATAAAAATCCTTCGATGTGGTCAGTCTGTTCATTAAAGGGTTCCAGAGGAAATGACATAGCTCCTGAATTAAGTTGAGAGACGTGAGGAGGTGGTTCTGTCACTGGCGATCCTGATGAGGTTGAGGGTGTAGGACCACTCCCTTTCTCTATTCTCCGGATCTCCACTTCAATCTCCATTCTCCTCAACTCCAGTTGGTGTTGACGCTCTCTCTCCTTATCTTCCATTTCAGCCTGTAGTCGTTTCTCTTTCTCCTCCAATTCAGCCTGAAGCTGTTTTTCCTTGAGAGCCAATTCCGCTTGCAGTCTTGCTCTTTTGTCGAATGCATCTGAAACATAGTTAGCTAGCTCAAGGCCATCTAACCCGCATTCCCTACCCGTTTCTGTTATTTGGGCTCTAAACTTTGCAGTTTCCGCCATGTCTATAATTTATTGCTTTGTTCTGCCTAAAAAATATAATTGCAGTTAGTCTGATACTCGTAAGCTTGTCAGTCCCTGATCTGCAAATATACAACAGAGCATGTGCAATATTAAAAACACCCTATGTTATGTCTGTCTGTCAATGCTGGAAAAGCCAAAGGCAGCAGGCACTGAAGTAACCAGATTTAATTCCTAGTAAAGAAAAGAATCTGAAATTAGACAGAGTTTTCCCAACGGATAAGATTTTCCGGTGGTTGATGAAATGCTGTTAAGTTCAGACTCCACTGGAAAAGAACACCTTCTCTGGAAGAGAAGTAGTGTTGGTAGAGTAGATACACACCATATATTTCTCCTGGAGCACCTCTTTCTGAAGTATAAGCCTATTTGAACATGGCCCCCTTCTTCAGGAGGAATGATCAGTCACCTACTCTTATTTATCTGTTAATGTCATTCATATCATGTGGCTGTCAATCAATATAAGAAAATGACAATGTTCAAAATCTAAAGATAATTGTGTTAATGTTTTATGTAATTGTTTAAAGGTTAATATATGGGAACCATCCAGGACGTAGCCGAAAATATGTCATATATTTTTGAAGGGAGTGGGAGATCACTGTAGTGCATGCCCCATCTCTAACAAAAGAAGTAGAGCCCCATCCTCTTCTATCTTCAATAACCCCAGAATATGAACCTTGAGTTATCTGCAGGCCTCGTTCTATTAAGTATGTCTAGGAGATATAGATTATGGCCCTGGTGAGAATGGTAATTACTAACTGGGAATCTGCCCCTTCTCCAATGATTCTTATAGCTCTGGAGCCCCCTTTTATTGGTTATCAAATCTGAGGAAAGTCTGGAGAATTTTCTCAGCCTGATTTAGATGAAGAAAACATGGATATTGAGCAGTTGATAGATCTAGAGTCTTCTCTCCCCCATTTTAGTAAGTCATTATCAGTGGATTTATTGTTAAACAATCAAACACATAATCAATCACATTAGATTCTGACAACATGATGTACAAAGAAGTTGTTGACTCACAGATAGGTTTGAACTGATAAATTAACAGAAGGTCAATTCATGTTAATCATTTATTGACTGGGCCTGAGCCTTCTGGCCAGTACATACATCTCTATTGTGATTTACACAAAATATTAGAAAAGTTGCACATTGGACCAGTCACACAGACCATCAATAAACAAGCAGCAATACATGAGATGTCAACAAGTGTGAAACATAGTAAACATTTTGATGTTGTACATATTAAGTGTGATGGTAATTCAACAATTAAATATTAGTTCCCTGAAATTGGGTGTGGTGTGTACCAATGAGAAAGGTAACCTGGTGAATGGAAGATTGGGTAAGCCAGGGTCCATTGACTGATGGATCCACTTCAGGTCTGCCCGTATAGCTCCTCTGAAGGCCTCCCGATACTCTGCTCATGGCCAAGTCATCTTCCATCTCACTTGTGGTTCATCTCTTTCTCTCGGCTCCCCTCTTTCAGGTCTGATTTAGGTGGTTAGTTTGCTGATGTGTTGGGTGGTTGTTGGTATGTAGCCACCAAGATCACTCAGATCTAGACACCCCGCAATTCCATGTTTAAAAATTTGGTCACACCAGCTTCTCACATCTATTCATTAGGCTGGTTGCAGGAAAAAGTGCGGGCTTACCAGATTCTGATGAAATATTAACATATGCAAATCCGGCGTTGGCGCGAAAGCGGTTCACATGTCTCCTCCTATCCAATGGGTTTCCGAGCTTTGTCTGATGAAATCTTTCTAAGAATCCACGTCATCTGTCACTTATGCAGTTCCAGTTTCGATGTTAAGTTTTAAGTCCTAGTCTCCGTTTGCGGTTGTGAAGTCAATTTCTGTTAATGTTGTTTCCTCTTCTTGCGGCATGTTTTGGTAAATGAATAATGGTGGTTAGCGTTATGCCACACGCGCCATGGACCAGGCTGACATTCTGAATGCTCTACGAGAAGTGAGACTTTTGCGAGAACCAAGTGATGACTGTGAATCTACAACAATGGCCAGACTGCGAGAGCAGGAAATTAAAAGAGGGGTGGCCAAACAAGAACACTACGCAGGAAGCCAAAGAAGATTGATAAACCATCACAGAACTGGCGTCGTTAGCCGCTACACGCTGCGGGATTTGCTGAGGAGGTGATCCGAGCACTTATGTACTGAATGGTTCGATGTGCAATGAGGGTGATCTGTCGACTATCTAACTAACTATTCATATTTATGTTACTGTATTTGAAAATACAGACCCGAACACATTATACACACCCCTTGTACACATATTTTAGCGTGCTGATATTGACCTACTTCGTTATCAATGTTTATGGCTGCATATCCCCACTCCCTCCCCCTAGGGCCAATGGGATTAAGTATGTTGACAATGAGTTGAACGGAGTTGAGTTGAACCATGATCACACGTCATAGCACTCAGGGCATTCCAATACGTGCTCCGTCCTCGTCTTCAACCGTCAGCAAACAGCGAAGAGACCCGATACTAAGGGTAGCACTAGCAGTCTTCTTCTTCTTCGTTCATCCGGAGTTTTTTTTCTCGGATGTGATTGCGTTGTGCCTGTTTACAGCAGAGCTGCGTTCTTGCGCCGTTAGGCCGACACATCCGACTTCTGCGGGCATTTTTTGACAGGGTTAACCTTCCCGGGGGTTTCTTAGGACGTTTGACTTTCACTGGTGTGGTGTTATCTCCCATCCTAGCTGGCCCATATAGAACAGCCAAAGACATCCTGGTCGGCCCTCAAGGGAAGACAGGGGCAGACCATGGGCATTCCCCGCCATCCAAGGAGGCTTCCATAATTGCAGAACCAACACACAGCGCTCTGGTACTGGGCTCACCCAAGGAATCGTCACGTCCTGCACATGGCTGCTTAGCCTCACTTCCGTATATTGGGCCTTCCGTTCACCATAGGCTGTTCTTCCGGAAACCAGAAGAATGCAGTGTGCGGATGACATCCACACAGTGAGCTTTCGACTCGGACTTTCCGCGCAATGGATTTGCTATCCGAGCAATATTCCATTTCGTGCCACTAGGAATTTTTTCCACCTTTTATGAAGCTCACACAGTGAGCTTTTGATTCGGACTTTCCACGTAATGGATTTGCTATCCGAGCAATATTCCATTTCATGCCTCTGGGAGGCTTTTGTAACTGACATACCTGTGGTATGAAGTGTGGCAGTCTAAATACTTCTTCATGCACCTTTAAATGTCAACCTGTATGTAGTTAAAGTAAGCTGCGGTCAACTTGAGCTTGTTGATATCTCCATAGAGCTTGTCCTCAAATGAAGCAGGTGTGGGCCAAAATATCTTTCTCTGTTCTGCATATATTGGGCAATCCTGCAGCAAATGTTTTGCTGTCATTTTTCCAGTTCGACAATTACATTCATCGGTATCTCCTATCTTTAGTTTATTGAACAAGTGGTATTTCAGCCTGTTATGTCCTGTGCGGAGTCTGAAGATTGCTACTTGTTCTCTTCGGTCGAGTTTGTAATATGCATCATCCTTCTGGTGGTCTGGATGCTCTGATTCCCATTTGGTTTTATAGGTGCTTTTTATAAACCTCTTTGCCTCATTGTAAGTTATGTCTATGTCAGGCTGTGGTAGTCGTCCGCCCTCTTTTGCCAGTCTGTCAGCCTCTTCATTTCCAGGTATACTGCAATGTGATGGGATCCACTGTATTACAACTCTTTTGGATTTCTGGCATAGACCATGGAGTGCTGCTCTTAGGTCAGCTAGTTCTGTGCTGGTTTTGCTCTTCAGTATTGAGACAGCTGACTTTGCATCTGTGAAGATAGCCATTTGCTTCTCTTTATTTTCCTCCATCAAGAGCATTTCTGCTGCAGTTTTCAAAGCCTCTACCTCCGCTTTGAAGTTACTTGAAAATTTTCCAGTTGCCACTGACTGTGTTTTTATCACTCCATTTTTTAAATTAAGGAGAATTCCTCCTCCTCCATTTTTAATTGAATCTTTGGCTGATCCATCTGTATGTGCATGGGTCCAATTCCTGCTTGGGTAATGTTCTTTTATGTAGTTGAGGGTTATTTTTCTTCTTTCGGTTTCATTCTGAGTGTTCTTTTTCTCAATACCAGGAATGTTTTCTATCATCTCAGGCAGTTGCTGCTGTCTCCAAGCTGGGAAGTTGTGTGTATTGTAAATGGGCTTGACTGTTGATATGTTAAGCATGGGATCTACCCTAATCTTTCGTTTTGCAGTTTCTACAAAGTTGCTACGCTTCAGTCTTCCTTTTCCAAAACCAATAAACCTGTTATACATAGGGTGGTCTGTCAATCTTCTAAATTTTTGTGCTTGTTGCTGGGCTCTGCTATCTCTTCTGTCCTGCATTGGTTGTAAACAAGTGATCTTTTCGAGTTCATTAAGCGTTGTCTTCAGGCTTCCAGTTATGATTCGCATTCCTTGATTTTGGACTCTACTTATTTTGTTAAAGTTTGACTTAGCTGCCGTTGCCCAAGCTGCAATGCTATATTCCAGTACTGGCCTCACCCGTCCAGTATATAACTTCTTGAGAACTTTCTCATCTGCTCCCCACGTGGTACCAGCAAGCTTTTTCATGATTGCCATTCTTTGCTTTGCTCTTGTTCGATTTTTTTCAACCTGTGTTTTCCATGTCAGGCGACGATCAAAGGTGACTCCGAGATAGTTTGGATATTCTTCATGGCGCAATATTTTTCCATTCAATACCAGCTTAGGTTGCTGAGTTTTATTTGAGAGGGAGAACACTGTGCATGTTGTTTTCTCCTCACTTATCTTCACTAGCCATGATTTTGACCAGTCCTCTAGTGCTAATAGGGCTTGCTGTATTCTGCTGTTTGCTGTACTAATATATTCTTCAGATGTCCATATGGCTAGGTCATCTGCAAAGGATGATGTGTGTACTCTGGCTGGAAACTTTTCCGTGATGTCGTTTATATATGCTAGGAATAATGTTGGTGAAAGAACTCGTCCTTGGGGGACACCTTGCTCCAACAGCATCATTTTGCTGGTTTGTCCTGGTACTTTTGTCCTGGCAGTTCTGTTCTCAAGGTAGTGGCTGATCCATTTGTACATTTTCCCACAAACATGCATTTTTTGCAGTTTTACTTTCAGTCCTTCCTTCCATACTTTATTAAATGCTTTTTCTAAATCTATCCAGACCGCTAGTGTGTGCTTTTTCTCTTGGAAGGCATCCTCTATTTCCTGAGCTATATAGGTTATTTGATCTTCAGTGGATCTGTACTTTCTGAATCCTGCTTGGTATGGTGTTAAGAGTTTGTTTTCTTCCAGATGCCATGTTAGCCTGCCATTGATAATGCGTTCCATTAATTTTCCTACACAGCTAAGTAGACTGATAGGTCGATAGCCATTTGGTTCTTCCAGGTCTTTTCCTTTCTTTGGGACTGGTATTAGTATAACTTCCTTCCATGCCTGTGGGACTATTCTCCTCTTCCAGCTGTAATTTAGGACTGCTAGTAGTTTCTTTTTTGCCTTTGTCCCTAGTCCTATTAGCATTTCATTTGCGATTCCATCCTTTCCTGGTGATTTCTTCTTTTTTAGGGTATTCATTGCCTGTTCCATTTCTTCCATTGTTAGATTTGCCATCATATATTCTGCTGCTGTCTCTGAATTACTATGATGTATCTGTTTATCTTTGATTGCTTTCTTCTGTTCGGCTGTATTATCAATGTGGTTTGCTCTGGCATAGTGTTCCATTAGTGCATTTGCAGCCTTTTTTCCTGTAAGCAAGGCATTTCCTTGTTTAATTGTTATTTGTTTGTTTCTAGGTCCTTCATTGTTCATGGCTTTCACTAGTTTCCATAGTTTGTTTCCATCCCTGTCAAAATTCAGGTTTTCTGTTTTTTCCCTCCAACAATCTCTTGTTGTTTGATTTACTGTTCTTTTATATTTTGCTGAGATGGCTTTGAGAGAGATGTTCGCTTCAATTGTTTGTTCTCTCTCTGCTGTCTTCCTGGCATCTTCAACTTTGTCCTCCAAACTTTGTAGTTCTTCAGTCCAGTATGGTTTGTAATTTTTCCTCGCTCCTCTTGGAATGGACTCAGTGGCTGCCTGTATTATTGCTCTGTTTAGACTTTCCACCATTTGCTTCATGTTGCCATATCGTGTATTTATGTTTTCACAATATTTGTCTGTTAATTTGGCAAATCTGTCCCAATCTGCTCGTTTGTAATTCCAGCGGGGCAAGGGCTTTTGCTCCTGTGGAACATACTCCATTGTCATCAAGCAATGCTACAGGCATTATGGGATAAACTTCTCTCGCACCACACAAAAAGACTTGTCAGTCGTACGAGAGGAATTGATTACACATTTTTATTGCCACTGGCTCTTACAATACATCAATGCACAAAAACTGTCTCTAACGAACCACACATGAATACACAGAACTTCCTATCACTAGTCGTCCCTAGCCCTACTGCTAAATCTATCTACTCATCTAAAGAAATACGCATCGACTCTAAGCGATGTGTTCCCTACGAAGTCTGTCTCCCGTCTGACAATTCTCCGCGTGCTGATTACACAGTACGCGGAAGGACCTCGTGCGCACTTCGGCTTTTGCGTGCTACATCATTCAACACGCTTAGAGTAGTAGTCTACTCTTGAGTTCTATTCTAGTTCTTGGTGTCTATCACGTTGGCGTGATTATACCGTGACCAGAGTGCTTACTCTCTGGTTGACACTCCCGTGTCTCATGAGAGAACTGTTTGACAGTTCCCTTCCCTATCTACTCCCTACACCTACCCTGCCCTCATGTTGGGGCACTGGGTTACCTCTAATCTACTTGAGGTAGACCACTCATTCAGGGTGGTCTTCCCTCCTATCTATTCTAGTCTTTGACATCCATATTCATTACAAGCTTGATTGGTCTGTGGTCACTACCTGCTAATTGGTCCAGCACATGGCGGTCGATTTTGTGGAGGATGTCTCCTGTGCAGAAAGCTAAGTCTGGAGTAGAAGTGGTAATCCATCTTCTGGAGTAGAAGCTCGGTGTGTCATCCGCTTTGTTGAGTAGATGGAGATTTGAGTCTATTTCCCAGTCCTCCACTTCATCTCCTCTTTTGTCAGTATCTGGGTATCCCCATCTTTCTGAACGGCTATTAAAGTCTCCGACAATAATGCAATTTGTGTCAGTTATTTTCATGTTTGAGAGTGTAAGATCCTTATCTGCTGGGCTATAAAGATTGTAAATTCTTATTTTCACGTCCTTTATCATTATATCAACACCTATAATTTCTGTTTGGTTGTCAGAGATCACAGATACTTCGCTGCAAGGTATTGTATTTCGTGTAAGTATTAGAACTCCTCCTTTATGTCCTTCGCGGTCGAAACGTGTGGCCTGATATCCCCTGACTGAAAATTTGCGCTTGGCGTTGAGGTGTGTCTCTTGAATGCATGCCACATCTATTCTATCTTTATGAAGACGCTGTGTCTGGGATTCTTTCTTGTTATAAACTCCTTCGGCATTCCACTGTAGTATGTTGAGTGTCCTTGGTATTTGGTCAATAGCTCTTAACCTACTCCTTTGTGCCTTGACTCCACAGCACAGGGGAAGGTGACCACCAGTAGTCATGGGTGGACCCCCTCGAGGCAGGGGGCCCGGCACTATCACCGCCTGATGGGACTTCACGGGATTAGCACCATAACGATTAATTTTCATCTGTGGCATCATGAAATGATAAAGTTACGTTGCACTTCTTTGTCAAGCCTGTGGCTCAGTACATCCGATGCACTAGCAGTCTGATAATGTGTCTGTCTGGTCTTTCCTCGAAGTCCTGGGTGTCGGCCAGATCCTCTGGTCACTTAGTTCCGCATCGTTCTTTCCAGGCCTCAATGATGATAAAATCATCCATACTATACAAATGATCCTGACTACATCTGCCTAATCGTGCATCAGTATCTCACCCAGCGACGCAGACCCAGCCAATCTACCCCCCCCCCACCCCAGTTCTGTTCCCAGCACCTCAGCATGACCTGGGGAAAAGATTCAACAAATACTCCCTATCTTTAGATTTGTTATTTGAAGCACGTCACTTTAAACGAAGCATGCTCGTCTTCCCTTTCTCATCATACTCTGTTCGTTACAATTACGACTTGTGTGTGTGTGTCATCATCCTCCATCAGCGGAACGCCGCTGTGATTTCCTCCACCTCCATTCTTATATTAAATGTAGTAGTATCACATGCAAGGCTCTCCTGCACTAAACACCGTCCATTAAACCCTTGCTACGAAACCAAAGGCACGTCTTTTGCTTCTTAGCACAGAACCAGCAGTGTAGATGATTACATCACCTGGGCGTGAATTGTCACGAATTGTAGGCAATGAGTTTGAGTTGAGTTGAGCTAAGAACCGACATCACTGCATTCAGGATATTGCCATATGCGCTCCGTCCCCTTGTTCGACAGCCATCGAATAGTCACACTACTAATTGTTCCCACCGCTATCTGATTGAAAGTTCTCCTGATCTTCCCTCTCAGTTTTGAGATTTTGCCAGCACCCCTGCTGATCCCCCGCAATCTCATCCTTTCCACATACGGGTTCTCAATCTGTTCCTTCACCTTCTCCACCTGGTCCCACAGGCAATATAGGCAATTTTTTCCCCCCGCATATCCTTTATCCCTGTCAACACCAGCATTTTACCGCTGTCGTTTATTTCTTGACAAGATTACGCTCAGTAGTTTGCCATTGCTTTCTGAGCGGCCGGCTCACTTATCGCGTAAGTTACCGATGCGGCGAGAACCGCTTTCAATTCTCGCGAGCTGGGTTACCCTACGGAGATAAACGGGATTACGGAGAAAGTCGTTTAAAGCCTAGGCCAGGGAAACCGCAATGTAGGCAATGCCGCCACGAAATACTGAAAGCCCATAGAGGAAATATGTCCACCGCAGACCTAATCCTTAATCCCAGCTAATCCGTATCTGCTATGCTAAATTATCACCAGCCTTCATCCTTATACGAGTAGGTAGAGTATGTATAAATTAGTGGAACTATGGTAAAGCTATGGAAATGTAAACAACATAAATTTAATAAAAAAACTGTCGTAAAAGTCGAGAGGGTCGACTTCATTGCACCGATTGCTATTCCTGGGAAAACAAAAAAACAGAAAGTGATGCTATTCAAGATTACTTAGATTCTAATCCCAATCTAGGTTGAGTTTGAGAAAGAAATAGCAGGCTACCAGTTTCCTGATGAGAAAGAAATTCGTGGAAGGTATCCCATATGGTTCTGTCTTTTTCCGCAGGGCAGCCTGCCGAAAGCGTCGCACAAAGTACGAACTCCGTACTTTGATGCCCGGAGCCAATCCTTTGATTGGATGCCCCTAAATTGTTCTTTACCTCATTCATTCCTCCTCCCCTCCGACTGCACTGTGCTGCCCCCTCTCCCTAACTAGATGCCCCCCTCCTGGCTGGATGCCCGGGGCCATTGCACCCCCGCACTCCCCTCTGCACGCCACTGAAGGCGAGAGACAGACAGTGTTGGGGATACATTTCAGTCTTCGTTGTGAAGACGGCACCTGATGGATTGATATGTGAAGTTTAGTACCAAACCTCGCTGATTTCTTGGCTTTTAGAGGGGAAGCAGAGCTCTGCAACACAATTCGTGCTGGTAATGTAATGGAAGAAATACAAACTAGAATCAACTCTGGAAATAAGATATACTATGCACTACAACATCTACTAAAATCAAAGTCGCTATCTCGTAACACCAAAATCACAATATACAAAACACTGATCAGACCAGTTGTGCTGTATGGCTCTGAAACCTGGAGTACAACGAAAGGAGACGAAGCCTTGTTACAAACCTTTGAGAACAAAATTTTAAGACGCATCTTTGGACCCATTAGGGATACACAAAGTGGAGAGTGGAAAAGAAGAAGTAACAAAGACATTTATGATCTGTTTAAGTCTCCGCTAATCACTGGTATCATGAAGGCTAATAGACTACAATGGCTGGGGCATATAGAAAGAATGGAAGATAATAGGGAAACAAAACTCGCTTACACTCAGGAAATAAATGACCGTAGACCCCGAGGTAGACCAAGAAGACGGTGGAGAGATAATACATGTACAGACCTACAAGCACTACAAGTGGAAGGTCCACCAGAGAGACGAATGGAGACGGATTGTATTTGCAGCAAAGAACCTCAATGGCTCGGAAAGCTGACGAAGAAGAAGAATGTATTATTATTTATAATTTGATACCCTATCGGAAAATAAACCTCAACTAACTTCATTCTAATAAACGGAAGTCATTTATAGTGGTCAGGCGACATATACGTCATCACATTGGCTTTAAAAGAGTTAAAACCAACTTAAAACTCAGTCTTACAGCGGATTTGCAAACAACAATAATATGGCGGAGTATTACTTTCAATACATGTTCTTTACAAGTCCTGCTCTTTCTCATCGATTTGAAAATCTGCTAGCATTTGTGTTACAGAGACACCTCTTACTCTATAGAAAGTCTTTGTATAATTAATGAAGCAAAGATACGAGTCTTTGTTTACTTTCATGTCTAGATCCGGGGGATTGTAGGAATTCATTTGGTTAAGAGCATTCTGATCTTCCGTGTTTAAAATGGGTAGTCTTTGTTAATCTACATTTGTCAAAGCATGTTGCCGTTTGAACACAAATCATTATCATGCGCCTTGCCGGCTGGCATGGGCGATCATGCCTCTCCACATATTGCTTTCTCTATGTCACAAATCTTCCGGTTGTCACATATTCCAGTTTTTGTCTTCTCATAATGTAACCAAAATGTGATAGCAGCCTCTTTCTGATGTTTGCGACATTTTGTCTTTGCGACTTAGCCTTCCTCTAAATGTCCAGATTGTTCATTTTGGCAACCCAATGAAATTTCAGCACTCTTCTATAAAAACAACTCTCCAAGGCTTCGGGGGATGTTTTTCACCTGTTTACTAATTGCCCAGTAACACAAATATATTATATAAACATCATTAGATTTGTCAGTAAATGTTACTGTTAAAATTAAGCTGGGGATGGGGTTGACCACAACGTCCTGCAAAGGACATGCAACCATTTTTATACCACAAATATATTTTACAAGCATGGTTCTTTTATAACACACATATATATTATACATGCATCCTTGATTTATCAGTAGTCGTTTCTGTTGTAAAACACATATATACAAGCACCCTTGAATCGTTAGTAAGTGGGGCTGGTCTGGTTCGCTAGATCAGTTCCGCGTCTAGCGTTCGTTGTCTCTGATGGCTGTGTGAGGTGCACCAAAATGGGATCTTCCCAGCCAACGTGAGTTAGCGAGGCAGGCGTTTCAAGAATGTAACCGCATCGTGCAGCCAGGGTCGTGGTTTGAGCGGGCAAAAGAGCAAAATTTGTACGACCGTTCGACAAAGTCTCGATAAGCGCCCACTCTCTCTCGATGAGTAGTGGGCCTGCAGTCAGTAAGCTGGTATAGCTTTTTTTTTTCGGTTAGTCCTGCCGGCGTAGCTTGAAAGCTCGTCGGTAGGCGTCCAGTGGTTTTGCATGTATCACCTTGTACCGGGAGGGCGCGCTTTAGCGATGCTACTCTTGGCTTGCGTGTGCGTGAATAGTCCGTCTGTCCGATAGATATCTGGTTGATCCTGCCAGTAGTCATATGCTTGTCTCAAAGATTAAGCCATGCATGTCTAAGTTCACACTGTCTCACGGTGAAACCGCGAATGGCTCATTAAATCAGTCGAGGTTCCTTAGATGACACGATCCTACTTGGATAACTGTGGCAATTCTAGAGCTAATACATGCTTACCAAGCTCCGACCCTCGCGGAAAGAGCGCTTTTATTAGTTCAAAACCAATCGTCGTTGCCCTTCGCGGGGCGCGGCGTTCCCACTGGTGACTCTGGATAACTTTGTGCTGATCGCATGGCCTTACGTGCCGGCGACGCATCTTTCAAATGTCTGCCCTATCAAATGTCGATGGCTCCCCCGATGTGTCTCCACCTTAACGTGGTGGGGGAGCTTGCGTGTCCCATCGACCCCATTTGCTTGCCGATGGGTGAAAAATTACATATCGGACAGTTTATGGGATAGGGACCAGACTAAGAGAGACACAACCTGCTGCTCTGCAGGTATAGACTGAGGATAGCAGTCAAAATTTAAATCAGGTGCACGAAGGCAGAATTTCTTGGTTCGGACAAAGCACTTAAGGCTCCCTGTCGAGGGCTGTGGCTGAACGCCTCTAAGCCACAAACCCTCGGATCTGAGAGCCAGGCCGATACCCGTCTACCGGAAAATAGAAACGTGATACTGAGCAAGCTACATGCTCAGGTCTGATACATGTTCGAAGGCTCTCAGTTGGGGGATATGAGGGATTCCCGGATGAGAGGGCCAGACCGTTTCCCGTTCACTGCTGCACGAAGGTAAGGTGCTGAGCCGGCAGCACATGTAGCCTACCTCGTGAGCGAGTACAAAAAAGAAAGAAAAGTGCCCCAGTCGAAGGGCATGGTTACGGAAACTCTGTATCTAACTCATAGAGAGTGTAGATATAAGTGGAAGAACGTCTCAACGCAAAATGGAACGCACGGCGAGCGTACCTATTGCGTGGGTTGAAGTCACAAGCAAAAGCTTACCGAGTGGATGTCGCCCGCAATCTGACCGCTCCTGGTGTGTGCTTGAGCGATCAGTGGCAAGCGGGATGCTCAACACATGGAAGTGAGGAACAAAAGCAGCCATGAGCAGGACGTGGAAACTCCTTGGGTGAGCCCAGTCTCAGAGCAATATGTGCCGGCTCTGCAATTATGGAAGCCTCCTCGGATAGTGAGATGATGCCCATGGTCTGCCCCTGCCTTCCCTTGAGGGCCGTCCGCGATATCGTTGATCGTTCTATCTTGACCAGCTGAGATGTGGGTGACATTACAACAGTCTAACGTGTCTCGAAACCAGAGGAAGGCTAACCTCACTAAAAAATGCCCGCCAGAAGTCGGAAGTGTCGGCCTACGGGTGGCAAACTAAAAATTGACACTACTCAATTACGTCCGAGTGAAATGTCTCGCCCGAATGTCTCTCGTGCTAGGAACAGCTCTGACTACCTAGTTTCCGAATGCCGCTCTTGTTCGGAACAGCTCTGACTGGGTAGTTTTCCGAATGTCTGTTGAGCCTGGAAAAGCTCTGATGGGCGCAACGACAAGCACATGTCCGAAAACTCGCTGAGTGGATGCCGTCTGCAAACCTGTCTGGTTTGTGCGGGAATGACCCGAGGAAACGAAATGACCAATATATTGAAGTGAGGATTCAAAGCAGCCATGAGCAGGACGTGACGATCTCCCTCGGTGAGCCCAGATCCAGGGCGTTATGTGTCGGCCCTGCAACTATGGAAGCAACCTTGGATGGCGGAAAATGCTATGGACTGTCCCTGCCTTCCTTTGAGGGATGACTGTTGTCTTCGACCGTTCCACTTTGGCCAGCATGGTTGCAGATGGCGCCACAAAAGTGAGAGTCTCCCAGGAATGCTAACCTGGTCAAAAATGCACGCTAAAAGCCGGATGTGTTGGCCTAAGGGTTTCGATCCAAGGGTGCCTAACTAGACACACCGCAATCACATCTGAAAAAACACTCCGGATGAACGCAAAGAAGAAGAAGAAGAATCGTTAGTAAATGGTTCTATTATACCACAGATATATTAAACAAAAAGATCACTGCATGTGCCAGTAATTGTGTTGCTGTTATGACAAAAATATTACTACTGACAGCTTGCCGCCTTGACAGACGATAGTTTGTTATATTGTGCTTCAAATATAGCACAAAGCCTGCGTTGAATTGTAGAGATCATGCTGCATGATTCGGCCTGCCTAGTTTACTCCAGAGGAAAGGCAACACCAATACATCTGGAACAAGACAAACGGCAGAAGCTGCCGGATCAGCAAAGCAATTCTCTAACTGTCCGCCTGTTGGAGCTTCGATCCTAGACCAGTTACCCACCAAGGCTTAGGGCCTGGTCTGCCCTGCCACGACTTTGAATCTTCAGGTTGCATTTCTTCGCACCAGGAAAAGGCTTGTACCCCCCCCCCCCCCCCCCCAATTGCGTTCTTCCGCCAGAAGCCGTTGGCACAATGTGGGGTGTCGGGTTTGGTAAGCACCTCCCAACATTCGGCACCAACAGAAAGCAGGTAGTACCGTCTACTGTCATACGGTAGCTCAGCGTAAATACGCCGGCGTTCGTCGTTCTATAAAATAAGAAGCAACTGATTACCTATTCCTCCGCGCATTGAGGTCTACAAAATGTAATGACCCTGCCACATCACAGATACATAGCAAGATTCTGCTTCCAGACTATTTTTTCAAGTTTGCAGAATGGTCTATAAAAATATGAGTCCGGAATCATATGTCCAATGCACCTGAAGTCCTTTAATTACTTGAACATCATTTACTCATGATTTGTGACATCATTTACACATGATTTGTGCCATCATAAAGTGACAAGCATTGAATTGTCTCGCCAAGCCTGCCGCCCAGTACATCCGACTTCGACAAGCATATTTCGAGTCAGCTTATGACTGTTTCCAGTCTACCTACAAGGTTTTGTGTCTCTTCTTCTTCCTGTTCCTTTCCCTTGACCTGTCTGGCACGCGAGACCCTACCAGTAGCTGCGCTGCCGTTGGCATAGCTCCCGGAGTCACTGGAACACACAAACCCCTCTACCAGTGGAAGATGGAGACACGTTAGAGGGGTACCGTGATTTGAGAGTGGGCTGATGAGGGCCAAAGACTGTCACTTCGTGGCTTCTGACCAGTGCATCTTTGGGGTTCAATGACACCGAGATCCCTTGGCAATTTTCTGGCCTCTGATGGTTAATTTTCCACGATGAACAGCGTCGATGTAGGGTAGAAGTCTTGCACTGAGGTTGTGTAAGATCTGCAAGAGATAGCTGGCACCAAGGTGAGGCACAGGATATACCCTTGTACACAACATCACGGTCATAATTTGAAGGCAAGTTACCAGAATCACCACACCGTGGTCTGATGTCTTCTGACTGAACGCCTCTGATGGAGGTCAGAATGGCCGAATGGATAAGAACTCTCGCACTGAAACTTCCGGTGTGCTGATGGCGAGGTAGCAGGGTTAATCCTTACACCGGTCAGTGAGACTAAAAGGTTGACTTCTCGTCCTTGACTTGGGGACATAAATTACAAGTACATCAGAAACTGGATTGGGTTCACCAGATGGCGAGGAACACAGGTAATAAGGAAAGCTAATCCACACGCAAAAATATGTCCAGTGCGCTAAAAGTAGTAGCACAGATATAGACTACTTTTGGGTGCAAAGCGACCAAGAGCAAATAAAACCCGAAAAAATGTCAATAAGAAAACGGAGAACGATGGAGATACTCTACCATCTCAAAAAGCCGCAGATCAATAAATAATAGGCATTGATTTCAATTCGTTATAGCGAAAAATGAAGATAATAGGATTAATAGAACATAAGTATGTGTAACATCCTGCGGGCATGCGTCAAAAAACAACTCGAATCGGGTGTGCTCTTTGAGTGTCGCTGCTGTCTAGAGCAGAGGTTCCCAAACCACGGCCCGCGGGCCACTTGTGGCCCGCCAGCTCTCAGAAAGTGCCACGCGAGGCTTTGTTATGTAATATAATATATTTTAATAATTTCAAAAATGCACTCGGAGAACCCCGTCAGCGTGCGATAATTTACTCTGCTCGTGGTTGTTATGCGCAGATATTATCGAATGCGCCTGTTCAGTTCGCAACAAAAAGTTATAAAGTCCCCATATCCCAGCCGTGTCGACCAATCAGAGTGCACAAAGCGCCATGGTGTCGTCTGTTACAACTGTTTAGGAGAGTTGGTAGTATTGTGAAAACAACATAGCATGAACCAAACTGGACAGTGTATGCACCGACGGTGCTACGGCTTTGACCGGTAAAATGTCTGGATGTCTAGCATTATTGGAACAGTTTCTTGGCCACACTATATTAAAATATCATTGTATCATTCACCAAGAAGATCTGTGTGGAAAGATATTACATTTGAACATGTCATGGATGTTGTTCTGAGATGTGTGAACAAAATTCGTAGTAAGGCGCTGAACAGGCGTGAGTTCAGACAGTTTCTATCAGACCTGAACTAGGAATACTGTGACCTACTTTTACACTGTCATGCCAGATGGCTATCTAAAGGGAAAGTTCTGTCACATTTCTGGGCACTGAAAAATAGTGTCTATCTGTTTCTGTCTGAAATAAATGAATTTCCTACAGACCGGGAATGTCTGCTGAACGATGACTGGTTTAATGACTTGGCATTTTTGGTGGACGTCACATCTCGTGTAAACTCTTTAAAAAATACTATTCGCAAATTTATGCGATGACATTTCTTCATTTAAAATAAGACAACGAATGTTTATCGGACAGCTGACTGAAGGGACTTTAAAGGCGCTTCCAACTCTGACGACGTTTGTGGTGGAAAAGAAATGTGACTTGTTACAGTACAAAGTAAAAGTTGAAAGTCTTCTGGATATCTTTCAGTTGAGATTTCAAGAGTTCACAGTAGAGGGGGATAATGTTGCCCTCTTCATAAATCCGTTCGTATTCCCTGATGCCAAACTCTTTCAATTACAGCAAAACCTTCAGCACGAAGAATTGATTTGAAATGCAATTCTGCAATGAAATGTAAATTTCTGGAGCTGGCTGCTTCACCTTCAGCTTCATTCTGGCGACTATTGCCTGTCGAACAATTTGAACACTTGCGTTCATTCACCCAGAGATACATTTGTCGTTTTGGTTCGACTTACAGATGCGAGCAGTCATTTTCCGCAATGACCGTTATAAAACAAAAACAAGCTACGTTCCAGACTCACCGACAGTAACCTAGCTGCGCTTATGACTTTGGGCACGGCAGATTTGTGCCCAGACATTGATAAACTGGCATCTGAACTTAAGTAACTTTTTTTGAAGAACAGTTACAATTATAAATTAATTACACTAATAGCGATGTTTGAAACTGATTTAAAATTTATTGTTAAATGAACTTTTGATTTTAAATCAAAAAATGACCGCAGTGTAATATTGACACTGACTGCCTTTAAAGTTTTAGAATTTTGTTGACGAAAGTTAAGAAAGGTAAGAATGACATTGAAAGACTTTTATACTTTTATAAGGTTGTGGCCCGCTTAACTACAGAAAACAGTAGATATGGCCCTCTGCTTGAAAAGCTTGGGAACCACTGGTCTAGAGTGTCCACAAATATCTATAGCCTAGTCTCCCGTTCTCTGCATCACCAGATGTACCTATACCATAGTTAGTCGTTAGGTAATCGCGGTTCCAACTTCACGGCAAAGGGTCACCCCCATAATGTTCCGTTCCTGTGACAGTGAATATCACACGAAATGCTCCTCACTGTTCAGTGTGAAAAGTGGAACAGACATCAGTGCCGACAAACCAACAGTACGCCAGTAGGAGTCTCTGTGGCGAAGTGGTCAAGCCGTTTAATTCGGGCTCCGAAGGCTGTGGGTTCGATTCCGGGCCGCGTCCTTCGGTTCACGAATTAAATTTTTCGGAGACTCCTGTGGGCCGTCGCTAGAGCTACGGAGTTCGTGCTTTATGCGACGCTTTCCGCGCTGCGGAAAGAGACCGAGCCATATGGGATAAAACCCAGTGCAATGAAGTCGACCCTGTCGACTTTTAAGCGACTTTTTTTTTCAACAGCACGCACAGGCAAGTACTGTACATGCTTAAGAACCTCTCGCACCCTAAGCGAAAATCATACCCCTAGATCAATGGGCCGATTACAGACCTATACATGTATGCAACTAAACGGTTATACTTAACTATTGTCATCATCCTGTGTCCTGCCAGCTGACGCAGACGTTCGTGTCCCTCCACGGATATCGGTGCCTGGCGTTCTGTGTTAATTCTGCTGATGAATCCTCCATGCCACCGCCTCAGTCCATACAGCTTCATTTCTCTTAGTCTGCCTCTTCTCTCACTGATCTAGGAAGTGTCCGTGGTCACACTGCCTGTTTCGCACTCTCATTGCTGTGGGTTCGATTCTGGACTACGACATTCGATTCAAGAATATAATTTCCCAGGAGCCTCCAGGGGTCGTCGCTGGAGGTACGGCGTTCGTGCTTTGTGCGGCGCTTTCGGCAGGTCACCCTACGGAAAGAGATTGAACCATATAAGATAAAACCCGGTGCAATGAAGTCGATCATCTTGCATTTTAACCCCTTTTTAAACCAGTGATCTTTCCCGTGGTCACGATGTTCTCCAGTTTCTCCACTCTTCTCATTACATGACCAAAGTATGCTGCATGTATCTTTATTAAAGTTGTATATAATGTTCTAGCTACGATTAGCCTCTTGGAGACAATCACTGCTTGTTACTCTGGCAGTCCACGATATTACTATTAGCAACATTGTCCACATAAACGTTGCTCCTAACCATGTAAACGGTGGACAGAGGGAATAACAGAATCCATGGAATTCACGATATATGAAGCCCATAAACGGGCATTCCCCCGCTGTTTATGCTTTACATCGACACCGCAAGATACAAGAGGAACACGATGAGATGAGAAGAAGTTTTTCCTAAAATTTAATTTATTCCCTCATGCGCCAGGATTTGTGATTTGCTGCTAAACAGCAGAACAGGTTCTATATAACATTTCAACACTCTCTTTCTTACACTTCCTGATCCGTGGCGTAGGGCTACGGACGCAGTTCGTAATCCCGCATACCGCGTTCGAAACACATCTGCGGGCAATTTGGCAGCGTACCGCCTTGTGTTGGTTGTTTACAAAATGGTGTGGGTGCATGCCGTTCAGAAAGCAATGGCAAACTACTGAACGTAAATTTTCTAAGAGATCACCAACAGCGTAAACATGCTGGGGTTGACAGCGACGTCCTGTAAAAAGATATGCAACTAACTTTTAACTGTCTTACATTAAATGTTAGTGACTTGTGGCATAAGCTGTCAATCAATCAGATGCCGTCTCCACAATGAAGGTTGGCTGCAATGGATCTCCAACACTGTCTGTCTCTCACCCTGACTGTACATTCTGTCAAGCTGTTGTACGTCTATTTCTTGATGTTATCTTCCCACTTGTATCGTTGTCTACCTCTTGCCCTCAACCTTGCCCTAGTATGGTTTTTATAAGAGTATCATGTCTTTTAACGTGGCCGAAATATTTCGCTTGCCTCCTCTTTATTTATTTCATCAACTCTCTCTTCATTCCCAGTTTTTCTAGAACCTCTGCATAAGATATACCAATACATTAATGAAACCAAACTCCATACCCCGGAGCTCAGAATGCTGGGGTTGACAGCGACGTCGTGTAAAAGAATATGCATCTAACTTGTAACTTTCTTACATTAAATGTTAGTGACTGATGCCATAAGATGTACCCATACATTAATAAAACCAAACTAGATACCCGGGAACCCAGAATGCCGGGGTTGACAGCGACGTCGTGTAAAAGAATATGCAACTAACTTGTAACTTTCTTACATTAAATGTTAGTGATTGATGCCATAAGCTGTACCCACACATTAGTGAAACTAAACTAGATACCCCGGGAGCCCAAAAAGAGAAAAGAAGGATTTCCTGAACCGGAAATACCATGTTTAATGTTTCACTTTTCAATGGCGTCTGTTCCGAAGCCAACAGTTCGGGATGTGTACCTCACAGCGTATTTCCCTCCATGTTTAGCTCAGCAAATGCCACCTTAATACCGTCACTAGTCTGGTTATTATCTGCTTGATATCTTGCAATCTTCTGAGTTTGTATTGTATTTTAGTTTAATGTAGTTTTTGAAAGTTTATTTAGCTTGGTGTTTACAAAGTGTTGGTGGAGTTTTCCTGAGATAGGAGAGCTCTTCTGTCGCTTGTTTCTCTGACCACCCCAATTTCTTGATTGCTTTAAAAAAAAGTAGTTTATATGTTTATTCTTCATGTATTTGTATTTACTATGACATTTATCAGAAACTTAGTGTTTGTAGCTGGTTGTAGCATGAGGGACTGTTCGTAAAATGATTGATGTTTATTGTTTACTTTTTAAAAAATCACCCAGTTATGGCTGCACAGATGATTTTTACTTGAACACGAAAGCCGCGAGGAAATTATTCTTTCAAACACACCCAATTGAAAGTTGAAAATGTGTCTTTGATAACCAAGCACACATAATCTATCATTAGTAAAAAATTTGAATGTTTGATTTTATGAGTGAATTGTATTTGTTGTGTACCCTTTAAAACCATTTTTTCTAAAGGTAAAGGGTAAAAAGTTTTTACCCTTGATAGTATTTAGTATACACTTATACAGTTATAAATAGCCCATTTAATATAACATATATTTAATTCTTCCCACACAAGCAAACATTAATTAAATTATTAATTGTGTCACTTAACTCATAGTATTCCATTTTGCACTTGCATATGCAGTTCACAGTTTAATGGTATAACTGGTGGTAATTTTTGGTAAACCATAACAAATGCGAGGAGGTTTGCAGTTTTCTTTTCTGATGATAAAACATATAAAATTGAAATATTTTAGTCACTTGAAACGTGATGAGAGTTTGGAGAGAAAAATAAGCGAGGGGCTATGCCGAGGAAGGTAAAGGCCAAAGAGAAGATGGGTGCAGGGTGTGGTAGATGGTCTCCAGATGGGTGTATCAGATGCGGGACATCTTGCTTATGACCAAGAAGTTTTCCAGAAGGTTATTATGGGAGTGAAGTTCTGCAAGGGGCAAGCTATTGAATTAGTGCTAGCTGAAAGTTGTTTCTGGAGTTTGAAATTAGAATGGTAATGTTAACTGAAAGTTGTTGTTTAGTGCATAATTTGCTTTGATTTCTTTACAGACTGTCAACAGTGCTGCACCGTCAATGCTGTACTGACCACCGAAGCCATGTTTTTTGCCACCAAAATTCATGACAGTACATAATGAACTCTGTAAATATTTACATTTCGAGATGTGGTACATTTATTTCATCCAGCACAATGGGACTACATCTTCTATACCTTGTTCAGGCTGTTAAATAAAATATCGTGATATCTCGTCTTGTATACTTATGATGGAAGAGGGAGAGTCGCAAAAGAAGGATGAGGCATTTCTGATGTTTTCAAAGAATTCACAGAGCAATGCTGTGTCACTCACAGTTGGCACAGCAAAAGAAAGCACTCAGAATTATAATAAAAGTTATTTTAGTGGTGGCCAGACTGTACCAGCTTCAACAGAAAATGCGTTGGTCAATAATCAGAGAGAGCTGGTATCTCTAGAGAAGACAAAAGCATCTGGGAAATCTCTTGAAGCTTTTGACATCTTGTGTACGCCCTCAGCTGAGGCTCCTGTTTTGGTTAAAACAGTTCATGTTCCCACCACAGTATCAAGTGGAATCGTTTCTGTAATTAGCACAACCACCAGTTGTGGGAAAGTAGGTCAAGGATCTAAGAAAACTGGCCAGACAGACATGTTTTTATCCTCAAAGCTTGGCACTTTTGAACAAAATTTGGTCAAAAGCTCTTCTGGAGGAGGTGATTCTTCGGAAGCTGCTTTGAGTAATAAAACACGGCAGGTGAACATTAATCATACGGATGTTATTGACTCTTCTAAAGAAAAGTTTACCTTTTCAGGTGGCTCAAAGACTACATGGAACAGTAGCCATATCATGGAAGCTCATGAAATTAGCAAAAACAACAACAACATTGACAAGCCTTTAAATGCAAATGAAACTGGTGTTAGTCATTCATCTGTAAACCCAAAAGAATGCCAGACGTCCTCTGTGAATCAACACATGTGGAATCAAGTGCCTCATAGTGCGGGTGAAACATTCAGGGTTTACCCTAGTGGAAATCTTGGTGCTTCAGTAAGACCGTCATCAGCAGCAGATGCTGGTGCTTCTAAATCAGGCTCATGGCTGAGAAACAACAGTAGGTCTGGATCTGAAGATGCCCCTGCAGGTCTGCATTTATATAACCAGTCGTTGCCAACAATCAGCAGAACTGTGAGTGAGCCCAAAGGGTCTGTAGTACTACATGGCACCAGCGGAAGTATGTTTTTCACCACAACCGTACAGTCTTCAGCAAGGAAAGAATCTGCATTTCAGTCCTTATCTCTGACTGATCCAGTGAAGTCAGCATCAGTTCCGGCGTCAGTTTCAGCAATTTCAACTTACCCAGCATCATTTTCTCAATCGCACAGGACGGGGATTGGTGTTCAGTCAGCTGCAGCAGATTTGTCTAGACAAGAAGTGGTTTCATCTTTAAATCAATCATCCGTTGGGAGCATTCATCACAAAACAGCATTTAGCACTCATTCTGGAACACAGAACGAAATGAAGTTGAATCATACCAAAAGTACCATGTCGCATTCTGTGTACAAAGATGCAGAAGAAGCGTCAGAACATTTTAAAAACATTTCAGCCAAAGGAGGAGACAGTAGAGCATCAACTACATCACTAATGCATTTTCCTGGACTTTCCGAGAGTAAATCATTATCAGTATCATCCACTAATCTTCATCTTCCTTCAGGGCAGAAGCCTCCATGTGCAGCTAATCAAGGAGAATTAGCACAGAGTTTACGACCATCCCCTATGCACCTGACTGATCATGAAGTAATAACATCACACGGGCAGTTTTGTAATGATAAAGATAACCAAGCAACTACTTCTCTGTTTTCTGGTGAAAGAAGAGACTCAGCATCAAAACTGACCAAGAAACCTCACTCCAGAAGCCCCAAACCAAAGTTTCATAAAGCTGCACAATTCACTGCTGATGATGAAGACGACAACAATGACTTCATACCTGTAGGAATGTTGCAGCTTTCATCTCTGAAAAGACCAGAGGATAATGGTACAACTGCTGCAAATATTGAATTTCATTCTGGTGACAACAATGTTGGGACTGTTTACCAGTTGAATCAAGGCTTAAATGTGATTTATAAGCAGCAGATGCAGCCGAACCATGACCAGGCACAGGTTGCAGAAAAGCCTGGTGTTGAGGAGCTCACTGGATGCGTGCAGGAAAAGTTGAAGCAGAAAGTGCAGCAGCACAAGCTGAAACAGCAGACTAGCGGAGGTCAAGAACAGAGCTTGCAGCTTCAGGGCATGACAACTCAGAAGCAACAAGAACAGGGGTATGATCCACAAAGGCGTCAGCTGTTTATGAAGTTGGTACAGCATGCCCAGCAACAACAGAGGCAACTGCAAGATCTACAACAGAAGCAACTGCAGGATCTACAACAGAAGCAAATGCTGGATCTACAACAGAAGCAACTGCCAGACCAGCAGCATCATTTGCACCAGTCACAGAGAACATTGTCCCCAGCAACTAGTGGTCAATCCAAATCACCAGGATTTCTTAAGAATCAGGGTTTGATAATACATCATCGCCAGGCACAAGATGTCAAGCCCACCATACCAGGTGTCCAGAACTTCGGTCAGCAGAATATGGCCAGAGGTCAAGAAATGAGATCGGAACAAAGTGGAGATCAGCAGTGCCTTCGAGAGCACAGTACTCAGCAGTTTGCCGAAGTCAACTTCAAGAACCCCGAGAAGAGTGTTGGTATTGAAAAATCACACAAACAACAGCAACAGGATCTGAGATATTCTCAGCAGCAACCAACATCTGTTTGTCCAACGGAACCATCTGGTCAGCTTCAGTATCAGACTGCAGCAATGCATCAAGAGTCCCCATGGCAAGTTCAATCTTCAAACATTCCTAAGATAGCCGAACGGCTGCTCCAGCAGTCGTTGAATGAACAGATGGTGCAGCAGGTTAGACCAGATCAAATGCAGTCACATTCTAAGAGCGAACAAATGACACAATCTTTATCACATAATATTAGCGTCTCTAGATCTGATCCCAGGCCAATGACCCCTGCATCACTGTATCATGCCATGCCTTCGGTAAACCAACAACATCCAGAGATTGCTCGCATGCTGAGTTCCCCGGTAAGCCCACGACAACCTGCCAGCCCCAGACAGGCAGTTAGCCCACGTCGTATTGCCAGCCCCACCCAGTTATCAGCCACTTCATCACAGTTTAACAATCAGAATTTGGTCAGTCCGCGCCCACGGCAATCAGTTAGCCTTCATCAGCCGGCAAACTCCAAGCCATTCAGCAGCATGAACTCCTCAAGTTCATGTCAGTCAACAAGTCTTAATCAGGCAGTCAGTTCACAGCAAGTTTCTGACTCAAGGCAGCTGCAAAATTCACAGTCCTCTACACTTATGGAGCAGTTGGTAAGTACAGGGCATACTCCACAGTCAAATGAGCTGTCTATACCCATGCAGTTCCCTGCAGGCCAAAGAAAATTTGAGCAAACCAGAATTGATCCCATTCAGCCCGCAGAAAAACTACAATATTCGCAGAAAGAGCAGCAGCAGGGTGAAGGTAGAGCTCAACAAGTCACTGCTGACAGGCAACATGTGGGTGCTGATATTTCCATCACTCTTCCGAACAGTGATGCTCGTAAGCTGAACCCTTTACAAAGCATTCCATTTAGCCAGACTGCCCAGTCCTTTAGCCCTGGTCAGATTATTCATTATCGCCCACCAGAGAGTACAAATGTCCAGAGTAAAATGTTAATGGTACACAAGTCGCAACCATCTCTTTTGGTCCAGTTTCCATCACCAACAGTGTCTTTAACAAAATCACCCATGCCATTAACCCAAACAGCTAGTTCAGCCTGGAATCCAGCACCTGGTCAAGTGGACAGCCAAATGACCATTCAGTCACATACACCTGTTAGTCATTCATCTGAGCCAGTAAATATTCAGAGGTCAGACACGAAGTTTGAGGCCCTGCAGGAAAATCGGCCTCACGATAGGAAACAGTTGGCGGAATATGCTGTTGAAAGTCAACCACACCGCCTCAGTCAGACACAGGTGAGAGATACGTTGCCTGTAAGTCTGTCAGTAAATTCTTTAAGCCAGAGCTACCAAGATAAATATGAAGAAATGCTGCCCAAACCACCAGCCATGCCGTTTGTCCAGCCAGCTAGTACACACACTGATATACCGTCTGTAAGTTCTTATATGTCCAGCGCGAACAGCAGGCATTTTCAGACCATAGCAGACCTCACGGAGAAGGAGGCTAGTTTTCTGCAGTCCTTATTTGCTATCTCACCTTCGGGTGACATTGGTGAAGGAATCCAAAGACACTCAAACCTGGAACCTCATCCTGTGCCTCAGATGCAATCATCTCATGGTGGCCCATTGGAAGAACCTAAGAGTAGCAAAGACAGTTTGAAAATTCATACTTCTTCTGTCACATTGTACCCAGAAATAAGAAAGAATGAAGGAGGTCTGAAAGTGTTGTCGGAAATTGCAAGTAAACGCTATGCATTAGATGTGGCTGGCAAAGAAGATGAGACAGAACAACAAGCTAGCTGTACAAGTGCAGAAGACACAGCTCAGAATGCACCACAAAGCTCACAAGGATTCCCACAGGTTACAGTCCAGAGAGAGCAGGCAGCAGCTAATAAAACCCAGGCTGTCAACTCTGTGATTGATTCTGTTTCAGACGCTGAACATGCCATTGTAACACAACAGAAAACTGGTGCTGCACAAGAAAAAACAAATAAATCATTTGAAGCTAAAAGTGATAATTCAGATTCAGAGGCTAAGTCAGTGGGTAGAGAAGCCAAGGACTCAACTGTCACACACGGTGAAACACCTAGGAGAGAAGTCAGGCAAAGAAAACCAAAGAAGCCATTTGAGCAAGAGGAAGTGCCTGTAAAACGATCGTCTAAAGCCTCACCACAGAAGAATATTCCTAGTAAAAAGCAAACACAAATTGCACCTGCTCAGAATCCCACTCACAAGAAGGGGCACAGCCAGAGAGAGAAAGCTGCTGAAATAAAATTAAAGGAGGAAATAGAAAAAGAAGACAACAAAGCATTTGTTCGTCAGACACGATCAGCTATTGAAAACAGGCTGGCTGAACGTGAAAAAAGAGATCATGTGATGGAAGATAGTGAAGATATGAAGCAAGGAGAATTTGATTCGCCGTCACGGAGGTTGTCCAGAAGACTGCGGGAGAAAGAGAAAGAATTGATACAACAGAAAAAGGCTGAAGAACATGAGAGTAGAGTTTCCACAAGGCAGCAACCAGCTAGAATAAACAACAAAGAAGATTCATCAGATGAGACCATCTCACCTACGACCACAAAATCCAGCAGACGTGTAAGTATATCCTCGGCTGATGATAATTTGCCTGCAGAAACTTCAGAGAGAATGAGAACCCGAAGCAGGAACCGCAGTGCAGATGATAAAGTAGTCAGTGGTGGTGGTAAAACAATGGACAGTCAGGATGAAAGCATGCAGAGTTCCACAGAGCAGAAGAAACCAACGAATAATTCTAGAACAAGCACACCCAATGCAGCAACAGTGTCCAGCAATAAGGAAAACAGAAGAGAAACCAGAAACACATCTAAAAGCCCAGGACATGATTCACAGTCCCCAAGTCCAGCACGTCTGGCTAAAACTGCACCCATAGCATTGACAAGAATGGCAACACGGCAGAAAGTAGTGGATGTGGAATATTCCAGATCTAGAGTGGAACATTCCAGATCTAGTATGGGTGTGAAGAACAAAAGATTGCTACCACCAGCACCTGCGGAAGAGCTCCTGCATTGGCAGAAGCGAGTAAAGAAGTTAGATATTCCTACAGTGATCCTAGAGCCTTTCAAACTGCCCGACGGAAAACCTGGAATTGTGAAGGAAGAAACACCAAAAGATATTGCCAAAGATAAAGAAATGGCAGTGAAAGAAGTTACTAAATCTGAAACTGAGATTGTCAAAGTGAAACATAGTAAGAAGAAGAAGCAGAAGAGCAAGAAGAAAAGAAATAGAAAAACACCTGCACAACCAGTTGCCAAGGAAGATCAACAGAGATCTGAAAATGATCAAAGTGAAGATGGTGACATGGTAGTTGCCGGGTATGAAGACGACTCACAAGAAAAGGATTTTGTCTCTGACTCGGAGCATGAATTAAATAGTGATGGTCGCGAGGTTGCAGGGGTCACCGGTGAAAGGTCACCTAGGCAGACTGCAGAAGAGAACGCTGAAAAAGTGGCAACTTCTTCAAAGAATAATGATCATGAAGAAGCGGCAATGGATACAGTTCAGCAAGAAGCGAAAGAAGTTGAAACAAATAGAGATGCAAGAAAAGATGACATGGACAGCTCTGAAACAGAAGAACGAACAGACAGAGCACCTAAGGAAGTTCTTCAAACAGCAGAAGCTACAACAGAGTTGAATACTGCAGAACAGCAGTCAGTCATCAAATGTACGTCAGCGTTTGTTCATCCTTCGGACAAGGGTCAAGGGTCACCACATTCCACTGTGCCTTCTTCAGAGTCTGCAAGCCCTTTGCCCAATAACAAGAGCATAAGCCGCACAACTCTCGCTGGAGAAAGGCAGAAAATGGTGATGTACAAGCTAGTGCCTGTCTTAGAGGAAGATGCTTCTCACTCAGAAGGTAAGTTCCTTGTGGATCTTGTTAATGTTAGTTAGTCGACAGATCATCCTCATTGCACATCGAACCATTCAGTCCATAAGTGCTCGGATCCCCTCCTCAGTAAATCCCGCAGCATGTAGCGGCTCACGACACCAGTTCTGTGTTGGTGTATTAATCTTCTTTGGTTTCCTGCATAGTGTTCTTGTCTGGCCATACCTCTTTTAACTTGCTGTTCTCGCAGTCTGACCAAGATTGTAGATTGACAGTCATCACTTTTGTTCTCGCAAAAGTCTGTCTTCTCGTAGAACATTCAGTATATCAGCCAAGTCTACCTGAAGTTGATAAGGCTATGAAGAGAGATGGTTGGTTGTGAATCCACTTTAAGACGTTTTAACTCATTCGGATCGTCTTAAGCTCTGTAAAGGGCGTCTCAGTCAGAAGGTAACTTCCATGTGGATCTTATTAGTGTCTCACTGAAGTTCTTCTTCTGCGTTCATCCGGAGTTTCTTTTTTCAGACGTGATTGCGTTGTACCTGTTTACAGCAAAGCTGCGTTCTTGCGCCGTTAGGCAGACACATCCGACTTCTGCGGGCATTTGTTGACCGGGTTAACTTTCCCGGGGTCTCACTGAAGTTAATAAGACAATGAAAAGCGATGGTTATGAATCCACTTAACTCATTCAGTTCATCTTAAGCATCTTCACCGTGTAAAGGATGTCTCACTCAGAAGGTAAGTTCCATGTGGATCTTGATAGTTTCTCACTGAAGTTGGTAAGACAATGACGAACGATGGTAGGTTGTGAATTCACTAACAATTTTAACTCATTCTTCTTCTTCTGTGTTCATCCGGAGTGTTTTTTCAGACATAATTGCAGTGTGTCTAAGTTAGGCACCCTTGGGCGGAGACCCTTAGGCCAACACATCCGACTTTAGCGAGCATTTTTTATTCAGGTTAGCATTCCTGGGGGACTCTCACTGTTTTGGTGCCGTCCACATCCCAGCTGGTCTAGTTAGATTGGTCAAAGACTTCACAGTCAGCCTTCAAGGGAAGGCAGGAGCAGTCCATGGGCATTTTCCGCCATGCAAGGAGGCTTCCATAATTGCAGAGCCGACACATAGCAATCTGGTACCGGGCTCACCCCAGGAATCACCACGTCCTGCACATGGCTGCTTTAATTCCTCACTTCCATGTATTGGGCATTTCGTGTGCCACAGGCTGCTCCTGCACAGACCAGGAACGGTCAGTCTGCAGACGATTTCCACTCAGCGAGCTTTCGGTTTGGACGTGTACGGGCGCTGTGCTGGGAAAACTAGATCGTCAGAGCTGTTCCGGCCGGAAAACCAGATAGTCAGAGCTGTTCCGACCGGAAGACAAGATAGTCATAGCTGTTCCGGGCATGAGGGACATTTCAATTGGACGTTTTTGCGTTGTGCCAATTTATTTGCACCCTTAGGCCGGCACATCCGACATCTGCGGGCATTTTTTAATCAGGTTGGCCTTCCTGGAGGTTTCGAGGGACATTCTGTTGTGGTGTCGCCCACATCTCTGCTGGTCAAGTTAGAAGGGCCAAGGACTTTACGGTCAGTCCTCAGTGGAAGGCAGGGACAGTCCATGGGCATTTTCCGCCATCCAAGGAGGCTTCTATAATTGCAGAGTCGGCACATAGTGCTCTGAGACTGGGCTCACCCGAGGAATCGCCATGTCCTGCTCATAGTTGCTTTAATTCCTCACTTCCATGTATTGGGCATTTCATTCGCCCCTGGCCGCTCCCCGCACAGACCAGGAACGGTCAGTCTGCAGACGACATCCACTCAGCAAGCTTTCACTTCGGATTTTCACATAATGGATTCGCTAGCCATGCGTTCCGTTTCGTGTTAATGAGACGTTTTTCTACCTTTGTCTACGCTCACTCAGTGAGCTCTAGTACAGACTTGCATCATAACCACTATGTGCGATTGGGATGCTTTTCCACCTTTAGTAACGCTCACGAGGTAGGCTACATGTGCTGTTGGCTCAGCACCTTACCTCCATGCAGCAGAGAGCGAGTAACGGCCAGGCTCTCTCATCTGGGGATCCCTCTTATCTTTCGAATGAGAGCCTTCAAACAGGTATCTGGACCAAACATGTAGCAGGTTTAGCATCTCACCACCATTTTGCAGTGGGTGTGTATCGGCCCGGCTCTCACATCCGGGGGATGTTGACTTAGAGGCGTTCAGTCATATCCCTTAGCCGAGAGCCTTAGAGTATGTGTCCGGACCAAGAGTTAGTGGCATCGTGCGCATGATTCGGTCTTTGACTGTATCCTCAGTCTACCTGCAGAGCAGCAGGTTGTCTCTATTGTTCTGGTCCCTATCCCAAGGCCATGTCCGACATGTAGCTGTGCTTCCGTCGGCAGAGCTCTTGGGGTCATTGGGACACGCAATACCCTCTACCACGACAAGGTGGAGACACGTCAGAGGGGTAACTCATTCAGATCATTAGATCTGTAAAGGACTCCTCACTAGAAGGTAAGCTTCACGCGGATCTTATTAATTTCTCACTGAAGTTAAGAAAATCAAGAGTTTTGGATGGTTTACAACTCCACAAATGCTTTTTTTTAACACAGGATACATAAATACTTTGGCATACTAAAGCAAAAAAAAACAACTATAATTAACACAAGGATCCTGCCTGTTTGGCCCGTTGAGCACATGCCTTTCTGTTCTTTCCTGTAATGTGTCTGCTTACCTTAATTAAAAGTCACGTTAATTAAGTTATCAAATTCTGAAACTGATAACACTATATTTTATTTACATTGAATTTTCAATGTCTAATTTCATATATTTTATTTGTATTGATTTTCTCATTATTTCATATATTTTCTTTGTATTGATTTTTCAGAGTGTCTGATACCATTTAGTGGTTTTCTCATCTCCAATGGCAACAGTGATCATATTCTTATCCCTGGCGACATAATGCGCAAACCTGTGCCCACCACATCATCATCATCATCTGCTGCAGGATTTGATACTTCATCCTCATCATCATCGTCATCTGTTGGCATGTTATCTACATTAGTAACCCTGGAACCATCTGATATGACACGATCGGCTCTGCTTCCATCTAGCAGAGCACAGGGCACCAACCCTCTGGCACCAGAAGTAGTGAGTACATCAGGATCAACTTTTGAGTGGCTGCCAACTGTTTATTCTCCGATGAAGCTTGGTCAGCGGACTGCGGTAGAAATCACGCCCATCCCAGCAGCATGGACTTCCCTAATCCCAGGGTCATCATTGCCGGCTGTGTCGAACCTTTCTGCCTGGACTCCTCAGTGGTCATCATGTTCCTCTCAGACCACATCAGCAGCACCAGCCGGAGAACCCTTACCTGTTGTGGTTGCTTCGAAATCAAGAATGTCAGCAGCTGTGGCCCAGCCCTCACAATCACAGTACAGACCCTCAGAGCCCTGGATTACCACACCAGCATCGATGCCATCATCATCGTCATTGTCACCATTTCCCATAACTTCCTCAGCATGGGATTCTTCAGCCTCGGTACCTCTGCCAACACCGCCACAGCAGCAGTGTGAGCAAGTGCAGTCATGGACTGCAGCATCTCACCAACCATCACAAGACTCCCCATGGAGTTCATCACCGTGTGTTACTGAGGCAGCTCTGGAGTCTTGGAGCAAAGAGTACTTCCCAAGTGTTGCCTACACAAACTCCAGAGCCCATAAGCAGCTGCAGCAGCCAGTTTCCACACCACAGGTAATGAAATACTGTATCTTTAGTCAGCCATTGAGACATTATTAGATTTATTAAATTTACTGAGCTACCGTATGACAGTTGACAGTACTACCTGCTTTCTGTTTGTGCCACATGTCAGGTGGTACTTACCAAACCTGACACTCTACATTGTGCCAATGACTTCAGGCAGAAGAGCGCAATTGGGAGGGTACAAGCCTTACCCTAGGGTGAGGAAATGCAACTTAAAGACTAAAGCCATGGTTGGTAACATGTCTAGGATCGAAGCTCCGACAGGCGGACAGTTAGAGCATTGCTTTGCTGATCCAGCAGCTTTTGTAGCCTGTCTTGTTCCAGATGTATTGGTGTTACCTTTACCTTGGAGTAAACTAGGCAGGCCTAGAGAGGGAGAGAGATAGGGATCATGCTGCATGGGCAACACCTGGTCTCTACAATCCAGCCCAGGTGTTGTGCTATGGAGAGATATACCTCTTGTTTGAAGCACAATCTAACTATCGTCTGTCAAGACGGCCAGGTGCCAGTATAGCTAAAGATTGTTTTCTAGCGAGGTGCCAGTATAGCTAAAGATTGTTCTCTAGCAAGGTGCCAGTATAGCTAAAGATTGTCCTCTAGCAAGGTGCCAGTATAGCTAAAGATTGTCCTCGATTGTTCTTCCGATAAAAGCCGTTGGTAAATGTCTAATGAGTCATCATCATCATCATGTGCTCTGTCAGATGGCATTAGGTGTTGTATCTCCACAGATCTCGTTACTTGGCTGTGACTCTTTATCTGTAGAATTCCATAAAATCTTGTTAAGACAATGTTATGGTTTCCCCTAATATTCCACATCAGGGTATATTACCTCTGCCTTTGACAACAGTTTCAGACTGCTAGGACCAGTGAGTGCCTTACTGTACTCAGTTAACCTGGTCAACAAATGCCTGAAGAAGTTGGATGTGTCGGCCGAAAGGCGCAAATGTCGCAGCTCTGCTGTAAACAGGCACAGTGCAGTTATCTCAAAAAAAAAAAAACATTCCGGATGAACGAAGAAGCAGATCAAGATGGCATTTCTCAAACTCTCTTATATATTTAGAAGACGTCTAGTAGGTGAGCATGGCCGAATGGATAAGAACACATGTTCTTAAACATCCGGTGTGCTGATGCCGAGGTAAGGGGTTCAACGGCTACACTGGACAGTTAGACTACAATGTTGACTTATTGTCCTTCACTTGGGGAACGTAAAGTACAATTACCTCTGAAGTCGGAGTGGGTTTGCCTGATGATGAGTGGAAAAGCTAATCCACATGCACAATTCAGCGCAGTACTACTAGTAGTGTGTACAGACTACGCTTGAGTTCAAAGCGAGCAAGCGAAGAAAGAAAGAAAAAAGAGGACATCTAATGAATGTGTGTCCTCTGAAATGAGTCTACCACTATGAGGGAAAAACCATGCTGATTGTATCAAGTGGGAGGAGCTGTTTGCAGGGACAATGTCCACCTCTCACTGAACCAGACCTGGAATGATTCAAGGTGTGGATAGTATAGGGTTTTACAGCATAAGACAAGGGTTGTATATACACCCCTGATTCTAGGGTAGTGAATCAGATGTTTGGTCTACTCGAATTTGGGTGAAACACTAGGAAGACCTGTGTACATGCTGCTGCTGATTCTTCTCCATCCTCTACCTCTTCTTTGTCCTCTTCTTCATATTATTCTTCCTCCTCTTCTTCTTTTTCTTCTCAACCTTCTTCTTAATTTTCCTCCTTCCCTCTTCTTAATTCTCCCCCTTCCCAATCTTCTTCTGAATTCTCCCCCTTCCCTCTTCTTAATCTTCTTCTGAATTCACCCTCTTCCCTCTTCTTAATTCTCCCCCTTCTTTCTTCTTATTCTTCTTAATTCTTCCTCTTCCCTCTTCTTAATCTTCTTATTCTTGTTAATTCTCCTCCTTCCCTCTTCTTAATCTTCTTAATTCTTGCCCTTCCCTCTTCTTAATCTTCTTAATTCCCCCTTCCCTCTTCTTAATCTTCTTAATTCTACCCCTCCTCTCTTCTTAATCTTCTTCTTAATTCTCCCCCTTCCCTCTTCTTAATCTTCTTAATCATCTCTTCCCTCTTCTTAATCTTCATAATCCCCTTTCTTCTTCTTTTTATTCTTCTTCTAACCATCATTCCTCCATTGGAGCATAGGAGCTTAACTAGCTCATACCAAGGCAAACTGTCTTTTGCTATGTTCTGTAGCTCCCGCCGTGTGTTCCAATTTTATTCATTTCTGTCACTAATTCTCCTCTCTGTCTGATAATTTCAGGCCGTGCTGTCGGGTCCAGGATACAGCATGGAGACGGGATCATCTCAGCAAACCCAGATTTACGCCTCAAACCACAACCACACGGCAAGTTCCGGAGCACCATACAGTGCCGGCGGTGCTCCTCAGGATGCAGAGTTTGGGGATGGCAGACATGACAGCTTAATTCAGAGCTACCTCCGGCAGGTTGCCTCCAATCCTGGTGGGTTTAGCCAGGAGCTGGCTGGTTTCAGCTTAGGCCAGCAGGACCTTGCGTACCTGGAGAGCCGTCTGAGGCAGAGCCTGTCTCCAAACACCCTGTTCAGTGCTGTGGCTGCATATGATGATGCCAGTGGGCAAGGCACCATCGTGGGCCATGATAATTCCCTTCAAGAGAGCATTAATCTGGTCCACACTGTTAACTTGGATATGGAGGAGGGTCATTTGGATAGCTCCAACAATCTGGACCTGTCCGATCTCAGGAATAATCTGGCTTCATCTTTGACCTTGTCCAGAAATTTGGATGGACACAGAACTAGCCAGAGTAACAGAGAAGAGGCCCAGAATGATGATGGCAGTGGGGGGAGTGTCAGAAATAGAGACAGTTTAACACAACAGGATGGGGCTGTGCTACAGGATGGGGCTGTGCTACAGGATGGGGCTGTGCTACAGGACGGGCCTGCTACTGCTAGTGGAGTGCTGAAGAATGATGGGAAGAAACCAATCAGGGAACGGAAGTCCCAGTATGAGGTAGGTCGTTAACTCATCCTGTACCAAGCAACAAGCTCTTTGTCTATTGGTTACTCTCTAAATATCATGCCACGTCTTAGTCCATCCAGCATCATTTCTCTTGGTTTGTCTATGCCTCTTATTCCGCTGATCTTTTCAGTAGTTGAGTTGAGTTGAGTTAAGAACCGACATCACTGCACTCAAGACATTCCCATACGTGCTCAGTCCCCTCGTTCAACAGCCAGCGAAAAGTCATACTACTAATCATTCCTACCACTATCTGATTAAAAGTTCTCCTGGTCTTCCTTCTCAGTTTTAAGATTCTTCCAGATCCCCTGCCGATCCCCCGCAATCTCATTCTTTCCACATATGGGTTCTCAATCTGTTCCTCCGCCTTCTCCACCTGGTCCCACAAGCGCACTACCACCTCCCCCTTGTCCATAGGCAAAATTCCCCCAAGAGGTGCATTCCCTGCCAACCTATCAGCCTGTTCATTCCCCCATACACCCGCATGGCCAGGGCAAAATATCCAAACAATTCTCACGATCTGTGACCTCAGAAGCGACGAGAGCCATTCCACACGAAACATTCCTTTCTCCACCTTGCCAAGTGTACTGTTTGAATCCGTAATGAATACAACGTGTGTTGTAGTAGTCTCCTCTATCCACCGGAATGCAGCTGTTACTGCCTCCACCTCCATTCTCATGCTGGAGGTCGTAGTCTCATATGCCAGACTCTCCTTTTTCAAGACTCGCCCATTAGCCTTTGCAATAAAGCCCCAGCCACTATGTCTGTTTCTCACCACTGACCCATCGGTGTAGATGACTATGTCACCTTGATGTGTGTTGCTCTGGATCAGCTGTTACACTTCAAACTCAGTGTGGCCCGCTGCCCATTCTATGCACTCACGACCCAGTGTTATTATTACATTGTGCCAGTCCGTCATGTCTTCCGGAACTTCAACCCACTCTCTTTCATGATTGATGGCCTCTAGATCACACACCTGACTTATAGAAAGTTCTGCCTGTGCCATCCAGGGCCTGCCTCGTCTTAGTCTATGACCCTTAACCATATCCATTGCTGCATGCAGCGGGTGATCCCTGTCTGCGGATGTGAGGATGTGACATTGGGAAAATTCTGAAGGCTGCACCGGCAGATGACGAGACAGGTGATGCCTGGTACACATGGCACCATTTATGATGATAACAACCGACCTATGACAACTGACAAGGACAAAGGGGAGGCTTTTCTTGCACGATTTTTTAAAAACAGTCGAGGGATTTATCTGCTAAACAGTTGTGGGATCCATCTGCTAAACAGTTGTGGGATCCATCTGCCAAATAGTTGTGGGATCCATCTGCCAAATAGTTGTGGGATCCATCTGCCAAATAGTTGTGGGATTCATCTGCCAAATAGTTGTGGGATCCATCTGCTAAATAGTTGTGGGATCCATCTGCCAAATAGTTGTGGGACCCATCTGCTAAATAGTTGTGGGATCCATCTGCCAAATAGTTGTGGGATCCATCTGCCAAACAGTTGTGGGGTTCATTTGCTAAACAGTTGTGGGATCCATCTGCTGAACAGTTGTGGGGTTCATTTACCAAAAGTTTATAATCCATCTTATCTACTAGAAGTTTATGATCCATCTCATCTACTAGAAATTTATGATCCATCTCATCTACAGAAGTGTGAGAAATACAGTATTGTATGAAATTCAGAAATGTGAGAAATAGAGAAGTTTGAGAGATACAGAAATGTGAGAAATAAATTAATGTGTGAAATACAGAAATGTCAGAGATGTCTCATACCATTTATCCCTTCTCCTCCCTCCACCAACAGATTGTCACTCAGGATGATATGAAGCGATACAGATGCTTATTGTGTGACAGGAGCTTTGGAGTTGCTACTATCTATCGCCATCTACGGACCCATGACCCAGATTATAAAGTCAGTTGCAGTCTGTGTGCCAAACAGTACACTCAGAAACAGAGTTTAATCGCTCATTGGCTGAAGAGTCATCGCGACCACGCCCCTCCGCCTGATTTAATGAAAAGTAAGTGTGCTAGTGATTCGTGATTGGCTAGTAGCCTGAATCTCATTTCTATGTTTTAATGGATTTCTTTGCATTCAAAATAATGCCTTTTCAAACTGCTACAGTAATTATGATTTTCTCTTTCTGTGTTCGTCTGGAATGTAGTTTTAGATGTAATTGTGTTGTGCTGTTAACAGCAGAGCTGCAATATTTGCATCTTTTGGCCGACACATCCGACTTCTTCAGGCATTTGTTGACTGGGTTAACCTTCCTGGGTAATTATAATAAGATATCTGTGGTTCCATAATGGTTAGTGCATTTGTCTGCGAAAAGAAATGAAATAAATTGAAATGCAATAAAGCTGTGAAAACACAAGTCAATCAACAAATATGGAAAGTAGAATTCTTCACATTACAAGAACACAACAAATGACAAATGGACAATGCTTGTAAGACTTCGTCTGCACATGAAAAACAAAAAAGATACGGATACATCTACATTAAAAAAAACTAAAAACAGTCACATTCCTGGAAACGTCTGAATCCTAGTACACAAAAATCAAACTGTACGCCATGAGCTCCGTGGCTCAGCTGACTAGAAGTGACGTAGTGGATAAAGTGTAAACTTAGTAACTGACTCATTATAACTTTTAATGTTATTTTAATGTTGTTGTATCAGTGTCTTTTTCTTTTTGCATGCTGGTGAGGCTTTCTAGTCCCATTGTCCACTTGTGATTGTGAATGGAATAAAGACAAAGGAGAAAATTATTGCAGATAAGTCACACACTGAGCGTGTGAGACGTAAGATGGTGCATGATGGTGGAAATGACCACGTGTTCACATGTACCCACTGTGAACAGACATTTACAGCGCGAATTGGCCTTATCAGTCACATTCGCTACCGCCATATGTAAAAGTTATTATGCCTTTTTAAAGCGCAAACTATCGTCTGTCAAGACGGCAAGGTGCCAATGAATGGTAGGCTATAGCTTAAAATTTGCCAGATCGCTGCGACTGACATCTATATAGCCTACATTGGGTGACGTGATATTCTAGTATGATAATTTGGTCGCTTCTAGCTTGAGTCGCGTGGTCCATGCTTTGTACCAGAATACGATCGACGTTAACTCTAGTGGATTGTGCTCAATCTTCACACGTCAAATCCCAAAACAACCAAACAAAATCGATTGGATTTGTTTTTGTCCAAAAGGATTCTTTTTTCCAACCATTACAGCTCTGTGTATGACCCAGCTTTATCAGATGGGTACCTTGTTCATAAAAAATAAAAAACGCAGGTTATGTCATGTCAAGACAATACTGAATGTGCCACGTATTCAGACATGACAAAATCTTATGTTTTCTTTCGCATTCATTAAAAAACAGGCTGATTGCGTTGTGCTGTGTCAAATCAATACATGTGCCATGCATTCAGAAATGACAAAACCTGTCTTTTTATTTCTCATTCATTCAAAAGAGAAAGCTGATTGATTGTGATGTGTTGTGTCAGATGGTACTGAATGTGCCATGTATTCAGAAATGACGGAACCTAATTTTTCTTTCTCGTTCATTCACAAAAGAAAGCTGATTGTGTTATGTTGTGTCAGACAATACTGAATGTGCCATGTATTCAGAAATGATGAAACCTAATGTTTTCTTTCTCGTTCATTAAAACAAGACTGCTGATTATGTTGTATTATGCTGTGTCGTCTCAAGACAGTACTGAATACGACATGTATTCAGAAACGACCCAACCTAACTCAACAAAACAAAAATGATGGCTGTGCTGTGTCCATGATTTCAAAAACTTTTAGTCGTCACATGGGAGTCGAGACTGGCAAACATCACACTTGTTCCTAGCATGAGCTTTCTAAGTGGTGAGTTCAGTACTTGGGTGCTGACTGTCTACCATCATATCGGGGAATTGCTTTGGTTCTCTTGCAGATTTGTAGCATGTAAAGTTTGTAGTCTACATAGTGCTTGTGGCTTCATCACAGCGGAAACCTTGGTTAATGCTCCCTTTCTTAGCCAGCCTGTTGCCTGCCAAGGATGTCCCAACTGTTAGTGTCTGCCCAGAATGCTCCATAGAGTGTCTGTCCTGCTTCCTCCATAGACTAGTGTCTGTCCTGGTTGATCCATAGACTAATGTCTGTCCTAGTTGCTCTATAGACTAGTGTCTGTCCTGGTTGCTCCATAGACTAATGTCTGCCCTGATTGCTCTATAGACTAGTGTCTGTCCTGGTTGCTCCATAGACTAATGTCTGCCCTGATTGCTCTATAGACTAGTGTCTGTCCTGGTTGCTCCATAGACTAATGTCTGCCCTGATTGCTCTATAGACTAGTGTCTGCCCTGGTTGCTCCATAGACTAATGTCTGCCCTGATTGCTCTATAGACTAGTGTCTGCCCTGGTTGCTCCATAGACTAATGTCCGCCCTGATTGCTCTATAGACTAATGTCTGCCCTGATTGCTCCATAGACTAGTGTATGTCCTGGTTGCTCTATAGACTAATGTCTGCCCTGATTGCTCTATAGACTAGTGTCTGTCCTGGTTGCTCCATAGACTAATGTCTGCCCTGATTGCTCTATAGACTAGTGTCTGTCCTGGTTGCTCCATAGACTAATGTCTGCCCTGATTGCTCTATAGACTAGTGTCTGTCCTGGTTGCTCCATAGACTAGTGTCTGCCCTGATTGCTCTATAGACTAATGTCTGCCCTGCTTGCTCCATAAACTAGTGTCTGTCCTGGTTGCTCCATAGACTAATGTCTGCCCTGATTGCTCTATAGACTAGTGTCTGTCCTGGTTGCTCCATAGACTAATGTCTGCCCTGATTGCTCTATAGACTAGTGTCTGTCCTGGTTGCTCCATAGACTAATGTCTGCCCTGATTGCTCTATAGACTAATGTCTGCCCTGATTGCTCCATAGACTAGTGTATGTCCTGGTTGCTCTATAGACTAATGTCTGCCCTGATTGCTCCATAGACTAATGTCTGCCCTGATTGCTCTATAGACTAGTGTCTGTCCTGGTTGCTCCATAGACTAATGTCTGCTCTGATTGCTCTATAGACTAGTGTCTGTCCTGGTTGCTCCATAGACTAATGTCTGCCCTGATTGCTCTATAGACTAATGTCTGCCCTGATTGCTCCATAGACTAGTGTATGTCCTGGTTGCTCTATAGACTAATGTCTGCCCTGATTGCTCTATAGACTAGTGTCTGTCCTGGTTGCTCCATTGACTAGTGTCTGTCCTGGTTGCTCCATAGACTAGTGTCTGCCCAAAATGCTCGACATGGATGTGAAGGGAGGTCTTATTGAGACTGAACCCTGACCCTAACATGCTCTGAAGATGGTGGAGTTGTTTTTGGAGATAGGCCGATCAAATTGGCATTAAACCCAGTGCTGTCAGATCAATCCTTAAGCCTTTTTACTCCTTTTTTAACTAGCATCTGTTTTACTGTTCATTTTAGGTCCAAAGTATGAGGAATTACCAAGTTCAGAACCATCACAAGTTTCACATGGAAAGCCACCACGTTCCCAGTTAAAGTCCCCAGATGGTACACAGCTGAAGCCATCAGGTGCCTTGATTCGATCACCAGGAACACATATCAAATCTCCAGGTGATCCCAAACGCCAGAGGAGATCCTCATCAACGTCTGACAATGTGGCTGCAGTTTACGACAAATCTGGGATCTCCATGCAGGAAGCTGCACATCAACAGGTGGAGGAGCTGAGGCGCCTGAAGGCTGAGAAAAAACAGGCGGCAGCTCAACGAAAGACAGATGACCCTAATAGTGATGACGGAATCACATCTGGTGATGGTTTACTTCAAGGTGATGGTTTACTCCGAAGCATTTCTGAATCTACAGGACTTGCAAATGTATGTAAAATAGAGCAGACAGACAACACTCAGAACTTGTCAGACTTTGCTAATAATCATATTGAGCATTCTGCAGTGGTTTATGAGCAGAATCTTAGCCAGAAAACATTTTTCCCAGGTTCTACAACCACTGCTGACTCCTGTCCAGTCACATCAAGAGTGTCCGCCAATGCTGATGAAGATTATGCTGATCTTAAAGTTATGAACCCACAAAACCTTTCAGACAACCAGTTCCACTTCAGCTCTTCTACTTTTATGCCGACAGTGCCACAGTTTCATGCAGATAATATTCCCAAGCCGATTTCAACGCCGGTTGTCAAGAGCAACTGCAGTACAGAACCTAGCTGTTCAAAGGAAGTGATGTCAGGGGAAGATAAGTCCCTCCTTAAAGCCGTGAAGATTGATGGGAAATATGCGTGTGAACTATGCAGCACATTGCTGAACACAAGAGGTACTTACATATCACATATGCGTCGCCATAGCAAAAGTAAGACCAAATTTTGTAGCTTCTGCGGTAAGGATTTTCATACTCTGCAGGAGCTGCGTTCTCATGAGCGGACACACACCGGGGAGCGGCCTTACAAGTGTGAAATTTGCCACACCATGTTCGCCCATTCTGGGTCTTACGTGTCGCACAAGAAAAGTCATGCAAAGAGGGGAGAGTTGGAGCCTTTCCCTATCATTGATGGGAGGATAGAGTATCCGTCAACGTTCAAAAAGCCGCGACTGAGTGGAGGAATTGAAGGAGGCGGTGAAAAAACTCGGAGAGTTAAGAAAAAGAAAGTAACAGTGCAGGCAATAGAGGCTATGGAGTCTGAACAGCCAAATCAGAACCCGGATCAGGGGAATCAGCAGATGAGTGGTGTCACCCATAGGAATAATGTGGATAACTTGCATGAGCATGCGGATTGTACTCCAGGGGAATTTAATGCAGATGTACCTGGTCGGTGGCAGAACCTAGGTCAGCAGGGGCTAGCCTCCGAGCATTTCAGACCAAATGTGGATAGCCCTGGTGTGGGCGATCGTAACATAAATTCTGACACTTTGAGAGTTGTGACCACACCACAGAGCATGCTGCGGCCGGAGCCAGGGAACCGAGGATTTGTGCCACCAGGTGATAACTACACTTCAGCATCAGGAAATGTGTCCACAGATTACTTCGGCAGTGCAGTTGGGTACGGTCAGAACATGGTACAGCGGGAGTTCTTATCACCACAAACAGACACATCTTCACCTCATGGCTTCTACAAGCAGGACAAGTATACCCCCAGAGCTGCAAGTGTTGATACCTACTCTACGGCCGGCCAGAACCAGGTCACGTCTTTGCCTGCAAATGTGGCAGTGGAGAAGAGTGTGCAGTATGTTAGCAGCTATTCGAACAGTGGCCAAGGTTCTAAGACTTACTACTCTCAGCAGCAGCATTCCTCGGAATATCCCTACAGTGTGCCTCGCCAAAATCAGGACTATCAGCAGGATGACTTCGATGAGTCTCTGGCACAGTACAAGAATGATCCTTCCTCAAGTGAAATTGTGAAGAAGCTGCTGCAACATTACAACGTTCCAGCATCCTCCTTTCAAGATGCAGTGCCTATTGACTACAGCCATCAGATACAGGATGAATCAGAGTACAGTCACGGAGCTGGGGCTGAATACAGCGGAATGGACATTGGACGTTCTACTCCAGCTCCTCCATCGTACAGTGCCAGCATTAGCTCCCAGCAGAAACTGTATTACAATTCCCAATCCATTTCCTCTGGGTATGGATCTAGCATGCTGCGGCAGCAGCAGCAGCCTTTGATTGTGCAAGATCAAGCAGCATTGAACCTGCATGAAAGTCGGCAGCATCAGCTGCTGCAGTCTCTTGTGGTGAGTGATGGACAGTTTGGCAGTCCCTACTCTCAAGGGCAGCACCAGGATGTGTACAGCTCAGACGATAGGTATTCATCATCTCATTCAAATCAGAGCACACGTTTTGCAAGTCCTTCTTTGCCCTGACCATTGCAATGGCCGGCAATCCACCAAGAAAATTACAGTAACACTAATAATCACATGAAGTGAATAGATAGACCATGGTTTGGTGGAAAACAGAACTTACATAGTCAGCGATGCTGTTTGAATGTTGAGCATTTGCTACCTCCGTGGTAATCTCAGATTCACTATAAAGTCTTTCTGCCTGCACAACACTGGTTTTAAATGCCTAATGGTTGACTCTTCAGCATATTTTAGTATTTGTTTAATTAAAACACGGAAGTCACAAACATGTTGCACGATTTATTGTTTTGTATATTTCACTGCATCTTGTCAGGAGCATGCTGCAGAGCTATATATGAAGTGAATAAATGAATTATACTTTCACTAAAATACTTGCTACGTAGTCCCTGATATTGTTAGAATGTGGGGCATTAGTTATTCTCATGATAATCAGAAATTTAAAATGAAATGTATCCATTTGCACAAAATTGGCAGGAACCACCTAATTGCTAATGCCTCAGTATATTTTAGCAGTCGTTTATTGTTCGTCGATTGTTGTTTGTCCAGAAAGAATGATGATGACCATTTATTTCATCCAGTGGGGTTGAAAGTTTGCAGCCGTGAGTTCTAAGATGGCTGATAAGGCCTATTTTGGCTCGAAATGTTCTTTGACAATGTGGGCAAAGAATTCTTGACGTTCCATGAGGAGGATCTCCTGCAGTGGTTTTTCTGTCCAGCCTTTTCTTCACAGCTCTTGCAGTCCTGTTTGCTTCACAAGTGACTACACCCTTGTTTAATGATGTACGCCACGAATTTTGGTCTTTGGCAGCAGTCTCCCAAGTGTTGTGATGAATTCCACAAGCTTTTAGTGAGATCTTCAGAGTGTCTTTAAAGCATTTCCTCTGGCCGCCCTGGTAGTGTTTACCACAATGCAGCTCGCCGTAAAAAATTTATTTAGGGAGCCTGTGATCTGGCATGCGAGTCAAATGACTAGCTGATTCTTCATTAGTAGAGCGTGGATGCTTGGCATGGGTTCTCTTTCTAGAACTGCAGTGTCTGGGATCTTGTCTTGCCATTTAATCTTCAATAACTTCCTACGGCAGACTGTGGAAGTGGTTTAATTTCCTAGCGTGTCGCTGGTAAACAGCCCAGGGGTCACAAGCATATAGCAGTGTTCATCGATTACAACCAGTGCGACAATCGTATGACCTTAATACCTACACTCATTTGAACTGGCCGAACTACTGGATACCATTGATCTTAAACCATCTTACCAATATATAACTCTGCAGCACGCACCTGACAAAATGCAGCAAAATATGTCAGGTAATAAATTATGCTACATACATATTATTGTTCATCAAATCCAGACAGAAACATTTTATAGTGAATCTGCGATCACCACGAGGATAATAGCAAATTCTCCACATTCAAACAGCATAATTGATGCATGTGTTAAGTATTTTAGCCAAAATATCATTCATCTATTCACTTCATATGGTATATGATTATGCAGTATGCCCCTGACGAATGCAGCAAAATATGCCAGGCAATAAATCGTGCAAGCAATTGTCTGTGGTTTCTGTCATTAAATTCACTAAGGGAATACCTTGTTTTGAACAGCAGTAATTACTGAGTATATCTGAGCTATTTGGCGCATCCAGCAAGCACTGACAGAAGATCACTGGAACCCTCGTGCATCAAGCAAGTAAAATGATGAATTGTATTTCATGGAATGTTGATGGTCTGGGCTTTTTTTTAGTTTGTGTTTTTGGCATATTATTTTTGTTTGTTACTAATGCAGTGTGGTTGCCGTGGTTATTACTACGGCAATCTGTGGTTCTTTTATAAATGTGTATAAGAACTAGGTGTTCTTTTTAAGTGTAAATGGCAAATGTAAACGTAATCTTTGTGTAAAAATGGAAAGTTAATGTGTTAGTTATGTCTATAAATGGGTAGTTGCCATGTTTATTATATCTATAAATAGATAGTTTGCATGGTCTATATCTATAAAGGGACAATTGTCATTTCCATCAATATCTTTAAATGTACATCTGCCACATTCATTCATTCTATAAATGGACCGTCATCATGTGGATTCATTTCTATAAATGGACATTTGTTATGGTCCTTCATCTATAAATTTGATATTTGTTATGTTCAGTATATATATTAATGAGCAGTTGTTATGTTCTTGTATGTATCATTTATATCGGTAAATGAACATTTGTTATGATTATTACATCTATAAATGAACAGTTATCAATCATGTTCATTGATTTGTACACACTGTCGGTTGCCATATTCATATCTATATATGAACAGATGCCTTGTTCATTGTGTCTATAAAGCATCTCATGCTATGTTCATTTAATCTATAAAGGGATTTTGTCATGTTGGTTATATAAATAAATTATGTCTATAAAGTATCTCATGCAATGTTCATTTGATATATAAAGGGATTTTGCCATTTGGTTATATAAATAAATTAGCAGTTTTCATTTTCATTTGTATCTATAGCTGAGTATATACCCTTTTCATTCTTGCTATAAATGAGCTGGCCCTGCTCATTCAGATCTGTAAATAAGTGTACGCCTTGTTCATTCATAACTATAAATGAGAGACACCAGGTAACTCATATCATTAAATGAGTATATATAAATGAGTGTATGTTCTGTTCATTCCTGTATAAATGTGAGGTATCTGTTCATTTGTATCTACGATTGACAGGAACCTGCCCATTTATATATGTAAATGAGTATTCACTGTTCATTCATATGTATACGTGGGATGGTCATGTTCATCCATATCTATAGATGAACAGACCATGTTCGTTCATATATATATCCATGATTTGTTGGTGTGTTTATGTCCGTAATGTGTTTGTTTTATCTATAGTTGAACGGGTGCCATTCTTCTGTAACATGTATCTATAATATTTACTGTGCACTGCTGAGAGGCCGGTGCTGGGGGATTATTGGCAGTGAATGCAATACACAATTCCTGGACAGACATGAACAGAGAGTTCAAAATTAGCTGCTGGCGATTTGGAAGCAGTCTGCCTTGCTTTGATTCCTATGGTGTGGACGTTGGTTCAGAAAGTGATGGCAAACAACTGGGCAAACTACTGAACATAAAAATTACCTAGTGAATCGCAAACAGCCAAATAATGCTGGGGTTGATTGTGATGTCCTGTGAAGGATATGCAACTAACAACTGCTGAAAGGGTACCTGGTTAGCTGAGAGGGGAAGGGGGGGGGGGTAGAACTTTGTGGCTCTTGTTGGTCGATCTGGTAGTGAGGTAGATCTTGTTGGTTCATCTGGTAGTGAGGTAGATCTTATTTCATCTGGTAGTGAGGTAGATATTTTTGGGACATTTGGTAGTGAGGTAGATCTTGTTTCATCTGATAGTGAGGTAGATCTTGTTGGTTCATCTGGTAGTGAGGTAGATATTGTTGGGACATTTGGTAGTGAGGTAGATCTTATTTCATCTGGTAGTGAGGTAGATCTTATTGGTTCATCTGGTAGTGAGGTAGATATTGTTGGTTCATCTGGTAGTGGGGTAGAACTTATTTCATCTGATAGTGAGGTAGATCTTGTTGGTTCATCTGGTAGTGAGGTAGATTTTGTTGGTTCATCTGGTAGTGAGGTAGATTTTGTTGGTTCATCTGGTAGTGAGGTAGATATTGTTGGGACATTTGGTAGTGAGGTAGATCTTGTTGGGACATCTGGTAGTGGGGTAGATCTTGTTGGTTCATCAAGTAGCGAGGTAGATCTTGTTGGGACATCTGGTAGTGAGGTAGATCTTATTTCATCTGGTAGTGAGGTAGACCTTGTTGGCACATTTGGTAGCGAGGCAGATCTTATTGGCACATCTGGTAGTGAGGTAGATCTTATTTTATCTGGTAGTGGTAGGTCTTTCTTACTGTTGCAGTTCATAACACTTGGTGCCTTCATCACAGACCACAGAACGTGTAGATTGATGGTTGCTAGTTATTATTTAAGTTGTTGGCCTGCAGTTGAGTGTGAGGTTTGGCTTGTCTGGTAGGCATCCTTGGAGACCTCTCATCCTTCATGAATGTTATGGTGGTGTTGCCTTGGCTATGCTGTTGTGAGAGAACTGATTCCTTGGCTTCCACAGAAGTCAAAGTGGGGGGATCTGTCACATGGATAAAGGATTCATACTGGAGTCTATCCATGGCCGGATGCTTGGGAATAACACATTTATGGATGAATTAACATGCTTCAGACTGCAGTAATTTAAAATCAAGCTTGAAACCTAGATTAGAGAATGTGTAATAGAAGAATCAAGCTGTTATACAAGCAGTAAACTGTAAGAGCAACCAGCATCTATATATTTGCTGAGGGAGACTGATAACTTATGACTCTAACCCATGTGCAGTGATGTTTGTTTGGAGCATCATAAAGTGAATGAATCACTTGGTACTGTTTCATAGTTTGCCATATAGCAATGATGTACTATTGAACTCACCTTGGCTTATAAATCACAAACAGCTAATAAATGCTGGGGTTGACTGCAACATCCTGTAACTAACTTTTGTTGTTGCTGTGTTTCCTCGCTATGATCTCAAGCATAGTCAACACACGTGGTAATACTTCTAGTGCACTGGACTGATTGTTGTGTGTGGATTAGCTTTCCTTATTACCAATGTGCCTTACCATCAGGCAAACCCACTCTGAGCTTCAGAGGTACTTGTAATTTACATTAAGTCAAGGATGAGAAGTCAACATTTAAATCCAACTGACCGATATAGGGGTTGAACCCGCTACCTCTGCATTAGCACACCTGATATTTAAGAATGAGCGCTCATGTCCATTGGACCATGCTGACCATACTATTTTATAAGGTCAAGGTCTGTTGGTGAGCGCGTCGATGCCAACAGGTGTTTCTGCCTGGGAAATCTTCACTAAGCGTTTGATTGTCCCCAGTCTATATGCAAAATAATCTAAGTGGGAGGCACAAAGCAGGACAAGATGGAGACACAAAGAAGCTTAAGATGGATACATAAATAAGCAGGACAAGTGTGTCTGGAACTGTGAACAAGTGTTTTTTTGATTACCAAAATAAGGGAGCTGTTAGGAATGTGGATTTATTTGGAAATGTCAATATTTGAAAAATATGCACAAACTTTGTAAAATGGATATGAGTAATACTGTATTTAATGTGTTGGTTATGGCTTTTGATATTAAATTGCATCTTTCTGTTGGTTGGAGAGGATGGGAGAGGTTTGCATTGTTTCAGATTGTTTTTTTTTTTTTGGTATTATACTGTGTAGTTTTTGAATTGCTTCTCATCTGCTGGATGAAAGGCGGGATGAGAAAAGACTGGGAGAGTAGATGGAGGCGTGGGGGGAGAGGGTAGGTTGAGAGGGAGGTATTTATAGAGAGAGGGGTAGAAAATAGTATGAGTAGATAGCTAAATAAATAAAAAATTGGGTGGATAGAAAAGGAAAGATAGAGTATGTATATATACTGACACACTCATTCAGAAGCACAGAAACATTATTAGGCAAGTAAGGTAGAACAGACAAAGAAATTGCTAGAGGGTGAAGAGTATCAGCTTAGACAAAGCATTTACTCCTCCACTTGAAAATGTACAAATAATAAAGATAACCTGATTTCATACAAATATATGACAGTATGACCCAAGAGAGGATGACGAAGCAGAAAGTGCAGCCCTGAGCTCACCTTGTCAAATGCACAAATCATAATTCCTACTTGAATTGGCTTTCTTGTATACATCTTTTGTGTAAGTTGATTTAGCATCCTGAATTTGATCTTCGTGTATGCATTTTTGTTTGCTGAGCACAAAATATAAGTACTGGTGTCAGGTGATTTTGGGAGGCTGTGTTTGCGCCGTGTTTCCTTCAGTGTGTATTTCACATGTTATTCTTTCTGTCTCAGGATATTTCACAGAACTGACCAAAGGGGACAATAGGCCTATGAACAAAGCTTTGGTGTAGGACTTTTAAAATGCAGTGTTTAATGGTCTGCATATTTTTTGTTTGCGCTTGCTCGCTGTAAACTCAAGCGTAGTCCATACACACTACATTTAGTAGTGCTGGACAATTTTACATGTGGATTAGCTTTCCCTATTAACAGTGTCCCTCGCCATCAGGGGAACCCACTCCGACTTCAGAGGTACTTGTAAGTTGCGTCCCCAAGTCAAGGACGATAGGTCAACATTTTAGTCCAACTGTCTGATGTAGGTTGAACCCCTTACCTCAGCATCAGCATACCGGATGTTTAAGAGCACGCGTTCTTATCCATTCGGCCATGCTGACCTATGGTCTGCATATTAAAATATGTGGGAGGCGGGGTAATGTAGTGGTTAGATGTGCGGCTGCCGACCCAGTGATCATGGGATCGATCTTTTTTGGAGAGATACCATTTTTAAAAATTGATCCTGGTTCCCTGATCAACTCAGCCGAAACTGGGTTCTAGGAAATGTCTTGGGGAAGGTAAGGCAGCGAGCATGATACAGAGCACACCACCCACTGACTGCCATTCGGTCTATACAAATATGGGATTAACACCACATGCCCAGTGCATCTTAAGCTGGGGAAAAGGTCCTTTGCTTATATAAAATATCTGGTCAGATTTTTGGGGTTTGCTGAAGCCAAATATAAAAAATAAGTAACACATCATGCGTTGTATGATACACATGGGCATTAGCTGATAACACATGCAGTGTTTGGGACATGAAGAGTTAACTGCTTGTTCTTGTTTATAAACTTTGTTTATGGTTTGCTTTCATCAACACTGAAGTGATTTTATTCTCATGTGATTTACAACAACCCATGTCATATTTGGAAGTTGCAAGCCCGTGTAATCTGTTCAGAAATGTGAATTTAAGATGATATGTAAACATTTCACAGTGTAAAAGCGCCAGACTTTCATCTGTTTGGAAAGTTATAGGATCATCAAGTGCCCTACCGGCTGGCATGGGCGATCATGTTTCTACATATATCACAATCTCCGACAGAGTAGGTCTATGTTGATAGGGCAGGACAGGCCACTGATCGTGTGAGACGTCATATGGTATGTGATGGTGGAAATGACCATGTGTTAACATGCATCTATTGTGAATGGACAATTACCGCACGAATTGGACTGATCAGTCACATTCGCTACCGCCGTAGATTGTAGTTATTATGCCTTTTTATTAAGAAGCACAATGTAACAAACTAGCGTCTGTCAGTGTCAAGATGGCCAGGTGCTAGTACTGATAGGACACGTAGCCACCTTCTACTGGTATGCCCATCATCATCATCATCATGTGCCATGCCAATAAGCATGGGTGGTCATGTTTCACCATGTCACATGATCACCAGAGTCATGGATCAACTCTTGTGTTCTTGTCTCAACCATATCACGTGGTCAAGCCATCCAGGTATTTACTTCTGCGCCTTCCTCTTGTTCTCTTCCCCTCGATCTTGCCAGCCGTCACCAAGTTCTCCAATTTATGTCTTCTCATAACGTGTCCAAGACAATAATTATGACTGCCCAACTGTCAACAATAAAGGTAAACAAATATGGCATTAATCAACTTCCTTCCAACAAACACTGTATGGGAATATTATTAATTCACTCATTCATTCAGTGGCATGTCCTTTGCAGAACCTCAGTATCTTGGGATATATCATGAACCTGAAACTAACAACTCCTTGCATTAGGGACCTTACAGTGGAAGTCTAAACGCATGCAAGAAAACAAGATGAAGAATGCTGCTATTTCTCCATGCTGTGATGAAAGGTTGTTATGAATGTTCTTCCTCCTCTTCTTTGTTCCTCTATGGAGGGAGTACGCTGCGCCTAGTTATGCAACCTCAAAGGTCAGTGAGTCCGGTTTCGGAATGCATTTATCTCAGGTTTACTTCCTCTGGATAGATTCCACCCCAGGTAACTTCCTCTGGATAGATTCCACCCAAGGTAACAGGCTCTCTCTACCTGTAGGTAGGTGTTTGTTCCCCAACAATTGTTATCATGAATCTGATCTTCTTTTCTTCCTCTATCTCTTTTTCCACAAAATTGTTTTTAGTTGCTTCGGCATGTCTCAGTTTTTATTTTTGGACGATGTAGCTAAAGAAGTGTTGACTGCTTCTTCCTGATGTTTGTAATAAGTTGTCTTTTGTTTTAGTAACTTTCAAAATATTTTGATTACTCATTTTGGCTTTCCAAAGATATTTTCTGCATTACATGGCTAGAGTTGATTTAATGGTAGAAGATGGGTAGTTACATGTCTAGAGTTGATTTAATGGTAGAAGATGGGTGGTTACATGGCTAGAGTTGATTTAATGGTAGAAGATGGATGGTTACATGGCTAGAGTTGATTTAATGGTAGAAGATGGGTAGTTACATGGCTAGAGTTGATTTAATGGTAGAAGATAGATGGTTACATAGCTAGAGTTGATTTAACGGTAGAAGATAGATGGTTACATAGCTAGAGTTGATTTAATGGTGGAAGATGGATGGTTACAAGGCTAGATTTGATTTAATGGTAGAAGATGGATGGTTACATAGCTAGAGTTGATTTAATGGTAGAAGATGGGTAGTTACATGGCTAGAGTTGATTTAATGGTAGAAGATGGATGGTTACATAGCTAGAGTTGATTTAACGGTAGAAGATAGATGGTTACATAGCTAGAGTTGATTTAATGGTAGAAGATGGATGGTTACAAGGCTAGAGTTGATTTAATGGTAGAAGATGGGTAGTTACATGGCTAGAGTTGATTTAATGGTAGAAGATGGGTGATTACATGGCTAGAGTTTATTTAATGGTAGAAGATGGATGGTTACATGGCTAGAGTTGATTTAATGGTAGAAGATGGGTAGTTACATGGCTAGAGTTGATTTAATGGTAGAAGATGGATGGTTACAAGGCTAGAGTTGATTTAATGGTAGAAGATGGGTAGTTACATGGCTAGAGTTGATTTAATGGTAGAAGATGGGTGGTTACATGGCTAAAGTTGATTTAATGGTAGAAGATGGATGGTTACATGGCTAGAGTTGATTTAATGGTAGAAGATGGGTAGTTACATGGCTAGAGTTGATTTAATGGTAGAAGATAGATGGTTACATAGCTAGAGTTGATTTAACGGTAGAAGATAGATGGTTACATAGCTAGAGTTGATTTAACGGTAGAAGATAGATGGTTACATAGCTAGAGTTAATGTACAGGTAGAAGATGGGTGGTTATATGGCTAGTGTTGATTTAATGGTAGAAGATGGATGGTTACATAACTAGAGTTAATGTACAGGTAGAAGATGGGTGGTTATATGGCTAGTGTTGATTTAATGGTAGAAGATGGATGGTTACATGGCTAGAGTTGATTTAATGATAGAAGATGGATGGTTACATAACTAGAGTTAATGTACAGGTAGAAGATGGGTAGTTACATGGCTAGTGTTGATTTAATGGTAGAAGATGGATGGTTACATGGCTAGAGTTGATTTAATGATAGAAGATGGATGGTTACATAACTAGAGTTAATGTACAGGTAGAAGATGGGTAGTTACATGGCTAGTGTTGATTTAATGGTAGAAGATGGATGCTTACATGGCTAGAGTTGATTTAATGATAGAAGATGGATGGTTATATGGCTAGAGTTGATTTAATGGTAGAAGATGGATGGTTACATAACTAGAGTTAATGTACAGGTAGAAGATGGGTAGTTACATGGCTAGTGTTGATTTAATGGTAGAAGATGGGTGGTTACATGGCTAGAGTTGATTTAATGGTAGAAGATGGATGGTTACATAACTAGAGTTAATGTACAGGTAGAAGATGGGTAGTTACATAACTAGTGTTGATTTAATGATAGAAGATTGGTGGTTACATGGCTAGAGTTGATTTAATGGTAGAAGATGGATGGTTACATAACTAGAGTTAATGTACAGGTAGAAGATGGGTAGTTACATAACTAGTGTTGATTTAATGATAGAAGATGGGTGGTTACATGGCTAGAGTTGATTTAATGGTAGAAGATGGATGGCTACATAACTAGAGTTAAAGTACATGTAGAAGATGGATGGCTACATAACTAGAGTTAATGTACATGTAGAAGATGGATGGCTACATAACTAGTGTTGATTTAATGATAGAAGATGGATGGCTACATAACTAGTGTTGATTTAATGGTAGAAGATGGATGGCTACATAACTAGTGTTGATTTAATGGTAGAAGATGGATGGTTACATGGCTAGAGTTGATTTAATGATAGAAGATGGATGGTTACATAACTAGAGTTAATGTACAGGTAGAAGATGGGTAGTTACATGGCTAGTGTTGATTTAATGGTAGAAGATGGATGCTTACATGGCTAGAGTTGATTTAATGATAGAAGATGGATGGTTATATGGCTAGAGTTGATTTAATGGTAGAAGATGGATGGTTACATAACTAGAGTTAATGTACAGGTAGAAGATGGGTAGTTACATGGCTAGTGTTGATTTAATGGTAGAAGATGGGTGGTTACATGGCTAGAGTTGATTTAATGGTAGAAGATGGATGGTTACATAACTAGAGTTAATGTACAGGTAGAAGATGGGTAGTTACATAACTAGTGTTGATTTAATGATAGAAGATTGGTGGTTACATGGCTAGAGTTGATTTAATGGTAGAAGATGGATGGTTACATAACTAGAGTTAATGTACAGGTAGAAGATGGGTAGTTACATAACTAGTGTTGATTTAATGATAGAAGATGGGTGGTTACATGGCTAGAGTTGATTTAATGGTAGAAGATGGATGGCTACATAACTAGAGTTAAAGTACATGTAGAAGATGGATGGCTACATAACTAGAGTTAATGTACATGTAGAAGATGGATGGCTACATAACTAGTGTTGATTTAATGATAGAAGATGGATGGCTACATAACTAGTGTTGATTTAATGGTAGAAGATGGATGGCTACATAACTAGTGTTGATTTAATGGTAGAAGATGGATGGTTACATGGCTAGAGTTGATTTAATGGTAGAAGATGGATGGCTACATAACTAGAGTTAATGTACAGGTAGAAGATGGATGGCGACATGGCTAGAGTTGATTTAATGGTAGAAGATGGATGGTTACATGGCTAGAGTTGATTTAATGGTAGAAGATGGATGGTTGCATAACTAGAGTTGATTTACAGGTAGAAGATGGATGGTTACTTAGCTAGAGTTGACTTAATGGTAGTAGATGGAAAATCGATGGTTACATGGCTAGAGTTGATTTAATGGTAGAAGATGGATGGCCAGGTAGTAAGCTGGATGGCCAGGTAGTAAGCTGGATGGCCAGGTAGGGAGAACAGACAGTTACTGTTAGCCTAGAAAAGTAAAGGCAAGACAATCAATTTTCTTTGCCCTGGGATTTACCAGATATAACTCTTCGCGGAATGGCAAGTGACCTGCAGTGCGCAAACTGCAGAGATCCCGGGATGACTTCTTCCCGTCCTTGTCTCCAGAAACATAGCATGTCTGGTCTGAAAAACTGGTCCACAGATACACAGTCCTTGTCTCCAGAAACATAGCGTGTCTGGTCTGAAAAACCTGGTCCACAGATACAAACCCATGACGTTCAGAGCACGGGGCAGATGACTTGACCTCTTTTGCCGCTGAGGCCTCCCGCCTAGACAAGGATATTAATAGTTAAAGGCAGATGAAAGTTTCCTCTGGGAGTAAAATATGATCAGGACACCAGTCAGAGAAGTATCGGCTGCAGCAGGATGTAACAATACAATAGGAAAGCAGTTAGGTATGTGGAACTCCAGTGAAAAAGTGAGAGATAAATAACACAGACGCAGTGTACATTCCTTACCAGGAACACAAATCCGGCAAACAGAAATAAATAATTATAGATAAGAGAAAGAACTTTTTCTGTTTATACTGTAATAACTTTTTAAAAAATGTATGTTTTTTTTTATTAGATCTATTCTTGTTCCAATGAAGATTACTAAGATCAAAACATTGATTCATTGCGTTATGATTAACTTATGTTTATCATTGTTATTTTTACCTTGATTTTCATTTGCCAGATTTGTGCTTGTTGTTAGGTTTGGGCACTGTGTCTGTGTTTGTTATCTCTCACTTTTCCGCAGGCGTCACACAGACCTAACCGTTTTCATTCTGTGTTATCAGGACATCAGTTGTACAGGTCACAGTTTGTGACTTGGAGTGACGACATTCATCTGGTTAGGATGACGAGATATCAGTTGTTGTCTCTGTGATGAATTGTTCATATATGCAGACATTTATTGTCAAAAAACCTTGAAGCAAGAAAGCTGCATCAGTTTCTTCTAATGATTGCACTAATGCAAAAAATATGCTACAGCAAATGACAGTTTACATTCTATTTTCTTTTGTTTACACTGCCATTGATTTGTTCTTTCAGTTCGTTTATGCAACTGTTCAGATTTTTATACAAGATTAATTTTGTTTGGGCATGTTCGGAGACCATTTTTCTTCCTGGTTACATGCTTTATGTCCTCCATATTTACCAGATTTCTGGCAATTTGCAGTTAATTTTAATATTTTAAGCATTGAAAACGATGTCTGCATTTTCTTTGTTCAGTGCTGTTTTGTTAATTAAAATTAATGTGAAAATTGTATCTTTATCTTTATTGGCGCTTTTTCTGGTGAGATTTGTGCGGCAAGGTGTGACCAGAGGATCTGGCTAACACTGTGTACTCCGAGGAAAGGGACCGGGCTGACACATAATCAGACGGCAGCTGGGACCATTAGTATTGGGACTCTTCACTGACTGTTGAAGATGAGGATGGAGGAGTCTGGAAATGTCCTAGGTGCTGTGTAGTTGGTTCTTGATTCAACTCAACTCAGCTGGCATTTTCAAAAGACTACGCTATATTTAATAAATGTTCAGCAATTTAAACACTTGGCCTAACGGAATCGCCAGTTTGGAGCCGTTGTAGAGAACTAAACAAATACCAGTTAATCAAGAGATGATGAAAATATGCTGGTGCTGGATAGGACATACAGTGAGACAACTTCTTCTTCTTCTGCGTTCGTCCGGAATGTTGCTTAAGACGTAATTGGTTGTGCCTGTTTACAGCAGAGCTGCGATATTTGCACCTTTCGGCCGACACATCCAAGTTCTTCAGGCATTTGTTGACCGGGTTAACCTTGTGAGACAACTTGAGAATGGGATAACTAGAATATCTCTGGTTTGGGACCCACAGGGCACAAGAAATATAAGCAGATCTAAAAAAAACATGGGGAAGAGAAGTAGAAACAGATGCATAATAAGGGTAGGACAAGGACATGAGGTAGCAAATAGAAGGGCTGGCGTGAGTTAGTCTATGCTCCTTTGGGGAATAGAAAGAAGAATGTAACTTTTGTTTCGAGCATTATTTTTCTCTAAGCAACTTGGAAACGTAAATAATGAGTGCTGGGACTGTATTCACCAAAGAAAGACTGGTAACTGAATGGGTCACACAAAGGCAGAAGTGAAACTACAGTGACAGGTTAACCGTTGGTCACTTAATTAATAAGCTCAACAGGCCATTAAACTCAGAGCTTGGCCATCTCTCAGCCCCTGCAAAATTGTGGCCATAAAGTTAACAAAGAAAGGGCGTTTTGTATATTGTATTCGATGAACAATAAATGATTGCAGAAATATACAGAGGCTTTAACAATTAGGCGATTGCAACCAATTTTCTGCAGACAGAAAGACTTTGTGTTAAATTTACGTGGGGATAACTAGTGCTGAACATTTAAGCAATAATAGTGTCTGTGTTTTAAGTATTTCAGCCAAGATATTATTCATTTATTCACTTCATTAGATATATTTCTACAGTGTGTATGTGACGAGATGCAGCGAAATATGTCAGGCAATAAATCATGCAACCTTTTGTTTGTGACTTCTCTGTAATTCACTGAGGGAATACAATGTTTTGAATCAATAAACAAGTAACAAATCTACTATCTGAAATAACAAGAGATACTTTATATCTCGTTTATAACCTAGAAAGGGTTGAACAGGATATGATGCTATACAGTTTTTCTCTATGACAAATTTATGTTTCTGGGTGAGTTCCCAGTTCCATTACCTCGCTTACCGCATGATGATGACATTATTGACTTTTGTTGAGACTGTTTTTATGCTTGTTGTAGATTTCCAAATACCTGTGTTTACAACTGATTCTACGAGGCCTTCCGCTTGTTCCTATTTGTTGTTCGCTGTCCATAAAATAACTGTAGTAATGAATACATCCTGTGACAATAAATACATTTTCTCCTTATTTCTATAAAAATCTTTTGGAAAATAATACACAATAACAGATGTTGATAAAACTCCTTGTGCAGTTTTTAGCTTTAATATCGTAAAATCCATACACAATTTTTAGTAATTTTCCCAGCTAAAATATGTATGTATATTGTACGTGAGCACCAAAATTTATCATCGGCACTGTGGCTTCGAGGCAGTGAATGCATTTCACAATTACCCGACACACTGAGTCGAGGTTTCCTAAATCAACTGCAGACAATATGGCAGCAGGCAGCCTGGCCTTGATTTTGATGATATAAATGTCTGTTTTACATAAAGCAATGACAGACTACTCAACATAAAATTTGCCTAGTAAATCACAAATAGTAAGATGATGCTGGGGTAGATTACGACATCCTTCAAAGGATATACAGCTATTGGAAAATTAATGTCATTTTGGGTATAGAAAGTAAATTGAGTACATTGTGTATTTTTTAATTTATCGGATATTTTTTTTACCAGAAAAATTTGTGGTGGGTATTAAATGGGGAGATACTAGAACAAGTAACAAGTGTCTCCTATTTTGGACATATAACTGATGATGGCAGAAGTGAAATAGAAATCAAAAAGAGAATAGGAATGGCCAAAAATGCTTTCAATGGCATGAAATCAGTATTAACATCTAGAGAGATTAATAACGCATTGAAAATGAGAATTGTCAAATGCTACGTATATTCAACGCTACTGTATGGCGCGGAAGCCTGAACATTGAACAAGCAACTAAAACGTTGAATAGAGACCCTGGAGATGTGGATATACAGACGAATAGGTCGTATTTCATGGAAACAAAAACAATCAAATGCAGAGGTTCTAGAAAAACTGGAAATGAAGAGAGAGTTGATGAAAGAAATAAAGAGGAGGCAAGTGAAATATTTTGGCCACGTTAAAAGACATGATACTCTTATAAAAACCATACTGGAGGGCAAGGTTGAGGGCAAGCGAGCAAGAGGTAGACAACGATACAAGTGGGAAGATAACATCAAGAGATGACAGAATGTACAGTCAAGGCGAGACACAGACAGTGTTGGAGATCCATTGCAGCCAACCTTCATTGTGGAGGTGGCACCTGATTGATTGATTGATTATACATAAACTTTCCATTTTAACAGAACACTTTGGGCTAAATCATGCGTGCATTTTATACACGATTACATGTTATGCCCACAATTTTATAGGAAGTGTTCCTTGTTATTCTTTCAAGGGAGGTTAACCATACCTAGTTATGGCCAGAGGTTAACGTGTCAGACTTTGGCCACGTTTCTGTCAGCTTTGCTTCCTCTAGACAGATTCCATCCAAACTCACGGGCTCTATCTTCCAGTGGGAGGAACCGTGGCTGAGAGGTTGTGTCTGCCCCATGTTCTGAAGTGACCAGGTTTGATCTCAGCATAGGGTTTGGAGTTTTTCAAGACTCCGTTGCAGTCTGATGATGTGCCCGTTTGGCCTTTCCTCACAGTTAATGAGTTGCAATGGATCTTAAGTATTCTCTGCCCCCCCCCCCCCCCCCCCCCCCTCTCTCCCTCCAAGTTCCTGCAAACTAACATCCCATTTCTATCTATCGGTGAAGTCGGACACCTAACATTCTAACAGATTAAGGTTAAAAAAAAACAGCAGATCCATTGTGCAAACTGCACATTACGAAACTTCAAAATCATCTATGGCTGACTTAAAACGCGATTTGTCCAGATTTCACTGCCACTGAGCTACAGAAGGAAATCCTAAAGAGATTTGAAAATTCTATAATTCAGTAATGTTTATTGCAACTTTCACATTTCAAACATTATTGTTCAAAACTGCTCAAGGAAAATATGGATGCCCCTGTATATTTTCTGATATATGTCAAATTATGTTTGAACTATACATATTGTTATGTTGAATATACTGTATCATAAAAGTATACCTAACAGATTGGTTTTTTGCTATTTACTTAGCTGTCTATTATGTCTGTTTTATTTTCATGCAAGACTTTTATTTTCCTATCGTTGGTTTTATTTTTGTTGATGAAAATGACAGACTTGACTGCGGTAAAGTCAGAATTGCAAAAAACAAAAATTATAAGGCTGTGTAAAGAGAATTAGGATTTGACCCCTGGACTCATCACCTGCTAAGAGATGGAAAGATAGGGCCACTTGTTCTTCCGTGCATTCAGGCCTACACAGTGTGATGGCTGTAGCACATCGCAGGCCTGTAGCAGGAAACTGCTAGGTCAAATAAATGAGCACTGACAGACAAGTAGCACACAATGGACTTTTACTTGTCATCCCGTTATCTTGGTTGGACAGTTGTAATGTCATGGATGGTTGGACAGTTGTAATGTCATGGATGATACCCAGGGGACAGCAGTGCATTTTTCATGATGGTTTCTTAGAAGTGATGTTCAGGTCTGTTTAAGTCTGTCTGTGCATTACTGGGAATTTTGTAGTCCCCCAATGACTTCTCTCTCTCTCTCTCTCTCTCTCTCTCTCCATCTCCATCTCCACTCTCATCAACTCTACGAATGGGAATCTTTGAGTTATGATACATATTAATGGGAATCTTTTAATTATTCTATATGGGAATCTAATCTTATTCTAATGGGAATCTCTCTACTCTATATATTAATGGAAATCCTTGAATTACGCTATACATTGCTGAATAGATTATGCAATTTGCGTTTGAAATAATGTGACCAGTGAGCGTAATCACATGCCAGTTTGTACCAGTACAGACATGTTAGTGAAGCATTAGATTAGCATGAAAATTTAAAAAAAAAAAGAAACCAACTGGTTTAGAATGTAACCATCATCATCTAGTGCCTTGTCAGCTGATTTTTAGAAAAGAAGGGCAGAATGTCAGACTGCGTGCCCAATACTTAACCCTTTGAAAATAAAGTTTGTTTGTTCGTTCATTCATTTGTTTGTAGACGTTCATGGCTCTCCACAGATCTTGTCTTTGATGTTCTGGATCAACTCTGCTGATGATATTCCTCCATATCAGTCCTTCCAGCATCATTTCTCTTGGTCTGCCTCTGCCTCTCTTCCCCTCGATCTTTCCAGAAGAAAACTGTTTGTCTCTTTCTTATTGTTGTATATAATGTTCTAGTTTCATTAGCCTGTTTCAGGAAATAGTTGTTAGTTACTCTGGCAGTCCAAGGAATTCGCAACATTTGTCTCAGGAACCACATGGTTTAGAATGTGCAGTTTATTAAATCCTAATCCTTTGAAGTCTGTTCTCCTTGACATTTAACTTGTACCGGAGCTCCTCATGGAATGGCATTTTGTGTCATCTTCTTCTTCTGCGTTCGTCCTGAATGTTGTTTTGAACGTAATTGCCTTGTGCCTGTTTACAGCAGAGCTGTGATATTTTCACCTTTCGGCCGACACATCTGACTTTCTTCAGGCATTTCTTGACTGGGTTAACTTCCCCGGGTTTTGCATCATCTTAACACCTTTATTCATCTTCTAAAGCATCTGTAATCGCTTCAGTTCAATAATCTTGATAATACAATCTACATTGTCCATTTTATTCTAGCTCATGCAGTGTTTCGATTCTTGTGGTCATCGTCCACTAACAGAGGAAAAGATTGGAACCCTATTGCTCTGTGTATTCAGGCCTACACAATGGGATGGCCCTATCATGCCGCAGGCACATAGAAAGCTGCTTCCTCAGGACATTTGTCTTTTGCAGTGTTTCGTGTTAAGTGAATAGATTACATCTGTTGTTTTCTGCAGTTATTCCTGGACATGAGTTTTCAATTGCAAAAGATTCCCCACAGGTTGAGAACCACAGCTCTAGACAGTTTCCACTCAAAGTAACAAGGTCTGTCTACTCATGGGTAGGACTTCACTCCACACAATCTTGTCAAGGCAGTGGACTTGTAACATAATTTTAGACATTTCCAATTGTGGGATGTTTAGCATAGACAATGTACACTCAGGACCTCCAGTTTTTCATCCTTATCTAAGAGGTTAGGTATCTAATCTCACTACCCAAGAGATCAGAGAAATGTGTGATATTATAAACCAATGCTTCTTGTGTAAAACTCCCTAGCCTTATACTGAGATTTGAACCTGGTAAGGTCTGAGCCTGACTCAAACACTGTAACCTCTCTGCCGTGCCTGACCTCAAATTTAGTGTTCACCACCAGGGACAGGTGCTTGCCTGGCAACCCGAAGTCGTAGGTTTTAATTAGCATTACATCATCATCATTATCATGTGCCATGCCAATAAGGGTGGGTGGTCATGTTTTGCCATCTCGCATGATCACCATGGATCAACTCTTGTGTTCTTATCCTGACCATGTCATGTGGTCAAACTATCCAGGTATTTACTTCACTGCCTTCCCTGTGTCCTCAGAAGAGGGCTGTCCGGATTCTTTGTCACATCTTGAGGAGGAGTAAGTTCGAGGAGGAAAAAACTAGAGTATGTCGTGACAGTGGGAAAGATGGGAGGAAGGCGAGGCAGAAACAAGACCAAGAGAGAAGATGTTGGACAGTTTGACATCATGGCTTGGAGGAACATCATTACCAGATATGATTTGTAAATCATGAAACAGTAAAGATCATGAACGCCATGGATTATGATAAGATGATTAGAAAAAATGTGGTATTCTGTAGCAAACTTATGGTTGATAGAGAAAAAGCAGACAGATTGATATATTGGGATCTCGCGGTCAAAGGGTTAAGTTCATACCTACAATATCAGCAAGAAACCAGGTCTTGGCATGTCCTCAGTGCAACCAGTTCTGAAACCGAGTGTTCTGTGACTTTGGCACTAGCATGTAGATAGAAGGAGAGCTCATCACTGCATGATGTAACTAAATACAGATCAGATCACTTGCCATCTTCACACTGAATGTCAGTTACAATGGATCTTAAGCATTCTTTGTCCCTCTATCTCTCTCTTTCTAAGATGGTACAAACTAACATCTTCTTTCTAGTCCGTCTCTTGAAGAATCTTCCCTCCTCACAGGAATCCCCCAGCAAATGGGTTTCACCGTGTTCTTTTAGTCCAGAGTTGTTTCATCATCATGTTCATCAGCCATCTCCTTACAGCAAATGGGTTTCACCATGCTCTTTCAGACTACAGTAGTTACTTCATCGACCATGCCTCATTGAAATCTACTCATCGGTACCCATCTCACTTCCACCTAGCGTACTGACAATGAATATTATAATGTGGGTTTGTTTCTGGTTCCGAAATTGAGACTTGGCAGCTGCCCATTTGTGTATCAAAGAGTTTTGGCATATTCAGTCATATGGGCAAATTCAAGACAAATTCAAACACATTTCAGGGTTGGTTGGAAGCCTATGAGGGCGGCTTCACATTCCACTCCATTGATGTTCAGGCTGTTTGAGCCATTTTCAGAGTTTGCATCTATCGGGGTATAGAAATACTTCTTCTGATCCAGTACAGAAGTCCAGTGGGCAGTGTGTTGCAGTGCGTTCCTTCTCCTCCCCAAGTGGTGTGCGACTCGAAAGCACCAGAGCTTCACATCTACGTGGTGACCATTTGAATGTTAGCCAGCGTGCCAATTAGGCCACACCACAGAGAGGTATTCCAAAGTCCTGGCCAGTGTTGGTCCGGGTACCTCTGAGGCCTCAAGATTTCTATTTCTAAATCTGAGATTGGTTGTCGAAACCTCGTGGGCATGACACTCCCATCCACTGTGATTATTTTCATTAGTTTGACATATAAACAGCAAATGTAATGCATGGTTGATCTGTCATCTAAAGGTGTTATATACAAGTGCCTGTCCTTGTCATTAGAACTTCCTTTAAATGTTATTAGAACTTCCTTTAAATGTCATTAGAACTTCCCTGAAATGTCATTAGAACTTCCCTGAAATGTCATTAGAAATTCCGTGAAATGTCACAGCGTTCTGCCTCCGATCCCAAATAACAAGAGTAGAACAGAACAAAGTGGATTACCACTCGTTAAAGGTTAGACTAGGCAACAGATGAAACATTTTTTTAAATCCTCACACAAGTCTGGAAAATTACAGTACGGTTGCTTCAACATTTCTTTACACGGTAATAAATACAGTACAAGTGGTTACAATTTTTCATTTGCTCATTTACATAGGAACCATATGTAGAAACATGTCTTTGCTGCATCATCACATTATGTTATATCTATGCTGTTATAATTATTCTGTTACATTTATCCTGTTATAATTATTCTCCATGTAAATGTGTACATTAATATGTGGTTATTTGCCCGAGATGTACAGTTGTAATATTTCTGTCTTGGTGATTTGCTGGTGCCTGCAGATTCTTCTGTTTGTTTATTTTACAAGAGACACACATATAGTGTTGGTATATGTGGCATGAGTGTGGTGTGTTGTCCATGTTTTGTATATTATATTCCCACTTCATGTTTAACCTTTTGCTATTTTGTGACTTCTTTATAAACATGAGAATGGAAGGTGATAGAATTTAAGGAGACCAAATATAAGCAAATTGAAGAAAACCAGTCATTGGTTGGTCAGTTGTTTGGCTGGTTGGTCATTTGTTTGGCTGGTTGGTCAGTCAGTCAGTTGTTTGGCTAGTTGGTTAGTTTGTCAGTTGTTTGGATGGTTGGTCAGTTGGTCAATAAGTCAGTTTTTTGGCTGGTTGGTCATTTGGTCAGTCAGTCAGTTGTTTGGCTGATTGGTTAGTTGGTTGGTCAGTTGTTTGACCAGTCAGTCAGTTGTTTGGTTAGTTGTTTGACCAGTCAGTCAGTTGTTTGGCTGGTTGGTTAGTCAGTTAGTTGGCAAATCATCTTGAAGACTGAATTCTAACTTTAAACCTGATGCATTGGGTCATGTGGATTGTGACAAGGGCTTGCAAGTATCGTAGAGCAGTTTAGTCTAGAGACCTTTGTCCTGACCTGGTGCCGAAATATCTCAAAGGGGATTATATTACAGAGCAAGTCTTCCCCTCCCCAAGCCCCTAAACCAGTGGGGTGTGCAAGCGGGTACTGAAACTTCACATCCACTGAGAGGAATTTTAGTATGTAACCAGGTCATGGGCCAGCGCTGCAAGTATGGTTCTAAGAATATCTTGGATACAAAAAAGAGCAAATGCCTCCATACGATAAATATGAATATTGAAGAAGGTTGGCTACTAAAGATGATAAAACAGAGAAAATTTAAATGGTTTGGTCACTTGAAATGCCATGAAAGTTTGGAGAGAACAATCATGGAGGGGTATATGCCTGGGAAGAGAGGAAGAGGAAGGCCAAAGAGAAGATGGGTGCAGGATGTGTCAAGTGCTCTCCAGATGAGTGTATTGCACGCGGGACATCTTGCATATGACTGAGAAGTTTTCCGGAAGGTTATGGGAGCGAGGTTCTACAAAGGATATGCTATTGAATTAATGACTAGTTGTAATAGCCATTCTTCAGTAATGATGATTCCTAGCGGTCACTGACTCTTCCTTGATCAGTGATGAGACTGAAAGATTTCACCAACTCATCTTTGTTTCACTTGACAAATGTACAAGTGTTATCATGTTGACATATTTCTATAGGAATTGTTGCCTGTATAATCAAGTTTGTTCTGTGTTTGTTGTTTGTAACTTGATTGCTACATTGAACATGTGGTTGTAATGTGCACTTATAGGTGATTTTTCTCTTATCGGTTACTTTATCCCTCCTATCAAGCCCTGTAACAATTTATTATTTTCAATCTAAAGGAATATTAAAGCAAATATGATTGTATATGTCTGTGTATTTCATTGATTTTGATATTAGTGATTCTCATGGAATGATTGATGAGAGATTCTCATGGAATGATTGATGAGTGATTCTCATGGAATGATTGATGAGTGATTCTCATGGAATGATTGATGAGAGATTCTCATGGAATGATTGATGAGTGATTGTTGCAAGGGGATGTGAGTAATACTGTATTTGGTTGTTTTGGGATTTGAGGTTTGAAGATTGAAGACAGCCCACTACTGGCAATGCTGATCATATTCTGGTATCTTCTTCTTCTTCTGCGTTCATCCGGGGTGTTTTTCCAGATGTAATTGCAGTGTATTGTTATGCACCCTTGGGCCTAGACCCTTAGGCCAACACATCGACTTTTGCATGCGATTTTGACCAGGTTAGCATTCCTGGGGAGGACTCACTTTTGTGGTGCCATCCACATCCCAGCTGATCTAGTTAGAACGGTCGAATACTTCACGATCAGCCCTCAATGGAAAGCAGGGACAGTCCATGGGCATTATTTGCCATCCAAGGGAGGCTTCCATAGTTGCAGAGCCGACACATAGCGCTCTGGTGCTTGGCTCACCGAGGGAATCGTCACGTCCTGCTCAAGGCTACTTTAATTCCTCACTTCAATATATTGGGCCTTTCGTTCGCTACGGGCCGCTCCCCGCACAAACCAGGCAGGTCTGCAGACAGTATCCACTCAGTGAGATATTCTGGTATGAACCTTGGGCCTTGTCCACGTCTATAGTGCTTCCAATCTGACATGGACAAGGCCCAAGGTTTGTACCGGAATACGATCAATATTTTAACATAACATACAACTAAAATATCAATTTGTAATGCTCTACTTCAGCACCCACAAAACTGTTTCTCTTTATATCTGCCTATTCACCCTCTAACTATCCTTTCTAGCTACCCGGTCAATAGACACCTGCACCTTCTAGCCACCCGGTCAATAGACACCTGCACCTTCTAGCCACCCGGTCAATAGACACCTGCACCTTCTAGCCACCCGGTCAATAGACACCTGCACCTTCTAGCTACCCGGTCAATAGACACCTGCACCTTCTAGCCACCCGGTCAATAGACACCTGCACCTTCTAGCCACCCAGTCAATAGACACCTGCACCTTCTAGCCACCCGGTCAATAGACACCTGCACCTTCTAGCTACCCGGTCAATAGACACCTGCACTTTCTAGCTACCTGGTCAATAGACACCTGCACCTTCTAGCCACCCGGTCAATAGACACCTGCACCTTCTAGCTACCCAGTCAATAGACACCTGCACCTTCTAGCTACCCGGTCAATAGACACCTGCACCTTCTAGCCACCCGGTCAATAGACACCTGCACCTTCTAGCCACCCGGTCAATAGACACCTGCACCTTCTAGCTACCCGGTCAATACACACCTGCACCTTCTAACTACCCAGTCAATAGACACCTGCACCTTCTAGCCACCTGGTCAATAGACACCTGCACCTTCTAGCCACCCGGTCAATAGACACCTGCACCTTCTAGCCACCCGGTCAATAGACACCTGCACCTTCTAGCCACCCGGTCAATAGACACCTGCACGTTAACTCATGAACTACCACAAGCTGTCTCTGACATGGCCAGACTTTCTGCTGATGGAAGACGAACACAAAATAAGCAGTAACTCACCCACACGCTTCAAATGTTATAAGAAATAAATGTATTGAAATGTGACTCTACAGTTGAAAGTATAGTTACAAGTCTTGTTGAAACACGAAAGTAAATAAGTTTGCTACTGTATGTTTTTCAATCTGTTAATTGACCAGTCAATGCTGAGTCTACTTAAGGCACATTTTCCAGTGAGTGAGTTGATTTCAAGGATCAAAATGATACATTTTGTACATTCCCACATACGTTCTGTCTTCTTCTTCAGTCGTCAACAAAGAGTTTCCATTCTGATGGTACCAGTCCAGGCACCTAACTCCTCGCTGATGGTACCAGTATCAGCCTAATTAAACGTCCACCTATATTTTCCCCTAAGTCTTGAGTACCGTCCAGACCCTCGCTCCCTGCTGAATCAGCCTATTTAGATGTGGATCTGCTGTCAGTGTTGCTCTGTTCCAGAGGACCTTCATCACATCAGCCTTGTCATAACTTCACTTGCAACTCAAAGTTGCAGCAGCCAGTCTTAGCCTGTTCATCTTCCCAGCATGCCCTGGGCAGAAAATCCACTATCAAGTCTTTACCTTCATTTTGCCAACTGATGCAAGCCAATCCATGAAAAAAATACCAATTTCTGATTTACATAGTATGCTCTACAAATCCCTAACGAACACAACATGTTGGACTGTTTACTCATAAGAAATCAGTCTCCACCTGAATTTTCATACTGAAAGTCTTGATATCATACACCAGATTCTCCTTGTTACAAAATCCCTTAACCTTTACAATAAAGTCCCACCCTGTTTACCTCTCACCACCAACCCATCCATTTACCAGGGTACATTATGCAACCAAACCCTCAAAATATTCATTTTCTTCAAGTTATCTTGTTCCCGTTCACTTTACTTGAACTGCCATGGTTTTAACTTAGGTGACTGACCAAGAGATCCAGACTAGTATCGTGTCGTTGTGGCTCAGCCAGAGATTTTCATCTCTGCTTCTGAATTTGTTCAGCGTAAACTTCATCAGGTAGCATGTTTTCTGAAGAACATTGCTCCAATCCCCACCCACTGGCAAGACTCTTGGTCTGCCACTAGCTCCCTGCCTCATGCATTCTCATGCTCAGGGTATCTTTAATGCTCCATGTCAACTCTGTGTTAGTCTTCCCCGCCTTTTTCTCCAGGAACTGTGCTTGTCATTGCTGTTCTTTAAAGCTACTCTGATGTTTAATATAGCGTAAGTACTTCCATTTCTGAGACATGACGTTTATGAACCAGTTCTCTTCAGTGTTCAGATCTTTTAGAATGGCAGTATGTGTCTTCTTGTGTTCAACAACTACATCATAAATCAATAAAGACCATTATATAAGGAAGGTGCATGTGCAAATATTTCTTGTTTCTGAGACATGAGGTTTATAAGCCAGTTCTCTTCTTCAGTTCAGATCTTCTAGAATGGCAGTATCTGTCTTCTTGTGTTCAACAACTACATTATAAATCAATAAAGACCATTATATAAGGAAGGTGCATGTGGAAATATTTACAATAATGACACACTTAGCGGAAGCAAGAGAGACACAGCTTTTTAAACCAAAACTTTCAGTTACATCAAAGCTCTGAAGATGTAAGTCTTCACTACAAGTACATGAGAAATTAAATAGGTAGATCTGCAGTAAAGCTGTAAAAATACATTGAACAATAAAAAAAACACTACTGAAACAATTACGTAAAAATTATTAAAATATCAGCTAGCTGATTAACTCCAGTTGTCGGAACAGACACAGAAATTGAGCCAACATCCATTGACTGGAGTACATCAGTTAAGTCATTTAAAATATATTTGTATGTGGTTATAAAGTCAAGTCAAGGACCCTTTTGTACATCTTAAAACACATTGAGTATATGGTTCCAGACAAATATTTTTATACACCAATCGGCTCTCTTGGGATCAAGGGCCCACGGTTCCCTAGGGGCCAGAGCTGCCCCATCAGGTCTCCAGTCTCTATGTGACATTCGGATGACTGCCTCTGCTGGTAGCCCTAGCAAGATCAAGTGCAGATACTACTTTGATCTTAGCCAAAAAGGCCGAGAGGCGATCATGTGATCACTATCACTCTGGTTGCCTTTACTTCCCAAAACATTTCCAGGCACACATTTGAGTCTGGGGTGATCTGGGAGCCAAGATCTGTTTTAAAAATGTGAATCTGCCTCAATGAGGATTGAACCCAAGACCACTGCGCTACCTCAGCTCCCTCTTGTGGTTTTATCACTGTCTATTTGTTTCTCATGTGCTGATGAAGGCTTTCTAGCTGCAACATTCATTCTGTCACTTGAGATTATTTTTGTACAAAGCTAATTTAACTAACTTTTTACTTTTTGTTCAAATTTCACAGTGATTCTCCTTTGTAAAATACTGTTTCAATGATTAATATTTGATTGTGATTAAAATTGGTTCACAGGTGCAATTTTCTCTGAGACTAATTGAGGTTGTTGCTGGAGCTACAAGTTTGTGCTTTGTCAATGCTTTCAGCAGACCTCCCTGCGGAAAGAGACCAAGCCATATGGGATTAAACCCTGTGCAATGAAGTTGATACTCTCAGCCTTTGATTAATATTCTTGTTATTCTAACAGCCTAATTCTTGTTATTCTGTCAGTATAATTCTTGTTATTCTATCAGTCTAATTCTAGTTATTCTAACAGTCTAATTCTTGTTATTCTATCAGTCTACCGCATAAACAAATGAAAGCAACCAACAGTATCTGTCTTGTACAAACTTCACTGTCTTGTTTAGGACTCAGTGGTCAATATAATTTATCTTTCACTTTTGTTTCTCTAGGTCAGAAGGTTTGCCTAGATATGTTGTATTCAGGGCAGTCTTGGAGTATGTGATCTGCTGTTTGCTGTGCCAATCCATATATGCACATGGTTGATTCACCAATATTAAATTTTGCATACAAGTGGTTGCGTTGTCAATTATGTCCTGTTCTGTGGTGCAGAATAATGGTTTCTTCTGGTCTGTCCATACATAATACACCAATAACTGCACCAATAACAGTTCTGCACATTATTAATATGTTTGACGAATGGTGGATAAATGAGCTTCTCTGTTCTGTAGTTTAGATGTTGTAAGGTTTTCAGTGTTTCATTATGAACAGACAGTGCTCTGAGGGAGGAAGATCTGTTTAGGTAAACTGTTTCCTTATGGGTTGTGGTAGTATAGTGCACTCACCTGCCAATCTAGTAGTCTTGGGTTCAAATTCTCCTGTAGTTAGATATGATACTGTCTTTACATTATCGTTATACTGTGATGTCATATTTTGTCAGTGCTAGAATAAGTACCTACAAAACACTTCTGAAGTCAGAGTGGGTTCGCCTGATGGTGGCAATTCTTCTTCTTCTTCTCCTTCTTCAGCGTTCCGAGCCATTGAGGTTCTTTGCTGCAGATACAATCCGTCTCCATTCGTCTCTCTGGTGGACCTTCTCTTGCCAGTCGTTGATTCCAAGTGCTTGTAGGTCTGTATGTATGACACTGTCAATAGGGAAAGCTAATCCACATGCAAAATTCAGTGCAGTGCACTAGAAGTAGTAGCGTGTGTACGGACTACGCTTGGGTTCAAAGCGAATGAGCAAACAAACAACAAACAAAAACAAGGACAACACAATGTCAAAACACAATAACCCTATAACTGCCAAAACATAACTCTTCTTTTTCTTCTTCTTCTTGTGCATTCATCCGGAATGTTTTTTGGACGTAATTGCATTGTGCCTGTTTACAGCAGAGCTGCGATATTTTCCCCTTTCGGCCGACACATCCAACTTATTCAGGCATTTGTTGACTGGGTTAACCTTCCCGGGTAAAACAGAACTCCATAACATAATAAGTTCTGAAAAGATCTAACTTCTAGAACTGTAGCTGCCGATACTAAAGTTTGTTGAACACTGAGTGAGAAAGATACAAGAGTGAAGGCTATTTAACATCAACACCCGTTTACATGCGTTAAGCGGAGATCAGCTTGGCCGAATGGATAAGAGCACTTGTTCTTAAACTTCCAGTGTGCTGATACTGAACTAGAAGGTTCAACCCTTACACCGGTTAGTTGGACTGAAATGTTGACTTCTTGTCTTTGACTTGGGGGCGTACATTACAAGTACCTCAGAAGTCAGAGTGGGTTCACCCGATGGCGAGGGACACTGGTAATAGGGAAAGCTAATCAACATGCAAAAATCAGTCCAGTGTCATTCATTGAAAGATAATAATTAAAGGGGTCTGGACGTCTCATGGGAGTGAGACCTAATCAATTCCTGATAACAGCATTGAAACAATTACATGTCTTTGTAGGATGTTGATATCATAACCTGCCCTTTCTGAATTACTAGATAATTTTACGCTCATCAGTTTGCCATTGCTTTCTGAACGGAAAATCAACAATTAAGCCCAAAAAAACCCACAACGGCGCCGTCAGAAGAGAATATTTAAGCATGTTAAACCTCTCGGCCATCCAGACCTCTTTTAACAGCACACAACCTAGACAAATCTGGAAATATAGCCAGAGAATGAGCAAGGAAATGATGGATAAAGACCTCAAGGGTACACAAAACAAACACTGATACAATGCAAGTGAGGCGATACATCTAGCCTTGGAATGCAAGCTTTGGCTGCTTTTAATCAACAGGGAGTGTGGATCAGGAAAAGAGGCATGATCCACGTGTGGCTACCCAAAAGACAACCCATAATTCACCTTTAAGGCACAATTAGCACGTCATCATAAGAATCTCTTTGGTCTCCTTCTTGCGCTTCTTCTCCTTCACGATGATGCAATTCAACAACAACTTCTCGAGGTTGAAACTGACCCTCAGCTCGCTGCTGTCCAATCTCATTGTCTCTCTCTGGTGGTGCAACATTCCCATCTTCTTCTCTCAAGTTATTCCGCTCAAAGGTTTGCTGATTACCTGCCCGGTCCAGCTTCATGAACTGATCTCGGAAATTATCAACAGTGTTATCAATTCCCTCGAGTCGTGAAGCAAAGGGCAGCACCAGGATGTGGGAGTAGAGAAGTGCCCCGATGGCGATGACACAGAGCCCAGGTACCTGTCAAATATAAATAAAATATCTCATGTCACCGTTCTGGAGGAAGACTACGGCGCACATTGTGTTCATTGCGGGCTCAAGTGGGGTGGAGAGTGGGGTGCTTCGTGTGGAATGGCTCACCTCGTTTCAGAGGTCACGGGTTGTCAGAGTTGTATGGATGTTTTGCCCTGGCCATGCAGGAGTGCGGGAGAAGGGGTGATGAACAGGCTGATAGGCTGGCAGGGAATGCGCCTCTTGGTGGTAGATTACCTGTGGACTGGGGAGAGGTGGTCGAGCGCCTGTGGGACCAGATGGAGAAGGTGGGGGAACAGATTGAGAATCCGTGTGTGGAGAGGATGAGATTGCGGGGGATTGGCAGGGGTTCTGGAAGATCTCAAAACTGAGAGTGACGACCAGAAAAACTTTCAATCTGATAGTGGTGGGAATGATTAGTGGTGTTACGTTTCACTGGTTGTTGAACAAGGGGACGGAGAGCATATGGGAAAGTCCTGGGTGCAGTGATGTTGGTTTTTAGCTCAACTCAACTCAGCAAATAGAGGGAGAGGTCAAAGGCAGGTTAGCAAGAAGCAGACAGCAATATATGTGGAGCATCATCAAGTGAGTTGTGTTGTACTATGTCATGAAGCATGTGGCTTAGTACATCCGACTTTGATCAGCATTATTGGGGTTGGCTTTCCCTGGCCTTTAATTGTTCCCAGTCTATCTATAAGGCAGTGGTTTGTGTCTCTCTTTATCTGCCACCTTTCTCTTGATTTGTCTGACATGAGACCCTAGGTGAGAAAGGAAGGATGAAGACACAGAAGGATGAATAAGGGAGAAATAGGAAAGAAGGGAGAAACAGGAAAGAAGGGAGAAACAGGAAAGAAGGGAGAAACAGGAAAGAAGGGAGAAACAGGAAAGAAGGCAGAAACAGGAAAGAAGGCAGAAATAGGATGATTCCCATAAATCTTTGTTTTGGTTTTGAGCTTGTTTGCTTTGAACTGAAGGGCAGTCCATACACATGCTCCCACTTCTAGTGCACGGGACTGATTTTTTGCATGTGGATTAGCTTTCCCTATTACCAGTGTCCCTCGCCATCAGGCAAACCCACTCTGACTTCAGAGGTACTTGTAATTTACATCCCCAAGTCAAGGAGGAGAAATGAATATTTTAGTTCAGATGACTCGTGTAGGGGGTTGAACCCGCTGCTTCGCATCAGCACACAGGATGTTTAAGAATGAGCACTCTTAACCATTTGGTCATGCCGACAATGAAGCAATGTTTATGTCAGTCCATGATGTTGTCCCTTTCAGTCAGATCTTAGCCAGATATGACGGAGCTACCAGATGACAGTAGACGGTACTACCTACTTTTTGTTTAGCGCCAAATGTTGGACGGCGCTCACCAAACTCGACACCCCATATTGTGCCAACAGCTTTGAGTGGAGGAGTGCAATTGGGAGGGTACGAATCTTACCTTAGTGTGAGGAAATGTAACCTAAAGACTAAATGTTATGGCAGGGCAGACCAGACCCTAAGCCTTGGTCGGCAACTGGTCTAGGATGGAAGCTCTGACAGGTGGACAGAGTATTTCTTTGCTGATTCAGCACCTTCTGCAATTTGTCCTGTTCCAGATGTACTGGTGTTACCTTTCCTCTGGAGTAAACTAGGCAGGCCGAGAGAGGGATCAAGCTGCATGTGCAACACATGGTCTCTAAATTTAGCCCAAGCTTTGTGTTATGGAGAGGTATAACTCCATTTTACAAACTATCGTCTGTCAAGACGGCAAGGTGCCAGTCAGTCAGTGTTGTCCCTAGATATGGTCCCTATCACTCTGAGATATGGCCCCCCATCACTCCGAGATATGGCCCATATAACTCCGAGAGATGCACACCCTTTCCAGGACTCAGACAACATGAACATCAAGGTAACGGATTTAAGAGTCTCAGACTCCCAAAATACTACAAACCAACCAACCAATCTGGCCCAAAAACTCACCTGTGCTATGAAGAACTGTTCCCAGCCAATAGCCAGGGACACTGCCCAGTAAATGCTCCAAATGAAAGTCTCAATCATGATCCTGGGTAGAGCGCCATGGTCTCGGATCAAAAACAATCCCAGGTATGTGTACATAATGTAACAGACGAGAGAACCTGCAAACATGTTACAGAAAAATATTCATCATGAGTCATGTTAGTTTCTGGTAGATGCAGACAAGGAAACCTGTAAGAAATCTTTGTCTCGTCTATTTATTTTATTTACCCCTGCTTCTTTCGACTTAAATGAAGTCCATTCATATACTACTAGGGATTTTTTTTTTTTTTTTTTTGCATATCCTTTACAAGACATCGCTGTCAACATCAGCATCTTTCAGCTGATTGTTGATTTTTTGGCAAGATTACGCTCAGTAGTTTGCCATTGCTTTCTAAGTGACCGGCTCCCTACTCTCATAAGTCACTGCCGCGACTCCCCACCTCTCCTAGTTTTCCTCCTGCCACTCTCCCATTCCTCCTACTACACCTTCTCATTCTTCCTCCTACCACCACCTTATCCCCTTCCTCCTACTTCCCTTTCTTCTTTTTCATCCCTTCCCTCTCCTAATTGCCTTCTGTTCTCCCTTCTCCTCTCAGTGGAACATAGGCTTTTAATTTTCTCTTACCCAGACCTTACATCCTTTTGCTATCTCTTACCCAGACCTTACATCCTTTTGATTTCTCTTACCCAGACCTTACATCCTTTTGCTATCTCTTACCCAGACCTTACATCCTTTTGGTATCTCTTACCCAGACCTTACATCCTTTGCTATCTCTTATAGCTACACCCGTGTATTTTCCATATCAATTGCAGAACATCTTTTCATCATCATCACCAATTTCATTTTGTTTTCCTGTCTAAAGGATTTAAAAGGGTTCAAATGGTTTAAAAGGGTTCAAAGGGTTTTAAAGACAAGAGGATTGATTTCATTGCACCAGGTTTTATCTGACATGGTTTGGTCTTTTTTCGAAGGGTGGTCCCACAAACACATCACACAAAGCCTGAACTCCGTAGCTCCAGTGACAACCCCCAGAAGTCTCAGAGAAAATTGCACCCGTGAAGCCAACGACATTATATTTTCCTGTTTGAAGACTTATGTTGATGATTGATTCCATTTTTGCTGGGAAGGTTAACCCAGTCAACAAATGCCTGAAGAAGTCGGATATGTCGGCCGAAAGGTGCAAATATCGCAGCTCTGCTGTAAACAGGCACAACACAATTACTGCCGAAACAACATTCCGGACGAACGGAGAAGAGAACAAGAAGAAGAGGATTCCATTTTGTATCTGAAAGTTGTTGTTTATGGCATGAGGTAGCCGGTGTTATGTCCCAGAAACAGAAACACTCTAGCCATATTAATCATGACAGTGGCTTCAACACAACAGTGATGGAAGCCACCGTTCCTGGAAGAAGAGGCTGGGGTTGATGAACGCGACGAAGGTGGACACCCTGAGCATGAAAATTTGCTGGAGGCAGAAGAAGTGGTGAGGGATGGAGAGTCTCTCTAGCAGGTTGTGATAAGAGCATCGTTCAGCACAGGAGTTGTCACATGATGATGATGAGGTAGCCTGCCCTTATTTGTTACATGACGATGAGGTAGCCATCTCATGCCTGATGTTGAATGAAAGAATGTATGAGAGGAAATAGAGAAGAAGGGCAGAATGTCAGATGGGCCTGCATGCCCAATTCTTAACCCTTGGAAAATAAAGATTTACTTACTTACTACTTACTTACTTACTACTATTTATTACATGATGACAATGATGAGGTAGCCATCTCATTTTTTTTTAAATGTTGCAAATCCCTTACAGGGCGTTACAGTCAACACCAGCATTTTTCAGCTGATGTTGATGCACTAGGCAAGTTTTACGTTCAGTAGTTTGCCATTGCTTTCAGAACGACCGGCTCACATACCCCCATAAGTTACCGGTGCGGCACGAACCGCTGCCGATTCTCGCAGCTGCTGTTTTCCCCACGTGGATATACAGGATTACGAACAATGTCATTGACACCTTGGCCAAGGAGACCAGCCATCTAATGCCTGCCCTTATTTGTTACTTCTTTCGACATATTTGCTTGATTATTCTTCTTCTTTTGTTCACTTGAAATTTGTCTTTATCTACAATGTTGTCTCATGTATGAATTTCAGTGTCTTTTTTATTTCACTCAGTGGCCCATAAAGTTTATCTTCCACTTTTCTTTCTCTAGGCCTGAAGATTTACCAAGAAGTGTCATAATTTGGGCAGTTTTGGAGTATGTGATCAAATGTGGACAATGAGATGACAAGCTGAAAAACATCTGATGACTGTGGAAATGTGGTTTCTGAGGAATATGCAAAGAATACCATGGACAGACAGAAAAACCAATGAACAAGTCCTTCAAGAAACAAATGAAGATTGTAAACTGAATAGAGACATTAGACGTAGACAGTCAAATTTTTTTTGGCCTGTTATGAGAAGAAATAACTTGGAGAACTTGGTGACAACTGGCAAGATCGAAGGGAACAGACCAAGGGGAAGACCGAAAAGTAAATACCTGGATGGCTTGGCCATGTGGCATGATCGAGACAGGAACACAGAGCTGATCCACGTCCACGACTCTGGTGATAGAGTGAGATCGCAAAAATGACCGCTCATGCTTATCAGCATGGCACATGATGGATGGATGATGGCACATGATGGATGGATGATGGCACATGATGGATGGATGATGGCACATGATGGATGGATGGATGGATGGATGGATGGATGGATGGATGGTCCATAAAGTGATAATCGTCTTTAGCTGGTGTTGGTGGCTTTCTGATTCTTCCTCTTCTTCGTTCATCCGGAGATTTTTTTCGGATGTGATTGCGTTGTGCCTGTTTACAGCAGAGCTGCGTTCTTGCGCCGTTAGGCCGACACATCTGACTTCTGCGGGCATTTTTTGACCGGGTTAACCTTCCCGGGGGTTTCTTAGGACGTTTGACTCTCACTGTTGTGGTGTTATCCCCCATCCCAGCTGGTCCATATAGAACAGCCAAAGATCCTGGTCAGCCCTCAAGGGAAGGCAGGGGCAGACCATGGGCATTCCCCGCCATCCAAGGAGGCTTCCATACTTGCAGAGCCGATACATAGCGCTCTGGTACTGGGCTCACCCAAGGAATCGTCACGTCCTGCACATGGCTGCTTAGCCTCACTTCCGTATATTGGGCCTTCCGTTCACCATAGGCTGTTCTTCCGGAAACCAGAAGTATGCAGTCTGCAGATGACATCCACACAGTGAGCTTTCGATTCGGACTTTCCATGTAATGGATTTGCTATCCAAGCAATATTCCATTTCGTGCCACTAGGACACTTTTCCACCTTTTATGAAGCCCACACAATGGGCTTTTGATTCAGACTTTCCACGTAATGGATTTGCTATCCAAGCAATATTCCATTTCGTGCCACCAGGACACTTTTCCACCTTTTATGAAGCCCACACAGCGAGCTTTCGATTTGGACTTTCCACATAATGGATTTGCTATCCAAGCAATATTCAATTTCATGCCTCTGGGTCTTCATGCACCTTTAAATGTCAACCTGTATGTAGTTAAAGTAAGCTGCGGTCAACTTGAGCTTGTTGATATCTCCATAGAGCTTGTCCTCAAATGAAGCAGGTGTGAGCCAAAATATCTTTCTCTGTTCTGCATACTTTGGGCAATCCTGCAGCAAATGTTTTGCTGTCATTTTTCCAGTTCTACAATTACATTCATCGGTATCTCCTATCTTTAGTTTATTGAACAAGTGGTATTTCAGCCTGTTATGTCCTGTGCGGAGTCTGAAGATTGCTACTTGTTCTCTTCGGTCGAGTTTGTAATATGCATCATCCTTCTGATGGCCTGGATGCTCTGATTCCCATTTGGTTCTATAAGTGCTTTTTATCAACCTCTTTGCCTCATTATAGGTTATGTCTATGTCAGGCTGTGGTAGTCGTCCGCCCTCTTTTGCCAGTCTGTCAGCCTCTTCGTTTCCAGGTATACTGCAATGTGATGGGATCCACTGTATTACAACTTTTTTGGATTTCTGGCATAGACCATGGAGTGCTGCTCTTAGGTCAGTTAGTTCTGTGCTGTTATTGCTCTTCAGTATTGAGACAGCTGACTTTGCATCTGTGAAGATAGCTATTTGCTTCTCTTTATTTTCCTCCATCAGGAGCATTTCTGCTGCAGTTTTCAAAGCCTCTACCTCCGCTTTGAAGTTAGTTGAAAATTGTCCAGTTGCCATTGATTGTGTTTTTTTCACTCCATTTTTTAAATTTAGGAGAATTCCTCCTCCTCCATTCTCTATTGAATTTTTGGCTGATCCATCTGTATATGCATGGGTCCAATTCCTGCTTGGGTAATGTTCTTTTATGTAGTTTAGGGTTATTTCTCTTCTTTCGGTTTCATGCTGAGTGTTCTTTTTCTCAATACCAGGAATGTTTTCTATCATCTCAGGCAGTTGCTGCTGTCTCCAAGCTGGGAACTTGTGTGCATTGTGTATGGGCTTGACTGTTGATATGTTAAGTATAGGATCTGCCCTAATCCTTCGTTTTGCAGTTTCTACAAAGTTGCTACGCTTCAGTCTTCCCTTTCCAAAACCATTAAATCTGTTGTACATAGAGTGGTCTGTCAATCTTCTAAATTTTTCTGCTTGTTGCTGGGCTCTGCTATCTCTTCTATCCTGCATTGGTTGTAAACAAGTGATCTTTTCTAGTTCATTAATAGACGTTGTCTTCAGGCTTCCAGTTATGATTCGCATTCCTTGGTTTTGGACTCTACTTATTTTGTTAAAGTTTGACTTAGCTGCTGTTGCCCAAGCTGCAATGCCATATTCCAGTACTGGCCTCACCCGTCCAGTATATAACTTCTTGAGAACTTTCTCATCTGCTCCCCACGTTGTACCAGCAAGCTTTTTCATGATTGCCATTCTTTGCCTTGCTCTTGTTTGATTTTTCTCAACCTGTGTCTTCCATGTCAGGCGACGATCAAAGGTGACTCCTAGATAGTTTGGATTTTCTTCATGGCGCAATATTTTTCCATTCAATACCAGCTTAGGTTGCTGAGTTTTATTTGAGAGGGAGAACACTGTGCATGTTGTTTTCTCCTCACTTATCTTCACTAGCCATGATTTTGACCAGTCCTCTAGCGCTAATAAGGCTTGCTGTATTCTGCTGTTAGCTGTACTAATATATTCTTCAGATGTCCATATGGCTAGGTCATCTGCAAAGGAGGATGTGTGTACTCTGGCTGGAAAATTGTCTGTGATGTCATTTATATATGCTAGGAATAATGTTGGTGAAAGAACTCCTCCTTGGGGGACACCTTGCTCCAGCAGCATCATTTTGCTTGTTTGTCCTTGTACTTTTGTCTTGGCAGTTCTGTTCTCAAGGTAGTGGCTGATCCATTTATACATTTTCCCACAAACATGCATGTTTTGCAGTTTTCCTTTCAGTCCTTCCTTCCATACTTTATCAAATGCTTTTTCTAAATCTATCCAGACCGCTAGTGTGTGCTTTTTCTCTTGGAAGGCATCCTCTATTTCCTGAGCTATATAGGTTATTTGATCTTCAGTGGATCTGTACTTTCTGAATCCTGCTTGGTGTGGTGTTAAGAGTTTGTTTTCTTCCAGATGCCATGTTAGCCTGCCATTGATAATGCGTTCCATTAATTTTCCTACACAGCTAAGTAGACTGATAGGTCGATAGCCATTTGGTTCTTCCAGGTCTTTTCCTTTCTTTGGGACTGGTATTAGTATAGCTTCCTTCCATGCCTGTGGGACTATTCCTCTCTTCCAGCTGTTATTTAGGACTGCTAGTAGTTTCTTCTTTGCCGTGGTGCCTAGTCCTATTAGCATTTCATTTGTGATTCCATCCTTTCCTGGTGATTTCTTCTTTTTTAGGGTATTCATTGCCTGTTCCATTTCTTCCATTGTTAGATTTGCCATCATATATTCTGCTGCTGTCTCTGTATTTCTATGATGTATCTGTTTGTCTTTGATTGCTTTCTTCTGTTCGGTTGTAATATCAATGTGGTTTGCATTTGCATAGTGTTCCATTAGTGCATTTGCAGCCTTTTTTCCTGTAAGCAAGGCATTTCCTTGTTTAATTGTTATTTGTTTGTTTCTAGGTCCTTCATTGTTCATGGCTTTCACTAGTTTCCATAGTTTGTTTCCATCCCTGTCAAAATTCAGGTTTTCTGTTTTTTCCCTCCAACAATCTCTTGTTGTTTGATTTACTGTTCTTTTATATTTTGCTGAGATGGCTTTGAGAGAGATATTCGCTTCAATTGTTTGTTCTCTCTCTGCTGTCTTCCTGGCATCTTCAACTTTGTCCTCCAAACTTTGTAGTTCTTCAGTCCAGTATGGTTTGTAATTTTTCCTCGCTCCTCTAGGAATGGACTCAGTGGCTGCCTGTATTATCGCTCTGTTTAGACTTTCCACCATTTGCTTTATGTTGCCATATCGTGTATTTATGTTTTCACAATATTTGTCTGTTAGTATGGCAAATCTGTCCCAATCTGCTCGTTTGTAATTCCAGCGGGGCAAGGGCTTTTGCTCCTGTGGAACATACTCCATATTCATTACAAGTTTGATTGGTCTGTGGTCACTACCTGCTAATTGGTCCAGCACATGGCGATCGATTTTGTGGAGGATGTCTCCTGTGCAGAAAGCTAAGTCTGGAGTAGAAGTGGTAAGCCATCTTCTGGAGTAGAAGCTCGGTGTGTCATCCGCTTTGTTGAGTAGATGGAGATTTGAGTCTATTTCCCAGTCCTCCAATTCATCTCCTCTTTTGTCAGTATCTGGGTATCCCCATCTTTCTGAACGGCTATTAAAGTCTCCGACAATAATGCAGTTTGTGTCAGTTATTTTCATGTTTGAGAGTGTAAGGTCCTTATCTGCTGGGCTATACAGATTGTAGATTCTTATTTTCACGTCCTTTATCATTATATCAACACCTATAATTTCCGTTTGGTTGTCAGAGATCACAGATACTTCGCTGCAAGGTATTGTATTTCGTGTAAGTATTAGAACTCCTCCTTTGTGTCCTTCGCGGTCGAAACGTGTGGCCTGATATCCTCTGACTGAGAATTTGTGATTGGCGTTGAGGTGTGTCTCTTGAATGCATGCCACATCTATTCTATCTTTATGAAGACGCTGTGTCAGGGATTCTTTCTTCTTGTAAACTTCTTCGGCATTCCACTGTAGTATGTTGAGTGTCCGGGGTATTTGGTCAATAGCTCTTAACCTACTCCTCTGTGCCTTGACTCCACAGCACAGGGGAAGGTGACCACCAGTAGTCATGGGTGGACCCCCTCGAGGCAGGGGGCCCGGCACTATCACCGCCTGATGGGACTTCACGGGATTAGCACCATAACGATTAATTTTGATTTGTGACATCATGCATTAAGTTACGTTGCACTGCTTTGTCAAGCCTGTGGCTCAGTACATCCGATTTCGACAAGCATTTATTTGGGATGCTTTCCCTAGCCTTTGAATGTCCCCAGTCTACCTTCAAGGCAGCAGGTTTTACGTTGCACTGCTTTGTCAAGCCTGTGGCTCAGTACATCCGATTTCGACAAGCATTTATTCGGGGTGCTTTCCCTAGCCTTTGACTGTCCCCAGTCTACCTACAAGGCAGCAGGTTTGTGTGTCTCTTCGTCTGGTCCCTCTCCCTTGACCTGTCCGACATGGGTGGCCCTACCAGTAGCTGTGCTACCGTCGGCATAGCTCTTGGGGTCATTGAGACGCACAAGCCCCTCTACCTCGTCACGGTGGACACACAGCAGAGGGGGCTTTCTGATTGATTTGATCATTCTCTTCATTTGGTGATATTGCTTGGGTATGATATTATACTATCTTTGGTTTCCTTGGTCTTAGTTAGATAACACTGAGCTATCGTATGACAGTAGACGGTATAACCTGCTTCTGTTAGCACCGAATGTTGGGCGACGCTTACCAAACCCGTCACCCCACATTGTGCCAACGGCTTCGGGCGGAGGAGTGCAATTAGGAGGGTACAAGCCTTATCTTAGTGTGAGGAATGCAACCTAAAGACTAAATGTCATGGCAGGGCAGAACAGACCCTAAGCCTTGGTTGGCAACTGGTCTAGGATCGAAGCTCCGACGGGCAGACAGTTAGAGCATTGCTTTGCTGATCCGGCAGCTTCTGCTGCTTGTCTTGTTCCAGACTTATTGGTGTTGCATTTCCTCTGGAGTACACTAGAGATGCTGAGAGAGGGATCATGCTGTATGGGCAACACATGGTCTCTAATTTCAGCCCAGGCTTTGTGTTATGGAGAGGTATAACTCCATTTTACAAACTGTCGTCTGTTAAGACGGCAAGGTGCCAGTCAGGTTTCCTTGGGGATGATTGTTACATACAAATTAAGAAGAAGAGGGGGAGGAGGGGGGAAGAATAAGAAGAGAATGAAGGAGGAAAAGAAGACGAGGAGGGAGTGAAGAAGAAGAGGAGGGAGTGAAGAAGAAGAGGAGGAAGTGAAGAATAAGAAGAGGAGAAGATGAAGAAGAAGAAGAAAATACATTTGCTATTTTACCAATAACTGCCAGTATAACTCTCCAGTTCTTGTGGAACTGACAGATTGCGTCTTTGATGTCTTCCAGTTTCCCACTAGGCAGATTGGTGTACTGTGACCCATCAACAAAGTTGAAAGTCACCAAAAAGACAAAAGCCAATGCTAATCCGTAGCATGCTGGAAGAAGAAAGTACATTATATTTCAACTATATTACAACCATATCACAACTATATTATAACTATATCACAACAATGTTACAACTATATTACAACTATATCACAACTATATTACAACCACATCACAACTATATTATAGCTATATCACAACTATGTTACAACTATATCACAACAATGTTACAACTATATCACAATTATGTTACAACTATATCACAATTGTAGCACAACTATTTTACAACTATATCACAATTTTATTACAACTATATCACAACTATATTACAAGCATTATCACAAATATATTATAACTATATCACAACTATATTACAACTATATCACAATTGTATCACAACTATATTACAACTATATCACAACTATATTATATCGCAACTATATCACAACTATATGATTACTATATTACAACTATATCACAACTATGTTACAACTATATCACAATTGTATCACAACTATATTACAACTATATCACAACTATATTACAATCTATATCACAAATATATTACAACTATATCACAACTATGTTACAACTATATCACAATTGTATCACAACTATATTACAACGATATCACAACTATATTACAATCTATATCACAAATATATTGTAACTATATCACAACTATATTACAACTATATCACAACCATATTACAACTATATAGAACCTGTTTTGCTGTATGGCTGTGAATCTTGGAATATAAATGAACAAATTAGGAAGAGATTAGAAGCAACAGAGATGTTGTTCCTTAGACGAATGTTGCGAATTCCTTGGACTGCCAAAGTAACTAATGACGAATGCCTTAAAGAGGCTGGCGAAACTAGAACATTATATACAACAATAAGAAAGAGACAAACAGTTTTCTTTGGGTCATGTAATGAGAAGAGAGACGCTGGAGAACATCGTGACAACTGGAAAGATCGAGGGGAAGAGAGGCAGAGGCAGACCACGAGAAATGATGCTGGATGGATTGTGACAATCAATCAATCAATCATGTGCCATGCCGGAAAGCGTGGGCGGTCATGGTTCGCCATTTCACTCGATGGAGGAATATCAATGACAGAGTTGATCCAGAAAACCAAGGACAGAAATCTGTGGAGAGTCATGAACGCCTACGCCAGTTGGCATGGCACTTGATGATGATGAAACATCCTTGTTTCTATCTTTATTTGTTCATAATTGCCTTCTCAGAATTTCCCATTTTAATTGCTGCTACTTGGTTCCAGTAAATATTCTTTATTATTCTGAGAACCTTCCCATCAATGTTGATATCTTCTTATATTTTTATTAATTCACCATTATTAATTTATCAAATGTCTTGGTATAATCAATAAAGCACAAATATATGTCTTGCTGTGTCGTTATTATCTCTCTGTTATGTCCATACCGTGTATATTGCTTTATTTGTACCTTTTCCTTCCCCAAATCTACACTGTTCTTCATCAATTTCTTTCCATTTTTATTTTCTTCCTTGTTCTTCTCATGATAATTCTGAGTTGTAATTACTGACACAGTTTATGAGGTTGATTGTAAAACAATCCTTTGCATAATTTTGTGTGCGGGTTTTTCAATTACTTTTACCTATGTAGCTGCATATTTGGCCTGCTTCTTTCAATCATGTAATGTCCAGGATAATATAAATGTGCTCAAAGGTTCTGATAGTTGTTTGCCCTTGTCCAAGAAGGTTAGAGTTCTTCTACTTCTTCTTACTTCTCCCTCCCTGGATTAAGACAGATTCTATACTTAACATATCAACAGGCAAAACTATTTACAATACACACAGGTTGCCAGCTTAGAGACAGCAGTGCCTGCATGAGATGATAGAAAATCATCTTGGTTTTGAGAAAAAGAACGCAGAACGAAATGTTGACTTAGAGGTCAGCATGGCTGAATGGATAAGATTGCTCGTTCTTAAACTTAAACATTGGTGTGCCGATGCTGGGGTAGCAGGTTCAACACCTACACTGGTCTGTTTGACTAAAACATAGACTTCTTGTCCTTGATTTGGGGACTGTAAATTACAAGTACTTCAGAAGTCGGAGTGGGTTCGCCTGTTGGAGAGGAACACTGGTAATAGGGAAAGCTTATCCACAAGCAAAATTCACTCCAGTACACTAGAAGTAGTAGTACATGTATGAACTATGCTCGAATTAATTGTGAGTGAATTAAAAAAAAAATTTTCACTTCTCGTTAGAAAACAAAGCCAAATTACTGAATGTACAATTGCCCGGTAAATCACAAACAGCCAATAGGGACTGGGTGTGAATGCAACTTCCTGCAAAGACATGTAATATAAGAAAAAAAAATATGACACATATAATCTCAAAGTGACATATTGTGTGGTTTATGAACTTTTTACCTTCAGATCCTAAAAACTTCATTGGGTGGATGGAGTATTTACGGATGAGCTTCTCTTCATAAATGATCTTTGCGGCGAACATAATCTGGGCCATCACAATGAGAAGATTGCCTGCAAGACATGATGAAATATATATATATATATATATATATATATATATATATATATATATATATATATATATATATATATATATATATATATATATATATATGTGTGTTAGAGGATGAATAGAGCGCATGCAAAGTTCTCAACTTTAATACTATATTTATTAATGTTTACATGTACAAATATATGTATAAATATTACAGGATGGATATAGTGTATGTGAGAATCACACAGAAGTGGATGGAGGACATGCAACCCATACGACAAGCGCTGAATACTGAAGAAGGTTGGCTATTAAAGACGATAAAACAAAGAAAACTGAAATATTTTGGTCACATGAAACGTCATGAAAGTTTAGAGAGAACAATAATCGAGGGGTATATGCCCGGAGAGAGAGAGGAAGAGGAAGGCCAAAAAGAATATGGGTGTAGGATGAGGCAGATTATCTCCAGATGGGTGTATTGGACGTGGGACATCTTGTTTATGATCAAGAAGTTTTCCGGAAGGTTATTATGGGAGCGAGGTTCTGCAAGGACATGCTACTGGATGAATGAATATCAATAATAGCTTCCTCAACATATACATTAGTGATCCAGCTGTTTAAACTTTTTATGTATATCTTTCTCTGTATTCTACTGCCTCTCTTGCCTAGAATTCTCCGACATAAGGCCAATTACTCTATTTCACCTCTTACATTGTTATGTCCCATATGTTTCATTTGTCTTTTTCTTATGTACTACTATGTTGTAACACCTGCATATCTCAGTACCTCAGCATTTAACTTCTTCTCTGTCCAGAATATTCTCAACTATCACAATTATCATAACTGCCTATAGTACTTTGCGCTGTAGGACAGGAGGACAGGGTTGGGGGTCTTGAGTCTGAGGAATTGAGGCCGACTGACTAGTGTAGCCACCAAGAACTGTGCAAGTTAGGATTTTCTTTTTTCTCCCGACAGAAAAAAAAATCCATCACATTACCAAAGATTTAAGCTGGGTCTCCTGAATGGGAGGCCAGCGTTTTAGCCACTCAGCCAGCGCTCCTCAATATTCTCGACATTCAGGAAGTCAGCATGGCTGAATGAATAAAGAACATGTGTTTTTAAACATCTGGTGTGTTGATGACCTCTCGTCCTTGACTTGGGGGAATAAATTACAAGTACATCTGAAATCGGAGTGGGCTCGCCTGTGAGTGAGGGATGCTGGTAATAGAGAAAGATAATCCACATGCCAAATTCAGTCTAGCACTACTAGAAGTAGTATGTATGGACTACGTTTGAGTTCAAAGCGAGCGAAAAACAAAGATTCTCAACATTACCTTATCTATTCTGCTTTTATGTTTCATGAACATTTCAGTAATTATTGTCCAACCAACTCAACCAAACACATGATCATACCATACGCAACTTTTTGGTACAACGATTTGTGTAATTGTTGTGATGTTTCTGTTTTTTTTTTATGATGTTGCTAATTTTTTAACAAATTCTTTGAATATTTTTTTTTTTTTAAATTATATTTTTTTTAATCATTTGCTCGCTTTGAACTTAAGTGAAGTCCATACACGTGCTCCCACTTCTAGTGCACTGGACTGATTTTTGCATGTAGATTAGCTTTCCCTATAACCAATGTCCATCACCATCAGGTGAACCCACTCTGACTCCAGAAGTACTTGTAACTTACATCCCCAAGTCAAGGGTGAAAAGTCAACATTTTAGTTCAACTGACCGGTTGTAGGGGTTGAACCCACTGCCTCAGCATCAACAAACAAAAGTACTGGCACAGTGCCTTGGTTACATAAAAAAGTACCCTAGAGAACCCTGACATGACTACACCACTGTGTGCTCTCTTCATTTAGTGAGAATGAGGAAGATGATGATGACGAGGACGGTGATTGTGGTAGCTACACACTCTTCTTCTTCTTCTTCTTCTTCTTCTTCAGCGTTCCGAGCCATTGAGGTTCTTTGCTGCAGATACAATCCGTCTCCATTCGTCTCTCTGGTTGACCTTCTCTTGCCAGTCGTTGATTCCAAGTGCTTGTAGGTCTGTATATATATTATCTAAGCTACACACTCACCTGCAGCAATTCCATACTTTTCATAGCCGCTGTTGGGAGTATGGATGTAGTCTGAAATGCCGGACACAGCAAAACCCAGGGCAGAAACCAGTACCCCGAACCAGACATAACAGGCAAGCTGTTGTGCCAGGAAGGACATCGACAGCAGAGCTGTGAAGAAGGTCACTGTGCCTGTTGGTACAATATGATTGAATAAGCTGTTAGACTTCAACGCAGCTGGGTGACAGAAGAAGTGGAAGGAGGATTAGATGAGGATAGGCAGGATGACAGCAGAAGGAGAGGAAGGGTGAGAGGAGGATGAAGGGATGCTGAGGATGGTAAGAGGGAGGATGATAGTAGGATGAAAAGTAGAATGAGAGGTGGATGAGTAGGATGAGAGCAGGATTAGGGAATGCTGAGGAGAGTAAGAAGGAGGATGAGAGGGAAGATGAGAGCAGGATAAGAGGAAGGATGATAGACGGATGGGAGGAGGAGGAGGAAGAGTTGAAGAAGGAGCAGGAGAAGTGGTAGATGAAGGAGAAGCAGAAAAAGGATGAGAAGTGGAAGGAGGAGGAGCAGGAGATGTGGGAAGTGAAGGAGCAGTAACATGAAGCATGGAAGAAGCAAAAGGAAAAGGAGGAAAGGAAGGAGGATAAGCCAGAGAAAAAGTACGGGAAGGAGAAGGTGGGAGACAAAAAGCAATAGGAGAAGGAGAAAAAGAAGAAAGTGATTATGAAGGAAGAGCAGGAGGAGGAGAAAGAGGAAGAGGAGATGGGGCATTGTTTAATTAATCCAGCTGGAGGTATGCAGGTTCTTGACAGTCTGATGTGACCTTAACACGAAGATCCAAAGTCAATGAAATAATTTGGTGTACAGTGCCTTAAACTCCTGCAGGCAGTTGCTTGACCATCACTGCCGAAGAGTACTAAACTTTCAACTTCAGAGTGTTTTATTAGGTTTGCGACTGGATGTTTCACCAATTCTGAGACCAATGAGGGCAGAAAGAAGTGAGGAATGACAGTCAGGCAGAGATATCTGGAGTTTTGATTTTCGCATGGCACGCCGTTCTAAAGTCTAAACTTTTCCAAAGTTGCATCGACAGCAGAAGTTTGATTACACCAAGTAGAACAATCAGCAGCAACGCTCTCCGTGTCTTCAAGGTCAATGTCACAGCTTTTCACTGAGGCCTTTAGATTATCTTCATTTCATTTTTTCAACCCACTGTGAGCTACCTTCTTTTTTCCAGAAGGATATTCTATACTTCTCATACACAGACACATACTGACTATTGCTCCACAATCTGGGACGGTTGTTCCAATTCAATCGACAAGCGACTCTACTCACTCCAGAAATGGGCTGTGAGTTTAATTTATAGTAAACATGTAACTAGCCTACATAAACGCCTTGTTACTACGACTCCTTACAACAAGGCCAAACTAATTCACAAAATCCTACATCGGAATTGACCAAATTACCTTTGGCCATTGTTTAAATATGATGCAAGACACAGTAAACGACTCATTCGCACTGCGAGCGCTAACAAGTCAAGTCGCATTATTCTGTCAAGAAGCCTGATCAGCAGGAAAATGTCACGTGGAAAATCCAACAACAAGAAACACGCTGCTGCCAAGATGTGCAGCGTGGGAGCCGACAACAAGAAGAAGAACGTCGAGAGCCCACCTGCTAGCTGCATCAAAGAGCCTGATATTACAGCTATAACTGAAGCTACTACGAGGGAGAAGATAGACAGCCCACCACATTCAAGAACCAAGACAGCAGAGAAGGAGGAGAAAGACATCAGAGTCGGAAACACCGACTCAAAAACAGTCCGATGGGTTGTCAAGCGGATTCCTGTGGAGCTAACAGTTGAAGAAATCCTGAAGCAGCTACGTGAAGAGAATCTTCACATCCGATTCTTGAAGGCGGAGCGGATCCTCACCCACTCCAAGATACCTACAACTTTGGCAGTGGTGACATCGGAGGGCAGCGAAATGCCGACCACAGTATCATTCAACAAGAGAATACAGCAACCAGAGAGATTCATCCCAAGAATCACTCAATGTTCCAGATGTCAGAAGGCCGGCCACAGCAGAACTACGTGTCGCAGTAATACGGAAATCTGCCGATACTGCGCCGATCACGACGCCTTCAAGGAGTGTCCGCTGGCCAAGCTGGACACGGACTTCCGAGCACCCAACAACAAAAGAAAGTGCGCCAACTGCCTGGGCAAACATGGAGCAAGATACCTGGGCTGTCCGTACCTGCAAAGACACAGAGACGTCTTAAAGATCGCCACCATCACAAAGCAACCATTCAAGGAAGCAATGCGGAGGGGTGAGACAGCCACGGGTATAGCACAAGCTGAAAGAGATCAACTTCTAAAGCAGATAGACGAGTTGAAGAAACAAGTCAAGGCACTGCTGACGACGACTCCGACCTGCGATAATGAGAAGCTGCTGGCCGACATGAAAGAAATCCAGCACAACTTCAAACAAGAAATGGAGCGCTTGGCCGAGATGAAGAAGGAGAACGAAAAAATCCTACAAATGATCAAGGCCGAAAGAGAATTGCTTAGAGATGAAATGGAACTCTCTCAAAACAAACCAACAGAAGCCATACAAGAACTCACAGAGAAACCGCAAGATGAAAACCAAGAGACCGAACCTGAACCACAAGCTACAGCCAGCAGCCCAGCCGCGATACCCGAGGCAGACAAAGAGAAACCAATATCTCGCCAGACATCCAAAGAAAACCGAGAAGGGCACCCGATGACGGCACGGAGAGACCACAATGTACCTTGGAGAGCCTACGGGTAAGTCAAAGATCGGAGGCACTCAGGCGCAAGGAATTCAAAAGGTGTTGGATTGAAAGAGAAAAGAACAAACCCAAGAAATACAGGTTACCGGTAGATTACCCAACTACAATTCTGGAACAGGATACCGACTACTCGTACTACATAGAAGACGGAGAGAGAAAGCTATATCTGTCCGCGGAGGAAAAACGCGATTGGCAGAAGCTAAAACTCGAAGATGAAAAAAAATACAAGAAATACAAGGAAAATAGCGACATCGAAAAGCTCCTAAAGAAAATACACAACATAGAAGACTAAAAGACCTAATAAAAAGTCCTTTTAAGGACTGCAACCAGTCAAACCAGGAGCCTGCACCAACAAAGAAAACAAGAGGAAACATGCACAAAGGACAGCCGCCGACCGATCCCCCAGCTGGAGTGGGACTACGAAAAGTCCTTATAAGGACTGCAGCCAGACGAGCCAGGAAGCTACACAAACAAAGAAAACCACAACAGACGAGCACAAAGGATAGCCGCCGACCACTGCTGACGTAATAGACACAATCGCTACATAACCAGTCCGAGATAGGACTCACAAGACAAGAATTAGGGTGAACAAACCCACAAAAACCACGTACCTCAACAATAACCACAGCTGATGAAGCAGGTTAGACGAGGTCAAATTTGGAATTTTTGTTTTTGAATTGGAATTGGAATTGGAAGTAAACGACTAAACATATTACATGTCCTAAAGCCTAGGATAGTTTTATACAAAACAAACTTAACGTACGAGGGTAAGTTCATAAGTAAGTCACAAATGACTGTAGAAAAATAACTAAATATGATAACAACTTGAAACCAGTTTATTTTTATATATACATTGTCCCTGTATTTCTCAACATAATTTCCACCAACATTGATGCACTTATCCCATCATTTTATCAGTCCTCCCAAACCGGCTGCATAGAACTGCGTGCTCTGTTTTCTAAACTATGTTTTCACTTCACATTCAACTTCAGTGTCATTCGCAAAATATCTCCCACCAAGGTGGGTTTTGAGTGTTTATGCAGACAAATGTTTGTCCCGTAAAGCGGTACATAGCTGGGTAGAAAAAGTTACGCGGGTGAGTCAATAAGTAAGTCACACAGTTCTGTAGGATGGCCGGCAAATGAAAACAAAGTACGCAGTTCTATGCAGCCGGTTTGGAGGGACTGATAAAACGATGGAATAAGTGCATCAATGTTGGTGGAAATTTTGTTGAGAAATAAAGGGACAATGTATGTATAAAAAAAAACTGGTTTCAAGTTGTTATAATGTGTAGTTATTTTTCTACAGCCATTTGTGACTTACTTATTAACTTACCCTTGTACTACGCAGCTCAGCTGTGAAAGAATCTTCCACCCAAAAATGTTGCTTAAAAGTCGACAGGGTCAACTTCATTGCACCGGGTTTTTATCCCATATGACTCAGTCTCTTCCCGCAGCGCGGAAAGCGTTACACAAAGCACAAACTCTGTAGCTCCATCGACGACCCTTAGGAGTCTCTGAAAAAATGCACTCGTGAACCGAAGGATGCAGCCTGAAATCGAACCCACAACCTTCGAAGCCCGAGTCAGACGGCTTGACCACTTCGCCACGGAGACAATTTTCCACAAGAAATCAAAGACATCACCAAACCTTATACATACAGCTGCAAACTATTTGAACACTATATCGGTAAAGAATACCGTCCCTCTTAATAATAATAATAATAATAATAATAAAATCCTAGTATAACAGCCAGTCCCCTAATGGTAGTACAGTATGTCCCCCAAAGCTAATAACAACGGCCATATTAATCATTAATATTAGTGAATCATGTAGTATTTGTTTGTGCACAATATGCTGGTTGGCTTTCAAGGTAAGGCAGGTGTGGACAACTGGCATTCCCTACCACCCACAAGGAAGCTTCTATAAGTACAGAGCCAACTGAATGTGGGCTCACCCAAGGAATCGTCAAGTCCTGCACATGGCTGCTTAACCTCACTTCTGTATATTGGGCCTGCTGTGCACCCCAGGCTGCAACTTGAAGAGACATATAACAATGTAACCAGGTAATAAATCAGTATTGTACTAGCAGATTGGCTGGGGATTCAATTAATCAGGTGCCATCTCCACAATGAAGGTTGGCTGCAATGGATCTCCAACACTGTCTGTCTCTCGCTCTGGCTGTACACTCTGTCAGATTGCTGTTCGTCCATCTCAAGATGTTATCTTCCCACTTGTATCGTTGTCTATCTCTTGCTCACTTGCCTTCAACCTTACCTGCAGTATGGTTTTTATAAGAGTGTTATGTCTTTTATCATGGCCGAAATATTTCACTTGCTTCTTATTTATTTATTTCATCAACTCTCTTTTCATTGTAAGTTTTTTCTAGAACCTCTGTATTTGATTATTTTTGTTTCCATGAAATACGACACATTCTTCTGTATATCCACTTTATTTGACTCTCTTTTCATTCCCAATTTTCATAGAACCTCTGTATTTGATTCTTGTTGTTTCTTGGCTGGGGATTAGGCATTAGTAATATTTCCCGCACAGATTTTAGGTCCTTCTTTCTCTATAGACTCCAACTCTACTGCCCAAAAGGAGTCACCTCATGATGTAATCATTACAAGATACAGGAAAGAACATTCTAACTGAGATTTAAAAGAAAAAGATTCTCCATTACCTTTCAGCATAATAAAACTGGAGTCATAAGTTAGAATCAAGCCAAAATACATCAACAGAACATCAGCTTGAGCAAACAGTGCTGGTAAAAGGTAGATGAGAACAGAAGGTCTCTTATTTTTCTGTCCTTTCTGGCGCTTCTTTTCGTCAGGCAACTGGATAAGTTCTTTGTTGTCTGCATTGTTTTCCTCTTCACTCTCTTCATTATCTGTGCCATTTTCTCCGTTGATGCATTGTTGGAGATCACGATTGTCAGCAACATTATCATCAGGAATGTGCCCATTTCCGTCATGCGCTTCGTCGTCATTTACGGTGAGTCTTGGAATGGTGAGCATTCGGCCATGAAGATTCGCTGTAAGAGTAACAGTACTTTAATTTGAAAAATGGAGGCACAAACAATATATTGCTCAATTTATTTCCTGGCATATTTCATTGTATCTCTGTAGATGCATACGAGAAAAAAGTTCAATATATTTTGAAGGAGTGACATGAATAATTTCAATTGAAATACACAAAACACATTGTCGTATGTTTCACTGTCACCACAGTAGATTTAAAAAGACTATCATGTCTTTTTGTTTGCATAATTTGTGTTTTACCCGTGTGTATAGCAGACTTCTTCCTCTTCTTCTTATGCTGCTGCTGTTTTTTCTTCTTCTTTTTCTTTTTCTCTTCTGCTGCTTCCTATTCTTCATCATCTTCTTCTTCATTATCAACTTCTTTCTCTTCTTCTGCTGCTGCTACAACTTCTTTTTCCTCCTCTTCTTCTTATGCTGCTTCTTCTTCTACTTCTTTTTCTGCTGCTGGTTCTTCTTCTATTTCTTCATCTTCCTTCATCATTAAATAGCCTGTAGTTGTGCTGTGTCCAATTACAGAGAAACTGCAACAATGAGAGAATCTAACATGGTATCGAGAAGGGGATTCGCCTGCTGCTGAGTTTATAGTGGAATCCGAATAAAAACACAAAATATAAAATGGAGCCTGAATAATGGAGTTTGAATAAAAACACAAAATGTGAGAAGGGAGCTTGGCAACACACAGATACAGACAAATCAAAGTCTTTATCAACTGAGCTGAGTCCAGAACTAACATCACAGCACTCAGGATATTCCCATACGTGCTCCGCCCTCACCTTCAACACCCAGCGAAGAGTCCTAATACTAATGGTCCCAGTAGCAGTCTGATTATGTGTCCGTCTGACCATTATTAATGAACAAGAAAGACGAAACAATTAAAACAAAAACACAGATACAACAAAGTAATATTTATCCTGACATCCAAGAAGTAGTCCAATCAACAAGAAAGACGAAACAATTAAAACAAAAACACAGATACAACAAAGTAATATTTATCCTGACATCCAAGAAGTAGTCCAATCAACAAGAAAGACGAAACAATTAAAACAAAAACACAGATACAACAAAGTAATATTTATCCTGACATCCAAGAAGTAGTCCAATCAACAAGAAAGACGAAACAATTAAAACAAAAACACAGATACAACAAAGTAATATTTATCCTGACATCCAAGAAGTAGTCCAATCAACAAGAAAGACGAAACAATTAAAACAAAAACACAGATACAACAAAGTAATATTTATCCTGACATCCAAGAAGTAGTCCAATCAACAAGAAAGACGAAACAATTAAAACAAAAACACAGATACAACAAAGTAATATTTATCCTGACATCCAAGAAGTAGTCCAATCAACAAGAAAGACGAAACAATTAAAACAAAAACACAGATACAACAAAGTAATATTTATCCTGACATCCAAGAAGTAGTCCAATCAACAAGAAAACTCACCAATAAAAAACTGTCAACAGCAACAAGAATAAGACAGTTCAAGTGCAATAACTCCTCACGGGAACAGTGAGCAGAAGTACTTTGGGATGGCGGCTGCATCGGAAAACTGAGATCCATGGGAATGCCCAATGGCCAGTGATGTCATTCATCATAACAGAAAATAACATCCTGCTGTAGGCATGTGAAACATGGACGATGAGCGGACAAGTTGAGAAACGTAATGGTAGTGAAAATGTTGCTTATGAGGAAAATGTAAATACCATTGATGCACAGAAAAATGAATGAGAGAATTCTTCAAGAAACAAATGAAAAATAAAATAGATTAGATAAATTAGACACAGACAGTCAAGATTGTTTTGGGTTACATTACGAGGAGAAATCAAGTTGTAAACTTAGTGACAACTGGTACAATTTGTGGGAAAAGAATAAGGGAGAGATAAAGAGGTAAATACCTGGATGGTTTGGCCTAATGGCATAATCGAGGCACAAACACGGAACTGGTCCAAGTCTCTGGTGATTGTGTGAGATGGCGAACCACAACCAACTAAGCTTACTGGCATAGCACATGATGATGATGTGGAAGGATTATAATCCTCATCAACACTTCAGCCATCAGGCTAGTAACAAACCTTCTTTGAGGTTGTTGCATCACTGACTGATTAGTTGAGGTCATTCCCCATGACTCACATTTAGAGATCACTACTGTAATGTGAAAATAACTAAATCAACTCATAACCCAGCCACAGATTGTTGGGGTATAGAATGGATGCCTCAACATTCAAGTGTCGGCTAACAATCACTGGAAGATAGAATATTGTCTGGGTTTTGTTTTTGTTTTGTTTTTTAAAGAAAAATGTTCCTCCAATGAATATAAAGGTTAAAGCTTAAAAGCGAGAGGCTCAACTTCACTGCAACGGGTTTTACCCCATCTGGGTCAATCTCTCTCTGCAGAATGACAAGCATCCTGCCGTGAGCATCACACACAGCACAAACTCAGTAGCTCCAGGTTTAATACAGTAAATACTGTCCCACTTGGGAGTGCTGGATATTGATAGAGATGGTCGCTTTGAAATAAAAAAAGATAGAGATGGTTACCTAGCTAAGGATGGTACAACATATGAGCAACATGGTGTGCTGGTTACATACCACCAAAAGAAAAGAACCATTAAATCATTCAGAAAGCCATCAACATCATTACAGTATGATTACCATTTTATGGACAGATCAGAAACAATTATTATTCTGCACCTCATAACATGAAGCAATCGACTACACATATGCAAAATTTAAAACCCGCAAATCAGTCATGTGTACATGTAGTATGGTGCAGCAGACAGCAGATCTGCAGCAGATGAAATTTTTTGGAGACTGCTGAGGTCGTCACTGGAACTACGGAGTTCACGCTTTGTGCAACATTTTCTGCATTTGCGGAAAGAGACTGAGCCATATGGGATAAAACCTAGTGCAACAAAGTTGACCCTGTCGACTTTTAAGCGACTTTTTAGACAGCATTATCCAAGACTGCCCAAAATACTACATATTTTGGCAAATCTTCTGGCCCAGAGAAACAACAGTGGAAGATAAACTCTATGGACCACTGAGTGAACTAAGCAAGACGGTGAAGTTTATACATAAGACAACATAGCAGATATAGACAATAAATTTCAAGCGATCTGAAGAAGAATTACAAGGAGGAGGGGGAGGTGAAGAAGAAGAAAAACCTGATCTGGTGAAGTTCTCTGGCTACTGCACATATACACACACATACACACACACGCACATATATGTGTGTGTGTGTGTGTGTGTGTCTCCCTTTCTCTCTGTGTATGTCTCTATCTGTGTGTGTTTGTGTGTGTGCGTCTCTATATCTGTTTGTGTGTGTGTCTCTATGTGTGTGTGTGTCCCTCTCTCTCTATGTGTGTGTGTCCCTCTCTCTCTATGTGTGTGTCCCTCTCTCTCTATGTGTGTGTGTGTCCCTCTCTCTCTATATGTGTGTGTGTGTGTGTGTGTGTGTGTTTTTGTCTCTCTCTCTCTCTGTGAGTGTGTGTGTTTCTCTCTCTCTCTCTCTCTGTGAGTGTGTGTGTTTCTCTCTCTCTGTCTGTGAGTGTGTGTGTTTCTCTCTCTCTCGCTCTCTCTGTCTGTGAGTGTGTGTTTCTCTCTCTCGCTCTGTCTGTGAGTGGTATGTTTCTCTCTCTCTCTCTCTCTGTGTGAGTGTGTGTCTGTTCTATGCTAACATTAACTCATTTAGTGCCGAAAGATAATATATCGCCAACTAAAAACCACCCATTTGGACATATGGAGGATATATCGCCATGCTAGAGTCATTGTGTTGTTTTGTTTCATGGTATCTTCTGTAATTTCAATGGTCAGTGACGGAAATTTACATTGTAACACTTGTTCATTTGATTGTATACCATATTTGCTCCAAACCATTTTGTTTGGCACTGAATCGGTTAATAAATAAAACTACCCTAGTCACAAGTCACCTTACCTTTATGAACAATGTCTCCGTGTCTAAAACGACCACATCCCAACCAGTTGTTATCAATCGCATTCCAAAAGATAAACAGGATAAACTGGCATAACTGTTTCAGTGTCCACTGTAAGAAAACATATCATCAACTACAACAATCATTTTCTTTCAATCAAAAACATTACAAATGTATTAATGAGTTAAAAGTTAGTTGCATGTCCTTTACAGGACCTAGCAGTAAACTCCAATATTTTTTGGCTGTTTGTGATTCCTGGGCAAGTTTACTGTAGTTTGCCATTGCTTTCTGAATGACCAGCACCCATACCATTTAATAAAAATGTGTGTTTCGAACTGCGTCCGTAACTCTTTAGCCACGGAGCCGGCTTTTATTAATGAGTGGGGATGCGGAAACTTGAATCATGCAAAGAACTGGGATTTCAAACATCGAAGAAATGCAACTTATTTCTTTTCGTGTTCATTAGTTGTTTTTTAAATCTTCTTCATGTAGGTGTGTTTACAGAAACATTCATTGAGGGATCTGTATCCAATAAAATGATCCTACACAATCCAAAGGTTGTCTGAAGAGCTCCATATATGACCTTTGCACCCCAAAGTTGAAGACGAATGGCAAAGTAAGTCTATATCTTTCACCAAAGGCAATTCTTCATTTTCAGCCGATAAGGGTAACTGCTGAAATCACAGTTGCTTCTGTTCTTCTTGTCCTTTAACAGTCGTGCTTAGGTTAGACTAGTCTAGCCAGTGTGATCTGTTCAAGAGATTTCAGGTCAATGTCTGAAAGCATGAAAGTTGTCCTTGGTCTAAAGATAAATAAAGCAGTTCCCCCCCCCCACCCCTTTATTGCGCTCGCTCATTTTGACCTCAAGCATAGTCCATACACAATAGTAGTGCTCGAGTGAACTTTGTGTGTGGATTAGCTTTCCCTGTTAACAGTATCCCTCGCCATCAGGCGAATCCACTCCGACTTCAGGGGTATTTGTCATTTACGCCCTCTAGTCAAGGACTATAGGTCAATATGTTAGTCCAGCTGTCCGGTGTAGGAGCTTACCCCTGACCTCGGCATCAGCACACCAGATGTTTAAGAACACGTGTTCCCCGGGAAGGTTAACCCGGTCAACAAATGCCCGCAGAAGTTGGATGTGTCGGCCTAACGGCGCAAGAACGCAGCTCTGCTGTAAACAGGCATAACGCAATCACGTCCGAAAAAATACTCCGGATGAACGAAGAAGAAGAAGAAGAAGAACACGTGTTCTTATCCATTCGGCCAAGCTGACCTACAGCAGCCCCTTTACCCCTACCAGACCTGAGGCCCTGAACCTAACTGTCCCTATTACCTGGGCTCCTGAGCATTAAATAGAAAAAAACCAACATGATATAGAAAAATGTTAGTTACATGCAAACAAGTGGTTAGAATAGGATGTAACTTGGAAACATTGTAGAAAATAGGTCTACCTTTCATCTAACGCCAATATTCCACCTTTGTGTGCCAATCCAGTCTGAATAAACTATAGTATCGATCACCGGTTGGATTGTGAAAAGCCTAGACCTACTTTGCTTTCTTGTTGAAGTGCTTGGTTCATCAGCCGCTTGTTTCATTGAGAATTTTCAGAATTTTTTTCGCGTTACACCACACAAAGTCAATTCAAACCTATGGGGGCAGACATTTGCAATGGCTAACCATGAGGTTTGACCACGACTGGTTGGTTATTTTTAGTTTGTGATGCATTTTTTTCTCTCACTTACTAGGCAAAATATCGAAAATTAGGTTCAGCGGTATAGCGGCAGATTAGGAAATTACCGAAAAATTGGTACAGTGGTCTGGTAGGCTTAAGATTGTGGAATGGCACCCCCAACATAGACAGTAAAAACAAAACAGTTATAAAATGGGTGAAATATATGATGTGTATAGTTTTCTTGGTTTCTTCTTTGTTTCTAGAGTCTTCTCAGTTTCTTCTGTTTATTTCTATAGCCTCCTTGGTTTCCTCTCTTAGTTTCTATACCTTGAATTATTTGCTCGTCTGTGTATCTCATTTTAATTCCAAGCGAACATACTGAGGTTTCACTGCCAATATCATGAACACGGTCAGAGAAGGGTTTGATACCTTCACTCATCATTCACTATGGAAGGGAAAGACTGATCACCTATTCCTCCAGACACTCAAGACATAATGTGATGGTCCTTCCTGACTTGTGGTTTTGTTTTCACTTCAACTCAATTAATTGCCCTGCCCATCTTAATCTGGTTGCAGCATCAGCAATGAATTAAACTGAATATAAAACAATTAAAGTACCATGTTATGTAAAAAAAATTCTATAGTAAAAGACCCTTTTACAGGGTGGATTTTTAATGACTGTGCAGTGTTTGAAAATACTGCCAGTCCAAGTTTTGTATTTACATATTATGTTGCACGAACTTTACAAAGGGTGAATACAAAAGTTGGACCGACAATATTTTTGAACACTGCAGTCATTACAAATACATCCTATACTTCCTTAACATGCATTGGGCATACAGTGCTAGATCCATATTTTTATAGGCCAATCGGCTCTGGGTGGAAGGTGTGTCTGTTTAGTGCAGTACTCATCATCATCATCATCAAGTGCCATGCCGGCTGGCGTAGACGTTGTTGCTTTCCACAGATCTCAGTTTTTTTGGTTTTCTGGATAAACTCTGCTGATGATATTCCTCCATGCCACCATCTCAATCCATCCAGCATTATTTCTCTTGGTCTGCTTCTCCCTCTCTTCCCCTTGATCTTTCCCAGTTGTCACGATGTTCTCCAATCCCTCTCTTCTCATCTCATGACCAAAGAAAGCTGTTTGCCTCTTTCTTATTGTTGTATATAATGTTCTAGTTTCGTTAGCCTCTTTCAGGCAGTTGTTGTTAGTTACTTTGGCAGTCCAAGGAATTCGCAACATTCGTCTTAGGAACCACATCTCTGATAGACCACTGCAGTGAGTGGCACCTTGCCGTCTTTACAGACGAAAGTATGTGGATTGGAATTAGGCCAGAACTCCATAGCACAATGCCTAGGCATGCATTCAGAGAACATGTGTTGCCCATGCAGCATGTTCCCTCTCTCTGCCTTGCCTTGTTTTCTCCAGAGGAAAGGATAACCAGTATGTCTGGAACAAGGTAGGCTGCAGATGCTGGCAGCTCAGCATCATAGATCGATGAGCAATGATCTATAGACCAATAGGCACTGGGTGGGTGATGTGTGCAGTATCAAACTGACCACCTTTACTTCCCAAAGCATTTTCTGGTACCCATTTACCATGGGTCAATCTGGAAAGAGATTAGAAAAAAATTGGTATGGTAGATGTAGAATTTTGCTAGACAACGAGCACTAAACAGAAGACACTTACCATCACCGTCAGATGGTCAAAAGCATGATCGGATCCTATCCCCTTGAACTTTACTGCCAACAGCCATCTAAATTTAAAAGCATATATATAATTAATTTTAATTAAGTTGCATGTCCTTCACATGACATAGCAGTCGACCCCAGCATTTTCGCTGTTTGTGATTCCTGGGCAAATTTTACTTTCAGTAGTTTGCCATTGCTTTCTGAACGACCAGCTCCTATACCTTTTTCAAAAAAATCAGCACCGCTGTGTTTCGAACCCAGGTATACGGCAAACCTGATGAGGTGAACTCACCTGTGACCCAAGACAGTTCTTCTTATCAGAAATTCCTCTTATAAGAGGTCAAGCATATAGTAATACATTTACAACATACAATACAATATTGTTCTTCACAACAGAAATTCGCCACATCCAAGATTGCCTATGGTGTATTTTTAATGAGTGTGCAGTGTTTGAAAATATGGCTAGCCCGAGTTTTGTATCTAAATGTAATGTTGTATGAAGCAAGTGTAGGCCAAAATAACTTGTTGTGCTTCTCTTATGTTGAACACTCTTGCTGCAAATGTGTGGCTGCCATTGCTCAATTCTACAGTTACAACAACAAAGTTGTCGTTCCTGAGACGAATGTTGTGAATTCCTTGGACTGCCAAAGTAACTAACAATGGCTACCTGAAAGAAGCTAATGAAACTAGAACATTATATACAACAATAAGAAAGAGGCAAACAGCTTTCTTTGATGATGTGATGAGGAGAGAGGCATTGGAGAACATCATGACAACTGGAAAGATCGAGGGGAAGAGAGGCAGAGGCAGACCAAGAGAAATGATGCTGGATAGATTGGGACAGTGGCATGGAGGGATATCATCAGCAGAGTTGATCCAAAAAACCAAAGGCCGAGATCTGTGGAGAGTCATGAACACCTACGGCAGCCGGCATTGCACTTGATGATGATGACAGTTACAGCCAAGAATCTGCTATCTTTAGTTTACTGAACAAATGTACTCTCAGTCTGTTATGTTCATTATTCTGCACCTCAGAACTGGACACCAATAGACTACGCAACCACATATATACAAAATTTAAGATTGGTGAATCAGCCATGTGACATGTGGATTGATACCGCAGACAGCAGATCACATACTCCAAGACTGCCCTGAATACTACATATTAAGGCAAACCTTCTGACCTGGAGAAACAACAGTGGACCAGTGAGTGAACTAACCAAAAAGACAGTGAATTTGATACAAGAGACAACATTACAGATTACTTCAGAAATCAGAGTGAGTTCGCCTGATGACGAGACACACTGGTAATAGGGGAAGGTAATCCACATGCAACAATCAATTCAGTGCATTAGAAGTGGTAGCGTGTATATGGACTACGCTTGAGTTAAAGCGAGTGAACACAAACAACAAAAACAATGCAGATATAGACAAATTTCAAGCGAACAAACCAAAAAGAAGTCTGTTATGTCCTGTGCAGAGTCTGAGGACTGCAACTAAAGGTAACAGGCATGACAATGCCCACATCATCCATCGAGCACTGACATAGTCTGAGGACTGCAACTAAAGGCAACAGGCATGACAATGCCCACATCATCCATCGAGCGCCGACTGGTTTATAAAACATATGGGGTTAGCACCAGACACCCAGTACACCTCAAAATGTTTTATACCAGAGAAGACAAATAAATGCATTCAAGAAATGGATAAACAGATGCAGCAGACAGACAAGCCAAGATCATGACTTATCACATCCTTTGCAAGCTCCAGTGCTCCAGGTCCTGATGGCATAAGATACGACGACATAAATAGGTGTACCGACAATGAGCTAGAGAAACTAGCAGACATGTACAACAACAGTATAGGGAGTGCTAGCATCAAGGAGGAATGGTTACACAGCTATCTGATTCCCTTGCCGAAGCCTGACAAAGACCACAAAAAAATTCAGGGATATCGAATTATAACCATGCAGAATACAATAGGCAAGCTGCTGGAGAAGGTAATTGCCAGGAAAATATCAAGCCAACTAGAGAGGCAAGGTGTTTTCCCACCCACCCTGGGTGGGTACCGTCCAAAGAGAGAAACCTGGACCAATGCAGCAGTCTTTGCCCAGGATGTCTATGAAGGTTTCCACTCAGGCACTGAAACCGTTGCTGCAGCGATTGATCTTGAGGACGCATACAACAGAGTACCACTGGATTTTTTAATGTTTCAGCTTCTCGAACTAAACGTAAGTCCATTCCTCCTTAGTTGGATCGCTGCAGCCCTCTTCCAACGGAAAGTAGTTTTTAGATGTGGCAGTTGGACTTCGGAACCAACAACAATATATCCTGGCCTCCCACAGGGATCACCATTATCTCCGGTACTGTTCAACGCCTACACAGTGAGAATCACCAGTGAGCAGATCACTGGACCTGGCAGGACATTGTCATATGCCGATGATGTTTTAGTGTATCGTCAGGGGAAGGATAGAGAGGAGGTTGCTGTGGAACTACAAACCGAACTAAATCGCATAAGTACTTGGTGTGATGAAGCTGGGGCAATGGTCAACCCAACAAAGGCAACAGTGACTTGGTTCTCGTTGAATAATCATATTGTCAACACTCCAACACCAACTGTAATGCTGTGTTCAGAGACGGTGGAAAGAACGCAGGCAATGAATTACCTGGGGATACGGTTTGATCGAAGCCTTGCTTATAATGTGCACATAGACCAGGTGATAACAAAGGCCAAGCGGGGTTTGGCAGCGATGCAGGTGATGGCGGCAGCAAACTGTGAGCAGCGCCATCTATGTCTTCTGTACGAGGGGTTGGTCATGTCTGTTTTGGAGTATGCAATGGCAATCCTGACTCTCAGCCATAAGCAGATAGAAAGGATGGAAAGGATACAGAATGAAGCTATGCGCATTATTCTTGGATGTACAAGAGATACAGCATGCAGGGCGATGCGCTACCTTATTGATTTTCCAACCATTGAAGAGAGAATACAAGTTTGCAGGGCACGCGCCTACCTCAGAATTAACGCAAACACACAACATCCACTGCATAGTGAAATTAGGAAGGTGAAGGGCAGCAGGTTAAAAAGAGGACGGTCGTGGATGGGTCAAGCCGAAGACATTCTTCAACAGGTGTGTTCACTTGAGGACTTAGAACCTGGCGAGGAGTGGGTGCAAGTGCCAACAGACTTCTGCACATCCTTTTCAGTTTGCATCCAACTAGATAGAAAATGCAGACAAGAAAATCCGGCTGCTGTTGAGGCTGAAGTACAAGCGTTGATTTTCGAGAATTCGCTAGACGGTGACGCGGTCATCTACACAGATGGGTCGGTCGTCCGACATGTGAGAAGCTCATGGGCCTTTACAGCTCGGGCCGGAGGGAGAATTGTGAAGGAGGACTCTGGTGCTTTCACTGAAACCACAAGTAGCCTGACCATGGAAGTCATGGCAGTAAGTAAAGCAATAGCATGGCTCGAGACACAGACATTCACTAGGGCTTGTTTCCTTAGCGACTCAATGAACATGATCAAGAGGATAGAGGAGGGGTCGATCCGAAGAGAATGGTTGCTGCCTTTGGAGCGGTCTCGACTGGCAAAGATTAGTTTCATCTTCGTGCCAGGGCATGCAGGAGTACAAGGAAATGAGTGGGCTGACAAGCTCGCAGGTGAGGCTACTGTGGAGGGCGGACGCGCCATGGACCAGGCCGACATTCTGAATGCTCTACGAGAAGTAAGACTTTTGCGAGAACCAAGTGATGACTGTGAATCTACAATAATGGCCAGACTGCGAGAGCAGCAAATTAAAAGAGGGGTGGCCAAACAAGAACACTACGCAGGAAGCCAAAGGAGATTTATAAACCAACACAGAACTGGCGTCGTTAGCCGCTACACGTTGCAGGATCTGCTGAGGAGGGGATCCGAGCACTTATGGACTGAATGGTTCGATGTGCAATGAGGATGATCTGTCGACTAACTAACTAACTAACTAACTATCCTTTGCAAGCGCCACTCTCATCACAGTTGAGTTGAGTTAAGAACCGTTATCATTGCACTCAGGACTTTCCCATACGCGCTCCGTCCCCTCATTCAACAACCAGCGAAGAGTCATACTACTAATCGTTCCCACCTCTATCTGATTGAATGTTATCCTTGTCTTCCCTCTCAGTTTTGAGATTCGTCCAGAATCCCTGGTGATTCCCCGCAATATCATTCTTTCCACATACGAGTTCTCAATCTGTTCCCCCGCCTTCTCCACCAGGTCCCACAGGCACACGACCACCTCTCCCTTGTCCATAGGTTCACAGCCCACTGAAAAGATTCTTGATCCCTTTGCCAGTTCCCTTGCCCCATGCACTTTGATACTCAAGGTTCTTTGGTCCACCACCATGTTGATCAGTACTTGCTTTAGTCCAGGTATCATTCTTCTTCTTCTTCTTCTTCTTTCGTTCGCTTGAAATATGTCTATAACTTCAATGTTGGCCCAGATATCATGCCTTCCATGTACCATGGACAGACAGAGAAACCAATGCGCAAGTCCTACAAGAAACAAATGAAGACTGTAAACTGATTAGGGAAATTAGATGTAGACACTTAAGATACTTTAGGCCACATTAGAGAAGATATAAACTGGAGAACTTGATGACAACTGGGAGAGAAAGGGGGGGGGGGGTGATGAGAGAGAACAAGGGAAAAGCAGAAAGGTAAATATCGAGATGGCTTGGCCATATGGCATAATCAAGACAAAAACACACAACTGATCAATAACTCTGGTGATTGTGTTTGATGACGAAACATGGCCGCCTATGCTTATCAGCATGGCACATGATGATGATGATGATGATGATGATGATGATGATGATGATGATGATGCCTTTCATTACTGTTTTTTTTCTTTCTAAACCTCTGTGATCAAAGTATTAAAGTTTCTGAAACATGATGAAACATGAGTCTGGTTTCTTCAATGTTAAAATTTTGTAGAATGTAAGTACTTTTTGTTTTCCTCTTGATCCATGATATTCTTAGAATGCATCAGGAACATTGGTAGGTTTAAAAAGCTATGAACTGTTTCTTTAGTGATTGAGACATGGTCCATGATTTAGCATCTACATGTTTCCACACAAAATATATATGTTCTCAAAATCTTTATTTATTTTTATTTGAAGGTGGTGTCATAAGTTCTGCAAAGTGACAAAATTTTTTGTTTGTATAAGTATCAACTTTTCAAAATGAAGAGATAGTAACATCAGAACTGATTCATTTCCAAACCGTGTATATATATGATAGGAATGTAAGCTTCCGGTTTAAAACCGAAAGTAATCCCTGTTGGGTTCTTTATTTTATTACAATATGATTTTACCAAGACGTTTTCATATATGAATGATCAATGAATCCCTTTCTACATCAACTATAGAACCCAACACACATTTTAGTACATACACAAACCAAAACACAACAATATAACAAATGAACGGAGAGATGATGAAGTTGAAACGTCTAGATAAAACAGCCATACAGACAGTAGTTTTTAGACCTTGAAATTGAATTAGGAAGTAGAATGATGAAGCCAACGATTTATGGTTAAAAATTGAAAAATAAATAATAATTACGACCGTGAGTAAGCACGCAAATACAAAATATAACAAAAGCTATCATATAAAACTAAATCTTTAAAATATATTTACATACCCTAGTTCTTTTTTAGCCACGTTAATTAATACTAATACTTAATAGTGTAGTTTTAAAGATAACTTTAACTTAGTGAGTGATGTATGTAGTTAGTGAATTTTTAAAATTATTTTAGTCAGGGAAATTGTCTCCCACGTACCTGTCACACAAAGCGTATATGATGCCAAAAAACACAAACGATATTCCAATAAGAATGTCGTTTTTCGATGGAAACGACATGGTGAGTTAACTGACGATTAAGTAATTTCCTTAGCCACAACAGTAAAAGTGTCCCTTAGACCTGGGCTTCACAGACTCACTAGGTTGGAAACCCCGCAGTTCTAAATATAGTTTCGTCTTCCTGGTAAAAACGTTTCCAGGGGCGTAGAAACATTGGTCAGTGTGGTGGGTGTGATCAGTAGATTAACTGTTGTGCTCAGATAAGAATCGATATCCATCACTCGTGAAATTCCTATACGTGCTCTGTCCTCATAATCCAACGGCCAGCGATGAGTCCCCAATACTAATGGTGTCGCTTGCATTTGATTAATGCCCGCCTGACCTTTCCCTGAAGTCCTGAGTGTCAGCCAGATCCTCTGGTCACTTCCTCCCGCACCATTCTCTCCAGGCCATGAAGGTGTAACATTCTTCCACACTATACACACGGTCCCACACCTGCCTTATCGTGCACCAATATCCCACCATTGATGCAGATCCAATCAGTTTGTCCGTCTGCTCGTTTCCCAACTCACCAGCTTGTCGGGGGAGGGGGAGAAGATCCAAAGGATGCTCCCTATATTTGATTTGTTAATTGAAGCTTGATCTAGGACCCCGTTAAAATCCTAACATATGTGAGCTGTGTGTCCCCCGGCCAGCGGAACGCCGCAGTTGGAATAACTAATAAACTGAAAAAGACTGTCATGGTAATAAATATTTTGAACGAAATATTGCCTTCATTTTTTACTTTTTTTGGGTGGGACTTTTGCTGTTGGGGATTTGTTAGGTAATATTACGTTCAGTATACTTTACCACTGCATTCTGAGCGAAAAGTCACAGAGAAATTTTCCATTCGAGAATTAGCCATTCCGTTTAAGTTGCATATCCCTTACAGGACGTTGCAGTCAACACCAGCATTTTTCAGCTGCTGTTGATGTTCTTGGGTTACAGTTCCTGGGTTACGGTTAACCAAATGTAAATAATAGTAAATATTAGTAGGGCCTACTATTAGAAAGACAACACTTTACGCCCGTGATTCTCAACCTTTTTTGGCCCGTGCACCCCTTCACCATATGTTCAGAACGTCATCCCACCCCCTTTCATATTTCCTCCCTATAACCCCCCCCCCCCTTGGGATCCTACATAGTATACGTAAAAATGGAAGCTTAATTTAATAACACATACTAGAACAAGTCTAAACGTCTACGTATAGCGTGATTTGCGGGTCTACTTACGTTATAAAACGAATTTCAGAAGGGCGAGACGTACAGAACCGTAAAGTACGGCGGGATAAACAATATCAAGTAATCGGTTCTTGTATTAACGAGATTTTGAAATAATCTTAATTACCCCCCCCCCCCCCCCCGGAAACCCTAACATTCCTTTCTGAGGAGGGAATTCCCCATTGGTTGAGAACCACTGCTTTACGCGATAGATGGGATTCAAGAGGAAGAACCGAGCTTATATCACGCGCTGCTTGCGGCTGAAATAGTTCAACGTGAACGCATGGAAAATGTTTGTAAACACTGTTAATATTATTGACTTGTGTCGTTTCACACAATAAGTTACAATCGAATTCATTTCTGCGGGTTGTCGTGAATGTGTTTCAAAACAAACTTCTTATTCATAACGGCTCGTTGGTCTAGGGGTATGATTCTCGCTTTGGGTGCGAGAGGTCCCGGGTTCAAATCCCGGACGAGCCCAAACTTTTTTTTTTCCTTTCAATCTTAAGCATTGGCTGCCAACATTGAATGCCAACACTCTAGAATGTCCAAATGTGCTCAGTCTCTCCCGGAAGTATTGACAAGTATGAATATTCATAAGAACGATCTGTGCTATTTAATGTTTACATAGGCAAGATTGCACGCATTTAGGCACCGGAAAATGGAAGAATAATTGGCCTTTACAGATGATGTCGTTGAGTATAGCCAGTGGAAGGACAGGAAGCAAATTGCAGGAGACAGTAACAGTAATCAAAGTGAACAGAGATGGGTTGTGTCATGAACTTAGATTGGGTGTCTTTGTTATGGTGGGAGAGGAGATGAATAGGTCAGAATGCCCGAAGAAATGTCAAATCTGTACAAGGTCAATATCACACTGCTTCAAAGAGTGTAGGAAATGGCGCTGAATGGGAGGTGCAACAATTAATACATGACAATGGCATCCATGTGATGTGATCATCTATGTGAGATTGCAATACATGATACAAGGGGAAGGCAGAGAAGTAAATACCTGGATGGTTTGGCCACGTGACATGGTCGAAACAGGAACACTGAGCTGATCCACGACTCTGGTGATCGAGTGAGCTGGCGAAACATTACCCCCAAGACTTATCGGCATGGAACACGATGATAATGGTGATGTTATGTGATCATCTGTCTGCACGGATGGCTCTGTGCTAAGAGGCACAAGAAGTAACTGGGGATTCATAGAGAAGAATAAAGGACGGTGTTTAGTGCAGGAGAGCCTGGCATAAAATACCACGACATTTAGTCTGAGAATGGAGGTGGGGGAGGTCAGTGCGACGTTCCGTCGAATGGGAGTAAACAGCAGACACATGTCGTGGTTATAATGGGCTCATAGGGCATGCTGAGCAGGGTGGATCCAAGTTTGTTTCGTACAGAGTGGTATGCTTCAATTAAAATCTCAAGATAGGGAATATCCGTTGGATCTTTTTCCCTGGGCATACTGGTCTGTTGGGAAATTATAAGGAGGACATATTAATGATTGGGTCTGCACCTCTAGTGGATTACTGGGGCACCATAAGGCAGGTGTTGTCATGGCCCTTTGGGATCGCATGTATAGGGTGGAAGAGAAGATACACCATCATTGTCTGGAGAGAATGGTGAGGCAGGGAGTGGCCGGAGGGTCTGGCCGACACTCAGTTCTCCGAGGAAAGACCAGACGGGCACATAATCACACTACAACTCGTATCATTAGTAATGGGGCTCTTTGCTTGTTGTTGCGAATTTCCGAGTGATATGGTGACTTTTCTTGACTCAGCTCCACTCAAAAACGATCTTGAGTGCAACAGGGCATGATGAAACAAAATCAAAAAGGTATGTTCCGATCCTGTTGAGAAACAGTAAAATCAAACGCGTGTGCATACCTGTCTAGTGTAAACGGAGTTTTTATTAAAAAAGAACAAATTGTGTGGCAAGAAGTGTTATATTTATTTTTGTTTTAAAATACTACAAGAATGAATGAAATAAGTATAAATAAAAACTGTAACATGATGATGATTCAGGTGTTACAGAAGGACATTAAACATTAATTGAACAGATAATCAATTGTTTTGAAATTGATTTGTCTAAAAAAAAGGTTTGGGCTCGTCCGGGATTTGAACCCGGGACCTCTCGCACCCAAAGCGAGAATCATACCCCTAGACCAACGAGCCGTTGCGCTATACACTATATATGTTTATTTAACCACTTCTAATGTGAACCAAGTATAGTATCTTTGTAATAATTTGAATAACGAAGACACAAACAATAGATTGCACGATTTATTGCCTGGCATATTTCGCTGCATCTCGTCAGGTACATACTGCAGAAAACACACAACTTACGTGAAATTAACTAGATAAATCCTTCAAGTTGAAATATACACAATTTCGCACAGTAATGTCACTATCTACCACGGTAATTTTAAGCTGACTACCATGTCTTTCTGTTTACACAATTCTGGCTTGCGTTGATAGATCATAATTGCTTCTGCAAATTTTAACAAGCGAGTATTTTGTGTTCTAAACAACACGCGAAATGCAGTGTCTCTGGACACAACGTGGCCACTGGCGACAATGTGTCTGCCGATTGAAGACGCCGGGAGCTTCCGGTGTGTCGGCTCCTCGCGGCTAGCATGTCCTGTGTGTTGTATCTTGTTGACCCATTGAGGTATGTGTTCTGACACCCGTTTGTTAAGCTGTCTCTCCGTTCGACCAATGTAAACGGCCTGGCATCTACATGTGAATTGGTAAATACAATTGTTTGTGGCGTACAGAGGAACAGGCTCTTTGACTGTTGGTGTAGGAATGGGTACGGTTTTACATCTAATGACTGGAGTTGCCGCACAGAATGTTCGACCTACTGCTGTAGTAAGCCGGTCTTGTAGACGTTGCATTACGTCATCCCCTCGAAAGGTTAGCTGGATGAATACCTTGAGTTTAGGGACTGTAGTTACGTCTGCTTTGGGTTTGGGCTGTTGGCAATGGCGCTTTATAAATCCTGTGGAGTACCCATTCAGGTTTAAGACATTCTTCAGAGTTTCAGAGGTTCTTTGTAATAAGACATATGAACGAAAGAGACAGGAAAGCATACATATAACCGAATGATAAGTATACACAGAAATAATTTGTATATTACCACTACAGGCTATTATCCATGCACGAATACAATAGTCATAAAAACTCCGCCTCGGAGCAAACACGGCAGGGGGCTATTGATCGTCAGAAGTGTACTGTACCCCCTTCCCCAAGTATTTCGGACCATTATACTCTTGTTAATCTCTGGGGGAGGTCCCGTCAGGGTCATGACTCCGGGCGTCTTACCCCTGCCACGGAGACGTTCGGTCACAATCGTCACATTCGTTGTCACTGTTCTTGTGCTTGTCCCTTCCCTGTTACCAAGTCCACTCTCAAGTCTCAAGCCTCCCCTCCATCTGTGAGGAGAGTCTGTGCAGCCTGTGCTTGCCCCTTAGCACGTGGTCGTGGGGAGCCTGCTTCTTCTCCAGCCATGGCCTATGTCGCCTCCATTTGTCTCCGTCGCCGTGTTCCTTCCTCATGCCCCGTTCACGGCGCCGCACTCTACTAGGAAACTGGTTCTGCCTTTACGTTTCTGAACCTACCTCTTGACAGAGATTCTCTGTAGCTGGGTGGGTGCGACTTATGGGCGATTACCGCTATGGCATGGAGGTTGGACTTCAGCCAACGTTTACATTGTTTGACTGCACTCAAATTCACCACCCACGATCGGAGGAAAGGCTAAAGAGCTGACAAGAGACGTTGCAAGTTCGTGGTCTTGGTTGAGAGATTGATAGTAGTTCTGCACTTATCGCTTCTAACCATACTATTTTCGAGACTCGTCCCACTTCAGGTTCCGATAATTCCATAGCCAGCACGAGGCCTTTTCGGCTGCTTCACACAGTCGTTTTTGGGCCCGAGTTCTTGCTTGTCCTTTAATGCCCATTCGTTTTAGCACGTCATACACTGAGTGGGAGACCAGACCTCTGCCGCCTACCTTAACGGCGAACAGCCTGACGGCGTACTCTTCCCGCTTAAGACTTGCGACCATGTTTTCATACTTCTTCAATTCATACGTGTGTTGCTCCTCAATATTGGACTCATACGGGACGGTCAGCTCAATCAGCGCTAGATGCATGGCTGACTAGGAGCTAAGTACAATGTCAGGTCGCAAGCCATACTTTTGGATCACCTCAGGGTATTTGCCACAACCCTTTAGATCTATGGCCAGTTCCCAGTCTCTCGCGCCATCGAGAATGGTAGCAAGCGGCAGATCGTTACCTGTGCCTTCGTTGTGCCCGGCTCGGACGAAGGAAATCTCCATCGGCCTCGGCCTGGTCCCCTCTTTGTTCGCCTTCATTCTAGCTACATCCACTATGGCCGCCAACTTAGTAAGGACTGTGTTGTGCCGCCACGTAAATCGGCCTTGGGTCAGGGCGATCTGGCATGCGGACAGTACGTGATCCGCTGTCTGAACATTTTTAACCTTAGTACAGAGGGGACAGAACGGGTCGATGGTTTCCCCTCATTTTAACAAGTTGGCAGCTGATGGCAAGACATCGTAGAGGGATTGAACGACGAAACTTAGGCACAGTGGTGCCATGTGCCAAATCTCATTCCAGGTTAGAGATCTCTGCACTACCTCTTCCCATGACATCTACTGGGCCTGCTGCACCTGTTGGACAGGCTTTCAGGCTCTTTCGTCATTCTCCCCCTTGTGGATCTCCTTATCCTCCAGGTCCCCGCGTTCCTTGGTCGTCGTCTTAGACCACATCGGACTATTGTTTTGGTAACCGAACCCTTTCCTGTCCAATTGGGTGTGGCCCGTGACCTCCTTCAGCTAGAGTGTAGCCTGGGCTGCTTCGACCGCACTGACCACTTTCCACTTCCTTCCCGTTCTCAGGGCAGGAACTGAGGCACTAACCGTTGCATCTGGAGACTCGCAGAATCATCTCGAGTCTGGTTTTTCCGGCTTTAAACTCTTCCATGATATTCTTCTACAATAACAATATTATCAACAATAACAACAAAAACATACTAAGATAATTACAAGACAACAATAATACCTTTCTCCCTCTTCTTCTCCATCACCCCTACTCCTCATTCTTCATCTCCCATTCCCCTTTCTTATGCTCCTCCTCCTCCCCCGTCTTCGTCGTCTTCTTCTTCTTTTTCTGCTGCTGCTGCTGTTATTCTTCTTCTTCTTCTTCTTCTTCCTCCTCCTCCTTCTTCTTCTTCTTCTTCTTCTTCTTCTTCTTCTTCTTCTTCTTCTTCTTCTTCTTCTTCTTCTTCTTCTTCTTCTTCTTCTTCTTCTTCTTCTTCTTCTTCTTCTTCTTCTTCTTCTCCTCCTCCTCTCACACCCCCTCCTCCTTCACTTTCTTCTTCCTCTTCTTCTAATCTTCCTTTTAACCACAAAACCATTACTAAATACATTGCAAACACATTTATTGGAGAAAAGAAACACCTCCACCACCTGTAGGTGTATCTGGTTACCTCCGGTGGAGGATCAAACCTGACACAAATGTCTGCCGGTGTCGTATACTGCGCTACTGGTACCTTGCCGTCTTGACAGACGATAGTTTGTTACATTGTCCTTGCTTATGAAAGACATAATAACCACAACCCATGTCGGGGGCCAGGGATGGAGTTATGCTGCTCCATAGCACAAAGACTGGGCTGAAGTATAGGTGATGCCCATGCAGCTTAATCCCTCTCTCGGCCGGCCTAGTTTACTCCAGAGGAAAGGTAAAACCAATACATCTACAACAAGATAGCTGTCGGATCAGCATGGCAATGCTCTAACTGCCTGCCTGTCGAGCTTAGATCCTAGACCAGTTGCCGACCAAGGCTTAGGGTCTGGTCTGTCCTGCCATGACATGTAGTCTTTATGTTGCATTTCCTCGCACTAGGACAAGACGTGTACCCTCCTCCGCCCGAAACCGTTGACACAATGTGGAGTGTCGGGTTTGGTGAGCGCCGCCCAAAATTCGGTGCTAACAGAAAGCAGGTAGTACCGCCTACTGTCATACGGTAGCTCAGTCAAGTCTACGACCTGTCATATTGACCTATTATGTCACACGCGGAAAGCGCCACACAAAGCACGAACTCCGTAGCTCCAGCGGCGACTCTTAGGAGTCCCCGGAAACATGAATTCGTGAATCCGAAGGACGCGGCCCGGAATCGAACCCACAACCTAATGGAGGAGTAGAGTCGCTAACCCTTCCTTTTCTTCTTTTTGTCCTGTATCCCATATTGTAGCTAAGGACCCTCAAGCAAACCACGCCAAGACGACTTATCTTTTTCTATCTCGTGCAGGTTCCCCCATGTCCTCTCAACACCATTCATCTCTGTTTGTAATTCTTTTCTTTTTTTTTTGTTAAATATAAAGTCAAGTGGATCGACAGAATTTCATCGGGTTTTATCCCATATGGTTCGGTCTCTTTCCGCAGTTCTGCCAGTCGAAAGCGTCGTACAAAGCACGAACTCCGTAACCCTCCGGCGTCATAAAAATAATAAAAAATGCTATCGGGCTCGTCCGGGATTTGAACCCAGGACCTCTCGCACCCAAAGCGAGAATCATACCCCTAGACCAACGAGCCATTGAGTGTAACCCTTAAATTAATTTATTTAACCAAGTTCTTGACTAAGAATAGTATCTTTGTAATAAATAAATATTACTACCTGAGATGGAGATTACTACCTATTACTTCCTGAGACAGGAAGAAAAATAAGAATAAATACAGGGTGTTTGAAATCAAAAACAGGAAAGATAATATTAGAGGAAGATGCTATAATGAAGAGGTGGAATGAGTATATAAGAGAATTATATGAAGGAGAAAGGGGAGAATTAACAGAAGATAGTAACTTAGAAGGTCCACCTATTCTGAAAGAAGAAGTCGCTGACGCTATGAAACGTATGAAGAAAGGAAAAACAGCTGGGCCAGATGAAATCACAATAGAAGAATTAGAAGTATTGGGAGAATTTGGAGTAGATATATTAACCAAAATGTTGAATGATATTTACAGCAGTGGATATTTACCCAGTGATATGCTGAAATCTGTATTTATAGCTATACCAAAAAGACCAGGAGCAATTGATTATGAAGATTTTCGTACAATTAACCTTATAAACCATATCACTAAGCTTCTACTCAGAATCATAATGAGAAGAAACAAAAAGAAAATAAAAATGGAAATTAGTGAAGAACAGTATGGATTTGTGGAAGGAAAGGGCACAAACAATGCAATTTATACATTTTTTTTTTTTTTTTTTTGCGTATCCTTTTACAGGACTTAGCTGTCAACAGCAGCATCTTTCAGCTGTCTGTTGATCTCTTGGCAAGATTACGCTCAGTAGTTTGCCATTGCTTTCTGAGCGGCCGGCTCAGTATCCGCAAGTCACGAGCGGGGGTCGAACCACCTCAGTTCTCGCTCCGCTGCGAGACTCTGCGTGATAAACGGGATTACAGAGAGAAAGTGTTGTAACCCCACAGCCAGAGAGACCGGCAATTTATACATTACGGACACTAATAGAAAGGTCAATAGAGAAACAGAGAGACATATATTTGTGCTTCATAGATTATACTAAGGCATTTGATAAAGTAAAACATGATGAAATGATTAAAATGTTGGAAGATATCAACATTGATGGAAAAGATTTAAGAATAATAAAGAATGTTTACTGGAACCAAGTAACAGCAATTAAAATGGGAAATAAAGAGGGTAGTTACGAACGGATAAAGCTAGGAGTACGACAAGGGTGTGTCTTGTCACCAGATCTTTTCTCCCTGTATAGCGCAGTAATAATGAGAGAGATCAAAGAGATGCCAGGAATATTAGTTGGAGGTTATAATATAAATAATATACGCTATGCAGATGACACAGTATTGGTGGCGGATAATTCAACAGACCTACAACAATTATTAGACGTTGTAGTAACAGAGAGTGCAAGGAAAGGACTCTCCTTGAATATCAAGAAAACAGTAACAATGGTAATATCAAAGAAAATGGTGACACCAAAATGTGACATAGAAATAGAAGGTGAAATCCTTAACCAAGTTGATAATTTTAGATACCTAGGGGCATTTATAACATCAGATGGAAGATGTACAACAGAGATTAGGAGTAGAATAGGGCAGGCAAAAGCCGCTTTTCAGAAAATGAAGAGTATCTTATGCAATAAGTCACTATCACTGAATGTAAGAAAGAGAGTGCTGAAATGCTATGTAGAACCAGTTTTGCTGTATGGCAGTGAATCTTGGAACGTAAATGAACAAATTAAGAAGAAATTAGAAGCAACAGAGATGTGGTTCCTGAGACGAATGTTGCGAATTCCTTGGACTGCCAGAGTAACTAACGACGACTGCCTGAAACAGGCTAATGAAACTAGAACATTATATACAACAATAAGACAGAGACAAACATCTTTCTTCGGTCACGTGATGAGAAGAGAGGCATTGGAGAACATCGTAACAACTGGAAAGATCGAGGGGAAGAGAGGCAGAGGTAGACCAAGAGAAGTGATGCTGGATGGATTGAGACGGTGGCACGGAGGAATATCAGCACCAGAGTTGATCCAGAAAACCAAAGACCGAGATCTATGGAGAGCCATGAACGCCTACGCCAGCCGGCACGGCACTTGATGATGATGATGATGACCTGAGATGCGAAAACGTAACTATATACGTTAGTACTGCACCAGATACTGTGGCAGCCCTGTGTATGTATCATGTGCTCGAGGAGATCACGATCATTCTATAGCAGTAGATTATAGCAGAAGAAGAGAATAAGAAGAAGAAGAAGAAGAAGAAGAAGAAGAAGAAGAAGAAGAAGAAGAAGAAGGAGGAGGAGGAGGAGGAGGAGGAGGAGGAGGAGGAGAAGGAGAAGGAGGAGAATTTCTCTGGGCTCACTCTTCGCCACTGTACCCCAACGTTCACGACCTCTGGGCAAGTATAGCTTAGCTGTACCAATGGGATGTGCGATTTCGCGATATTGTTATCATGACCATGCAAGTAATTCTGGATTTAACATCAGGCTTTAGGCCTTCATTGAGGACACGACAATGCTGATGCCAGGGAGGAGCCATTCTAGCAGCATGTTCCAATGGCTGGGTCAATTGGTGCAGGACGAACTTCAAACCCAAGAAAACGAGAAGTCTTGTCGATCGTGAAGGGCAAGGTTGCGGAAACAGCATTCACGATGGCCGCCCAGATAATCTCCATTGTAACAGATAAACCTGTCAAAAGTCTCGGCTGGGTGTACGATGCCTCGTTAACAGACACACAGTACAGCACGTACGCATGACAACGGAAGACAGTTTGCGAGTCATCGATGAAAGAAGACTGACTGAAAAGTTTAAGATCTGGTGTCTCCAGTTCATGCTGATTGCGAAGCAGCTATGGCCTCTGTCCGTTTACTATGTGTGCACGAGCACGGTAGAGGCGATAGAAAGAAGACAGAAAAATCAACATAGCCAAGAGGAAGAGGCTAGGAGTGCCACCAGTCTGTCGGAAGTAGCGTTGTGCTCCAGAAAGCAAAGTTCGTGCTCCCGTTCAAGTCCGTCGTCACGGAATACGAAGTCAGAAAAGCCAGGCTCGCGATGATGCTGTTCTAGTCCTCAGACGAAACAGTCCACAGTTCCTAGTCCGTGCCCACGACGGGAAGGAAGTGAAAGGTTGACAGCGCAGTCGATTCATCGTGCAGCAGGGGCGGTTCCTTCAGCTGTGAATGGGGTAGGAAGAAGGCAATATGGCTGCCACGACGTCTGCTGGGTCAGAGCGATACACGAATCGTCTCGAAGTTGTATACTCGAACTTACAACAGGAGAAAAGCGCCTGGGAGTCATGCCAGACAGGCCCACCGCTTGGGCGTGTCAAGGAGGGAAGGGACCGAAACATAGGTCGTAGGTGGACAACTTCTGATGGTCGGAAGCCTCCTGTCATGCTAGCTGCGCGACGAAGTTCTTACCACTCTGTCTGTCATCTACTGCGTATAGTACCTTGTGGTGTAGGACAGGGGTGGGTATGGGGGAATTCTTGAGCCTGAGGAATTACGGCAGCCTGGCTAGTGTAGTCGCCGCCAACTGTGCAGGTTAGGGTTTTCTAAATTCCCCACCTTACCGGAGATTCGAACCACTTCCACATCAATATGTATGGTGGGCATATTAGCTATAGGATTCATTGTTTGCTTCATGTTGTGTTTTTCTATGCACCTGACGAGATACAATGAAATATGCCAGGCAATAAATGTTGATGATCAGTGTATATTTTATAGTGTCGAAGGCAGGCTGCAAAATCATAGTAATAAGCTGAGTTCAACATACAGCAGATTCTTCCATCAATCATGTGCCATGCCGGTAAGCGTGTGGGGTCATGATTCGCTATTTCACGCGATAACCAGAGTCGTGAATCAGCCCAGTGTTCTTGTTTCGACCATATCACATGGCCAGGCCATCCAGGTATTTACTTCTCTGTATTCATTTAAAAATAATAAAAAAAATCTTATCGGGCTCGTCCGGGATTTGAATCCGGGACCTCCCGCACCCAAAGCGAGAATCATACCCCTAGACCAACGAGCCGTCATTGTGTGATTGAGCGGTATTACATATATTAGAATACACATAAATAGATACAGATATATTGTGAGCCCATAAGTACCTGGATGGCTTGGCCTTGTGGCATGGTCGAGACAGAAACACGGAGCTGATCCACGACTCTGGTGATCGAGTGAGATGGCAGAACATGACCGCCCACGCTTACCGGCATGGCACATGATGGATGGATGGATAAGCCTTAGAAGGCAATCTGCCTTTGGGAGAAGGGACCCAGAAGAGAAACCGTAACCATCGAAATCTTGTATCCCTCTTTTAATTTGCTGTTCTCGTATCCTGACCATGATTGTAGATTTACAGTCATCACTCACTTGGTTCTCGCAAAAGTCGTACTTCTACTTCTTGTAGTAGAGCATTCAGAGTATCATATCAGCCTGTCCATCCATGGCTAGTCCGTCTTCCATCAAAGTGAATGATCATAGACTAAGTGTTGTGGACAAATTCACCTATCTTGGCAGCACTGTGTCACAAGCTGTCACAATTGATGACGAAGTGAATGCAAGAATCTCCAAGGCCAGTGTGGCCTTTGGCAGACTGTACAAGAATGTATGGGACAGAACTGGAATAAGCCTGCAAACAATGCTGAAAGTCTACAAAGCAGTTGTATTATCCATCTTGCTATATGCTTGTGACACCTGGACTGTTTATCAGCGACACGCTAGGAAATTAAACCACTTCCACACAGTCTGCCTAAGGAAGCTACTGAAGATTAAATGGCAAGACAAGATCCCAGACACTGAAGTCCTAGAAAGAGCGTCCATGCCCAGTATCCACACTCTATTGATGAAGATTCAGATTCGCTTGGCTGGTCACTTGACTCGCATGCCAGATCACAGGCTCCCTAAACGAATTTTTTTTTACAGCGAACTGCGTTGTGGTAAACGCTCCCAAGGTGGCCAGAGGAAACGCTTTAAAGACACTCTGAAAATCTCTCTGAACGCTTTTGGAATTCATCATGACACCTGGGAGACTGCAACCAGAGACCGAAATTCGTGGCGTGCATCATTACACAAGGGTGCAGTCATGTGTGAGGCAACCAGGACTGCAAGAGCTGTAAAGAAAAGGCAGGACAGAAAAACCACTGCAGGAAATCCTCCTCCAGAAACGTTAAGCATTCTTTGTCCACATTGTCAAAGAACATTTCGAGCCAAAATAGGCCTTATCAGCCATCGTAGAACCCACGGCTCCATACCTTCAACCCCACAGGATGAAATGAATGGTCATCATCTTTCTTGATGGACAAACAACAACATAACAACAGTCCGTCTTCCACAGTAGCCTTACCTGTGAGCTTGTCAGCCCGCTCATTTTCTCGTACAGCAGAATGCCCTGGCACGAAGATGAAACTAATCTTTGCCAGCCGAGACCGCTCCAGAGACAGCAACCACTCTCTTCGAATCCACCCCACATCTATATTCTTGAGCATGCTCATTGAGTCACTAAGGAAACATTAAACATGCCCTAGTGAATGTGCCTCGAGCCATGTTATTGCTTTACTTACTGCCATGACTTCCATAGTCAGGCTACTTGTGGTCAAAGCAAAAGAACTAGAATCTTTCTTCACAATTCTCCCTCCGGCCTATGACCGCAACACACTGGAAGATCAAAGCCTGTACTTCCGCCTCCACAGCAGCCGCATTTTCTTGTCTGCATTTTCTGTCTAATCGCCTTGAAATTGAATGGGGTAGGAGTAATGGTGAAATCGTATTGAAATCGAAAGATGTTGGCCTAAATAACACGGAACTAGAAAGCGGACATCTACACACTAGAATGGTTGCTATGCACCACACATTGCAAACATTGATCGCAGAAGAAGATGAAGAAGTCCAAAGAATTAATATTTTTATATTTATATATAATAAATATATACAAACAATTGTATTTACCAATTCACATGTAGATGCCAGGCCTTTTACATTGGTAGAACAGAGAGACAGCTTAACAAACGAGTGTCAGAACACATACCTCAATGGGTCAACAAGATACAACACACAGGAGATGCTAGCCTCGTGGGGCCGACACATCGGAAGCTCCCGGCGTCTTCAATTGGTAGGCATATTATCGAAAGCGGCCATGTGGTTGACAGAGACACTGCCTTTCGCGTGTTGTTTAACACACAAAATACTCGCTTGTTAAAATTTGCAGAAGCAATTGTGATCAATCAACGCAAACCAGAATTGTGCAAACAGAAAGACATGTTAGTCAGCTTAAAATTACCGTGGTAGATAAGTGACATTACTGTGCGAATATGTGTATATTTCAACTTGAAGGATGTATCTAGTTAATTCACGTAAGTGGGTTCCAAATGTTGCTGTATGTAGCCGAGGCGCGGTGTTGGGGTGAGCGCCCAACATTGCTCAAATACCTCAATGGCTCGTGAATACATAACCTATGCAGCAAAAGTCCAACTCCTGGCCTTCACGTGGCGGGCCTGTTTAAACTAACAGGAGAAGGGGCGACGGCGAGTCTCTGGCGCCGGAAAATAACCAGTATGCTCTAGATGTGTATGCACGTACATGCATGCGCAGACAGGTGTGTGCGCGCGTACACATCTACACTCGAGTGAGACCACAGTCTGCCCTAGCAAAGAAAGGTGCTGAAGACGGAGGCAACCAGCCAAGAGGCGCACCACAGAAATCAGGATGCCACGCAATCACGCAAAATGGAATATGTCGACTACTGCTAATCGTTATGGTGCTCGCCCTGCTTTGGACCCCCAGGCAGGTGCAGTGCCGGGCCCTATGTCTCGAAAGGGTCCAACCCCAACTACTGGAGGTTCTTCTCAGATGTCCTGTGGAGCCAGGGGACATGAGAATAGGACGACTGGCCATACTAAACGAAGACTTAAAATAATGCACTGGAATGCGGAGGGAGTCAGCAACAAAAAAATAGAATTAGAAAAAATCTTGGACCAAGAAAAAGTAAGCATATGTTGCTTGCAAGAAACTCACCTCAATGAAAATATAGCCTTCAAAATCAGAGGCTACCAGTGTTACCGATCTGACCGAAAGAACAGGCGAAAAGGTGGGATACTGACCCTTGTAAGAAATAACATCATGGCTTCCCAAATCAAAGTCTACATGGAAGGGGCTGAGTATCAGACACTTAAACTTAAGACAGGTAATACAGATCTACATCTGATCAATTACTACTGTCCAAGTGACCGCCCACAGGCACTGGACACTCTACCACTAAAAGAAAAAATGATTGTGTGTGGCGATTTCAACAGCCACTCGCAGAGCTGGGGCTATGATCACATGGACCAGAGAGGAGAGAGACTGGAAGACTGGCAAGATGAGAATAGATTCATGTTGATTAACAAGCCGTCCGACACACATACTTTCTACTCGAGATCATGGCACTCTACAACTACACCTGACCTGGCTTTTCATTCACCAGACCTGGAGTGGAACATTACACGAACTGTTGGGAAACAACTTGGTGGCAGTGACCATCGGCCAGTCTTTCTAACCGTAGAAAATGAGCTTGTAAGTGAAAGCAGCACCCTCTCGAGGTGGAACTACAAGAAAGCAGACTGGGCAATGTACAAGCATCGCACCAGCATACTGGTTAGAAACCTGAACACCGAGAAAGACATAAATAAAGCAGTTGAAGAGTTTGGGAAATGCATACAACAGGCAGCGCGAGAAACAGTACCAAGAGGAGCCCGTAAACAATATAAACCCTACTGGAGTAGTGAACTGGAACAGTTGCATAATGATGTTGAAGTGTGTAGAAAGCAAGCAGAGGCCACACCCAGCCAAGAGCACCACAATAAATTCCAGCATGCAAAAGCCAAATTTCAAAGGGCCAAGCTGCAGGCTAGACGGAAAAGCTGGCAGGAGAAAACGGAGTCTCTGAACTTTGAAAGAGACACAAGGAAATTGTGGAAGCTAATAAAACAGCTTAATGACGAGGGCACAGGGAGAAACCCAAAAATTGCACTACATAAAGATGGAAAAATCTTAACAAGAAAGCAAGCAGCTGACCATTTTGCGGACTCGTTCGCACAAGATAGCAATATCAAAATTAGTCCAGAGAAACAACAAGAGATTCGAGAGAAACGACAACATACAGGACAGAAGGAAATAGTACATGAGGTTCTGGAGGCACCCATCACAATCAGCGAACTGGAGCTAGCCATATCAAAACTGAAAATGAGAAAGTCACCAGGAGCTGATGGTATCTCCAATGAAATGATCAGGAACCTAGGAACAGAGGCCAAAACAAAGCTGTTGCAGATCTTCAATAACAGCTGGACCTTAGGCAGTGTTCCACAAGCCTGGAGAGAAGCAATCATGATACCCCTCCTAAAATCAGGGAAAGATGGTTCCATTGCCTCTAGCTACAGACCAATTAGCCTCACCAGCTGTCTCTGCAAAACACTGGAGCGCATCATCAATCACAGACTGCAGTGGTACATTGAAAGTAAAAACATCCTTGTGCCACAGCAGGCTGGCTTTAGGCAGTGCTACTCTACGGAAGATCAGACAACCTACCTCTCTCAAGAAATTGAGCATGCATTCCAAGAGAAGAAGCTGGTGCTTGCGACATGGATAGATCTGAAGAAAGCCTTTGACAAAGTCTGGAAAGAAGGTCTGATGAAGAAACTGAGAAACTGCAAAGTCAATGGAAGAATGTACAAATGGGTGAAAGCATACTTGCACAACAGAAGAGCCCGAGTACAGATAGACGGACTCAAGAGAAAGAAAGTACTACTGCGTCACGGTGTCCCCCAGGGCGGAGTCTTGTCCCCCACACTTTTTCTAATCTTCATCAATGATCTTGTTGCTCACCTACCGCATGGAATTAAAGCGGCAATGTACGCCGATGACCTGGTTCTATGGAGCACAAATGAATATGCATCAGTGGCCACCAGATTGCTACAAAGAGCTGTAGATACATTTGCTGCATGGGCAAATAGATGGTGTGTCAGCATAAACACTGACAAGTGCAGCACCACCCTATTTACCCTCTCTCCAAAACAAAAGGCAGGGATCATCCAGATAAATGGAACACCCCTAAGAGAAGATAAAGAACCAACATACCTTGGAGTAACATTTGATGGCAAGCTGACATGGAGAAAGCACATCAACAAAGCAGTAGCAAAAGCCAGAAGGAAAATAGCCATCCTGAGAAAGCTAAGTGGAACCACATGGGGAGCCAGTACGAAAATACTTAGCAAAGTTTACCAACAGAGCATACGACCACACCTGGAATATGGGTCAACTGCGTGGTGTTCAGCATCAAATACCACACTACAAGAGCTGGACAAGGTGCAAAATCAAGCACTTAGAGTCACCACAGGAGGGATGAGATCAACCCCTATAGTGGAAATGGAGAAGATGGGGAGGACACAGGCACTGAGTGAGCGCAGAGATACGAAAACGCTAATACAAGCAGAAAAGTTCCTCAGCTTGCCAGGTCACCCTATGAAGAACAGATTTGAAAACCTAGCTATGGGGCGGTTGAAAAGAAGTAGTTTTATCCACCAGGCCAAACGACTCTGCAGAGAAACCACTGATCTGCCCACAGTTGGTATCCCCCTAACAACTATTCCAGAGCGAACTCCATGGAAAGATGAGCATAGACTATCATTACAAATCCAGACAAAAGTGAGAGGAATATTTGACAAGGAAGAACAGAACAGTGTGCAGCGCAGAACAGCCACTCTCAGCTTCCTTGATGAAGAATACCCACAGGACCTCTGGATCCGAGTCTACACAGATGGGTCAGCACAAAATGCTGTTCGAAATGGAGGAGCGGGAGTGTACATAGAATACCCAAATAATACTAGGGACACAGCCAGAGTACCGACAGGAAAGTACTGCCATAACTATGATGCCGAAATTGAGGCAATCAAGATAGCAACAGAGAAATTACTAAATAACAGCAATGGTACACAACCTGTGGTGCTACTAACAGATGCAAAATCAGTACTCGAGGCGCTCCTCTCTGGGAAATTGCCAGTACTAAGGACACTACTTTCTGAACTTAGCAGTCAGCATAAAGTCACCATACAGTGGATACCATCCCACTGTGGAGTACCCGGAAACGACAGAGCTGATCAATTGGCTAAGGAAGGAGCCAAAGAGGAACAGCCTGATGTGCCCGTTACATACCACCAAAAGAAAAGAATGATCAAATCAGTCAGAAAGCCACCAAAACCTGCTCAAGATGACTACCACATTATGGACAGACCAGAACAAGTCATTATTCTGCGCCTCAGAACAGGACACAATAGATTACGCAACCACATGTATACAAAATTCAAGATTGGTGAAACAGCCATGTGCACATGTGGATTGGCGTCGCAGACAGCAGAGCACATACTCCAAGACTGCCCAAAATATAACATATCTAGGCAAACCTTCTGGCCTAGAGAGACGACAGTGGAAGATAAACTCTATGGACCACTGTGTGAACTGAAAAAAACAGTTCAATTCATGCAAGAGACGACACTGCAGATATAGACATATTTCAAGCGAACGAAAGAAGAAGAAGAATTCACGTAAGTTGTGTGATTTCTGCAGTATGTACCTGAATGAAATATGCCAGGCAATAAATCGTGCAATCTATTGTTTGTGTCTTCGTTATTCAAATTCACTACGGGAAAACATTGTTTTGAATTAATATTGTAAATATGAACTTTATATAGATATTGAGATACAACTTATGTGTTTTTTAAAACTTTATTATAATTATTTTCTGTCGGGGGCAAAAACAAAATTCTAACCTGCACAGTTCGTGGCGACTGCACTAGCCAGGCGGCCTTAATGCCTCAGGCTCAAGACGTCCATGCCCTACACCGCAAGGTATTATAGGCAGTAAATTACAATTTAAAAAAAAAAAAAAATTATCATTATTATTATGTATAATGTAGTTCAGCCGGCTCCCTGGCCAAAGGCTTGCGAACGCGGTTCGTGAGCCGGGTACCAGGCGTTCGAAGCTCAGCTGCGACCGATTTGTGCAGCAGACCGTGTCGTGTTGTGTTATAACGTGCTGGTATGGGAGCCGGTTGTTCAGAAAGCAATGGCAAACGACTGAACGTAACACTTGCCTAGTACATCAACAGCAGCTGAAAAATGCTGGTGTTGACTGAAACGTCCCGTAAAGGATACGCAACAAATTTAAAAAAAATAATTTATAATGTAGTTCTGTCTATAATATTATATAGGTTGTGAAGGTTGTGAAACTTTAATTGTCTTCTATGAAAACAACAGTATAATTGTATTCTTTGAATACTAACTTTGAAAATTTTATATTAATTTCAAATTAATCTTTTTTGAAAAGAGTAAAATTTTAATCTTTGGTTTATGTCTGCCAATCGTTCATTTTCCCCATTGTGCATACCCCTTTCAACCTTATAGGCGAAGCAACAATTATTAGGGCCCATCCCGGCCTCAGATTAATAATCCTGTGACCAGATCAGCTACATTTAGGAAATTATTTTGAGAGGGATTGTTAATTTCATATTAAACTTCCCATTTATGCGTTTGTGTGTGTGTGTGTGCGCGCGCGTGTGTGTGTATGTGCGCGCGCGCGTGTTGAAGTCCTTTGCAGAACGTTGCGATCAACCCCGCAGTTGATTTTCTAGTCAATTGTACGTTCGGTAGTTTGCCATTGCTTTCCGAACGAGAAGTGAACGTTTAAAAGTCCAAGTTTCAAGGCCGGTGTAGGGGTTGAAGTGCCTACAGCACCTTCAGCCTAACTGAAGTTAAAGAGCAAGCACTTTTATCCTTTCGACCACGTCGACGTCAAAGTTTCCATGTAGCCGAAGAGATAACAGCGCTCGTCTGTAATTTTGAGTGCGCTGATGACGAGGTAGCTAGATCGTTTCATACACACTTCAGTTTGTAGTACTTTGTAGTTTATTTTCTCGTTTGAGACGATTATTTGTTGTTTGTCTCTTATTTCACCAATGCTAATCTAAGAACACATGTGTATAGTAATTTAAAGAAAATTGTATTGTCTTCTTCTTAATTCATCCGATATTTCTATTTATTTGTTTGTTTATTTGTATGTCATTTGGTATGTCTGTGTACAGTGCCTTGCGTTAACTTCAACCAACCTCTTCCCGCCATTTGTGGATAGGTCAAACTTTGCCAGGTTAGTCTAGCATTTCGGAAAATCAATACTCAACCGGGTTGAATACTCAATACCGGGTTCAAATCCCGGACGAGCCCGAATATTTTGTTTTTTGAAATAAGGTTATTTCAATGTTTCTTTAAGTAATATAAATCTAGGAAATAAAACTATTTTTCAACAGCGAGAAGACAAATATCACCATGATCACATCGTCATAATAAGAGGGGTCTTCAAATGAAAACTTTTAATGTTTTTGTTGTTGTTGTAAATATATGACACATATATAATGTTTCGATGTAGTCACCACTATGTTCAATGCAAGTCCACCAGGAGAACATTTAATCAGATAGCGGTGGGAACGATTAGTAGTATGACTCTTCGCTGGCTGTTGAACGAGGGGACTGAGCACGTATGGGAATGTCCTGAGTGCAGTGATATCGGTTCTTAACTCAACTCAACTCAACTCAATGCAAGTCCTCCAGCGCCGATAAAGTGATTTGATGCCTGTGGTCGCGTGTGTAACCACACATGCACCACCTGTTGTACTCTTCATCGGACAGAACAGTCTGCCACAGAAGTCTCGCCGTTTTGACACTTCTACTTCACTCATACACTTGCTGGACTAACAAGCATACATCGCTATACCTCATTCGCAAATGAATTTTGAAAGATTTCTCTCCTTTACTGCTCTAAAAAGAAAACGGTAGATGTATGTCAAAAGTGGGGCGGGCATTTTTAAACTGTCGCTATGACGTCACCGTTTTTGCCTGCACCGTGATATCACGCGCTGAACACTACAGACATCCCTAACAACACTATTGACAAGTTACAAGACAATGACATGGTTATTGTAATTTCTATCAAGCTTTTACGGTTTTCATTTGAAGCCTTCCCGTATTACGTAAGCGTTCTTGCTTCTCCACAGATCTCGGATCCTGGTGTTTTAGGTCACACCCACTGAGAATATCCTCCACGGCACCGTTCTAGTCTATTTCTCACAGTCTGCTCCTGTCTCCCTTACCGTGGATTTTTCAAGTCGTCAGGGCGTTTCTCAATGTCTCTCTTCTCATTTTTTGTTAATATCCTTTTTTTACAGGACATCGCTAGTAGTATGTCAGGTCCTAACTAAGCCTTAAATATAGATCCAGATCCGCCTGGTGACGTAGTATTTTACTATATAAAAAGTTATGATCCATCGTGATGACGTCAAAAAGGGGATTGTCACAGTTTCACATAAGGGCGGTACCAACATAAAAATTAAGAGAGAGCGGAGAAGGGATAGAACTCCAGCTAAAGGGAAAGAACCGAGTCACTCGAAGGCTCGAATAATCCAGAGCCTTCTCGAAGGACCGGTCAGTGTGTCCACAGTCCCGTGGACACCGATGGGGCCCGCCGATTGCGGGGTCCACGAGAAACTCGAAGAGAGTTACCACCCATGTCGGATTGCGACACGTGTGGAAAGGCAGACACGGACTGGACATCGAGGAAGCAACAGGGCTTACCTTAAGGGGGACTTGATAGCTTAAAACCCAAGTGTATTTAGGGGTCTTATGCATATGTTAGATAGCTGATAGAGTTGTTGTAATAATCATGTTTATTGTAAACTCCTGTGATACGCAACTTGCAGATTGCTGGCTTGCGAAAACTCTCTTCGCCAGCTTACTGTAACATAATATAAATAAATGATGTTAGATTGCATATGAACGGAGTTTGTTGCCTATATGAGCCCGAGTTTCATTCCCCTAGATATCTAGGACGGTGACAGGCTATTTAGGGGCCAAGCCGGGTTTGGCAAGCACAAGCTTTACTTTCCAGACAGCTCTTGGTTTTGCCAAGTAAAATATATCTAAAACTTTGCAGCTATCATCGTATCATCTGTGAATGAGCTATTGTAGTCCCTCTACAAAAATATTTGATATTTGAAATTATGATGATGTTCATGAAATTTGACATTGACATGACTGTGACAATTACATTGACAGTTACTAATTTTTTTTGATTCCAACATCAGATTGTTCCGCGAAATATCGTGTGTATGTAACCTGTCCTCCAGCAGTGGCGAGAAAACAGGAAAACCAAACAAGACTACAGTCAATAAACCAGGAAAAATAAGATGAGTGTCATTTCATGCTCATTATATCCCTAAGCGATACTCATCCATGATTCATTGATGTAACATTTTTCTTTGTATTGATTTTTATATATATGCTAATCTCATAACCAAGTAAACATACTCGTGTAAATTTGAATGTAAACATTAAGGGGGATAACCAACTTTTGTACACCCAGACTAATTTCAAAGGGATTTAATTTCAATAAAGTGAACAATAACTAAAATACAAGATGTCAACATTAGAACAGTGCATTGAATTAGGAATTAGGTTAGGATATACTGACGAAAAACTTTCAGAATGGGCACAAAAGACACATTCAGAAAATATTGCACGAGAAGACAGAGCAACAGAAAGGGAAGAGAAAAAGATGCAAGCAGAAAGAGAAGAAAGAAAGATGCAAATGGAAGCTGAAGAAAAGAAAATGCAACTGCAGGCTCAAGAGAAGAAGATGCAAATGGAGCTCGAAGCTGCGACCAAGCAAGCCCAATTAAACGCAGAAACACAGATAAAACTGAAACAAATGGAAATTGACTCCAACTTAGAAATTTCAGTAAACAAAACTAGAAGTAAAGAAGAGGAACAAAAATACAACAAATATAAAGGCCTTGTCAAGCCCTTTTGTTCAGGAGATTCAATAAGCGCATACTTAGAGAACTTCGAGTGTTTGATGACTTACCATAACGTCGCAAAAGTCGACTGGTCATTTATTCTGATGAGAAATTTAGCATTAGAGCCCCTAAAAGTGATAGAGACAGTTCCACAAGACATGAGGAAAGATTACGACTATTTAAAACAAAGAATACTACAACATTTTTCACTAGATACAGCAGGCTATCAACTACAGTTCTCAAAATTAACCCCATTACCTAACCAAACTTTCATAGACTACGTGTCTACAGTCCAAGATATTTGTACAAAATGTATAACCTCAGCAAAAACAAATAACAACCATGATAAACTGAAGGAGCTAATTATAATTGATAAAATTATTAGCACAATACCAACATCTTTTTCTAAATTTCTAAGGCAAAATGATTGTAAAACTATCCAAGAAATAGAAACTAAGGGGAGCGCATATTTTACAGCGAACCGCGATATTTTTCAGTTAAATATGAGCCAAAATGAAACAGCAGCGGTTACAAACACCAAATATTCAAAACCAAATGAAAATAGGTTCAAACAACGCTCTAAGTTCACAAAACCAGTCATGTGTCAGTATTGTCATCTGACACACGAACAGTACGCGATGTGTGACAAATCACCGAATTATCCACATCATCTCCAAATGATAGTGGAAAAACAAAAGAACAAAAGGAACGCATATCAGAGAGCGGTTAAATGTTATTTTTGTTCGAGTTATGGGCATTATTCAGGACGTTGCGACGGGCGAAAGATGATGAAGCAGGCCAATGCCGCATTAATAGACACATCTTCAGTTGAAGAAACTGAACAACAGAACGAATGCGACATCCAGAATGAAAGTGCGAGTGAGTTAGGTAATGCAGTAGAAATCATTAACACCATCACTGATAACACATGTAACACCTGCAGAAAATTTCAGCTTGATACAACTTTGTTATGCGGCCACACAATCCCAGTGTCTAACGAAATGGCAAACGCAGCCTTAACATCAACAGGCAAGTTAAAGTTTGCAACAGGTTTTGTTAATAACAAACAATGTACACTAATACGAGATAGCGGGGCGACTCTTTGTGGAATTAAAAGAACATTAGTTAATGACAAAGACTACACACACAAATACGTAACGTGTCGCACATTCGCAGGCACTATCGAAAGATACTCCCTAGCACTTGCCGAAATTCGGACACCTTTTATATCAGGACAAGTGCTATGCGCAGTACTAGAAAATCCGGTCATCCCTCAAAGGAAGGTAGGGACAGTCCATAGCATTTTCCGCCATCCAAGGTTGCTTCCATAGTTGCAGGGCCGACACATAACGCCCTGGTTCTGGGCTAGCCGAGGGAATCGTCACGTCCTGCTCATTGCTGCTTTAAATCCTCACTTCAATATATTGGTCATTTCGTTTGCCCCGGGCCATTCCCGCACAAACCAGACAGGTTTGCAGACGGCATCCACTCAGCGAGTTTTCGGACATGTGCTTGTCGTTGCGCCCGTCAGAGCTGTTCCAGGCACGACAGACATTCGGAAAACTACCTAGTCATCGCTGTTCCGAACAAGAGCGGCATTCGGAAACTAGGTAGTCAGAGCTGTTCCTAGCACGAGAGACATTCGGACGGGACATTTCACTCGGACGTAAATGCGTAGTGTCAATTTTTAGTTTGCCACCCGTAGGACGACACTTCCGGCTTCCGGCGGGCATTTTTTAATGGGGTTAGCCTTCCTCGGGTTTCGAGACTCTTGTTTCTGCTTCCACACAGCAAGCTTTCGCTTCGGGCTGCCACGTAATGGATTCGCAAGACAGGCGTTCCATTTCGTGTCAACAAGACAATTTTCCACCTTTGACTACACTCACTCCATGAGTGTGGTTACAGACTATCGGACGTCTGCGAGACTGGCGACCGAGGTGTTTTTCCACCTTTTGTACTCACTCACGAGGTAGGCTACATGTGCTGCCGACTCAGCACCTTACCTCCGTGCGTCTGTGGGCGAGTAACGGTCAGGCCCTTTCATCCGGGGATACCTCATATCCCCCAGCTAAGAGCCATCTAACGAATCTGCGCCGAGCATGTAGCGTTCTCAGCACATCATCACAATTTTGATGTAGGTTTGTGTCGGCCAGGCTCTCACTTCCGAGAGTTTATGGCTTAGAGACGTTCAGCCATACACCTCGGATGGGAGCCTTAGAGGTTATGCCCGGACTGAGATTTAGGGATCGTTTGCCTGATTTTGACTGCTATCCTCAGTCTTACCTGCAGAGCAGCAGGTTGTGTCTCTCTTAGTCTGGTCCCTATCCCACGAGCCGTCCGATATGTAGTTTTCACCCATCGGCAAGCACGTGGGGTCGATGGGACACGCAAGCTCCCCCACCACGGCAAGGTAGAGACACATCGGGGGAGGAATCAGGGATTTATAACTAGCAATTAGAGTCCATGGCCTGTCCCCAGGGAGGTAATTGGTTCAAAGCTGTGATAGTGACTGGGTGAGAGGATGTTTCCAAACGAGAACGTTTCCAAATTGATCCCTACAGATTTTTCAGTTGTCGGAAAGAAAATGGTATCGTCCGCATAAGCACGCAGCTTTTGTTCACCCTTCCCTGGTATGAACGTACCCCTGATACTGTCGTCCTGTCGTATCTTTTCTAGAAGTGGCTCTAGAGCGACAGCGTACAGTAATGGGGACAAGGGACATCACTGTCTCACTGACATAGTGAACCTGAAAGAATCGGTTAGGGTATGGTTTAATAGAATCCGACTTTCCAGTTTCAAATATAAAATTTTGATACATGTCCGAAAATAATTTCCCACGTTGCAGTGTGAGAGAGTTTTGTGGAGGTATGAGTGAGATATTCTGTCGAATTCTTTTTCTTTATCTAAAGAGAGAATTAAGGACTGACAGTTTTTCAGATGTGTGTAGTTGATGATGTCCCTTATGAAGTGTGTGTGTTGCTGGATATTCCGGTGTTGTACACTATATTGCTGGTCTTCATGAATGAGAGATGCCATTACTGGTTTCAATTTATTCGTCAAAGCCTTTGTTAAAATCTTGTAGTCTACATTTAACAGCGAGATCGGTCTGTAACTCTTTAAAAGTGTCTTGCCGGTGTTCTCCTTCGGAATAAGAGTGATGTAAGACGTGTTGAAACTAGATGGGAGTTCATGTTTGTGGAAAGATTCAGAGAATACTGCTAGTAAAAGGAGAACTAGAAGAGGAAAGAAAAACTGATAGAATTCAGCGGTAATACAGTCAGGGGCAGGCGATTTGCCCTTCTGCATTCCGTGAACCGCTTGTGTTATATCTGTTAGTGTTAATTTAGTATCTAGTGTTAGTTACTGTTCCTCTGTGAGTTGTTTTGTGAATTTCATAAAGTGTTCTTGTACGTGCGCCTGTGTGTTTTCCCCTGTGTAAATGTTCTTATAATAATCTTCAAAGGCTAAGGCTATTGGTTGTGGCTCGACTTGTATATTTCCTTCCCTGTCAATTATCTGGCCGATCTGTCTTCTGCGCTGTATGTTTTGTTCTAAAGCTAGGTATTGTTAACTCGGTATCTCTTGTGTTATAGTTTGTAACTTTGTTCGCAGTAAAGCCCCCTGAAATCGATGATGTCCGTGGAGATCTAATTCTTCCTGTAATGCTATGATATGTGGTGAATTTTTGTCTGTAGTAAGAGCTTAATTGCATTTTCCAATACTTTTTCTTGTTGTAGTTTTTGCTTGTGTATTACAGCTGCTAGTGTTTGTGTTCTCTCTCGTATAGTTTGTTTAAGTGTTTCCCAGAGTTCTCGTGCATTACCCTCTGGTATATCGCATGTGTATGTGAGGATGAGTTTTGTTATGCAATCTACATAGTCCTGATTTTGTAAAAGTGTGCAGTTCAGTTTCCAATGGGGAGATCTTCTAAGATGTGGTGTTGCTTGTACTTTGTTTATTGTTGCAACTACAGCCTTATGGTCTGTGAAGTTCAGTGTCTCCTGTAAATGCTTGACTTGTGTTATATTATGTACTCTGGGCGCATAAATTCTATCTAATCGCGCTGCTCTGTTTTGCGTATTGTGTGTGTGTGTGTGTGTGTGTGTATGTGTGTGTGTGTGTGTGTGTGTGTGTGTGTGTGTGTTGTATCTTTTCCATGGGGATGCATCTGCCTGTATGCGTCTGTTAGCCCATGAATATCTAAAATTGTTTGCAATGTGTCTAATTGATGTTCATCCTCCCCCATTGTGTTTCTAATTTGCATTCTTACATCTCCATTTATAAGGTCGTGCGCCGAAAGTACGCAATTAAAATCACACCCTAAAATGATGTTGTGACGCTGATATGAGCGTGATAATAAATTGTCCAGTGTTTGGTAGAAGAGCGGCTGATTTCTGTAGTCAGGCGGTGCGTGTATGTTGACAATTGTGTATTTATTTATGTTATTTCCCGAATGTACCATAGTTATCCTACCCTGGCAGACCCTGTCCTTCTCTATAATCTGCCACCTGTCCGATGTCTGTATTATTGCAGTACCCAATCCGATATGTTGAGTACTAAGACTAAAACATGAGTGTCTTAGACCTAAGCATGTTGTGATATATGATGCGTTTTATTATCACTGTCTATTCCGGTCATGGCGCTGGTCGTTATCTGTTCAGCATAATTACTTACACATTCCTTTTTGTTTGACCTGTGCGCTTCGGGCGGTTTTGGTGTACATGGCATCTTCTTGTTTCTTCTTCGCACTCATGTGTACTAAATTTTAAAATCAGAAAGAAGAGTACTTGTGTTTACTCTGGAGATATCTGTGATATTTTGTGTTTACAACATAGGAAATTTACCCATTAGCATATTCCATTCCTTGAACACATTTACATGTGAATGGGGATTAAACAAGGAAAAGGGGAAATCTTTACATTTTGTTTCCCTTGCCATCCTCTCACCAGTTGGTTCCACTCTACCAATGCCATCATCACCACTCACTGGGCAATGATGGTAAAGGCAGGATAAATATTTAAACCAAACGGGTGTGTGTATCAGCAAAGGCAACAACAGCCATGAGCGAGGGGGGGGGGGCACATAGGAAAATGGTTTTTGTTTTATTACTAATGATGACAATAATAATAATGACAAGAAGAGACATACTGAAGGTTATAACAGCCAATATAAAAACCAGCAATGGTAATAATAGTTATGAAAATGATAACCTTTTTACAAAATTGTGATTCCATTTGCTAGGATGATTTTCTTTGGAATGGTGTTAACATAGCATAGCAGGTACATACAAATGCAAAACTGCAGTTTTTAATAATAGTTGGAGTAAAAGGAGTTGTTTTTTTTCCTCATTTCCCCAAGCATTTGTATTTACAAAAATTTTACAGTATCATTGGTTTGGTATCCATATGTGGTTTTGTATTCATTCATTCAACACTCACTCACATGATTCAAAGGGGGTGACAAGGAGAAAGGGATAATCTTTACATTTTTGTTTCCCGCGCTACCCTCCCACCAACTGTTCCACTCCACCAATGCTCTTATGACCACCCTGGTAATGATGGCACAGGCAGGATAAACGTTTGAACCAACCAGTGGAGGTAGTAGCAAAGGCAACAAACCATAAGTAAAGGGGGCACAGGGGAGATGAAGTTGTAAAATAATAATGATGATATCAATGTTACTTGTAATATTAATGATACTAAGGATAATAAGGTAAATACTGAATACAAGGAAAATGGAAATCCTTACATTTTTGTTTCCCTCACCATACTCCCACCGAAAAGTAATGTATTTTTTTTTTTTTTATTGGGTTTGGCGGTCATCCCAGACTAGCTGGTTCCCCGCCTCCCCTGTTTTTGGCGTGGACCCTTAGTCCCACTGTGAGCTATTGCCCACAGTGGTCCACCAGGCCCACATTTAAAGTGATGCTTATGTGAGGTTTTTTTCTTCTTTTTGGATCACCCGGCCCCCGACCAGACCAGGCCCCCGAAAAGTAATGTAGACGAAAGATTTAAACGTTGTGAAGAGAAACCAGAATAAACCAGACCAGGCCCCCGAAAAGTAATGTAGACGAAAGATTTAAACGTTGTGAAGAGAAACCAGAATAAACTTAACTTCTGTTTGGACAGACGAGGCCTAGCAGATAAAGAAAGAAATAATGTACTAAACAATATTTATTACACAAATATTTATTGTCTGAAATTTCAAATAATAATTAAAAATGTGAAAAGTTTTTATATTGGTAACATTCAAATGATTTATGCAAATTATTAATAAAATACTTACAGGAATAAACTTATACTTCTCTTGCAAAATAGCTATCAGTACAAGTATAGTCAAATCTATAATTGTTCCCCTTGATTGCTAAAGCCGAAATATGATTCACCAGATGAAATTATTTCCCTTGTAATAAAAGAATAAAAACATAGTTACATATTCTTTATGGGGCGTCGCATCAACACCATTTTTTGCTGTTGTGATCTCTTGGCAAGTTTACGTTCAGGAGTTTTCCATTGCTTTCTGAACGACCGCATCCATATCATTTAGTAAAACACCAACGCAAGACGGTTTGATGCCAAATCGCCTGCAGCTGCGTTTCGAAAGCCCTCCTCCTCCTCTTCTTCTTCTTCTTCTTCTTCTGTCGTTTGCTTGAAATTTATTGTCTACATCTGCCATGGTGTCTCTTATCTATATTTTACTGTCTAGTTTAATTCTCAGTGGTCCATAATACATATCTTCTTCTTATGTCCGCTTGAAATTTATTGTCTAAATCTGCAATGTTGTCTTTTGTATGAATTTAGCTTTTTTTTTTTTTTTTTTTGGTTTTGTTTTGCTCACTCAGTGGTCCATAGAGTATATCTCCCACTGTTGTGTTTCTAGTCCAGACGGTATACCTTGATATGTCATACTGTGAGCAGTCTTGGAGTATGTGGTCTTCCTGTCTGCTGCGCTAACCCACATGTGCACATGGCTGATTCGCCAATCTTCAAGATTGTATACACGTGCCACAGATTTCTGCCTCGTTTGCTGCCAGTCATTTCTGATACTGATGTCCCTCCATGCCATTGTTAAATTAAATTTCTACATGAAATATTCAATTTGGAAACATAAAGAGAAATTTAATTGTTAATTTGTTGTACAATTTTATTGTTGAAATTTCTTCTTCTTCTTTTCGTTCATCCAGAGTGGTTTTTCAGATGTGATTGCGGTGTGTCTGTTATGCGCCCTTGGGCCGAAACCCGTAGGCCAACACATCGACTTTAGCGTGCTTTTTTGACCAGGTAGCATTCCTGGGAGACTCTCACTTTTGTGGTGCCGTCTACATCCATGCTGGCCAAGTTAGAACGGTCGAAGACAACGGTCATCCCTCAAAGGAAGGCAGGGACAGTCCATAGCATTTTCCGCCATCCAAGGTTGCTTCCATAGTTGCAGGGCCGACACATAACGCCCTGGTTCTGGGCTAGCAGAGGGAATCGTCACGTCCTGCTCATTGCTGCTTTAAATCCTCACTTCAATATATTGGTCATTTCGTTTGCCCCGGGCCATTCCCGCACAAACCAGACAGGTTTGCAGACGGCATCCACTCAGCGAGTTTTCGGACATGTGCTTGTCGTTGCGCCCGTCAGAGCTGTTCCAGGCACGACAGACATTCGGAAAACTACCTAGTCAGAGCTGTTCCGAACAAGAGCGGCATTCGGAAACTAGGTAGTCAGAGCTGTTCCTAGCACGAGAGACATTCGGACGGGACATTTCACTCGGACGTAAATGCGTAGTGTCAATTTTTAGTTTGCCACCCGTAGGACGACACTTCCGGCTTCCGGCGGGCATTTTTTTAATGAGGTTAGCCTTCCTCGGGTTTCGAGACTCTTGTTTCTGCTTCCACACAGCAAGCTTTCGCTTCGGGCTGCCACGTAATGGATTCGCAAGACAGGCGTTCCATTTCGTGTCAACAAGACAATTTTCCACCTTTGACTACACTCACTCCATTAGTGTGGTTACAGACTATCGGACGTCTGCGAGACTGGCGACCGAGGTGTTTTTCCACCTTTTGTACTCACTCACGAGGTAGGCTACATGTGCTGCCGGCTCAGCACCTTACCTCCGTGCGTCTGTGGGCGAGTAACGGTCAGGCCCTTTCATCCGGGGATACCTCATATCCCCCAGCTAAGAGCCATCTAACGAATCTGCGCCGAGCATGTAGCGTTCTCAGCACATCATCACAATTTTGATGTAGGTTTGTGTCGGCCAGGCTCTCACTTCCGAGAGTTTATGGCTTAGAGACGTTCAGCCATACACCTCGGATGGGAGCCTTAGAGGTTATGCCCGGACTGAGATTTAGGGATCGTTTGCCTGATTTTGACTGCTATCCTCAGTCTTACCTGCAGAGCAGCAGGTTGTGTCTCTCTTAGTCTGGTCCCTATCCCACGAGCCGTCCGATATGTAGTTTTCACCCATCGGCAAGCACATGGGGTCGATGGGACACGCAAGCTCCCCCACCACGGCAAGGTGGAGACACATCGGGGGAGGAATCAGGGATTTATAACTAGCAATTAGAGTCCATGGCCTGTCCCCAGGGAGGTAATTGGTTCAAAGCTGTGATAGTGACTGGGTTTCAGATGCAATGGGGAGGACTTAAAATCTGACCACTACAAGCCACTTTAGCTTAGGGTACTTAATGGGCTTATTTAATTTGTTTATACACGGTGGTGCATATTATTTTTCTTTTCGAAAATATTACCATATAACATCATTTTAGTACTTGAGATATCGCCATTGTTTAAAAGCTGCTACACACTCGCGCGCACACACAAACACACACTCGTACACATGCGCGTGCAAATACATTCTCCACACACACACACACACACAAACACACACACACACACACACACACACATACATACATACATACATACATACATACATACATACACACACACCTGCATCCACACCCAGACGCATACATATGTTACTGCCAACGACACTGACACACATCCACAATATATTTCATGTTGCACATTCAAATATAATAATGGGAAAATTAATAATAATGGTAGCAGTAGTAATAAACGTATTAATAATAATAATAATAATAATAATAATAATAATAATAATAATAATAATAATAATAATAATTGTAAGATTATTAATACCGTCAATAAACACATTTACAATTGTGGTATCCTTTGTTTAAAACAAGTTATGTGCTTCTGTAATATGTGCTGTCTTCGGGCAAAACTCTTACGGAATTTGCGCTTGTGGGGCTAAGGTTAGAATGTTTGAGACTTTTTGTTGATAAAGTTGTTGGACAATTTCTTTGTTGATTGTTCTGTAATTGTATAATACTTTGTTTCTTAATGTCCATATAAGATGTCTGTACTCTGCCAGTAGAACAAGTAGCTTTGTGTGGATGTCTTGTGTGGAGTAAGGAATGGAATTTATCATAATTGCTTTGTAAACATCAGTTCTTGGTTTCGTTTGAGTGTTTATGATGTTTTGTAGGAGATTTCTTGTTGGCATGATTGTGTTGCATTCGTAATAGATGTGCTCTTCTGATTCTTGGACGTTCCGTCCACAAAGCTGACACTGTAGTATTTGTTAAGTTATTTTTGCTGTTCTCTCTGTTGTTGAGGTCATGCTGTAAACAAGCCTATATGTAATTTCCTTTGCTTTTGGGGTAATCTGCTTGTTGTGAATATTAGAGAAAGTTTCGGTATAATCTTTCATGAAATATCTATGTCCTCTTTTAATTCTGAGGTGTACTGGAGTTGCTTGCAGTTTAACTAAATGCTTGTAGATTGTATGTGTTTTCTTGTGTAGTAATTTTTCGTGTCCTTTAATGGCTGAAATACTTGTTTTGTAAAATGTTGGGAGAGTGCCAAAGTAATGTGAGGATGTATTCCTAATAGGTTTGAAATAAGATAGCCTAATTCCAATGTAATAGTGTGCTAAAGGGCGTTTTTCTGGGTGTCGTAGGATTTCGCTTACGTGTTTGATCCTAAGTGCCTGTATTTTGGTTGTTATGTCTTGGACCTCCATCTTTTTTGTCTTGCATGAGTGTAGTATGTTTGATACTGTAGATGGTGCTGCCAAACACAAAGCGTCTAATTTCTTTGTTTATGTTTGTGACAGTCTGACGTGGGGGTTCTAGGACTGTGCACAGATATAATATTTTTGGAATTATATATGTATTAACAATGGTACTTCAAACCAAATATGGTAGTTGTTTTGTATTTGTACCTCTGTAACATATATGTTATTTTCTTCTCTAGATTTTGCCATGTGTCTTTGTGTGTCTGATTTGGTTGACATGGGAAGTCTATTCCGTACACATTTATAATATTGGTTGATGTTAAGTCAAATGGAAAATCCACCTTATTTTTCCATTTGCCCAAGCCATTATAGTAGATTTTTGGACGTTTGATTTTGCCCCACTCCCTTTGCACACACACACAAAAAAAAAAAAAAAAAACGAGAACGTTTCCAAATTGATCCCTACAGATTTTTCAGTTGTCGGAAAGAAAATGGTATCGTCCGCATAAGCACGCAGCTTTTGTTCACAATTCCCTGGTATGAACGTACCCCTGATACTGTCGTCCTGTCGTATCTTTTCTAGAAGTGGCTCTAGAGCGACAACGTACAGTAATGGGGACAAGGGACATCCCTGTCTCACTGACCTAGTGAACCTGAAAGAATCGGTTAGGGCAGTGTTTCCCAACCTTTTTTGTGCCATGCCCCACTTAAGCCTTTCAAAAATTCATATTGTCCCCCTCCCCTGCCCCACGCCCCCCCCCCCCTCAACATATACATTATTTTTAATATTCAAAAATTGAAATGTTCACTAAAGAAACTTGAATGATAGGTTTTAGGAAGAAATCACTAGGTAATTATTGAGCAAACACAGTAAGTAAATTTTCAAAAACATATGATGGAAAACTGAAATTCAAGTACAAAATAATTTTAATGAAAGATTGTTCTATATTATTTTAATTATTAGTAAATATTTATTATTTAAATTTAGTGAGATCCTTGCGCTTGATGCTTGCTGCAAAGAGATCTTATGTCAGGTTCCAATTTAGTTAACTTCAGTCTCAAGTCTCCCCGTTTTGTTATATTCAGCCGATTTCTTCCATTTTCGAATTGCCCCCCCTTAACAGTCAAATTGCCCCCCTGTGGGGCGTGGGCCCCACGTTGGGAAACACTGGGTTAGGGTATGGTTTAATAGAATCCGACTTTCCAGTTTCAAATATAAAATTTTGACCCATGTCCGAAAATAATTTCCCACGTTGCAGTGTGAGAGAGTTTTGTGGAGGTATGAGTGAGATATTCTGTCGAATTCTTTTTCTTTATCTAAAGAGAGAATTAAGGACTGACAGTTTTTCAGATGTGTGTAGTTGATGATGTCCCTTATGAAGTGTGTGTGTTGCTGGATATTCCGGTGTTGTACACTATATTGCTGGTCTTCATGAATGAGAGATGCCATTACTGGTTTCAATTTATTCGTCAAAGCCTTTGTTAAAATCTTGTAGTCTACATTTAACAGCGAGATCGGTCTGTAACTCTTTAAAAGTGTCTTGCCGGTGTTCTCCTTCGGAATAAGAGTGATGTAAGACGTGTTGAAACTGGATGGGAGTTCATGTTTGTGGAAAGATTCAGAGAATACTGCTAGTAAAAGGGGAACTAGAAGAGGAAAGAAAAACTGATAGAATTCAGCGGTAATACCATCAGGGCCAGGCGATTTGCCCTTCTGCATTCCGTGAACCGCTTGCGTTATATCTGTTAGTGTTAATTTAGTATCTAGTGTTAGTTACTGTTCCTCTGTGAGTTGTTTTGTGAATTTCATAAAGTGTTCTTGTACGTGCGCCTGTGTGTTTTCCCCTGTGTAAATGTTCTTATAATAATCTTCAAAGGCTAAGGCTATTGGTTGTGGCTCGACTTGTATATTTCCTTCCCTGTCAATTATCTGGCCGATCTGTCTTCTGCGCTGTATGTTTTGTTCTAAAGCTAGGTATTGTTAACTCGGTATCTCTTGTGTTATAGTTTGTAACTTTGTTCGCAGTAAAGCCCCCTGAAATCGATGATGTCCGTGGAGATCTAATTCTTCCTGTAATGCTATGATATGTGGTGAATTTTTGTCTGTAGTAAGAGCTTAATTGCATTTTCCAATACTTTTTCTTGTTGTAGTTTTTGCTTGTGTATTACAGCTGCTAGTGTTTGTGTTCTCTCTCGTATAGTTTGTTTAAGTGTTTCCCAGAGTTCTCGTGCATTACCCTCTGGTATATCGCATGTGTATGTGAGGATGAGTTTTGTTATGCAATCTACATAGTCCTGATTTTGTAAAAGTGTGCAGTTCAGTTTCCAATGGGGAGATCTTCTAAGATGTGGTGTTGCTTGTACTGTGTTTATTGTTGCAACTACAGCCTTATGGTCTGTGAAGTTCAGTGTCTCCTGTAAATGCTTGACTTGTGTTATATTATGTACTCTGGGCGCATAAATTCTATCTAATCGCGCTGCTCTGTTATGCGTATTGTGTGTGTGTGTGTGTGTGTGTGTGTGTGTGTGTGTGTGTGTGTGTGTGTTGTATCTTTTCCATGGGGATGCATCTGCCTGTATGCGTCTGTTAGCCCATGAATATCTAAAATTGTTTGCAATGTGTCTAATTGATGTTCCTCCTCCCCCATTGTGTTTCTAATATGCATTCTTACATCTCCATTTATAAGGTCGTGCGCCGAAAGTACGCAATTAAAATCACACCCTAAAATGATGTTGTGACGCTGATATGAGCGTGATAATAAATTGTCCAGTGTTTGGTAGAAGAGCATCTTCTTCTTTCTTCTTCGCACTCATGTGTACTAAATTTTAAAATCAGAAAGAAGAGTACTTGTGTTTACTCTGGAGATATCTGTGATATTTTGTGTTTACAACATAGGAAATTTACCCATTAGCATATTCCATTCCTTGAACACATTTACATGTGAATGGGGATTAAACAAGGAAAAGGGGAAATCTTTACATTTTTGTTTCCCTTGCCATCCTCTCACCAGTTGGTTCCACTCCACCAATGCCATCCTCACCACCCACTGGGCAATGGTGGTAAAGGCAGGATAAATATTTAAACCAAACGGGTGTGTGTATCAGCAAAGGCAACAACAGCCATGAGCGAGGAGGGGGGGGGGCACATAGGAAAAGGGTTTTTGTTTTATTACTAATGATGACAATAATAATAATGACAAGAAGAGACATACTGAAGGTTATAACAGCCAATATAAAAACCAGCAATGGTAATAATAGTTATGAAAATGATAACCTTTTTACAAAATTGTGATTCCATTTGCTAGGATGATTTTCTTTGGAATGGTGTTAACATAGCATAGCAGGTACATACAAATGCAAAACTGCAGTTTTTAATAATAGTTGGAGTAAAAGGAGTTGTTGTTTTTTCCTCATTTCCCCAAGCATTTGTATTTACAAAAATTTTACAGTATCATTGGTTTGGTATCCATATGTGGTTTTGTATTCATTCATTCAACACTCACTCACATGATTCAAAGGGGGTGACAAGGAGAAAGGGATAATCTTTACATTTTTGTTTCCCGCGCTACCCTCCCACCAATTGTTCCACTCCACCAATGCTCTTATGACCACCCTGGTAATGATGGCACAGGCAGGATAAATGTTTGAACCAACCAGTGGGGGTAGTAGCAAAGGCAACAAACCATAAGTAAAGGGGGCACAGGGGAGATGAAGTTGTAAATTAATAATGATGATATCAATGTTACTTGTAATATTAATGATACTAAGGATAATAAGGTAAATACTGAATACAAGGAAAATGGAAATCCTTACATTTTTGTTTCCCTCACCATGCTCCCACCGAAAAGCAATGTATTTTTTTTTTTTTTTTTTTTTTTTTTTGCATTTATATTATAAACATTTATTACAGACGTTAAAATGTGACTTTCAAACTGGAATTGAGACATTAAAATTTGTTGTGAAGACTAATTTCAAACAAAACAATATGCATTAGTACAACATGGTGTAAATGTTACACAGAGAAAACAGCTATGATGGTTCTTGTGAATTGTTAGCATGGATGTAGCAATTAGTAAACAGCACAAACAGGATGATGAAAGAGAAACAAAATAACTAACATTTTCTTGTGTGTATTTTGTTTGAAAAGAAGGAAAATGGACATCTTTCATGGATTTCCTATTGCATGGAGTAACTGACAAGCTATCTAATACACATGTTGAGTCCTGAGGTGAGTTTCTTGTCCGACTTTGCCTGAGATTTGCCAGCTAGTTTTTCTACAGCGCAACATTTCCACAGCCGAATGGTCTCATCTGCTGCGGTACTGGCTACAGTTGCACCGTCTGGCGACATTGTCATGCACAAGATACGGGAAGAGTGGACCAACGAGATCGACAACTTTGCTCATGGCAGGATACTTCCAAATTCGGAGGTGATTCAGAGCATATCCATGACCAGAAATCAGCTCTTTGTGTTCTGGTGACCATAGGACGGAGCACACCTGTGACTCGGTATCATAAGCTCCAACAGCTGTCCCTGACTGTGTCCTGGGTGCAGGAGGGAGCTGTCGAAAAGTAATGTATTTTTTTTTTTTTTGCATTTGTATTGTTCGTGTTGTTACAGAGCGTTGCATATGGAAGTGTAGGTGACATATGCGCAAATTTTTACAACATTTGTTTCAACATTTTTACATTTGAAATGGGGGGTAACGAAAAACGAGTACAAACAACAACAAGACGATAGTATACCATTATTTTCTTTCTGCCACCCTTTCACCTGTCAGCTCCAACCCTACCAATACCATCATCACCACTTGGTAATGAGGAAAAGGGCAGTAAAACTTGTTAAAGCCGACCGGTGAAGGCAGCAGCAGCATCAAAACGAACAGTATCGAAAAGGTGGGGGGGGGAAGGGGGGGGGGGTTGTCAAGGAGTTTCCTAGTTTACAATGCAGGAGGGGTAGTTGTTGCATTTGTATTGTATGTGTTGTTACATGCGTACTGTGTGTTCAGTATTTGTGTGCGTGTTTTTACAGAGCGTTGCATGTGGGCGTGTAGGTGACATATGCGCAAAAAATTACAAATATTTTATACATTTAAACATTTCTACATTGACATTGTTGTAAGGAAATATTTTAAATCAAAAGCGTGATGGTAGCGGGCTGTTATTAATTCCCCTGCCGCCCTGCTCTCCTGTCAGCTCCAAAAACTCCTACCAAGTACCATCACCCTCGGTGATGATAAACATGGCGGTGCAGAACTGAAACAAAACGGTGAGGGTGGCAGCAGAGACAACAATCACAGTATCAACAGGGTGGGAAAGGGGGATGTGATAGTATACGCGTTTACAAAGCCATATATATTAATAGTGATTACAATGATAATAATGCAAAGTAACAACCAAATACATAAATAAATATCATAGTGACAAGGAATAACAGTGCTGAGACTAGTGATAGACTCAATGATAATAAATAATAGTTTTAACATGTGATTTTATGTGCTAAATTGATTACCTTAGGAATGGTGTTTACATGAAATACATCTTATAATAATAATGACAAGGAATAAAAAACTACTAAGGGTGATGACAGCAATGATAATATTAATAAACACAATGGTAGGATTTGTTTTGATAATGATCACATTTTCCAAACATGTGATTCCATTGGCTAAATGATTTTCTTAGGAATGGTGTTAAAACATGGCAGGTACATACAATAACAATTGCATCCTGCACTGTTAAATAGTATAGTAGGTGTAAAAAGGAGTTGGTTATCTTTTTTCTCCTTGCTTATTGTTTTTTTTTTTTTTTTCCCTATGCATGCAATGTTCAATAATAGTAGAAGTAAAAGGAGTTGGTTTTCTTTTTCTCCTTGCTTATTTTTTGGTCATATTTGTAAGGGTTCATTCATTTTTTCCCTTCCTCTTTTTTTTTTTTTTTTACTTTTTGTAAAAAGTAAAACAAGCATCAGTATTAGCACAAACTTTTTTACAATCTTTACATTTTTGTTTCCCTTGCCATCTCCTCACCAATTTGTTTCATTCCACCAATGCCTTCACCAACCCTATCCGGGCAATGATGGTAAAGGCAGGGCAATTATTTGAACCAAACCGGTGTGAGTATTAGCAAAGGCAAACACAGACCATGAGCAAGGGGAGGGGGGCACATGGGAAAGGGGTTTTTGTTTATTACTAATGATGACAATAATAATAAAGGCAAGAAGAGGCATACTGAGGGTAATAACAGCAATTATAAAAAACAGCAAGGGTACTAATAGTTATGAGAATGATAACATTTTTACAATATGTGATTCCATTTGCTAGGATGATTTTCTTTGGAATGGTGTTAACATAGCCTAGCAGGTACATACACTTGCAAACTGCAGTTTTTAGTAATACTTGGAGTAAAGGAGTGGTTTATATTTTCCTACTTGTTTTTTTCCTAAATGTAGGGGTTCATTCATATTTTCCTCTGTGTTCTCTCTTTCTTTTGTTTTTTAAATAAAAATTTAACCAAGCATTTGTATTGACACAAGTGTTTACAGTATCATTGGTTTGGTAACCATTTGTGATTTTGTATTCATTCATTCAACACTCACTCACATGATTCAAAGGGGGTGACAAAGAGAGGAAGGGACATGACCACTCTTTATGATGGTACAGGCTGGACAAATGTTTGAAAACAAAATAGTGGGGGTAGTAGCAAAAGCAACCTGGAGTAGTAGCAAAAGCAACCTGAAACCTGGAGTACAACGAAAGGAGACGAAGCCTTGTTACAAACCTTTGAGAACAAAATTTTAAGACGCATCTTTGGACCCATTAGGGATACACAAAGTGGAGAGTGGAAAAGAAGAAGTAACAAAGACATTTATGATCTGTTTAAGTCCCCGCTAATCACTGGTATCATGAAGGCTAATAGACTACAATGGCTGGGGCATATAGAAAGAATGGAAGATAATAGGGAAACAAAACTCGCTTACACTCAGGAAATAAATGACCGTAGACCCCGAGGTAGACCAAGAAGGCGGTGGAGAGATAATACATGTACAGACCTACAAGCACTTGGAATCAACGACTGGCAAGAGAAGGTCCACCAGAGAGACGAATGGAGACGGATTGTATTTGCAGCAAAGAACCTCAATGGCTCGGAACGCTGAAGAAGAAGAAGAAGAAGTAGCAAAAGCAACAAACCTTAAGCAAAGGTGGGGGAGGGGGGGGAAACATGGGAGATGAAGTTGTAAATTTATAATGATGATATTCTTAATACTTTTCAAATTAATGATACTAAAGATAATAAGGGTAAGGTAATGATAGTAATAATAATAATGATCATAATAATAGTAGACATTTCCATAATAATAAAAATAATAAATAAACAACAAACATATATTAATAATAATAGTAATAATAATAATAATAAATAGTATAACAGATATGTGATTTTATTTACTAAAGTGATAATCTTAGTAGTGGTGGTGGTATAGCACAACAAGTGCATTTAAAGCAAACCATTTCATAAATAGTAATTTGGAATGGGAGGAGTTGATTTTCTTTTCTCCTTTTTTCTTTTCCCCTTATCTATAAGGGTTGAAACCATCATTTTGAAGCAAATAAAACAAGCATTTATACTTCCACTATTCTTTACATAAGGGATTTTCCATTGGTCTTTTGACCATATGTGATCTTTTTTAATCATTCACTCACAGTTTCTACTTTCTTTCTCGCCCTCATGTATACCAAATTTGTAATAAAATAAGGAAGAGTACATATGATTTACTCTGGAAATAGTTGTGATATCTTGTGTGTGTACATAAAGGAAATTAAATGTGTGTTATATGTGTGGTGTTTGTATCTGGCAAAATTTCTGCAGGTCCATATAAGTTGTCTGTAGTAAGAAAGTGCTACAAGTAGTTTTGTATGTATGTCCTCAGATGTCATTGGTATAGTATTGAGAAAAATTGCTTTATATATGTCGGTTTGTTTGCCTGTGTGTGTTTGTATGAGGTGTTTGAGTGTTGCGAGTGTGGCAGTAATTGTTGGACACGTATAATAAATGTGTTCCTCTGTCTCTTGTGTGTTTGTCAACAACCTATGTGTAAGGCATCATCAGATTACTTCTCCCACACCATACAAAAAACTTGCAAGTCGTGTGAGAGGAAATAAATGATACATTTTATTGCCGTTGGCTCTTCACAAGTACATAACAGTCGCTATCAAAACCACACACAAAGCCACAGAATTGCCTATCACTAGTTTCCTAAACTCTAATGCTATCTCTATCTATTTGGTTACACAAAACTCCTATCAACACTAAAACGAGGTGCTCGCTACAAAGTCAGTCCCCAGTCTGACTTTCTTACTCGCGTGGCTACACAGCACGCGGAAGGACCTTGAGGTGTCCTTCGGCTTTTTGCGTGCCGTGGTACCTGGCACGCTTACGTTAGCTGTCTTCTGTTCAGTGGCATTCGTGGCTATCACGTAGGCGTGATTCTGTCGTGACCAGAGTGCTAACCATCTGGTCAACGTCTCCGTGTCTCATGAGAGAACTAGTTAATAGTCCCCCATTCTATCACCTACCCTGCCCTGATATCGGGGCACTGTATCACCTCTAATCTATTTGAGGTTGACCACTCTTCCCGGTGGTATTCTATCTTGAGAAGACCTCCGCCCTTTATATACCAGTCTTTGACACACACCCTCCCCTCCTGTGTTGCGTGATCAACTTTGACTCATTGGTTGTGACGCAAGAGGTTTCTAAAAAATTAGTGTCTCTAATTTTTGTCAAAGACTGTAGATAACCTGGCTTTGGGTAACTCCATAGACTTCTACTGACTAATGTCACAATGTAGTATCACTTTACTTGGCTACTGGCAATCGCCACAAACTTGTCTGGTTGGCGTGAGCCCTATTCTCAATCGCAATATTATATTAATTAGAGGTATGTCTGAACCGGACCGTTGTCTTATAAGACCTGCCCTCAAATAGTAAATTAACTCACTACCCATACAAAGTTGACTTTCTTAGGGTCAACACATGAATTGCTTCATGTCCCCCATATAATATTAAACAACCATTACCCAAGCTGTGTGCGACAGGCTTTACCTATCTCGCTTCCGCGTGTAAAGTTCTCTTTCACTGTTAAGTAGTGTTTCGTTGTCTATTATGTCCTCTGACCCGAAGTTATCTCCCTTTGATCTATAAAATATGTATGCAATTTATATGTTTGTTTTTCTGGTTGTTTGCGTGTTTGGATGTAATTAATAATCTAATCTAACTTCTAACATGTGTATCTAACTATCATGTGTATGTAAGTTAGTTTTCAAGTGCCATAATTCGGTTGAATGCGGCCACAAACAAGTGTATAACACTAATTCGTGACTACGTTTCCGTCTTATGGGACTTAAAATACGTTTTCTAAGATCTACACTAAACTACACACAACACATTCATCACAGCACACCTTCAACAAAGAAAGCACACATTTGACGCAGACACAAAATAAAAAGTCGCGTTGAGCGGCAGAAAAATCCGCTGACCGATCTCACTCTGTCTTGTATAATTTACATTCGCTCTCACTTTCACACTTCTGTCACACATCTTTAACTTTCACACTTCTGTCACACATCTTTCACACTCCCAATTATTTAAAAACCTTGGAGTGACACTGTACAAGTTTGGCTCAGTTTGAGAAAGTTGAGCTCATTGACTGTGCGTAAATCGCTGCACGAGTCATGTATATACAACATATTTACATGTAAGAGCAAGGGTTGATGGTTTATACCCTGGTATTATGACTAACTATATTTTACTGTAATAATATTCTAAATACTGACATACTAATACTACTTCTATAAATGTGTATTTAATGTGTTAACTATTTTAATCTATATTGCCACATTAATCCTAAGATATGCTTACATTAATCTTAATATTTATCTAATTTAAGGGATGTAATCTAACTATTTAAACTGGAATTGATGTGAGATGAGTTATGTACCTTTATGAAATGGGTAATGTGAAATGTAATAAGTTACGTACCTTTCTAATATGGGTGATGTGAAATATAACACAATTATAACTAATGTTTTTAAATGAAAAAAACTATATGATTGATATTCTTAATCTAAATGATGTGAATGATGTATGTTTAATTGTATAATCTTTTTATCCTATTACGGTGTAAACTAATCATACTACTAAATGATAACGTTTGTTAAATGGATTGGATCATTAAGATGGAATGAACTGAAATGAAATGAAACAAAGTAAAATGTAATAAAGTAAATGGTACTATTACTATCTAAATGTATTATTCTAGTTTCTACTTAGTTGTTGTTATGTTTAAATTACTATCCTAATCTACTTTTAAGCTAAATAAGTGGGTAAATTAATAATCTATCAAAACCAAAAAAAAAAAAATGAAAATATTATCTTGTTTAAATCTAAATATAAATTAAGATGATCTAATCTACCTATAATTTGTTACTATATTAAAACGTTATAATACATATCACAATGAGTATTTATATACATGGTATTTAAATACCTCAGGTTAGTCGTTGCCCTTAATGTTCAGAAAATGCTTTCATTGGCATACTATCTATACAATTGTCCTGGGTATATTAAATACATTACACAGTCACACTTGTGTCTTATGGGTATTGCACCTGTAGAGTTCGCTTGTGTTGTAGACCACAGTTTTCGTGTCTGTATTTATGTAATGTTCTGACACTGTTTTTCTCTGCTTAACACAAATGATTCACTGGAACACATATGGAGCTTAGCACGTAATGAGCTGTCCTCGTTCACAAGGTGATATATTTGTTCTCAGAGCAAAGTTCTTATTTTGATGTCTACGGACACATAGTAATTCAATGTTCTTAGTACCTAGTTCAGCACATAATGTCTATGTATTTGTAACATATTTCCCATAGAATGTTTTACTGTACTAAGTTAACATCTATTATTCTACACTCTTATGTGGAATCTCTGGTATTTCTACCTCAGATGGTCGACTAAGGGTATCAGCCAGGATGTTGTCTTTATCCTTAATATGCTCTATACTAAAGGTGTAATTTTGTAGTATTAGCGACCACCTGTATATACGGTCATTCCGATGCACACCACTCTGTATGACCGTGATTGGGGAGTTGTCAGTCTGGACAATGAAGTGAACACCCGCCAGAAATCGATGGAGCTTCCTCACCGCATAGATGACGCTTAGGGCTTCCAACTCTGATATGGAATATCTGGACTCAGCTGATGTGATCTTACGGCTCACGTAGCAAATCGTGTGGAAGATGCCATCATAAATTTGGCCTAATACTGCAGCGATGGAGATTCTGCTGGCATCTGTCCTAAGATAATAAACGAGCCTAGGATTAGGCAAGCGGAGGATTGGTACATTACTAAACAAGATTTTCAATTTTGACAATGCAGAAATTAATAATGCATCTTTGACATCTAATTTTACAGATGCTTTTAAAACATTGGAAAATACACTTGTACTTTCCGCTAAATTTGGTATGAATTTGCTATAGTAATTTACTAGTCCCAAAAGGCTTCTGACCTGCTTCTTTGTGGTAGGCATGGTCAGGTTCATAATTTTTGTAATAATTCTATTGTCAGTCTTAAGTTGACCTTGTGAAATGACATGACCCAAAAAGTCAATTTCTTTTAGGCCCAATTCAACTTTGCTCGGTTTGACAGTGAGCCCGAAGAGTCGCAACCTGTCAAAGACATGTCTTAGTTTCAGTAAGTGTGTTGTCCAGTCATCAGTATGGACACATATATCATCTATATAGGTCACTGTATTCGTCACTCCATGAAGTAGATCTCTAGTTAAGCGTACGAAAGTGGCAGGAGCATTTCGAAGTCCGAAAGGAAGAAAACGCCACTCGTATAGTCCTAAAGGTGTTGAAAAAGCAGTAAGATGGATGGATTGAGACTGCATAGGGACCTGCCAATATCCCTTAGTAAGATCTAGTTTAGAAAAGATTTTGGAGGTGGACATGTCAAGAATAAGATCTTCGCAGGAAGGAATTGGCTCTGCGTCGATCTTAGTGACGTTGTTGAGTTTTCGATAGTCCACACACAGACGAATTGTGGAGTCTTTTTTCTTAACTAGGACGATTGGAAAAGAGTACTCAGAAGTGGATTTCTGGATGATCCCACTAGCTTCTAAATTAAGAATTTCCTTATTTAGATTTTCCCTATAGCTAAGTGGGATTGAGTACGGCCTGCATTTAATAGGCTTAGAGTCCGAAAGAAGAATGGAGTGTTCGATTCTGTCCGTCCTACCTGGAATGTCAGAAAATATGTCTTTGTATTCCGTCACTAAATCTACTAATTGTTGTCGTTGACTGTCTGTTAGTCCCTGTTCTATCTGTATGCTATCTAATGTGGCAGTCTTGTCCACAATAGGAACGGGTAGTTCCATTCCGTCGTCGTCTACCTGATTCAGTACGGTGGTGGTGCTAAGTGCGTATTCTGTATTCTCGCTAGATGTATGGATATCGTCGGATATGCCAGTCTCGCTAACTAGTGTAGTTGCGTTGTGTATGTCTGTCGTCTGATCACTAGATGTGGGTGCACTTTGTTCGTCTGTCTCTACTTCTGTCTGTTGTCGTGAAAAGTAAGGTTTCAGCATGTTGACATGGAATATCTTTAAGTGTCCGTTTATTGATATTTCATAGTCAACATCTGAAATTTTACGTACCACCTTGAATGGCCCTTGCCATGAGGTCAATAATAAATTTCGTTTGTCTGGAAGTAACAAAAGTATGTCTTGATCTGGTTCAAGATCAATTGTTCTTGCACTTTTGTTGGCGTATTGGCGGTAGATTTGACCCTTCCTCTCCAAAGCTGCCTTAGCTATAATACACGATTTCATGATTTTGTCTCGTGTGTCTCACCATTTCGTAAGGTGTTTTTGAGGTGGGAATTTCAATGGAATTAGTTATTCCCTGATGGTAAATGGTTAGGGGTCCACGTGGGTTAGCCCCGTACACTAATTCAAACGGTGAGAAACCCGTGCTTGAATGGGGAATCTCCCGATAGGCGAACAGCACTGTTGGTAACAGTGTATCCCAATCAGCTGGGTTTTCTGCTGTCACCTTAGCCAGCATATGCTTAAGATCTCCGTTAATTTTTTCTACTATTCCATTGCTGGCTGGATGGTATGCTGTTGTAAAATGTTGTTTAATCCCTAACATTTTTGTAAGGGCTTGCGTTGCAGCCGATATGAATTGAGTTCCACGATCGGATATTATGGTCCGTGGAAATCCGAATCGTGAGAACAGGTGTAGAAATACATTGGCAACGTCTTTGGAGGTGATGTATTTCAAAGCTACTGCCTCAACCCACCTTGAACAAAGGTCGACCATCGTTAATATGAAGCGATTTCCTTTGCTGGACACCTGATTCAGGGGTCCAACAATATCTACCGCCACAATCTCAAATGGCCTAGAAGCCAGTGTGGAAGGTTGTACTTCAGCTGTAGGATGTTTACCCTTACGTACTAATTGTTGACAGACATTACAAGAACGACAAAATAATTTTATATCATTGCAAAAACCTGGCCAATAAAAATGAGCCTGAATTCTGGCCCTGGTTTTGTCGTATGCAAGGTGACCAGCAAACGGTGACTCATGTGCAATCTTTAGCACAGTAAGGCGGTGTTGTACAGGTAACACCGTTTGCTGAATCTCATGGTTACCAGTTGTATAATATCTAGTAAGAATGCCATTGTTAAGCCTAAAGAACCATGATGCGTTTTTGGTCACTTTGGCTCTTTCTTTCAATAATTTTAAATATGGAGACACACTAGGATCAGCTTTCTGCTGTTCTATGAATTTTTGTCTGGTGGTCTCATCTGTGCCAGTTGGGGAAAGCAACAGTAGTCTCTCATCTTGTAGTGTGTCTTGATGTTTTACAGTGTCTGCTCTGGTTGTTGCTGTCACGAATTGACAGCCTTAACTTCCCAGAACAATTTTCGGTTCACTTTTGATGGGCCATGTAGAGGATGAACAGACGAACAAAACTGTTTTCTCTATATCCAAGGCTATACTGTCATGACGTAAGCTTGCAGATGGCAAGTAAAATGGCAACTAGATAATTAGTATACACCTTGGGAAACTGCTGACCCAGACATGCTGAATCAACAATGAACTGGGCCATGGACTGTGTAATTAAAACCGACCAGGCATGACACCTGATAAGAATAGCTAGGAAATCGCCCAACCGCGATGGATGACCCCATCTGGTAGAGACTAGAGGCGCAAGGTGTGAAATCACTGATAAGACTTAGTGGGCTAATAATTGTCAGACCCACAGGTGTGATGGCCAATTGCAGTGATAAGTGCAATTACCGTCCGGTTGAGATAAGAATTTATGACGGGAATGCCAAGGAGGTAATACTGTCTGCTTGACTCAGCTTAAATAAGGGTCCCTAGCCTGTTTTATGTTAGATTAAGTTTGACTTCAGAACAGGTGAGAAGAGAGAGTAAATGTAGATTTCTTAGTAACTAAGTATTTTAGGTGTATGTACTGAATTCCAGTCTATATCTGATCTAGGTTATTGCAAGAACTATCATTGTCATAGATTACTTGAGTGTTCTTTCTAAGTTCTGCGTTCAATATCATATTGCTTTAAAGTGTTATTCTTCTGAGAAATAGAGCCTTATGTGAGACAGATCTTGTCTGGGTAGACTTTTAGGTGTCTTGGTAGATGCTTGTCATTTCTTTGTACACTATCCTAGTTGCCTTTTGGTGTGTGCATTTGTTGTACAGAATATAGTCAACTGACTATTTATTTAATTCTTACAACAGCAGTAACTCGGTGGTGATTAAACCGGGCAGCTCAGCAAATATGGCTGGTCTGTTTGGTCACTTCAATTAGACTTGTTGTATATCTCATTTTGTAGCTATACAATATTAGTACTCATTAATAATGCCTGATGCTATTATGTGAGTATCATTAGATGTCTATCTTGAAGTAATATAATGTTTACGGATATGTTGGATGTATGTATGTGTAATTTCATATGAATATACGATGCTAGGAATATGCTTCGTACATATTCTTTTTGTGTATATACATCTCATTTCGTATACCTACAAACTAACTAGTGCATTATGCTATTATGTTAAAGTATCATAATATGTCTAGTTTAATTAATGTTCTATGTGTATTTCATGTTTGGTATATTGATTTGTCATATGCAAGCCTATCAATATGACGTGTTATATTATGGTGTGCGCATTGGCACACTAACCATCGATTGCATTTGTAGCAGAGGTGTAATGGTACAGACAGTACCCACAAGTGTTATGGGGTATATGGTGCTAAACTTTCTCAGTGTATTGTGGGCGTGCGTCCCCGGTAATGCATGGAAACCTGGCACAGCTATTGGTCACGGCTTGTAAGCCCGGATGACCTGGCATTGTTATAATACACTTACCGACCCTGTGAGCTGCTAAACTAACATTGGACGGAGCGGCTGTACGACACAGAATTTCTGTATTAGCGACATGGACATGGGGCGGCAGAAATGTAATCATTACAGGCGTGTGAGACAATTGAAAAGCCCGTCCCAGACTAAAGACAGTAGGGAGAAGGAGGATGGTGAACACAGTAGAGCTGGAAGATAAACTTGGCCAGACTGGTCATGGTATATGTTTGTGTTATGATATGTTTTAATTAGGATTGCGCTGATGTAGAACTGATATAACACATTCTTGACTTTCTTTCAAGCTCTCACAAGGAGCACCTATGTTACAGATCTCAAGAACGAGTGAAGACTAGGTAGAGCTAGGACTGGCATGAGTCAGGATACCGGCAAGCTGTTTCTTTTGTTGAGTCTACTGGAGAGTGGGGATCTGGACCACAGTTCCAGATAGATGAAGTAACAAGTAAAGTTACGTAATGTTTCTCATCACAATATGTTATATGATTTTATCATCCTCATATTGACAATCATCCGATGTCTATTGTTATGATTAGCAAATAAATGTTGTAGTATTGTAACTCATAGTTCTGTCGTTATATTTTAATTCCAATTGTGCATACGTGTTGTGTGTGTACATTGGTGGGGGTTCACTTACACACCAAGGAAGGGAGCAGTCAGGGAGAAAAACCTGTACTGGAATAGTTGTCTTTACACTTTAATTCAGACGTAAAAATCTATTCTAACTAACCTTCTCCTTCCCATCCTTGGCGAATATTCAGCACAGTTCATTTCAATTTTGTAACGAGCCACTAGGAACTGTATGTTGGATATTCAAGGGCTTAATCTGTAGTTCAGCCATATAGATTTTGTCCCTAGTCAGTTTCTGACTATCTGGGGTTGCTCGCCAATGAATAATACATTCATCTAGCCGGTGGGGCACCCCGACTTATGACAGTTGCATTAGCTGCATTTAATCTTTCCCATGCAGCTATTTCATCGCTAGTACATTGTTTCAATTGGGGTAAGCAACCCAAAATTAAATCAGTACAAGGGTTGTCAAGTATTGCACAAGTAAAGGTACCAGAAAGGAAAAGAGTGTTAATACGGGCTTTGGCCAAAGGGTAAATTTCAATGTTACCCGAAAAGGTTCGGCATTTGACAGAGTCACCTGTATAGTCATCTGGACTCACCAGTTCCTTTCTAAGACCAATAAGGGTGCTGCCGCTGTCCAGCAAACATTGGCATGGGCTATCGTTGACCATTGCATTGTGGAACACCAAATTGCCCCTGGAGGCTAATGCTGCATTTACATTCTCAGTTGAGAACGGTACTGTATGTCCACATTCTAATTTTCCGTCTGCATGAAATTGGTGACATCGTTCACAACTGTCAAAACTTAATATATCGTTTACACAACACACATCTTCAGATTGGTTAACGGGTAAATCATTTTCAATCTCACACTCAGTCTCACTACCACTATCAGAAGATGTATCAATCAAAATAGCATTGTTGGCTTTCATACGTTGGCGGCCCAGACACTTATTTGAATAATGGCCGTAGCTGGAACAAAAGAAGCATTTGATTGCACGCCTGTATGCAGATCTTTTGTTTTGTTGCTTCTTGATAACATTTTCAAGATGCGCCGGATAATTTGGCGATTTGTCACACATAGAATAAGTGTCATGCAAAAGTTGACAGTAAATACATTTTGACACATTCCTATCTTTCTTGTCGACTTTCTGAAAGGGTTTTCTCTTACTTTGATAATTTTTTGGTTGGTCTTTCACAAAGGAGACTACTTCAGAGTCATTTGAGGTTTTAAAAATATCTCTGTTAGAAGAAAAATATGCAGACCCTTTCTTTTCGAACTGCTCTATGTTCTAAATGTCTGACTGCTGTAGAAATTTAGCAAAAGGAGATGGTATAGTGGATATGACTTTATCCATGGCTATTAAATTTTTAAGTCTATCAAAGTCTTTTCCTATGTTAGCTGCTTTAAGCCACCTATTTAGTACACTCTGAACATTTGAGACGTAATCAATGAAAGTCTCACTAGGTTTAGGTTTTAAATTTGAGAACTGAACCTGATACCCAGGGGCATCAAGTAAAAAGTGTTGCATTATCCTATCATGGATGTATTGATAGTTAGATCTAAGATCAGTTGGTATAGCTTCTATCACTTTAAGGGGCTCACCACTCAGGTTCTTCATATAAATCATAGCCCACATCTCTATTGGAACTTGGTGATATTTAAACTGATACTCGACATTTTCTGTCCAGGCTGATATGGAATCTTCTTTACAATATGGTTTGATAATATTTTTGTATTTGTTGAACTTATTTTCTTCTTGTTGACTTTTTAGTTTAGTGGCAGAGATCACTGCGTGTGAGTCTACATCCATACCTTTCATTTTTAACTGTGTCTCTGATTCTACTTGTATTTGTTTTTCCTTAACTCTTGCCATTTCATCTATCTCTTTTTGCTTTAATTCTTTCTCCTGATCTAATTGCTTTTGCTTTAAATCTAATTCCTTTTGTTTAATTTCCTTATCATGTTCTAACTGTTGTTGTTTAATCTCCTTATCATGTTCTAACTGCTTCTGTTTTAATTCTAATTGATGTTGTCTTTCTTGTGCGCGTTCATTTCTTTCAGCATCTTTTGTTTCTTTCTCAGCATCTTTTGCTTCCTTATATTTTTGGTCAGCATATTGCTCTAACTCCTTTCCTGTGTATTGCAATTCTTTGCCTGCTTTTATGAAGTCAGATAAAGTAGCCATGTTGTTGGGTACATGGCTAGCGTTGACCTGAACTGACCTATTTAATCACTTCTTTATCTTTGATCTGTTATGTTTCTTAGTATCTGAGCACTGCAAATTGTACTCTTTGTATATGACCTGAAAAATTTAGTCCTGCAAAAAACAGCACAAAAGTATGCTAATGCATCACAAGCTGAAAAAGAGATGCACTATTAATCACATTTCATGCCAAATATATTGAGTATACTCAACTTAATGTTCCCGAGAACAAGGAACACACTCCGGTAACACAGGTCACCTTGTTTGGCGCTTCGGTATCGCCACGAGTTTTCTATCTAGGTCACCTGTTTGGCACTTCGGCATACACACCAATCTTCTAATCAGCTGTCGTTCATCCTGGTTTACAGAGCAGCAACAAATAGCAAACGACATATTATTCGACAATTTGATACAATGACAATGACATGCCCACGAACAAAACAGAATATAGTTTACTTAATATTAAATTGTCAATGTCCTGTCTTCGTTCTAACTGTTTATGCCTTTCGTCACTAACCTAGTTTAATCTATGCAAGTGTTATGCAGACCAAGTCTAATTTGCATGGCCGAAAATAGTGCCATCGTGACGGTAAACACAAGAAAAAGTACGAAAAACAAATTCAATAACTGCTTTGAAATAAAAGAAAATATATTAATATTGTTTAAATAAATAAATATATTCAATTACTAACTCAAATCAACAAATAATAGGTATTCTAAAGCACTGATTCAGGCGGGCAGCAGCTTACCGATTTGTAAACATTCAGATGCTGAATGCCAATGGCGCAGAACAACTGCTTGTCAATCGTAACACGTCAGAGGCGCAGCGCTATTTTTAGCTTGCAAAAATCGATAATGTTGCTGGCTGTGTATCGCTCCGCCAAGAATCATTTTTGATAGTTATTCATAAATAAATAAATAATTACATGAATAAATAACAGAAAATAATAATATCAATACTTACAACTTTGAAGAAACACATAATTTAAGTATATAATATTTTACTAAACACAAATAAGCATTATTTCGTCACGATAGGCACAGTTTCGTCAGCAACTTGTCCTAGTTCTGCACACGTCACCCGTCACTGACACAAATTAAATTCACTACTTCACTATTTGTAAACTTAGTCTAGAGCCGTGGATGAGTGTATTAGCTTGGCTCTTTCGTCCAAGCCACACTTCTGACACCACATTAATCTTCAGCCGAGAGCCGTGGGTGAGTGTATTAGCTTGAACTTTCGTCCAAGCCACACTTCTGACACCACATTAATCTTTGCCTGTCAACAACCTATGTGTAAGGCATCATTAGATTACTTCTCCCACACCATACAAGAAACTTGCAAGTCGTGTGAGAGGAAATAAATGATACATTTTATTGCCGTTGGCTCTTCACAAGTACATAACAGTCGCTATCAAAACCACACACAAAGCCACAGAATTGCCTATCACTAGTTTCCTAAACTCTAATGCTATCTCTATCTATTTGGTTACACAAAACTCCTATCAACACTAAAACGAGGTGCTCGCTACAAAGTCAGTCCCCAGCCTGACTTTCTTACTCGCGTGGCTACACAGCACGCGGAAGGACCTTGAGGTGTCCTTCGGCTTTTTGCGTGCCGTGGTACCTGGCACGCTTACGTTAGCTGTCTTCTGTTCAGTGGCAATCGTGGCTATCACGTAGGCGTGATTCTGTCGTGACCAGAGTGCTAACCATCTGGTCAACGTCTCCGTGTCTCATGAGAGAACTAGTTAATAGTCCCCCATTCTATCACCTACCCTGCCCTGATATCGGGGCACTGTATCACCTCTAATCTATTTGAGGTTGACCACTCTTCCCGGTGGTATTCTATCTTGAGAAGACCTCCGCCCTTTATATACCAGTCTTTGACAGTGTTGTTTCTACATAATTGACATTGTTTGGATATGTATGCTTCTACCTGTTTTGTGGGGGTCATACTGTATACCAGTCTATATGTGATCTCCCTAGCTTTTGGTGTTATGTGTTTGTTGTGTAGGTTTGAAAAGGTGCATGTGAAGTCAGTCATGAAGTATTTGTGTCCTCTTTTAATCCTAAGTCTTAGTGATGGTGCTTGTTCTCTAACTAAATGTTTGTATATTGTGTGTGTGTTGTTTGCTGTATTAACTGTTCATGTCCTTTTATTGCCTGTATGCATGTCTGATAGAATGTTGGCAGTCTTCCCTGGTAGTGTGCAGTTGCATTGTTAAGAGGTGTGAGATGTTTGATGTTGTGGCCTATGTAGTATAGTGCTAGTCTGTTCTGTTCTGGGTGTCTGATGATTTTACCTATGTGACTGATTCTAAGTGACAGTATTTTTGTCTGGATGTCCTGTAGTCCAATCCCGCCTTGTTTCCTGTCTTGTATGAGAGTTTTGTGTTTAATGCTGTGTATCGTGTTGGTGAAGATGAAGCGCCTGATTTGTTTGTTTATGTTTGTGACGGTCTGTTTAGGAGGGTCCAGTACTGTCGCTAAATATATTATTTTGGGTAATATGTATGTGTTGACTATTGTGCTTCTACCAAATATTGTGGATGTCTTGTACCTATACCTGTGTAACATGTCTGTGATCTGTTCGGTCAGTGCGTGCCATGTCTGTCTGTGTGTTTCTGTGGGATCGCATGGAAATGTGATCCCATACAGCTTCATGGTGTCTATGTGTTTCAGATCTGGAGGGAAATCAGCCTTTTGTTTCCACTTTCCCAGGCCCATTATCTGTGATTTCTGTACATTAATTTTGGCTCCACTGCCTTTTCCAAAATGGGTAAAGGTGTGGAGTATATTCCTTATTGATGTGTTGCTGGTGGGAAAGAAGGCAGTGTCATCTGCATAGGCGATGAGCTTCTGCTCTCCTATCCCATGCAGGAAGGTTCCTTTAATACTAGTGTCTTGCCTTATCTTCTCTAATAAAGGTTCTAGAGTGAGCACATACAGGAGTGGTGATAAGGGGCATCCTTGTCTTACCGATCTCGTGAGCCTGAAGCTAGCTGTCAGTGAATGGTTCACCAACACTCTGCTCTCAGGATTTTTGTACAAGATCTGTATCCACTGCCTGTAGTACTCTCCTATGTTACAGTGTTCTAGTGTCCTATGTAGGTAAGTGTGGGAAATTCTGTCGAAGGCCTTCTCTTGATCCAAGGATAAGATGGAGGATGGACAGTCTTTTCCATGTGTGTAGTTAATAATGTCTCTAATGAGGTGTGTGTGATTGTGTATATTTCTGTCTTTGACACTGCACTGTTGGTCTGGGTGTATTAGTGTTGGCATGAAAGGTTTAAGTTTGTTGGTGAGTGATTTGGCGAGTATCTTGTAGTCTGTGTTGAGTAAGGAAATTGGTCTGTAGTTCTTCAGTTGTGTTTTGTCAGTTTTATCCTTGCATATGAGTGTAATGTAAGACATGTTGCAGCTGTCCGGAAGATTTTTTTTGTCAAAGGCTTCCTGATAGACTTTGAGGAGAAGATTGCCTAGAATAGGAAAGAAGTGTTGGTAGAATTCTACTGTCAAACCGTCTGGTCCTGGAGTTTTGTCTTTGTTTAGTGTGCTTAGTGCCTGTGTTATGTCTGTCAGTGTCAGTTCTGTGTCCAGTGTGTCTTTGTCTGTGTCAGATAATTTCTTTGTGTACTGTAAGAAGTTGTCTTGTATCTGTGTGTCGACTGTCTCTGCTGTGAATAGTTGTGTGTAGTGTTGTTGGAAAGCAGTCTCTATGTGTGGTGTTTCTGTCTGCATGTTTCCTTGCATGTCTGATATTTTGCTTATTTGTCTGTTACGTTGTACATTCTGTTCTATTGCTAAATATTGCCTCGTAGCTGACTCTTGTGTAATTGTGAAGGTTCTTATCTAGATTACAGTAATGTAAGCGAATGATTTAAACGTTGTGAAGAGAAACCAGTGTAAACCTAACGTCTGTTTGGACAGACGTGGTCTAGCGGATAAAGAAAGAAATAATGTACTAAACAATATTTATTACACAACAATTTAATGTCTGAAATTTCAAATAATAATCAAAAATTGTAAAGTTTTTATACGGGTAACATTCAAATGATACATCCAAAATATGAGTAAAATAATTACAGGAATAAACATATACTTCTCTTGCAAAATAGTTATCAGTACAAGTATAGTCAAATCTATAATTGTTCCCCTTGATTTCTAAAGCCGAAATATGATTTCACCAGATGAAATTATTTCCCTTGTAATAATAGAATTAAAAACATGGGAATTGCGAATACAAACAAATTATATTCGCAATCGAATTGCGGGAAGTAACAAACATGTCACAGCGTCTGCTCACTAGTCAATTTTAGTTTGGGCCATTAAGAAGTCTAAGAAGGTGGTTAATTTAAATAGGAATGTTCACTGTTGCGAGTTTAATTCTCTGTATTTTTTAATGAATCACTCTTCTTCTTACTTCTGTCCGTTCTTTTGGTATCCCGTTTTATTTTTACATTTTACTTTAGTCGTGATTAAATATCAAGAATCATTTTCCAGAACTGGTATCCCCAATACAAATAACGATCCCTACAAATAATTCTTCCCCCAGGCGAGTTCAAGAATTGTTAACTTTCGTTTCTGTACACTTACTGTTACAATACCAGGCATCCATGTTTGTTTACGTTACCATCCTACTTTTTATGTGCTGATAATATCGCAGCAGTGATGATTCTCTCTATTTGACACTTTCTGTGGCCTCCATTGCATCCTCTCTGAGTGACTCTGTTGTGGTCCAAGCTGACAGTACTGACAGTCAGCAATATGATTCGCCTCAGTTAGTTAGTTAGTTAGTCGTAGTTCCAACCTCATAGCAACGGGTCGTCCCCATTATGCTCCGTTCCTGTGCCAGTGAATATCGCACAAAATGCTCCCTACTGCCCAATGTGAAAAGTGGAAAAGACAGGAGTCTCGACAAACAACAGCCCGCATAGATATACTGTGCATAATGCCGCCGCCAGAATGTCAACACAATAATCCCCAATGAAACACCCAGTTCATCTCTGATGGAATCGGCAGTCATTTTCCCATCTGGAAGTTTCCTAGATGTTCACCTACACAGTCCACGAAAATACAGTTCATTGTCGATGGCAGTGGCAGTCAACCAGAAGCCCAGTAGCCACGCATTTCTGCATAAGGCAAAAACCGGTCAACTCTGGGACATAGCCACCTGCCATCGCTCCGAACATGCAGTCACGCTCCAATAAACCTCGGGCAGATTCAAAAGCATTTCACACGAAACTCACAGCTCACAGTGTCGCGCCACGCACTCACTCAGTAGCAGGGCGACGGAACCATCAAGCCTCCTTAGTCGCCTCTTACGACATGCGTGGTAGCCTACAGTGTTGCTATTCTTTGCTTCCCTTATGGGCCCCGGCAACACACTGGAGATGCTTCGCCTCAGAGAGACATGATTAGGTAATTCAAACACCAGGCTTTCGATTGACTGGCCTCATTAATTTGCTACGAATATAAAGTGCAGGAAAACCCGGTATATCTGAAGCAGGTGGAAAAGAGAGAGGAGAGAGATAGATAACGAAGATAGTGTGAGAGACAGAGATATGAGAAAGATGTGTTGAAAGACATTAAAGAGTGGTAAAGACAAGAATGGGAGATCGAGACATAGAGCGAGAGAGAGAAAGAGAGAGAGAGAGAGAGAGAGAGAGAGAGAGAGAGAGAGAGAGAGAGAGAGAGAGAGAGAGAGAGAGAGAAGAACTCGCGTTCGGGTGGCTAAGCTCCTTTCCCAAGACAACAAAAGTAGAGGACAGATAAGAACAAAAAGACAAGTGTGCAGGTTAGGCCTATTGTGCAGCAAGATAAACAACACCTAATACACAAAATCCGTAGAAAACATATGCCTAAAGCGAAATCATCAGACTAGCATTGGTGTCACCTAATTCCCGAAAATGAAAAAAAAAAAAAAGTTGCCTCCCCGTCGGCGAATCGAACCTCGAGCTCCCGAATGACATGCGGAGACACTAACCACTAAGCTACTGAAGACACATTAACAGATCAACAAAATATT